>JBBDGP010001783.1:527500-1127500 GCA_037952835.1 Lithobates septentrionalis
CGGCAACCCTAACTTGTTCTTCAAGGGGAAACCCTAACCCTAATGGGAAACCCTAAGCCTAAATGGAAACCCTAACCCTAACGGGAAACCATAACACTTACCATAACCCTAAACTTGTTCTTGAAGGCGAAAACCCTAACCCTAACCATAGCCCCCTAACCCTAATGGGAAACCCTAACCCTAACCTTAACTGGAAACCTTAACCCTAACGGGAAACCATAACACTTACCATAACCCTATACTTGTTCTTCAAGGGGAAAACCCAAACCCTAACCATAACCCCCTAACCCTAATGGGAAACCCTAAGCCTAACCGGAAACCCTAACCCTAACGGGAAACCATAACACTTCCATTACACTAAACTTGTTCTTCAAGGCGAAAACCCCTAACCCCAACCATAACCCCCTAACCCTAATGAGAAACCCTAAATGGAAACCCTAACGGGAAACCATAGCGCTTACATAACCCTAAACCTGTTCTTGAAAGCAAAAACCCTAACCCTAACCATAACCCCCTAACCCTAATGGGAAACCTTAACCCTAACCCCTAACCCTAACTGGAAACCTTAACCCTAACCCTAACGGGAAACCATAACACTTGCCATAACCCTAAACTTGTTCTTCAAGGGGAAAACCCTAACCATAACCCACTAACCCTAATACGAAACCCTAACCAGAAACCGTAACCCTAACCCTAATGGGAAACCATAACACTTACCATAACCCTAAACTTGTTCTTCAAGGGAAAATCCCTAACCATAACCCCCGGTGAAAGACCTTCCCTCTTAGATTGTAAGCTCTAAGGAGCAGGGCCCTCTGATTCCGACTGTATCAAATTGTATTGTATTTGTACTGTCTACACTCAAGTTGTAAAGCGCTACGTAAACTGTTGGCGCTATATAAATACTGTATAATAATAATAATAATAACCCTAATGGGAAACCCTAACCAGAAACTGTAACCCTAACCCTAATCCTAACGGGAAACCATAACACTTACCATAACCCTAAACTAGTTCTTCAAGGCGAAAACCCTAACCATAACCCCCAACCCTAATGGGAAACCCTAACCCTATATGAACATAGCAAGCAATTACAAGTTTAAAATTTTTTTTTAGTGTTTTTTCATCATTTGCTATAATTTTTAAGTTTTGTAATGTTAGAAAATAGGGCCCCTGTAAAAACGCTTATAAACGAAATCGCGGCAAAACGCCGCTACCACGTTTTGCCGCGCTTAGCGGCGTTTTGCATCTGAAATGAGTTCAGGGGCAGCTGAAAAAAGCAGCCAGCTGCCTCTGAAAGTCCGTTTACCAGCAGCAGTGTACATGAGGCCTAAGTGTAGAAATATGGTTAAATTTAATGAAGGTACAACATTTAGCAACTCACATGGTTGATGCTTAAAACAGGACATCTAAGTATGCAGGCATCTGGGGTAAAGCTGTCCACATAGCCCGTCCTCCGCACCGTCATTAACGTCATCCTTTTTACGCTGCGCTCCACGAGGGCTTCAAGCCTCTTTTTTTAGATCGCTCTACTGCAGAGTAGTCTTCCCGGTCACGATTGCAGATTGACAGAGGTGAGAGCCGGCGGTGTGGAGGATGGTCTATGTGGACAGCTTTTTCCCGTGCCTGCATACTTAGATGTGCATGTTTTACCCTGGGTTCACATTAGTGCGATGCGGGAACCAGCGCGATTACATCGCCGGTTCCCGTATCTCTCCTCTCCCGGAGGCAGTTCACACTGCCTTGTGCGAACTGCTATGGGTGTCAAAGTTAATGACACCCCTAGTTTAGTTCACAGATTGCAGTGTGCACTGTGAACTCGCACAGGAATTGGATTGCATAGGTGAGAACACCCATGCGATCCTATTCTAGTGCGGGGAAAAACAAGTCAGCGCACTATTTTCTGTGCGAATCCAATGCGAGTTCATCCTTACAACTGTATGGCTGAACTAGCATTGCTCAGAGATCGCATGTGATCGGCACCTGCAGTGCGGGTGCAAATCACATGCTATCTCTGAGATCATGCTAGTGTGAATAGGGGATAATCATCAACCATGCGAGTTGCTAAATGTTGTACCTTCATTAAATGTAACCATATTGCTACACCAAGAGGAACTTTTCTTCTATTTTATACTCTGTAGCTCCTGCTGGATTCTGCTTCTAGTCCCCTTGTGGAGGCTGTCATCCCATTGCTATAATCTTTTTTTTATGGACTATAAACTGAAGGACCTATGAATAAATGGTTATGGAATGAATCATCTGATTTTCCATTATTTCTTATGGGGAAATATGCTTTGATATTCAAGTGCTTTCGATTACAAGCATGTTTCCAGAACAAATTATGCTCGTAATCCAAGGTTTTACTGTAACGTAAATCAGAATTGTGCTAACTATAGACATGTGCATAATTATGATTCAACATCACCGCATAACAGTCCTTCACATAAATGTCAGTAAATAAAACTGTGGTATAATCCCCCAATCATTATCAGTTCCATGTAGACAGTTTAGTTAGGTAAAATCAGATTGAGTAGTAGGAGACACCTCCACAAACCCTGTTTGTGGCACACACTCACCTTATTGATAGACTATCATTACAAAGGTCTTATTGCACCTTTGTTCAAATTGATGGACTCCAAAAACCAAGCTGGACTCTCCCAGGGCTCAAGCAATCCTCCCCAGAGCTGTCACTCTGTAAATCCAGAAATTTTCTCAGCAAAGGTGATAAAGCACGGATCAGTGCTCAAAAGTATACAAAAACTTACTCACTGAGTTATTTTTATTAGGAAAAGAGAAAAAAATGCGCTCACATAATAACTGAATAAAATCACCAATATCACTTTAAAACCATTCCAATGCTGCTCAGGTAGAACATCAGCATTTTACAGATGTCTCTGGTTCTATTAAAAACTCTCTCTCGGGTGCTACCAAGCCACTCCCTGTGTGTTTCGTCATTCTGACATCATCAGGGGCACCGGGAGTGTATCACAGTTTATTCGCGGACATTTATATGAAGGACTGTTATGCAGTGATGTTGGATTATAATTACGCTCATATCTATAGTACAATTTTGATTCATGTTAATTTGGTATTTTATGTTAATGATTTTTTGGTATATAAATCAGCACAGCATATTTTTCCACAGATCTATTTGATAAGTTCACACTTGCTGGCTGCCTGTACACATCTGTCTGGATCCTAAGAGAATACGGTGTTGCAATTCCAATTTAGTTGCAACTCCACTCCACATATTGTAATAGTACTGGGTGCATAAGGTTCCACATGAGGTTCCATGTTTTAGGAGTGTGTAAATCAAGTGCATGTTGATCTCTTCTTTCATGTGGGGTCAGGGTGTCCAGTAAGAGTTTTGTTCTACTGTATAGTGGTGGCCACAATATCAGAACTTTCAGATGTATTAATACAACAACATCCGGATGAAAGTTACATTGTTGCGAACATTTTTCATTAGTTTAAAACCTTGTGGAACTTTTCTAATATAACTAGTGATACATTTTGATATTAAGCACTTATATGTTTGACAAGTGAAAATTATTCTTTTTTTTTTCTCCATAAAGAAATAAGCCATTTGATTTATGTAAGACACACAAACTATTTTGTTTTATTCAAATTTGTTGTGTGTGTGTGTGTGTTCAAAAATAGTTTATTTTTATGTAGTCAAGTAAAAAAGAATTCATGCAAAATTCAGCGTATTTATAATTAACTGTGCCCTTAAGTAATATGCAAGTACGATAAAATAAATTAAATTGCTTGTGACAAATGAACATTCATGTCACAGGAATGCCATGGAAGGGAACAGGGTCTTCCTCCAATACCAAAGATGGCAGACAATTGGCTGCTCATGCATGGTAGCATGTGTGCGTGGCTCTGCGCACCTATTTAGTCAGATATGTTGTCATTGGGGGCACGTGACTTTGGTGAGGGTGTTTTTGGTGTCACCTCGGCTATGCTGGGAGCTCTTTCCATCTTCATCGTGGAGTTTCTGACTTTATTTTATTTCATCTTCTCTCTGGTGTACATTCGTTTTTTCACAATTTTTCACAATTTGTTACTTTGGACTATTTATGGACACTATTGAATGTGCATTTGTCACTATTTTGCATTATTATTTTGTCACAATCAATTAAATTTTTTTATCATAGGATTTAGGGAGGACAGAGATAGTCAACTGAAAGCACCACATCCCATAGTTAATTATAAACTGGAAATAAAGGCTAATTTGCCTAAAAAGAGGGGGGAGGGGAAAAGATTTTCCCCAGGGACTTTTAGGGTGCTGTTTAAATCGACAATGTAGTCAAAAATTCAAAAAATCTGTACAATCATATTGAATAAATTACTGTTTTATTGAATCAAGATTAAAATATCTATGCCTCACATAGAGAATGAGACATGATTGTAAAAACAATTTGACATAGGCAATTTCACCCAAATTAATTCACATTAAACAATGCAACATAAAGCAACTACTTAAAGGTGCCATGACAATCTGCCGCTCTCGACATGTTTCGCTCTAATACGAGCTTCTTCAGGAGTTTAAAGGCAATGATTGTGGTGGGCTCAGGCTGTAGTGCATCAATGCGACATAAATACTTCAATAGAATGACAAACTGCTGTCAATTTCAAACCGGGGAGTTCTCATATATGAGGGACATCGCTGCCATAGTGTGACCACAGGGGAATATAAAGTATTAAAACGGCCCTTTGGTAGAACCAATCATGGATTCTTGCCTAGAACCTAAAGGTCTCACGGCATGTACACATTATGTGAATAGGGATGGCACCATGGTCTAGTAAACTAGTCACTGATGACTGCACAATGGGGAACGATCACCATCAGGGCTGTTTTTTGGAGACAGTAATCCGGCACGCAGGCTTGAGAAAGCTTCACGCTGCCTCTGTGGAACAGCGCCGGTAGCAGAGTTTCTGCTACCGGCGCTGTTGAAGTATTCTATTGAAGTATTTATGTCGCATTGATGCACTACAGCCTGAGTCCACCACAATCATTGCCTTTAAACTCCTGAAGAAGCTCGTATTAGAGCGAAACATGTCGAGAGCGGCAGATTGTCATGGCACCTTTAAGTAGTTGCTTTATGTTGCATTGTTTAATGTGAATTAATTTGGGTGAAATTGCCTATGTCAAATTGTTTTTTTTTTCAGCCCACTCCGCACTTTGGTATACATCCCACCGTCCCCCTCAATGCAAGAGAATGACTGTGCATTAACATTCTGAGACATGAAATAGCATTAAACATGGTTCTTAACTTAACATTGCCCTTTAACCCCCTCCCAACCCTCAGCCTCCCGAACTTGGCTGGGGTATGTATCCCAAAACTAGTGCATTGACCCAACATTGAGCACATATAGCTGTCAGGAATCAAAAATAGAAAAAGAAAAAAGGGGTATTGCACTTTTGAACGTACCCCCACCAGCAGGAGCCTATTTGGCAACGCCGGTGGCAGTATAACCAGCAACCTTTGGGTGCGAACAGATTCTGGATAGAAATCCAGCAGTGGAGAACGCGTAACCTTTGCGGCCCACTACCGTGGGTGTGTCACATTAACCTGAGCCTATGCTCCGCTGCGGCATCAGGGCTTAGGGTATTGTCACCAATAAGGAAAAGCAAAAGAAATGAAAAAACCCCCAAAAAGGGAAAAAAAAGAAAAAAAGGGGGGGAAGCAAACTGAGGATATGTGTCCAGGGTTATGGAGTGGTCTTGAAGTACCCCCAGTGGCTGGGTGTGGTGATTCAGCGGTGGGATGAGGCTGTCAGTTCCTTGTTCCATGTTGTGTGTTGTCATCAACTGCAGCATGTCCACTGTGGGAACTGTCTATTGTGGTTTGTTGAACAATTCTGAAGTAGGGCTAGGGAACGTTCTGAAAGTTAGAGCGACTTAGTGGCAGAAGTCTCGTCAGAACTATTTGGGGGGCCAGGAAATCGGGTAGCGTGTAGTTGTTGGGCATGAGTCATTGTGGGACTACAGTGTTCCTGATCATCAATAGAAGAAGGCACTTACTTCAGGGTTAGGGCGATAGTGCTGTTATGCTGGGCGATTTCTTGCAGCATCTTGGTGATCTATCCAGTCCGAGGCCAGAGCAGGATCCTCAAAGAAGTGCACTCGGTCTTCTCCAACCACGCGGAGACGAGCTGGGAACAGCATTGCATATTTAATGTGTTGCACACGTAGCCGGCGTTTGACCTCCGTGAAGCGTGCGCGCTGCTTCTGCACCTCAGCAGAGAAATCCGGGAATGCTGATATAAATCCAGATTGATAGGGGATGTTACCCTTAAGCCTAGCCATTCGGAGTACAGCGTCGCGATCTTTAAAGTTCAATAATTTTGCAATAAAGGTGCGGGGTGGTGCTCCTTCAGGTGGACGGCGTGCTGGCATGCGATGGGCGCGCTCCACCACGAAAGTAGTAGAGAAGGTATCTCTGCCATATGCATTTATCAGGATTTTCTCCAGGAAGGTGGCTGGGTCTGTACCCTCCGCGCCCTCTGGTAGGCCGATAAAACGCAGGTTGGACCTGCGAGACCGGTTCTCAAGGTCGTCCTGTTTCTGTGCTAGTTGTTGCAACTGTCTCTGCAGATCTTCATGAGAGTGTTGCAAGGGGTGTAAGATGTCCTCCGCCTGCCCTATCCTGGTCTCAGCTTCAGTGACCCTCTCCCTTAATTTCGTCATGTCGTGTCTTATAAGGGATATGTCCACCTTAACTTCCTCAATTTTAGACGTTAGGGTAGTCTGGCATAGTGATATAGCTTCCAGTACCTTAGCCGTCCCATCTGCTGTGGAGTCTGAGGGGGGTGCCGCGTGTGTTGTTGGCGCGGCGCCATCTTGCTCCTCTGTGTCCCGCTCCGTCCTTCGGTATCTGTCCAGGGAAGAGGAGCCAGCGTTGTTTCGCTTTGGAGGGGACATGATCCAGAGTGTCTGCGCCGCCGATACAGGTGGTTTTGGATGGGTTTCAGGCCGGTTTTCAGGTGCAGGATGAGGGTAGAAGGATCGCCACGAGCGGAGCTCCGGTCACACGCGTCCTCTCACATTGCTGTCCAGGCCACGCCGGCCATGTCAAATTGTTTTTACAATCATGTCTCATTCTCTATGTGAGGCATAGATATTTTAATCTTGATTCAATAAAACAGTAATTTATTCAATATGATTGTACAGATTTTTTGAATTTTTGACTACATTGTCGATTTAAACAGCACTTTAAAAGTCCCTGGGGAAAATCTTTTCCCCTCCCCCCTCTTTTTAGGCAAATTAGCCTTTATTTCCAGTTTATAAATTTTTTTATCATATTTTGCATATTATTCATTTATATGAGTGCCTGGTATCAAAAGGTATAGTGTCCAAAAGCATTAACAATTTACCACACGCACAGATTTTGTTTTTGTTTTATTGTTCAAATATGATTTCATATTATATATAACCATTTATTATTTAGATTGACATCTTCCTCTCCTGTTGTTAACCTGTCTATTCTTAATTTGTTCTTTTAAAATGCTGTTGTTTACACAGCTCAATAGCTCAAAGTCAAAATTTCTGAGTCAGTAAAGTCAGAGAAAAGAAAAAGATCCTGGACGGCCGCACACCATAGAAGGCATCTTTATTGATATGAAGAAATAAAATCCAAATGCAGTCACCTCATGTACAGGGAGGAACAGGAAAGATAGCTAACATGTTTCACGCCCCATTATGGTGCTTATAGCTGAATGATTAAAGTTTGATCATGGGTATATGTAGGGACTTCAGGTTTTAATAGCCAATCCAGAGTCTCAAATAGAGACCTGCCCACATAATCAAACTCTAGAACGACACTCAAGAGATAGGAGACACCTGGGATGTGAAGTTGAATTTTAAATAAAAAATTGAAGACAAGATAATATGACAATATAATAATGCCTATAAAGGTCCACCAAACTAAAAACGTTTACTAAGTGAACCAATGCGAATATATATGTGTATATACATGCGCTAGCCACATGATTATTTTTAATGTTTGCATTATTCAACTTCTCCCATTGTGTACATCCATAACCTTGGGATAAAGACCATGATAAATACTAAAACAATATTAAACAATAACAAAGTACAAAGTAACAACACTAATTTTCAAATCATAAATGATAAATAATCTCAAAGGAAAACTTGTGTATAAATGATGATAAACAAAATTCGTAAAAATGTAAAACATGCTGAAACCATACAAAATCGCAAAATCGCAAATTTAATCCAAATAACATATTGATTGATTTAGGTCACATTGACTCCCACAATATTTCACATACATGTGTGTCTATCTTGATACCTTAGCCTAAATCTATTCAGTATGTGACGTAATGCTCCCTGGTTTATATTTGTCAGTGGCCATCTCTCACTTTGATTTTTTGTTTTTTGTTCTTTGTTCTTCCGATTTGCTATCAATTTTGTATTTTTCTATGATTTTTCGATTTTTTTAATGTTTTTTATTTTTTGCATTTTTTTGCGATATTTTGTGATTTTGCGACTTTTTGCGCTTTGTGCGTTTTTTGTGATTTTTTTTGTGTGATTTTTTTTTGCGATTTTATACATATTTGGTGATCCATTGCTCTTTGTGATCTACTTAGAGCCTGGAAGTTTAAATTATCGCTTTTGTAACAAAATTATCATCTTAATCATATATCTGTTGATTTTCTAGGGTTCTTTGAGATTCAACTGAAAAAATCAGTAGCGTGACCACCTTTCCCATAGCAATTACAGATACAACGAGATCATTGCTGAAAAATTCTCACCGCACAGGCATGGATCCACTTCCAGGTATCAACTCAGTTGTCTCCCAGGATAAAGAGCCCCAGGTGCTGGCTAATGCTGAGTAATGCTGAAGTAAATGAGAAAATCCGGACAGCCGCACTCCAGGAAGATGTATTTAAAAAGTTGTTTATTGTAATAAATTCTTGAGCATACAGCATACAAAGCACTGTGGCAGAAAGTACAGGCCTGTACTTTCTATTGTTTATTACAATAAACAACTTTTGAAATACATCTTCCTGGAGTGCGGCTGTCCGGATTTTCTCATTTACTTCAACGAGATCATTGCTCTTTGTTTACTGTTCCTTGCATAGCCATCCTGGTAATATTTATAGATCTCTATAAATTTTGGACCAGCGTCTGAAGTTTACGTTATTTAGCACATATAGCTAGTCTATTAAAAAGAAATTCACGTAACTCCTTTAGGGTCCCTCTTTATTTTCCCACCTTTTCCATGCACCATGTAAATGCTTCCCCATCGGATGACGACTTTCTGTCTTTTTTCTTTTTTTTCTTTTCTTGGCCGTTTGTTGCAAATTTGAGATATATTTTTTGTTTATGAATCCAATATGAATGGATTCCAGATGTCGTCGAATGGGGCTTGCGTTCTTCTTGAGTGCATGGATTTATGTGGGAATAATGATTTATACATAATCATTTTTAACGAAAATTAAGGTTTTATCTACACAATTTTCAAATGTAATTAGGTTTATACATTTCAGGATGATGTGTGTGTGTGTATATATATATATATATATATATATATATATATATATATATATATATATATATATATATATATATGCAGTTACCAAGACATTATTGATAGTGCTGGGAATAGGATTATTGGTATTTTCACATCAATTTCATGTACCGTATATACTCGAGTATAAGTCGTCCTGAGTATAAGTCGAGGCCCCTAATTTACCACAAAAAACTGGGAAAAATTTATTGACCCGAGTATAAGTCGAGGGTGAGAAATGGCAGAGGGTCAACAATGCCCATCTGCAGCTGCCTGCCTCCCTGTGTCCTGTGCAGCACACCTGTACCCTGTACATGTGTGTGTCCTGTACATGTGTGTGTCCTGTACATGTGTGTGTGTCCTGTACATGTGTGTGTGTGTGTCCTGTACGTGTGTGTGTGTCCTGTACATGTGTGTGTGTCCTGTACATGTGTGTGTGTCCTGTACATGTGTGTGTGTGTCCTGTACATGTGTGTGTGTCCTGTACATGTGTGTGTGTGTCCTGTACATGTGTGTGTGTGTCCTGTACATGTGTGTGTGTGTCCTGTACGTGTGTGTGTGTCCTGTACATGTGTGTGTGTGTCCTGTACATGTGTGTGTGTCCTGTACATGTGTGTGTGTCCTGTACATGTGTGTGTGTCCTGTGTGCATGTGCAGCCTACCTGTGTCCTGTGCAGCCTCCCTGTGGCGATCTCCATCCTCAAACGGCGGCCGGCGTGTGATGATACTGTTCGGCGGCCGGCGTGTGTTGATACTGTTCGGCGGCCATTCCACAGTTCAAAAGCCGCGCCTCCTCCTCGTCTGTGATAGGCTGACCGCTGACTGCCTATCACGGACATTCTCTCATTCTCATACCACGGACGAGGATGAGAGAATGTCCGTGATAGGCTGTACACTGACAGCTGTTCAGCCTATCACAGATGAGCAGGAGACGCAGCTTTTGAAAGCTGCAATAGCCGGCGAACAGTAGCATTACACGCCGGCCGTCGTCTGCCTGCATGACACGCTGATCATGCAGACAGACGGCAGAGACTCGAGTATAAGTCGAAGGGACACTTTCAGCCCAAAAAAAAGGGCTGAAAAATTCGACTTATACTCGAGTATATACGGTATATGTTATTTTGCGATTTTGTATGGTTTCAGCATGTTTTACATTTTTACGAATTTTGTTTATCATCATTTATACACAAGTTTTCCTTTGAGATTATTTATCATTTATGATTTGAAAATTAGTGTTGTTACTTTGTACTTTGTTATTGTTTAATAATGTTTTAGTATTTATCATGGTCTTTATCCCAAGGTTATGGATGTACACAATGGGAGAATTTGAATAATGCAAACATTAAAAATAATCATGTGTCTAGCGCATGTATATACATATATATATATATATATATATATATATATATATGCGCATTGGTTCACTTAGTAAACGTTTTTAGTTTGGTGGACCTTTATAGGCATTATTATATTGTCATATTATCTTGTCTTCAATTTTTGATTTAAAATTCAACTTCACATCCCAGGTGTCTCCTATCTCTTGGGTGTCGTTCTAGAGTTTGATTATGTGGGCAGGTCTCTATTTGAGACCATCTCTGGATTGGCTATCAAAACCTGAAGTCCCTATATATACCCATGATCAAACTTTAATCATTCAGCTATGAATAAGCGCCATGATGGGGCGTGAAACATGTTAGCTATCTTTCCTGTTCCTCCCTGTACATGAGGTGACTGCATTTGGATTTTATTTCTTCATATCAATAAAGATGCCTTCTATGGTGTGCGGCCATCCAGGATCTTTTTCTTTCCTCAAGCTTGTGCAGAGCCAGCACCTGTGAGTTCCATTAGGGCGGGTGTCTTGATACGGATTTGAGAGAATGGAGCGGCAATCTTTTGCTTCAGAAAAGTCAGAGAAGTAAATCATCTCTCTTTCTGACTGTTCCTGTCCGCTTTGTTTAGGGTGGTTCTCTGGAGATCTCTCACTCACATTTAAAATATATCTAAACCCAAGAACAAAAGTGTAACATTAAAGCCTAACAGTCTTTTTTTCATGCAAAGTACATTTTCTGCAAGTACAGAAGTTTCTGTTGATCCTGCCAATATCTCAAACAAGGTTATCTTCCCAGGTATTTTTTGTAAACCACAAAACAAATCTATGTAATCCAGATGAAAGGGGGGGGGGGGGGGGGATATGCTTATGGTCTAGGTCAGGAGAGCAGACTAGGGTGAAAGTGTTGCTGCTCCAAGATACAGTATGGAGAGTGAGTGCTGTCATTCTAGGATAGAAAGTGTGCTGCTTCCAGGGCCACCAGGTGAAAAAAAGGGGAAATACCTGAAAAATAAGATGACTAATGCAGCTACCACATCTAAGGACTGGAAAGCTGCAATATATTACATTTTAGTTTTTTGGTCTAGATGCACTTCAAAGAGAGTCTGAAGGCAAATGGCTTCTTCTGTACTCTTGATTTAGAATACCATTAATGTTCTGTGAATCTAGTGTGTTAAAGCAGAGGTCTGCCCACCGCGGCTAAAATTAAAAGCCAGGAGCTACACTTCAGCCCTGGATGGATTTACCCCCTTCCTGACCAGGCCATTTTTTTGCTATACGGCACTGTGTTGCTTTAACTGACAATTGTGCGGTCGTGTGGCGCTGTACCCAAACAAAATGTATGTCCTTTTTTCCACACAAATAAATAGAGCTTTCTTTTGGTGGTATTAAATCACCTCTGTTTTTTATTTTTTGCGCTGTAAACAAAAAAAAAGCGTCAGTTTTACAAAAAACACAATATTTTGTAGTTTTTGCTATAATAAATATCCCAATTTAAAAAAAATAAAATTACAAATTTTCCTTAGTTTAGGTCGATATGTATTCTTCTACGTATTTTTGGTAAAAAAAAATCACAATAAGCTCATATTGATTGGTTTGCACAACAGTTATAGCATCTACAAAATAGGGGATAGATTTATGTCATTTTTATTATTATTTTTTTGTTACTAGTAATGGCGGCGATCTGCGATTTTTATCAGCACTGCGACATTGCGGCAGACAGATTGGACACTTTTCACACTATTTTGGGACCATTGACATTTATACAGCAATCAGTGCTTGGTAAATGTCAATGGGTGGAACTCCGCTTTAAGTGCCCCCGCATTAAATGTTTAATTCAAAAATAAAGATTTTATACGCATTTAACACCAAAGAAATGAAACATGTTTATAAAATTATAATAAGTTAATAATAAAATTGACCCAAGCCATTATAGTTTCCTTTTAAAACTCTTTGATACGTATGTATAGAATAATAGGGATAAAACCTAAGAGAATTTTTACCTAAAAAATCTGTACATAGGGTTAATTATGTCAATTAAATTAAAAAAATGGCAAGAATGGAATACATAATTCCTAATTAGATGTTACAAAATAAAATTAACGATCTAGAAAAAAGCTCTTGATGAAATAGAATAATTTAAAGCCAAATGGTTTCACTGAGACTAGCACAATAATGAAGTTGTTTGCTCCATGCAGAACTCTGTTCAGGCTCTGTTTGTTTCATGCGGCCTTTTTTTAGGCTCTCAGCAGCTCTCTGAAAGACTAAGCTGAGTGCCGGTCCAGGCATGTGGTGGATCCCGACCCCAGTGTCATGATCGTGCCTGAGCCTGGACCGTCTTTGACATCAGCTGACAGCAGGCTTCAGCCCGCTGCCTGCTGAAAACAGGTCACAGGAGTGCAGAACGAACTGCATTCCTGTGATCCACAGGAGAAGTACAGCCAGGCAAGTTTTGGTTGTACTTCTCCTTTAAATTTATCATACATGAGCCAAGATTCCACTGACATGGGAACAACCAATAGTACAGTACAGTCACATTTATGCTTCAGCTTGATTATTTATTGGTCAAAACTTTTCTTATAAACTCCAGGCACATACAAAAGTTGCAGGTGGATGTTTGTGACTATAGACAATCCACTTGACTCCACAGAAATAAAAGACAATTTGAACATTTCTTTTTTATTGGAGCAAAATACATTTTGGAGTTTCATTATGACAATGTGTTGTGGATAGATGTGGTTAGATCTCTTAAAGCAGTATTTAATCCAAAAGCAAACATTTACCGTATTGCCAATGACCAATTCTTAGATACAGTATGATGGCTGCATTCGTTTTCTATTTTCGGCTTTCCTTCCTTTTTTTTCATCTAGTGATTCAACCATTAAATCTGTTATTTCTCAATAGAACACTTTTTAATTAATTTATCCGAAAATCTGTATTTTTTAACATATCTGTGCAGGGGCGTTGCTAGGTCTGCAAAAGATCTGGGGCTAGAGCCCATAGCAGCGGTCACCAACCTTTTTGCATGCCCCGGGGGGGGGGGGAGACTGGTGGTAAGCAATTTTTCGTGGGCAAAGACTGGTGTTGGCGTTTCAATCATCATGGCACCATGGTTGATATGATGTCAGGGTGATCAAAGCGCATTGTTTCTATTGTTACATTTTAATATATAATAAAATGGTTCAACTCACCATAATGCAGAATCAGTGCACATATCCTGCCACCAGATGCAGCATGTCACTTGCCACCGTTGCCTGTCACCAGATGCAGCTTTTTAACTTGCCACCATCACCTGCCACTAGATGTGGATTGTCACTTGCCATGTCGCCTGCCACCAGATGTGGATTGTCACTTGCCACCATTTGCAGATTGCCACGTCACCTGCCACCATTTGCAGATTGTCACTTGCCATGTCACTTGCCACCATTTGCAGATTGTCACTTGCCACCATTTGCAGATTGTCACTTGCCATGTCACCTGCCACCTGATGTGGATTGTCACTTGCCACGTCACCTGCCACCATTTTCAGACTGTCACTTGCCACGTCACCTGCCACAATTTGCAGATTGTCACTTGCCACGTCACCTGCCACCATTTGCAGATTGTCACTTGCCACGTCACTTGTTACGTCAACTGCCACCATTTGTGGATTGTCACTTGCCACATCACTTGCCACCATTTGCAGATTGTCACTTGCCGCCATTTGCAGATTGTCACTTTCCACCTCACTTGCCACCATTTGCAGATTGTCCCTTTCCACGTCACTTGCCACCATTTGCAGATTGTTACTTGCCACGTCACCTGCCACCATTTGCAGACTTCACTTGCCACGTCACCTGCTACCATTAGCAGATTGTCACTTGCCACGTCACCTGCCACTAGATGTGGGTTGTCACTTGCCATGCCAGCCAGTACCACCAAATGTGCATTGTCGCTACATTGGTGGCAGGCTGGAAGCACTGGTCCATTTAGTGGGGACAGGAGAGTGGAAATGTGGGGCGGGCAGTGAGAGATGATGTAATCTCTCTGCTCCCTGCCACACCTCCGACATTGAAGAGGCCCGCGCTGTGAGGGCGGAAGAGCGCTGATGTGTGGCGGGCAGTGAGAGATGATGTCATCTCTCTGCTCCCCGCCGCACATCACTCCCTCCTACATTGAAGTGGCCCGGCTGTGAGGGAGGAAGAACGGTGACGTGGAGCGTGCGGAGAGAGATGATATCATCTCTGCTTGTCTCTCTCCTCCACCTCTAATGCAGCCCGCCCACTGCAGCTGCAGCCGTGACCCACTGAAACTCGGGGCAATGGGCTCCAGATTCGGGGCTACAGCCTCGATAGCCACCTCCTGGCGATGTCGATGTTTCTGTGTATTATAATTCATACTGTACCATGAAAGTCCATTTCTGCCTCTAAAACAACAGCTTTTTGCTAATTTTCGGGACTTGTAGTTTATTCATTCACAAATTGCTCAAATGAATGACGCAGCCGTGTGCGCAGAGCCCCACACAGCCGTGCCATTTTCAAAATCTGACAGTGGATGCAGAGGGAAGAGTTCTGGCGGCAGGAGGGAGGCGAATGCATAGGAGCATGTTACATGTTACACCCTAAGTAAGTAAGTTTGTAATTTCAAACTGTACCATGAAAGTCCATTTTTGCTTCTAAAACAACAACTTTTTGCTAATTTTCTTGATTTGATAGGACATGGGCACTTTATAGCTATACTTTTATTTATTACTTTCACATCATGGATCACACATCAAGTTAATCTCAGTCCTTTAGTTTTCATTTTTGTAAAAAAGGTTCTTATGTATCCCGTCCATCTAGGCTATATTAGGTATTGTTGCAGCTGTAGTATAACAGCACTTTATCTTGGGTTGAAATAACTCCACATCACACATTTTTCTAACAACTGGTATTCTATTTCCTACAGAACTAAAGGTTACCTAAACCAATTATATTATATCTTTTTCATTAATAAAATTGTCAACATCATATCAGAAATTAATACTCAAGTGTTAATCTCAATATCACACCCTAATTTCAATGATTCAGATACATCTCCTTAAGGCTGGGTTCACACTGGAGATTGCAGCGGCTCACAGCAGAAGTCTGATGTGTCTCCATTCACTGTTTCAGGTCCGATTTCAGCCTGAATTTTTGGCTGAATTCAGACCTGAAATGGACCAAGAGACGCACAGGACTCCTGTGCAATTTGTACCGGAGCCGCTCCGGAGATGTGGGAGCCGGCTCCATAGAGAGTCGGTCACAATCTCCAGCTATGAGAATTGGATGCGGTGAAACCGCATCCAATTCGCAATAGTTTGAACCCAGCCTCAAGGAGGATGCATTACCTCATAAAAAACAATGTTTCCCTTCTTTAAATTCACTGTTTTCATTATCAAAGGTTGTTTAATTTGTGTTAATTTAGTATTACTTGGACTTTTGACTTAAATTTAACCTTCATTTTTACCAGGATTGGAAAAGAGATTCAAAATAACTGTGATCCCATTGTTTATCATATTAATTAAGCCAGCACATAATGTTCTTAAAAAAAAAAAAAAAACAGGTAGCATACATTATATTATTTGGTCTTATCGCCCTTATGTCTCATTCGGCACTTTCCTAGGACACATGCACAGAGCTAGAGGACATACAAAAGATGTGGGACTAAAAGCCGCAGAATACCCATATACACACAATTATTACTCTAAAATTGCTTACATTTTAACCATTTTTACACAACAGATACATAACATTCTCTCACTTTCTTTAAAGTCTCATCAAAATTTCCTTGCTTAAGTTAGTTTTAATTCCCTAAATTCTGCTTTGCTTATTTTGTTCTCTGATATCTCTTGCATCCCATGTACTGTAATCATGTACTTAAAGAGGAACTGCAGTCTGCTCACATAATGTGTAATAAAAACATCTTTGCCATTCTGAAGCTTCCCTCCAACCACTTTGCATATTATTTTATATATACTATGATTCTGTAGAATCTCCCTTCACAAAGTCTGGTTGCAGCCATTTTAACTGTGGGCAGCTGAAGCCGCTGCCTATTCACTTCCTGGATTTACACAAACACACAAAGGCACATAGACACACATATACATGCATACAGACACACACATACAGACACACATAAACACACATATATACAAACACACACCACTGCTTGCCTGCACATTTCTTTTCTCTCGATCAATACACATAGATCTCTGCAGTCTCCTCTTCACACTCTGGCTCTGAAGCTCTCCTTGGCTCTCCTATGACTCATCCCTCCTCTACTCTACCCCCCTCTCTTGCTGGCAAACTCTCACAAGAGTCAGAGAGCTGTGCATGAGGTCATAAGCCTAGGCTAATGACCAGACAAGAAACAGAAAGTGGGCTATATAAGGTATTTACTGGCAAAAAAAAAAAATGTTTTACTATCCAAAGGTAAAACAACAAGGGCAGAAGATTTAATAGATACAAAGTTGAAAAAAATGACTGAAAGTGCACATTAACTTACTCTAGCTTCTATAATCAGGTTGGCTGCCATAGTGCTCATCCCATCTTTCTTCTCTGACCACATATAAAATATTTGGGCAGGGGCCATGAATTCTGTTATTCCTATACAAATTGACTTTAAGTTCTCTGTGTGTTTTTTCCCATGTTTTAGAATTTACTACCGTAGTTGTGGTGCCTGACATTCATCCCACAATTTAACATCAAAATACCCTTTACATCTAATGTTACATTATCTGTCACCCTTTATCCATCCTGCTCAAGTAGATAGTTCTTTCTCTAGCTGTTTAATCTGCAGTCTCCTTAGTCCCTGTGGACTTGGTAACCCTGTTACCCATTGTGGATCCCTGTCCACCTTAAAGGGTGGACACCTTAAAGGACAACTCCATTTTCGTGGGGGAAAAAAAAGCAAATAAAGAAAAAATAATATAAATAAATAATATATACCATTGCGACACAAGTCATATTGAGATTGAATGTTAATAAAAATGACCTTTCCTTTTCGATCTGCAGCTCTGTAATATTCTGAAAATGCAATGCAATATGGCTACCTGGAGGCTGCTGCTGATTAATAATTATGAAACCACTCCCATTAGACTTACTTTCTCACAGACAAACACAGGGGTTTCTAAAGGTATAACAAACAAAAGGTAGGAATCGACGATACAATTTGTTAAAATCCTTGTAATATACATAGATCACCTAGAGGGGAATGTTTTTTTTTTTTCTCAACAAAAGTGGAATTATTGTGGAAAATTATAATAAAAATACTATAAATCTATCCCCTATTTTGTAGACACTATAACTTTTACACAAACCAATCAATATACGCTTATTGCATTTTTTTTTTTTTTTTACCAAAAATATGTAGAAGAATACATATCGGTCTAAACTGAGAAAAAATTAGTTTTTTTTTTTAAAAAGAGGGGATTTTTATTATAGCAAAAAGTACAAAATATTGTGTTTTTTTTCAAAATTGTCGCTCTTTTTTGTTTATAGCGCAAAAAATAAAAACCGCAGAGGCGATCAAATACCACCAAAAGAAAGCTCTATTTGTGGGAAAAAACGAGATCAATTGTGTTTGGGTGCAGCGTCGCACGACCGCACAATTGTCAGTTAAAGCGACGCAGTGCAGAATCGCAAAAAATGGCTCTGTCATTCAGCTAGGGGCTCAGTAAAGGCAGAACCATACCTCTGGTTCATATTTTCTCCAGCGCTCCTCTTGCACTGGACATTTTTTGAGGGTCTCTTACTCTTCATTCCTTTTTCTTACTTTAGTGCCCATAATGACAGGCCAGACTTTTCTTTTCTGTACATGTGCTTATACCCTTTTGCTTCTAAACAAATATTACAGCAAATGATAGTGTCATATAACCCGTTAACAGCACTATTCTTCCTTTTCTTATATATAACAATCTGATGGACAGTAGACCGCAACAACATAATATACTGTATCCATTCAATACAGTTTGAATAAGGGGAGTAAAATAACTACCCCTTGTCCTAAAAATGGCATACTGATTAAAGAGGTAAAATTCACCTACAGCTAAGCCTAGAGGCTTGCTAACATTCACCTACAGGTAAGCCTCGGTTAAGGCTTACCTGTGGGTAAAATGAATATGTCCTAATCGTGCACCGTTTAGGAGATATTCACCCTGGATCCAGCCAGTTACATTACCGGCGCATGCGCTCTGAAGGTCCAGCATACCTTCTTGGACCTTTATGCCCCGTACACACGGTCGGATTTTCCGATGGAAAATGTCCGATCGGAGCGTGTTGTCGGAAATTCCGACCGTGTGTAGGCTCCATCGGACATTTTCCATCGGATTTTCCGACACACAAAGTTGGAGAGCAATAGATAAAATTTTCCGACAACAAAATCCGTTGTCGGAAACTCCGATCGTGTGTACACAAATCCGACGGACAAAGTGCCACGCATGCTCAGAATAAATAAAGAGATGAAAGCTATTGGCCACTGCCCCGTTTATAGTCACGACGTACGTGTTTTACGTCACCGCGTTTAGAACGATCGGATTTTCCGACAACTTTGTGCGACCGTGTGTATGCAAGACAAGTTTGAGCCAACATCCATCGGAAAAAATCCTAGGATTTTGTTGTCGGAATGTCCGAACAAAGTCCGACCGTGTGTACGCCCTATGAGAGATCTGTGCCGGAACTGAGGGCTTCCACGCGCATGTGTCATCGCAGCTCCAGCCAATCACATAGCCTGAGCGCACAAATCCGTTAGAAAGACTAGGAGAAGATGTCAGCCCTCTCAGTGGTGACAGCACAGGCTGAAGGGCTTCATTCCAAGGCGAGTATTTCATAATGTGCTAGTATGCAATGCATACTAGCACATTATGCCATTTTCCTGCAGGTGTTTTTTTTTTACAACAGCCTTGGTTTACTACTGCTTTAAGGAAGTCTGATAATTCAAATGTAAGCAAGCTCTGAGTATCAGAAATTCCCAGATCGTCTCAAGCTCCTGGTTTTGGAACCTCAAGGTCTCCTGTACATACCTTCTGGCTGGCTCCCCAACTGTTATGGAAATCTTAAAGCTAGGCAATTTCTATCCTCATATTAATGAGTGGTTCCAAATGAATAATAACTACTGCAGTAGGGAACAGACACAAAAAGATACACTCAGTATCTTTTTAGATCCCTATTCTGTTTTATCGGTGCAAATAAAAATGTTTTATACACTTGCTTATGTAGGTATAACATTACGATTACAATTGTGCTTTTATGACAACATAGACAAGCTAATTTCTTTACAGGACTCCAAAGATAGCAAATACATAATCAAAATGTTATTAAAAGAGAAGTATGGGTTTGGGCTTTTTTTTTAGATGAATATTTACCTTGGTGGATGCAGCATGCGTCCGATGCTGCATCTGTCCCCCGGTGCCTCTGCACTGAGAACCGAGCGATCGAACACCGCAGATCACTCGGCTCTGACAGCTCCCAGAGCAGAGAGCTGCTGACTGTCAGTCACAACTCTCTGCTCTGCCCTCTCCTCGCTCACTGGAGCGCTGGGCTGTGGGGGGGGGGGGGGGGCAGGGGTGGACAGCTCAGGCTGTCCATGGCTTGCTGAGAGGCTGAGCCGGGTGTCGGTCCAGGGATCTGGTGGATCCAGACGCCATTGTTGTGATGATGCGGTGCCTGGAACAACTTCTGTGACGTCAGCAGAGAGCAGATTTCAGCCCGCTCTCTGCTGAAAACGGGTCACAGGAGTGCAAAACGAATTGCACTCCTGTGATCCATAATAGAAGTACAGCCGAATAAGCTTTTGCTATACTTCTCCTTTAATGCTGTGTGCAAAATGAGTGCATTGTGCAATACAAAAGCAAAGCATACAAAATAGAATACAGTTATATACAGAATTTACAATTTCTTTCACAGATTATAAATTGAATTGGGAGAAAGAATCATTTTAAAGGTGCTTCAGGAGAAGCTTGATCACACCATTCTGCAAATCGAGGAAAGTGGGGCTACTTTTTCCTGGGCCCAAAAAAGTAAAATCCATAAATGCCTGCCATCTAGAGGCAAAAAAAATTTGATTGGGATAAAGTTCTGCTGCTCTGTATTGAGTTTCTCCCTATACAATAATATTTTTAGTTCCTTTTTAACAGCAGAGGTAGTTGGTACTTTGGAGGAAGTCAATTTCTTTAGTATGGTTCTGCTAGCAACCAACTCTCCTAGAGTGTTTTGAAGTGGGGTGCACAGCTGGATAACCATAACTGAACAGCAAGAGGAGTGAATCCTTGGGAACAGAATAGCTAGTGACCCCATAGATGAAATTAGCCACCTGGTCCCAGAAGTTGGAGATTCATGTGTAAGCCCAGAAATGATGAGTAAGTGAAGGCCTAGAGGAGCCGCACCAAGAATAAATAGACATCTGAGATTTGTCTTTTGTCAATAGAAAAGGAATGAAGGCGCTATGAAGTAACTTTGTGAATTGTGACTCCTGGTTTAATTAGTGACCAGCCTCTGTACTTTACTATATCCAAGCCTGTTGACAAGTGTGTCATCTTACTTTAGTTGGAACCGAGGATGCAAGTGATTTTGCAAAGTATTGGTTAAGTGGTTGGTAAATCTTGTAGATAAGATTAGTAGTTACATAGTAGTACAATAGTTACAGTAGTACAATAGTTACATAGTTACCTAGTAGGCAAGGCTGAAAAAAGACACAAGTCCACCAAGTCCAACCTATGTGTGTGATTTTATGTCAGTATTACATTGTATATCCCTGTATGTTGTAGTCGTTCAGGTGCTTATCTAATAGTTTTTTGAAATTATCGATGCTCCCCACTGAAACCACTGCCTGTGGAAGGGAATTCCACATCCTAACCGCTCTTACAGTAAAGAACCCTCTACACAGTTTAAAGTTAAACTGCTTTTCTTCTAATTTTAGTGAATGGCCGCGTATCTTATTAAATTCCCTTACGTGGAAAAGTTTTATCCCTATTGTGGGGTCACCAGTACGGTATTTGTACAGTGAAATCATATCCCCTCTCAAGCGTCTCTTCTCCAGAGAGAACAAGTTCAGTGCTCGTAACCTTTCCTCATAACTAATGTCCTCCAGACCCTTCACTAGTTTTGTTGCCCTTCTCTGGACTCTCTTCAGTTCCAGCACATCCTTCCTGAGAAGTGGTGCCCAGAACTGGACAGCATAATCCAGGTGCAGCCGGACTAGAGTTTTGTAGAGTGGGAAAATTACAGTTTTATTTCTGGAGTTAATCTTTTTTAATGCATGCCATATTCTGTTTGCTTTGCTTGCAGCAGCTTGGCATTGCATGCCATTGCTGAGACTGTCATCTACTAGGGCCCCCAGTTCCTTTTTCTAGCCTAGATTCCCCCAGAGGTTCTCCCCCCAGTGAGATGATTGCATTCATATTTTTGCCACCCAAATGTAGTATTTTACATTTTTCCACATTAAACCTCATTTGCCATGTAGTTGCCCACCCCGTAAAATTGTTCAGATCTTCTTGCAAGGTTTCCACATCCTGCAGAGAAGTTATTGCCCTGCTTAGCTTAGTATCGTCCGCAAATACAGAGATTGAACTGTTTATCCCATCCTCCAGATCATTTATGAATAAATTAAATAGGATTGGTCCCAGGACAGAACCCTGGGGGACCCCACTTTTCACCCCTGCCCATTCCGGTTACTCCCCATTTATCACTACCCTCTAAACTCGCACCTTAGGCAGTTTTCAATCCATGTACTCACCCTGTGGTCCATGCCAACTGACCTTACTTAGTACAGTAAACGTTTATGGAGAACTGTATCAAATGCTTTTGCAAAATCCAGATACACCACGTTTACGGGCCTTCCTTTATCTAGATGGCAGCTCAAATCCTCATAAAAGGTTAATAGATTGGTTTGGCAACAACAATTCTTTTAAATCAGGTGGTCAATTACGGAGAGTGTAAATCCTCTTAGCCTTGCATAATCAGAACACTGTAGATAGTATAAATGTAGATAGTATAAGAAATGGTGGTTTGGCTGTCCAAAAGTATCAGTAAGCCCCGGTTCACACTGCTGTGGGACAGAAATCGTGCGAGTTCAGCTGAACTTGCACGATTTCAAACCGGAAACGCAGTCCGACTTCAGGGTCGATTTGACGGACATCTGTGCGTGTTCATGCATTTTTTCAAATCGCCCCCTAAGTTGCCAAAAGTAATACAGGAACTACCTTTGGGAATCGGTGCAGCGGATGGTGCCATTGCCAGCAATAGCCGCAGATTTGACATGCGTTTTGACATGTCAAATCGCATGCCAAATCGGCCCAATGTGAACGTGAGCTAAGGGCCTTACATGATTTCAGATTGCCTGAGTCCAGCTCCAGCAATGACACAACCTGTGAGAGACCCTTGTTTCTGCAAACAGAATACAGTAAGCTTCATAGTGCATACTTTAAAGAGACATCAGTTTTCCATGGATAGGTAAGTATCTTGATATATGATATATAGGGAGAGAGTCCCAATTTTTTTCCTTATTTCCCTCCAGGCATTTACAGTACCCTAGAGCAGTAAGTTGTGTTGAAGTGTAATAGGTAGGGTCTTCTGTGGACAATAGCCATCAAACTATAAGGGCATATTATTTCCAATTTTAGGCCAAGAGTAGTGAGAATTCTGTGACACCCAATCTAAAGCTACATGAAGAAGACATGCCAAATTATACACTCTAATATTTGGTGAATTAAGCCCCTTTCGCTCCTCAAGAGACAAGATATAGAGCTTTGTCATGACCATACAAGTTTTTTTTTTTCTTTTCCATAGAAGGGAGGAAACCGCATTATTCAATTTTTGTACCTGTATATTTTTATGCTTCAACAAAAGTGGTATGGTTTGAAGCAAATATAATACTGCAGGTGGGTGAAACAAATAACAGATCTAAAATTACAATTGGGGCAGGTCCACCCATGTCTCCAATTCAATTTGTTATTAAGAGGGTAATTTAGGTGATATAGAGATGTTGGTGATCTTCTTTCTTAATAACTAGGTACTCTAGGTAATACTGTCTCTCGTTATCAGGAAAAGTGGGAACAAGGACCATTGTGAAGATTTAGCAACATTTAAGAGGAGCACCTTGCTCTTGCTAAAATGTATTCAATGGCCTGAGCATAAGCAAAAGTTATCAACAATTTGATTGATGCCATGCATATCGGTAAGGGTTCATAAAGGTGAGAATTGTGGATTAGAAATCGAGTCTAAAAGAAAATCGACACGAAAAAGCTAAAAGCCGCTGTTCCAGTGATCCCAAAACTGTGGAAAAGGAATCCTTGGAAAAGCCAGGTGACACTCTTCACTCTCATGCACTGCTAATCAGATATCATGTGACCTCCTGATGAGAGTGGTCAACACTAGGGATGAGCCGAACACCCCCGGTTCAGTTCGCACCAGAACCTGCGAACGGACCGAAAATTTGCACGAACGTTAGAACCCCATTGATGTCTATGGAACTCGAACGTTCAAAATCAAAAGTGCTCTTTTTAAAGGCTAATTTGCATGGTATTGTCCTAAAAAGGGTTTGGGGACCACCAGACCCTATATACTCTGAACAGCAGTATACAGGCGGTGCAAACAAGACAGGAACTGTAGGTTTGTTGTTAAGTAGAAGCTGTTTGTAATTTTGAACTGATACATTTTTAACGTGTTTAGCTCCAGCCAAAAAATCTATTTTAAGCTTTTTGGAAAACATAGGGAAAGGTTATCACCCCTGTGACATTTGTTTTGCTGTCTGTGCTCCTCTTCAGAAGATTTCACCTCATTTTTTTGTCCCAGTGACAAATGTTTTTTGAAAATTTGTGTTTTCTTGTGAAACAAGGATTGGTGATAAAGCATCAGTGGAAAGGAGAAACGTTTTTCCCAAAATAACTCTTACAGGAGAGAATTTCCCTTCCTAGGGGTAGATTTCATCTCACTTCCTGTTGTCTCCTTCCGTTTGCAAGTAGGAGTCGTTTGTAAGTTGGATGTTTGAAAGTAGGGGCCTGCCCTATATACTCAGCAGAAATTTGGGCCTTAGGTGTTGTTGTGGCCACAACACTGTAAGCCCTCACAGGGCCCTGCTGTGAAATATTAGATCAAGAATTGTAATTACATGCCCCTGTTCAACAGGGGCAGAAAAATAGGGCCTTTGGTGGTGGTGGTGCTAGTGCCACAACACTGTAAGTCCTCACTCGCTCTTGGTGGGCGCAGAAACAGGCCCTGCTGTGAAATATTAGATCAAGAATTGTAATTACATGCCCCTGTTGAACAGGGGCTGAAATATTGGGCCTTAGGCACTGGTGCTGGTGCCACAACACTGCAACCCCTCACAGATACTCTAGTTGAAACGCAGAAACGAGCCCTGCTGCAAAGTATTGCATCAAAAATTGTAATTACACGCCCCTGTTAAACAGGGGCTGAAAAATTGGGCCTTAGGCACTGGTGGTGGCGCCCAGAACCAAAAATGTTCTTACAAGCTATCAGCGTGATCATTGAGGAGGAAGAGGATAATTACTCAGGATAGTCACTCAGCATCAGCATAGACAGTCTTGAAGGGATCTGAGATTTCAAAAAAAAATATTCGGTTACATCAGCATTAGGTGCTTGGTAGCTGGTGGTGATCCAAGACTGATTCATTTTTATGAAGGTCAGTCGATCGACCGAGTCGGTGGACAGACGCACCCTGTGATCGGTTACAAAGCCTCCAGCAGCACTGAATGTGCGTTCCGAAAATGCTGGATGCAAGACAGGCCAGTAGCTCAATTGCATACTGTGCAAGCTCTGGCCAGTGATCCATCCTCAAGACCGAGTAACCCAGAGGATTTTCGGTGGGAAAGGTGTCCAAGTCAGATCTTGCCCCTAGGTATTCCTGCACCATGTAAAACAGATACTGGCGATGGTTGCTGGAACCGATTATACCTTGGGGCTGCGGACCAAAAAATTGTCTGAACGTATCGGTCAGACGGCCACCTTCTCCACCGCTCCTTCTTTGACTGACCGAAGCCTCAGCAACACGTTGTCCAGAAACAGGAGTTTGTACCCTCCCAGTCTCTTGGAACGCGTTGCACAGACCTTTCTGCAAGGCCTCCCGAAGATGTTTCATCCTCTGCTCCCTCTGCGACGGCAAGATAAGGTCCGCAACCTTACCCTTGTAACGTGAATCAAGGAGGGTTGCCAGCCAGTATTGGTCCTTCTCCTTGATACCACGAATACGAGGATCCTTACGCAGGCTTTGCAGGATCAGGGAGGCCATGCAGCGTAGGTTTGCTGGGGCATTCAGTCCGGAGTCCTCTGGGTCACTAAGGACGACATGGTCTGCAGCCACCTCCTCCCAGCCACGTACAAGTCCATGTGTTTCTTGGGACTGATGCCTTAAAGACTGCTGCTGATGCTGAGTGCCAGGCTCCACCTCCATACTGACACAATCCTCCTCCTCCTCCTCATCCTCGTCCTCTTCCTGTGTGATCGGTGGGCACGCAGGAACACTGTCTGGATAAAGGGGGCCTTGAGAGCTAAGGAAGTTCTCCTCTTCCTGCCTCTGTTCTGCCTCAAGTGCCCTGTCCATTATTCCACGCAGCGTGTGCTCCAACAGGTGGACAAGGGGGACAGTGTCACTGATGCATGCACTGTCACTGCTCACCATCCTCGTGGCCTCCTCAAATAGTGACAGGACAGTGCATGCATCCCTGATCATGGCCTGTCATGCGGTTCTTGGGCAGGTTAAACTCCTTTTGGAGGTCTGCCAGCCGAGCACTGGCATTATATGACCGGCGGAAATGCACACAGACTTTCCTGGCCTGCCTCATGACATCCTGTATGCCCGGGGACCTGCCCAAGAACCGCTGCACCACCAAGTTAAGGACGTGAGCCAAACAGGGCACATGGGTCATTTGTCCCTGTCGGAGGGCAGAGAGGAGGTTGGTGCCATTTTCGCAAACCACCATGCCTTAAGTTGGCGTGGCGTCAACCACCGCTGAACCTGCCCCTGCAGAGCTGACAGAACCTCTGCCCCAGTGTGGCTCCTGTCCCCCAAGCACACCAGCTCAAGCACCGCATGGCATCTTTTGGCCTGGATACTTGCGTAGCCCCTTGAACGGCTACAGAGCACCACTGGTTCCGAGGACAAAGCACAGGAAGAGGCCATGGAGGAAGAAGAAGAGGGGGTGGAGGAGAGAGGTGTGTCACAATCATTAGTAGTGGCATTTTGGAGGCGTGGTGGTGGAACAACCTCCAACACTACTGCACCTTGTCCTGCATCCTTCCCAGCTGCCAGAGTCACCCAATGAGCGGCGAAACTTAAGTAACGTCCCTGTCCATGCCTGCTGGACCATGAGTCAGCGGTAATATGCACTTTACCGCTGACTGCCCTGTCCAGCGAGGCCAAGACATTGCCTTCCACATGCCGGTAGAGAGCCGGAATTGCCTTCCGTGAGAAAAAGTGGCGTTTGGGTACCTGCCACTGAGGAACCGCACATTCCACAAACTCACGGAAGGGGACATAGTCTACCAACTGAAAAGGCAGCAGTTGAAGTGCTAGCAATTTTGCCAAGCTAGCATTCAACCGCTGGGCATGTGGATGGCTGGGAGCGAACTTCTTTCGGCGGTGCAGCAGCTGGGGCAGGGAAATTTGCCTAGTACAATCTGACGTCGGTGTACCGAAAGCAGATTGCCCACAAGTACTTGGCTGTGACACAAACCAGAACAAAGCAGTGCTAAACCCACCAGAATTGAAATTGTCCAGTAAAGACCAATATGGAAATAAAAATAGTGTAAAGAGTGATCTATACTTTGAATTTAAATTAAATTAAAATTAAAGTCCATCTTCTTAATTCCACAGTGCTAGTAGTAGAACCAAACTTGTGATGTAATCGAAAGTTCAATAATATCCTCCACCGCACCACCAGTGCTAAACACCCAAAATGCTCGCTTACCAGACAGGCAAGCAATAGAAGCTTGCGACCTATACCCAGCCAGGGCCTTTATCCGGTCAGGAGCCAAACAGATGGATACCAGGAAGAACCCTCAGGCTGTTCTATATACCAGGCAGGGACCGCCAAACTCGTGGTTCACAGATACCAATTGTGGGTAGATGTGGGTAACGTTCAGATGTATCCCAAAATGAAAGAAGGGTACCATAGCGTAATACTGACAGGCATATTTATTAAAAAATGAGAAAGCCACTTACAAGATTGTAGTATTTAAAAGCAGATTAGCCGGCCGGCTCGTACAAACACCCGTCCCTCGAACGGCACATGCGAGACGCCAGCACGTCAGCTCCTCCCGACGCTCGTTTCGTCATATAATAACGTCGTCTGGGGCATGGGCGACACACTGACGTGTCGCGTATAAATAGATAAACAGGAAGAACCAGAATCTATCTATATAGATATAGATATATATATATAGATATATATATATCTATATATATATATAGATATATATATATCTATATATATTTATTGATACTGCAGCTAGCAAAATCAACTACTGCCTGCCTTTAGTATGAGAACACCACCAACCTTCTACAGGTAGCTTTAGCTGAACACTATGCAGAGCTCGCAAAAAACTAACTTGTAGCTTATTTAGCTGCCTGCGGTAGTGATAGGATCAGGAAAACACCACCAACCTTCTACAGGTAGCTTTAGGTGAACACTGTGCAGAGCTCGCAAAAAAATAACTTGTAGCTTATTTAGCTGCCTGCGGTAGTGATAGGATCAGGAAAACACCACCAACCTTCTACAGGTAGCTTTAGGTGAACACTGTGCAGAGCTCGCAAAAAAATAACTTGTAGGTTTAGCTGAACACTGTGAGGAGGACGCACTACACTAACTTGTAGCTTTAGCTGAACACTGTGCAGAGGTCTCACTATACTAACTTGTAGCTTTAGCTGAACACTGTGCAGAGGTCCCACTACACTAACTTGTAGTTTTAGCTGAACACTGTGCAGAGGTCCCACTACACTAACTTGTAGTTTTAGCTGAACACTGTGCAGAGGTCGCACTTAACTAACTTGTAGTTTTAGCTGAACACTGTGAGCAGGACGCACTACACTAACTTGTAGATTTAGCTGAACACTGTGCAGAGGTCTCACTACACTAACTTGTAGTTTTAGCTGAACACTGTGAGCAGGACGCACTACACTAACTTGTAGCTTTAGCTGAACACTGTGCAGAGGTCTCACTACACTAACTTGTAGTTTTAGCTGAACACTGAGGAGGTCTCACTACACTAACTTGTAGTTTTAGCTGAACACCGTGAGGAGGACGCACTACACTAACTGTAAATAGTCTAGCTGCCTGACTGTGGTACTAATAGGATCAAAAGAACAGGAACGGATCTAGCTAAACTGAATACAGTGTGTGTATATGTATATATATATATATATATATATATATATATATATATATATATATATATATATATATATATATATATATGTATGTATGTATGTGCAACACCTGGGATGCATATATATATACACAATACACTATAAGTGCAGCTAACTCACTGACTGTCCTGCCTAATCTAGCTAACTCAAATGAAATGACACTGTCTCTCTCTCTCTAAGCACACCGGAACACACCCGAACACACTACACAGGGCCGCCGTGCACGCGGCCTTATATAGTGTGGGGCGTGTTCTAAACCCCCTGAGCCATAATTGGCCAAAGCCACCCTGGCTTTGGCCAATTACAGCTCTCTCTACCGACGGCGCTGTGATTGGCCAAGCATGCACTATGACCCGCATGCTTGGCCAATCATCAGCCAGCAATGCACTGCGATGCCGCAGTGAATTATGGGCTGTGATGCGCCACGCGAATTTGGCGCGAATGGCCCATAACGTTCGCAATTCGGCGAACGATCGAACAGCCGATGTTTGAGTCAAACATAGGTTCGACTCGAACACGAAGCTCATCCCTAGTCAACACACGCTTATCTTACAAAGACAATCTGACATCTCAGGTAGGCAGGAAGGTCACTTTAAGACTGGGGAACAAACAGCTCCAGCAATCATGGGGCCCCGTACAGCCTACCTGAATGCCCCCCCCCTGAAAATATCATATTACATTTTTGCTAAAATGCAATGGTTGCAACGCTGTTTTGCAGCCATGGCAGAAATGATACCCGTTCTACAGCCACCCCCTGATTTTTGTCATCATTTTTTTAAAATTGTGGAAAGGTAATTTTACATTGTCAGATTGCACTGCAACTGTGAGCCAAGTGTTTGGCTTGCAGTTGCAGAGCGGCCCCATTGAAATCAACAGGGAGTTTGATAGGTGGTGCTGCCTTCCACACTCTCCAGCCTGTGTTAAAAATGGCACAGCTGTGTAGTAAAACATTGCAGCCACAACATGTACAGTATACAGCCCTGTCTGACTGTATTTTTAGAATTTGGGTGCGCAGCCAGGGATGGCGGTAAATCCATGGCTCAGTCGTCCATGCGAAAGAGTCCTTAGGCCGCATTCACACTTTGCCTTTCCTAAATATGTGACAAAGTGCATGGGAAATGCACGTTTTGCAGTACATTTTAGAAATGCACTGCAAACTTGCATTACACTTGTGGTGCCATTAATTGTTGATGGCACCCCAAAAAGACTTAGCAGACTTGCGTTTTGTCGCGTGGCAAACTTGCAAAGCTGCATACCTGAAAAGAGCATTCTATGGTGCATTTAACTTAGGTCAGTCCATTCAAGTGAATAGGCTGCCCTATGTGTGAAAAACAGGCAAAAAAAAAAAAAAATGTGAGCAGGAACATGTGTTCCTGCGACGCAAAGTGTGAATGGGGCCTCAGGGGTGTCATATAGAAATGGCTGGTGCAGAGATGTCTGTCATGTGTAGGGAGAAGTGTATTCACTGGCCTCTAGCTCCAACACTGCAGTGGCAGCTAGTGTCTACCTGCAGTTTTAGGCTGGCTCCTGGCACATTCTCCCCCTTTCTGAATCTTGGACTTTCTGCAGCTTCACCCCCCCCCCCCACTCACCCCCTTCTAGCAGTAGCACTACAGCCATTGCAGGTTACAATGCACACAGAGCAAAGTGTGGAGGTTGGCAAAGCAGAACTCAGGACTCGGGGAGAAGCAGGCAGAGAACTTCTTACCTTGATCTTTCCTCATTGCAAGAGAACACTGCCAATCACAGGGGGAGGGAGGGGGAGTTTCAGGACCAGGCAGTGTAAAGATTTCATGGCAAGGGCAAAGAGAGACTCTGCAGCAGTCCCTGCTGCTCCAAAATTGGGACACAGCCCGAGAACAAAGCTGGCATAGCACAGCTTGCTAAATAAATGAATTGTGGGCAAGTAAGTAGCATTGATCCTCCTGCACAGCAACCGGAGGGAGAAAGCCAGCAGTGCTGCAGGGGTCATAAGGGAGTACAGTCGGCTCTCCTCTGCTGCAGGTGCCCAGGCCCCCTTCTGAACTGATGAGGCTTGGGCCCCCTACAGGAGGGCCAGTTGTAGTGCCTTATCAGCGGCCCTGCTGGGCCACATATAAAAGAGAAGCACTCCAGTAGTGTAATTTTGCAAAAACACTCTTCCCTTGTTTTATTGGTATGAGATATGAAGTGATCTGGCAGGTCTGTGACAGCTCTCTCTTCTTCACACACCACCCACCACTTGTCTCTCCAAAATCACTTGTTTAATTGGCAAGGCTGTAGGGGAAGTGTCTGCCCTCCCAAACTAAACCCCTTCTAGCCCTGACCCAGGTTGACTCATCACACTAGACAGTACACCCTAAAATCATTATTTCAGTTTTTTGTAGATGCTAGAGAGTTAATTTATGTAGTAGTCTATTGTATCTCCAGAGCTATTGTAGTAAAGTATGAGTCTGTTCCTTAGCTCTTGAGTTTTTGTTCCTGTTTTTTAATAAAATAGGTACTCCTATTCTCTCTGTTGGATGATTATTTTCTATATAGTATGGAACAAGAAAAGTTCTAACCTTCAGGATCAATTCTGTTGTAACAAGAAGTTTGAAACCCTAAGGTGATTGGGAAACATTTGGTCTCCCCTCCACCAAAGATACCTGACCAAGACTCTAAGGATACAAAGCAGAATCCTATGACTGGAAGGTTGTACGGTCATTGGTAGAGTTGGGCAAACTGAGCATGAACAGCTGCTGCTTGAGTATGAGTTTGTGCCGAACATTGGTTGTTCGCTGAACACCCGAATTATCGTGGCTTTTGACAGTTTGTTCGACCCTGCCGAATGACCACAGTGCGCTGCACAGTGCATTGGAAGCCCTGTTTGGCTGAAGCAATGAAAGCTTTGCCCAATCAGGGCACAGAGCACTGTCAGAGCCATGATTTGACACTGTCATGATGATTCTATCCAATCAAGCCTGATTGCTCTTAGTCCCACCCCACACCATAAAAAATATTATCCACAAAGTTGTCATTTGCAGTGTGATATTGGCATGGAGAGAGATAGAACAGGGCTCTGTTCAGGGCTGCTAGCGAGTTAGTGTGCTATAGTGTGCTATTTTGATTCTAATGTCAGTGTAGAATATCAGTTTAGTGTGAATCTAGTGATAGTTCAGTGTTAGCGTGGTGTGACCATTCATTTTTACTTTAGTGTTGTCATAGCTGAGCTCAGCCCTTCCTTCTCTGAGCTGGGCACTCAGCTGTCGGCTAATTGCCAGCTTCAATCTCTCTCCACAGTTACCCAGCTGTTGATGATCCTGCTTGTCAGTCCTGCCTACTTAAGCCGTCCAGTCCAGAGGAACTCTGCCTTCGTCTTGGTCACATCACAAGAAACTATCGCCTGTGTCCCTGTTTCAAGACTGGCTTTTCTGACATCCCTTCTGGCTCCAGATCCTGCTTGCTGTTCCACTACTTGGATCCCTGACTTCTGGCTTGGCTACTTTTCCTTCTGGTTACTGAATTTTGGCTATGTTTTAACTATGTTTGTTCTGTTTACTATTATTATTAAACAAGTGTGATTTAACTGTACTTCTGTCTTGGTCTGATTTCATGGTTTCTGACAAGTGTCAATTTTTTGAGTGTAGTGTGACTATTAGTTTTTACTTTAGTGTCAGTTTAATTTGTCAGGGCAGGTTTCCTGCAGTATAAATCAGTGCATTACTGCACGTTTAATGCAGTATATATCCAAGCGTTACTGTAAGTTTAACACAGTATATATCTGTAGGTTACTGCGCGTTTAACGCAGTATATATCCGCGCGTTACTGCGCGTTTAACACAGTATATATCAGTGCATTGCTGCACGTTTATTGCAGTATATATCTGTGCGTTACTGCACGTTTAGCGCAGTATATATGCATGCGTTACTGCACGTTTAGCGCAGTATACAGTATATCAATGCATTACTTTACATTTAACGCAGTACACCCAGAATGCAAACCCCTCTAAATGGGAATTTTAGGGACAACCACAACTTCAAAGGTAGTTATATATAAAAATATATTTTGTTCAAAACAATATTACATACAAAAAAAGTTGTTAAAAGAAATTGGATGCGATTGGAATACAGATAACCATTTGGAACAATCAACATACAAGTTGAATGAAGACAAATACAGCCGGGGCGCAGTATATATCTGTGCGTTACTGCATGTTTAACACGATATATATCAGTGCGTTACTGTACGTTTAATGCAGTATGTATCCATGCATTACTGCTCGTTTAACTCAATATATATCTGTGCTTTACAGCATGTTTAACGCAGTATTTATTAGTGCATTACTGTACTTTTACACAGTATATATCAGTGCATTACTGCATGTTTAACGCAGTATGTATCCTTGTGTTACTGCGCGTTTAACACAGTATATATCAGTGCATTACTGTACGTTTAACACAGCATATATCAGTGTGTTACTGCACATAAAATGCAGTACATATTCGTTCATTACTGAATGTTTAGCGCAGTATACTTCAGTGCGTTACTGCACGTAAAATGCAGCACATATTCGTGCATTACTGCACGTTTAACGCAGTATACATCAGTGCGTTACTGTACGTATAACACAGTGTATATCAGTGCATTACTGCACGTTTAATGCAGTATATTTGAGTGCGTTACTGTACATTTAACTCAGTATATATCAGTGCGTTACTGCACATTAAACGTACAGTAATGCACTGATATATACTGTGCTAAACATGCAGTAATGCACTCAAATATACTGCGTTACACATACAGTAATGCACTGATATATACTGCGTTAAATGCAGTACACTTCAGTGCGTTACTGTACGTTTAACGCAGTATATTTCAGTGCGTAAGTGCATGTTTACCACAGTATATTGTAGTGAGTCAGTGCAGTTTTACTGCAGTATAGTGTAATGTGTCAATGGAGTGTGTCTGTGTAGTGAGTACTCAAGTTAAAGTGCACAAAACTCCACTTTTCATTGATTAAAGTGCATTCACATACACATTTCCACATCTTTATTACATTTTCTTAATAAGCACTGCCCTTCATAATGTCTGGGAGGCCAACAAGGAGAGACAGATGTTCCCATGGCACTATGAGGGGGCCAGCAGCGTATGTGTCCACAAGCAAAGGTGGACATGGTCCGTCTGCCACAGCATGCAGAGGAGGTGGTAGACTGGCTTACTAAACCATCATCATCCTCTGTCACTCAAGCAGAGACTAGTGCGCAGTCCACTGCAGCTGCCGAAGTGGCTTATTCTGCCTCCTTGTCCACAGCTACTTCTGCCTTAGCCCCAGCATCAGGCATGAAGGAGTCAGCTGAGTTATTTGAACACAGCGTCAGCCACCTGCTCCTTGATGATGCACAGCCATTACTTGATTTAGATCTTGGTTCTGAGGTTGAGAATGGTAGGTTAATGAGCCTACAGAGGGGATAACACAGGTAAACAACAAATTGGCAGTCATGTTCCCCCAGCTGCAGTGTATTGCCAAGTTGTCTCCAGTGATAATGAGGATGGAGGGGATGATGATGATGATGAGGTCACTGATGTGACTTGGGTTCCCAGATAGAGCAGAGGAGGAAAGTGAGGGTGAGGTACAACCCCAAAGAGGCAGCCACCATGGAAGAGTAGAGAGCAGCCACCCTATTCCACCAGATTGTGGAGCTGTTATCTCCCTGCCCACTTCCCACAGCTTAGCTGTTTGGACCTTTTTTTAGCACATGTGCAGCTGATCGCACTGTTGCAGTTTGCAAACTTTGCCTTGAGCACATCAAGCCTTGCAAAAACACCAGCCATTTGGTTACCACATGCTTGATAAGGCATTTAACCTTCCACCATTGGCAAGAGCACCTGAAAGCCCCACAAAAGGAACGCAATTCTGCTCCTCCTCCCTCCTCACCTTTCCGGTCTACCCCGCTAAACTTCATGACCTCTTAGCAGCCTCCACTGACAGGGATGATGGTAAAGCACAGGGTGTCCCAGGTCCTTGCAGCATGTCTGCCAGTAGCACACCACCAGCTGTAGACAGATTTTTCTGCCCCATCTACTGCAGCAAAAAAATACAGTCACTGCCACCCACATGCCAAGCATCTAAATTCAAGCTTGTCAAAGCTGCTGGCTGTAAAAATCCTTCATTTCCATCTGGTGGATTCTGCACCCTTCTGTGAATTAGCAAAATGTGCTTTACCACAATGGCAGGTTCCCAGTCTCTATTTATTTTCATGTAAGGCTATTCCAGCTCTCTACCACTACACGAAAGGCAATGTTGTGGCATTGTTGGGCAAGGCAGCCAGCCACAAGGTCCACGTCACTGCTGACACGTGGTCCAGAAAGCATGGTCAGGGATGATATATTTGGTTCAAAGCACACTGGGTAACTCTGCTTGCAACTCGGAAGGATGCAGGACAAGGCTCAGTGCTGCAGCTTGTTGTACCGCCATGTCTCCATACAGCTAGTGGTGGTGATGCAGAATTTGGCAGCTCCACACCCTCCTCCTCCTCTTCCATGCTCTTCTCTGCTGAATTGTCCCATGTACTACAAGTACCCCCTAAATGTTCAAGGGGCTATTCAGTGAGTCGGGCTGAAAAGTGCCATGCAGTGCTTCAGCTGTACTGTCTTGGGCACAGGAGCCACACCGAAGAAGAGATTCTGACAGCTCTGCATGGGCAGGGCCAGAGTTGGTTCACGCCACGCCAGCTAGGGATAGTGGTGTGTGATAATGGCACAAACCTCCTGTCTGCCCTTAGACAGGAAAATTTGACACATGTGCCATGCCTGGCACATGTCCTCAATTTAGTGGTGCAGTGTTTTTTAAATGGGTACCCAGGGTTGGAAGATCTGCTGAAGCAGGCCGGAAGAGTCTGTAGCCATTTCAGGCGGTCATACACAGCCGGTGCTCGGTTGGCTGAAATTCAACGGGAATTCCATCTGCTTGTAAACTGCCTGATTTGTGACATGCCCACCAGGTGGAACTCGACTTTGGCAATGCTGCAGCGGCTGCACATGCAGCAGAGGGCCGTCAATGAGTATCTGTGTGAGTATGACACAAAGACAGGCTCAGGCTTGGGTTTTTTTTTCCCATGCCAATGGCTGCTGATAAAGGATGCATGCACTGTACTGTCACCATTTGAGAAGGTCACAAGGTTGGTGAGCTATGGCAATGAATGGATCAGTGACATAATGCCTGTTGTGTTCCTGCTGGAGCAGACTCTGCGTGGTATTATGGACAGGCACTCGAGGCAGAGCAGTGGGAGGAAGAGGAGGGCTTCCTTTCTTCTCAAGGCCCACTTAATGCAGACACCATTCTTCCTACGCCACAGAAAACACAAGAGGAAAGGGAGGAGGAGAAGTAAGAGGATTCTGGCAGCTTTGGATGCATTGAACCAGAACAAGACATATGTCAACCCTTAACAGATAGTTTTCCATCCCCAGAACCTTTGGGAGCAGTACGTGGCTGGGAGGAGGCAGTTCCAGATACTGTAATCCTCAGTGACTCCAAGGAGTCTGCTTCTCATGCCTCTGCAGACTTGAGGTGCATGGGCTCCTTCATTCTTCAAAGCCTGTGAAAGAACCTGAGAATATGTGGCATCAAGGAGAAGGAACCCTATTGGTTGGCAACTCTCCTTGACCACTGTTACAAGGGGAAAGTCTCAGAACTCATCCCCTACCCACAGAGGGAGCAGAAGATGAAATCTCTTGAGGATACCTTAAAGAGGAGTTTATATAATGCCTTTTCCGACTTTGGTAGGTTACAGTCTTGTAGAAAACATTGTTTTGAGGCTTCTGTTGGTCAAGAGAGGAGCGGTGGAGAAGGGGACTGCCTCAGTGATGCCTTCCAAAATTTGTTTTAGTCCTCGGCACCCAGGGCTGTCAGCTTCCACATCCCATTGGCAGCGTCTTCATCATAGGGTGGGATATTATCTAGGGGCAAAAACAGATATGGAGAGCTTTCCAGTTGACGATCCACTGGGTTACTGGGTCATGACAATAGACCACTGGCCAGAACTTGCCCAATATGCAGTAGAGCTGCTGGGCTGCTCTGCACCCATTGTGCTTTCCAAAGGGGCATTTAGTGCTGCCAGGGATTTTGTGACAGTTAAGAGAACGCGTCTGTCCACAGACTTTGTGGACTGGCTGACATCAATCTTGGCTTAGCAGTAGCTATCAAGCCCCTGGTGCCGATGTCGCTGATTAAATGCTTTCTGGATCTTGAATCTCTGAAAGACTGTCTAGGCTGCCTAGCTTTGTGGGTGTTGATTTCATCTAGAAGAAATTTTTTGGTGTAGGTTTCATGGGCACAATTAACACCCAAGGACCAATTTTTCCGCACCTGTTTGGCAGATGCATATTATTGCAATTGTTGACAGCAAGGCCAGTTCTTGCTTTCATTAAGAGTACCTGTATAGGGTTATGGTGTGAAGGCACCATGGATACCCAAAGACTAATTTTTTCCGCACCTGTTTGACAGGTGCATATCATTGCAATTTTTGACAGCAAGGCCAATTCTTGCTTTCATCAAGAGTACCTGTATAGATTTACAGTGTGAAAGCACCACCGACACCTAAAAAACTATTTTTCCCGCACCTGCTCATTACAATTTTTGACAGCAAGGCCAATTCTTGCTTTCATCAAAAGTACCTGTATAGGGTTACGGTGTGAAGACATCTCCGACATCCAAAGACCAATTTTTCCACACCTGTTACTTCTATCCAAAGTCTGCGAAAGAGACACCAGAAAGTAACCAAAAAATCTCTGTTTTTGCTCTGAGTGTACTAAATTGCGGCCTCATCATGCAGACTGGCCCCCCAAACCATTGTTTAAAAAATAAAGAAAGCTTGAATGGAAAATATAATTTTTTTGGCTTTATATATGTCATTATTACTGCAGCAGGCTCTATACATGGTACAAATGTGCCACATTACAGCCAGACTAAGGGGACCCTCAAAGCACTATATATAAAGGATTTTTTTTTCATTTTTATTGTTATTTCTCATTTTGATGGTCTTACTTTAAGCATCAGTAAATTATGCTCATTTAAAAATGATGTTTTTTACAAACTTTTTTTTTCATTGTTACATGTCCCCCCCAGGGCATTACCTGGACCCCCCCTCATAACCATTGTATGCCCAATTACTTGCATATAAGCCTTCAGAATGGGAACTTTTGATTTTTCCAGTTCGGGTCCCATAGACATTTCAGTGGGGTTCATTATTAGGTTCCGAACTTTTGCGATGTTCAAAAGTTCTGCCACGAACCGAACAGGAGGTCGTTCGGCCCATCTCTAATTATTGTGTTTCTCACTATGTTGATATTAGTTCTAAACCCTTCAGCACTGGCTGGGTGTTTCAAGAGAGGTCCTGGCTCTGTTCCGAAACATCTTGAAGTATTTGGTGAGGCTAGTGTGTTTTAACTCCTGTTGTATTCTCTATAACATAATTAAATAAAAGTGTAAGTCCAGCCTAAGTTTTTTTAGTCTTATATAGAGCAGGGAAGCATTAGAAAGATTTTGTACTGTCAGTACATGGTGACAATGGTTTCACTAGAAAGAAAGTGAGGGAAAATCTGCAGCAAGTAAAAAAATGTTGATAACTCTGATAGGGGTTCTAGCCTTCCCCTACTTTACTTAAACAAAGCTGTTTTATTTCTGTCTACATTGCTGTTGGGGATTTTCCTTCACTTTTTGTCTGGTGAACTCATTGCCAGCATAACAGAAAGTAAGGTGAATATTAATTTTGACTGGAAAGAAACTTTAAAAATCCTGGTTGAGCAAGTGGATATTTCAAAAGCTGCCAAGTGCATACCAGAATATGTTGATACCATTTGACAAAACTGATGATTGCACCATTTGCTTTACATTTCCTCATTAAACTTAATTTATTTGGATGTAACATTTCAATATACTTTTTTTTGTAATTATCTCTGTGTTACAGAAAAAAGGTGGCCCATGAAATGGATTACAGTTTCTGATAAGAGATGCTGGTGACCATGATAACCTAAAGCAGGTCATTACAAGTTATGTATATTTACAGACTGCCTTCCCTTAGTACATATACAAGTGATGGGAAGTTGATAACCCTGCTGGGAGTGAAAGCAATCAGCATTTTCCATTCTTGCCTATTATTCACAGAGCAATTTCCAAACACAGCAAGCTGAAAGAATTCTTGGGAGATAGGACATATTGTATTTTGTCATTTTTCTGTCACCGCACCTAAATCTGCAGAAGTGTAAACAGCTGTAAACTTGTAAACCAAATGGTCTGACGTATGAGTTGTCACCTTATGTCAAGCATTTTTAGAAGAGCTTACTAACATATTTAAACGCCATAGTTTCCACGGTAAATTATATTGGACAGGGAAACATTTCAGATACCTAACGCAATGCTGTGAGAACTGATAGTAAGTTTACATTTCAAGTAACAACTAGCAGGGATTATTCTACCTATATACAGTATCTCACAAAAGTGAGTGCACCACTCACATTTTTGTAAATACTTTATTATATCTTTTCATGTGGAGACACTGAAGAAATTACAGTTTGCTACATTGTAAAGTAGTGAGTGTGCAGTTTATATAACAGTGTAAATTTGCTGTCCCCTCAGAATAACTCAACACATAGCCATTAATGTCTAAACTGCTGGCAGCAAAAGTGATTACATCCCTAAGTAAAAATGTCTAAATTGGGCCCAAAATGTCAATATTTTGTGTGGCCACCATTATTTTCCAGCACTGCTTTAACCCTTTTGGGTATGGAGTTCACCGGAGCTTCACAGGTTGCCACTGGAGTCCTCTTCCACTCCTGCATGACAACATCACGGAGCTGGTGGATGTTAGAGATCTAGCACTCCTACACCTTCTGTTTGAGGATGCCCCACAGATGCTCAATAGGGTTTAGGTATGGAGACATGCTTGGCCAGTCCATCACCTTTACCCTCAGCTTCTTTGGCAAGGCAGTGGTCGTCTTGGATGTGTGTTTGGGGTTGTTATTATGTTGGAATACTCCCCTGTGGCCCAGTCTCTAAAGGGAGGGGATCATGCTCTGCTTCAGTATGTTACAGTACATGTTGGCATTCATGGTTCCCTCAATGAACTGTAGCTCCCCAGTGCCAGCAGCACTCATGCAGCCCCAGACCATGACACTCCCACCACCATGCTTGACTGTAGGCAAGACACACTTGTCTTTGTACTCCTCACCTGGTTGCCGCCACACAAGCTTGACACCATCTGAACCAAATACGTTTATCTTGGTCTCATCGGACCACAGAACATGGTTCCAGTAATCCATGTCCTTGGTCTGCTTGTCTTCAGCAAACTTTGCCCGTTTGCGGGCTTTCTTGTGCATCAATTTTAAAAGAGGCTTCCTTCTGGGACGACAGCCATGCAGACCAATATGATGCAGTGTGCGGCGTATGGTCTGAGCACTGACAGGCTGACCCCCCACCCCTTCAACTTATGCAGCAATGCTGGCAGCACTCAAACGTCTATTTCCCAAAGACAACCTCTGGATATGACACTGAGCATGTGCACTCAACTTCTTTGGTCAACCATGGCTAGGCCTGTTCTGAGTGGAACCTGTCCTGTTAAACCACTGTATGGTCTTAGCCACCTTGCTGCAGCTCAGTTTCAGGGTCTTGCCAATCTTCTTATAGCCTAGGCCATCTTTATGTAGAGCAACAATTATTTTTTCAGATCCTCAGAGTTCTTTGCCATGAGGTGCCATCTTAAACTTTCAGTGACCAGTATGAGAGAGTGCGAGCGATAAAACCAAATTTAACACACCTGCTCCCCATTCACACCTGAGACATTGTAACACTAACAAGTCACATGACAACAGGGAGGGAAAATGGCTAATTGGGTTTGTTCATTTTCACTTAGGGGTGTACTCACTTTTTTTGCCAGCGGTTTAGACATTAATGGCTGTGCGTTGAGTTATTTTGAGAGTACAGCATATTTACACTGTTATACAAGTTGTACACTCACTACTTTACATTGTAGCAAACTGTCATTTTTTTTCAGTGTTGTCACATGAAAAGATATAATAACATTTTTACAAATTGATATATATATTGATATATATATTGATATACAGTGGGGACGGAAAGTATTCAGACCCTCTTACATTTTTCACTCTTTGTTATATTGCAGCCATTTGCTAAAATCCATTTAAGTTCACTTTTTTCCTCATTAATGTACACACAGCACCCCATATTGACAGATAAAAACAGAATTGTTAACATTTTTGCAGATTTATTAAAAAAGAAAAACTGAAATATCACATAGTCCTAAGTATTCAGACCCTTTGCTGTGACACTCATATATTTAACTCAGGTGCTGTCCATTTCTTCTGATCATCCTTGCGATGGTTCTACACCTTCATTTGAGTCCAGCTGTGTTTTGATTATACTGATTGGACTTGATTAGGAAAGCCACACACCTGTCTATATAAGACCTTACAGCTCACAGTGCATGTCAGAGCAAATGAGAGTCATGAGGTCAAAGGAACTGCCTGAAGAGCTCAGAGACAGAATTGTGGCAAGGCACAGATCTGGCCAAGGTTACAAAAAAATGTCTGCTTAAGGTTCCTAAGAGCACAGTGGCCTCCATAATCCATAAATGGAAGACTTGGGACAACCAGAACCCTTCCTAGAGCTGGCCGTCCGGCCAAACTGAGCTATCGGGGGAGAAGAGCCTTGGTGAGAGAGGTAAAGAAGAACCCAAAGATCACTGTGGCTGAGCTTCAGAGATGCAGTCGGGAGATGGGAGAAAGTTGTAGAAAGTCAACCATCACTGCAGCCCTCCACCAGTCGGGGCTTTATGGCAGAGTGGCCCAACGGAAGCCTCTCAGTGCAAGACACATGAAAGCCCGCATGGAGTTTGCTAAAAACACCTGAAGGACTCCAAGATGGTGAAAAATAAGATTCTTTGGTCTGATGAGACCAAGATAGAACTTTTTGGCCTTAATTCTAAGCGGTATGTATGGAGAAAACCAGGCACTGCTCATCACCTGTCCAATACAGTCCCAACAGTGAAGCATGGTGGTGGCAGCATCATGCTGTAGGGGTGTTTTCAGCTGCAGGGACAGGATGACTGGTTGCAATTGAGGGAAAGATGAATGCGGCCAAGTACAGGGATATCCTGGAACCTAAACCTTCTCCAGAGTGCTCAGGACCTCAGACTGGGCCGAAGGTTTACCTTCCAACAAGACAGTGACCCTAAGCACACAGCTAAAATAATGAAGAAGTGGCTTCACAACAACTCCGTGACTGTTCTTGAATGGCCCAGCCAGAGCCCTGACTTAAACCCAATTGAGCATCTCTGGAGAGACCTAAAAATGGCTGTCCACCAATGTTTACCATCCAACCTGACTGAACTGGAGAGGATCTGCAAGGAGGAATGGCAGAAGATCCCCAAACCCAGGTGTGAAAAACTTGTTGCATCTTTCCCAAAAAGACTCATGGCTGTATTAGATCAAAAGGATGTTTCTACTAAACACTGAGCAAAGGGTCTGAATACTTAGGACCATGTGATATTTCAGTTTTTCTTTTTTAATAAATCTGCAAAAATGTCAAGAATTCTGTGTTTTTCTGTCAATATGGGGTACTGTGTGTACATTAATGAGGAAAAAAATGAACTTAAATGATTTTAGAAAATGGCTGCAATATAACAAAGAGTGAAAAATTTAAGGGGGTCTGAATACTTTCCGTCCCCACTGTATATTGATATATATTGATATACATATATATATATATATATACTGCATTCAGCGTAGCCTATATATACAGTGCATTTGGCGGTGTACAGTTTTGTTAAACAGTACAGGCGGTGTACACAGTATATAATACAGTGTGTACAGTTTCAAATACACTTCAGGCGGTGTACACAGTATATAATATAGTGCAGTGCGGTGTTAAAAAAAAAATACCCATCATGTCGGAAGGCCTCCAAGGAGAGGCAGACATTCACAGGCCACTAAAAGAAGGCAAACAGCCTCTGAAATAATATTTAACAGCAGGGACCGTTCCTGGACCCAACAAGAGTAACTATGAGGGGTTACAGTGTTCTGGCACCACCAACACCTAAGGCCCAATGTTTCTGCCCCTGTTTAACAGGGGCACGTAATTTCAATTTTTAAAATAATATTTAACAGCAGGGACCATTCCTGCGCCCAACAAGAGTAACTGTGAGGGGCTACCGTGTTCTGCTACCACCAACACCTAAGGCCCAATTTTTCAGCAGAGTATATAGTTCAGTCAGTATAGTATATATACTGCAGTTCAGAGTATATAGTTGTCAGGGCTGGGCTCAGCCCTTCCTTCACTGAGCTGGCCGCTCAGCTGTGAGTTAATTGCCAGCTCCTATCTCTCCACAGTGGCTCACCTGTTGATGATATCCTGCTCATCAGTCTGGCTTACTTAAGCCATCCAGTCCAGATGATCTCTGCCTTCGCCTGGTCAACATCATAGAGTTTCTCCCCTGCATTCCTGTTAAAGACTTGCTTGGCTGACGTTCGTTCTGGCTCCAGATTCTGTTTGCTGTTCCACTACGCTGATTCCTGGCTTTCTGACTTTCTGGATTGTCTGACTATCCGTTCCTGTTACCGAACTTTGGCTATGTTTTGACTACGTTTGTTCTATTTACTTTTATTATTAAACAAGTGTGATTTAACTGTACTTCTATCTCGGTCTGATTCATGGTTTCTGACAGTAGGCGAAGGCCATGAATTCAGTAGATGCAATCGATCCACTTGTTAATCTTTTTTCCAGATTGGATGAGCAGGATCACTGCATGGATCAGTTTGCCATGGCGTTACAGACATTCCTTAGTTGCGCGGCTCACCTGGAATATCCCACTGTGGCTTCTCCGGTACAATCTGTGTTGCAGGCCATCCCTGCTGCTGCTCCAGTCTCTGTACAGGCACCCACTTAGAGTATTACCTCTATAAGAGGTATGTCTGGTTCCGCTATATACTCGCAAAGGGTTTCTCAACCAGGTTGAGATATAATTTACGATGCTGCAGCAGGCATTGCCCACGGACAGAAGCAAAGTAGGTTTCGTGATAGCTTTGCTTTCTGAGAGAGCCTTGGCCTGGGCAAACCCTCTATGGGAGATGCAAAAACCCATTGTCCTGAGTTACCCAGAGTTTGTGGCTTCTTTTAAAAGGGTATTTGACGTTTCCACATGCTCCGCTTCTGCTGCCAAGGGCCTTATGTCCATGTGTATGAGAACTGTTGCCGATTATGCCATTGAATTCTGTACTCTGGCAGCAGAGGTTGCGTGGAACAATGAGGCCATAATGGCTGCTTTTTCTCATGGTGTTTCAGATACCATCAACGATGAGATAGCGGCCCAAGATATACCCACTGAGCTGGAGAAATTGATCACACTTGCCATCCTCATTGACTCCAGACTCAGAGAGAGACTCTCTTTTAAGGAGCGCTTGGGGAAGCCTCCTGTCCATTTGTCTCTGAGCTTTGCAGTCCCACCCTTTCCTCCCTCACTTCCCATGCCTCCTAGTACCGAGTCGGTAAAGGTGAACCCATGCACTTGGGCTTCACGCGTCACTCTGCGGATGAGAGAGCCCTTAGAAGGAGGGAGAGATTGTGCCTTAATTTTGGCCAGGCAGGTCACTTTTTGAAGTCTTGTCCTACCCGTCCAGGGAACACCCGAACCTTGAGGTCCTTTCATGGACAGACCTTAGGTGATATTGTTTTGTCCCCAGTTATCCAGAAGGATAAGCCCCTGATTCCAGTTACCCTTTCTTGGGCTGAGTCGTCTGTCGAGATACTGGCTCTAATCGACTCTGGGGCTGCAGGCCTGTTCATTGATGCTACTTTTGTATCAAAGCACTCGATTCTGCTGCAGCTGCGTGCCACTCCACTTGCCATTGAGGCTCTTGATGGGAGACCTCTACAGCCTGCCCATTTGACTCATGAGACTGCTTTATTGTCCACGGGCGTAGGTGCTCTTCACCATGAGATAATTCAATTCCAAGTTATTTCCTCACCTAAATTTCCGCTGGCTATTGGTTATCCTTGTTTACAGAGGCACAACCACTCTTTCGATTGGCTTTGTGCTGAGGTTCTCTCCTGAATGCCACAATGCAGTAAGACATGTTTTCAGAAGGTGGCTAAGGTCCTGTGCACCTCTTCACTCTCCTCCCTGCCACAGGAGTACTGCAATTTTAGTGATGTCTTTGACAAAGGTAAAGCCTGTAGTTTACCTCCACACTGGTTGTACGATTGCACTATTGACCTTCAACCTGGTGCCATACCCCCTCAAAGCTGGGTTTACCCTTTGTTGGTCTCTGAGGATAGGGCCATGGAGGAGTATGTTGCAGATGCACTTTATCGAGGTTTTATCTGCAAATCCTCATCTCCTGCTGGTGCTGGTTTCTTTTTTGTGAAGCAGAAGAGTGGTGAACTGAGAACTTGTATTGATTTATAGGGGTCTCAATCGTCTCATGATTAAGAATGCTTATCCAATTCCATTGTAAATGCTATGGTCCTTCGCGCTAAAGTGAGATATGAGTGAATGTGGTGACACAAAAGAATAAATAAAACCTAAAAATAAGCGATAAATAAGGTGATATCTAAAAAGACTGCAGCGAAATCGACAAGTGTACACATCACACTCGGCACATGCAATAAAAAGTTAGGAGGGATTTCGCGCATAAAATCTACCATAAAAATGAAAGAATAGGTGAACAATAATAACAATAAAATCGTGGATAAATAAAACTGTGAAACATCAGTGTTGTGAACAGGTAAAATACATCATTCAAAACCTGGATGGGACAAAATATTACATGAATGTATAAGTGGTGCAAAAGTGCAACACCCTGTGCTATAAATAACAAATGTGCAAAACAACAAATTCTGATGAATGGCGTAAGCCCAATCACAGGAAAGTGCAAAAAGTGCAAAAACTGTGCAACAGCTGCAACTCGGCGTGGTATAAGGTAATACCAAATATATGGGACTATAAACTTGAGTTCACAAAGAAAACAAAATAAAGTCCATAACTTGTGATAGTAATATTGGTGGTATTAATCTTCATACAACAACTGACGGCCCAACCAGGCTCTCTAGACTCTCACCTCAAAGCAGGCAAAAACAGGCATCAAAACAGATCCTTCCTTGCTGTGACAATAGAGGTCACCAGATGTTTGTGTTCCCCTCTGCTTGCTGTCAGGCACCTGCCAAAACAAACTGGGAGTATCTCCACCTAGGCTTGTAACAGCCCGGTGGGAGGGGGGAAGAGGAGAGAAGAGGCCTCTGATGGTGTAGTAATTAAAGACTATGTTTATTAAATAAAAGCAAATTGGTCTCTTACATAAAAACAGTAGTAAAATCGCATTAAAACAGGAAGGAGCGGCGTCCGAGGCGCCTCCTTACGTGACTTCCGGTATAGTCAGCTCTCTGCCACGCCCTACGCGTTACGTCACCGCTCGTGACTTCAACTGGGGAACCGGATTGGCCTGAGAAGGATGCTATTTGTATCGTAAAACCGGAAGTAGTAAAGCGGCCATTTTTCTTGTGGTAATATAGATCTCTATCTAATATCGGCCATCTTAGAGGTGGCAATCGACATATATTGCAGTCGCGGCTCTGGGGGGGGTCGAATTGAGACTTCGAATCACAATATAAATAAATCTATATCGAATCTCAATTAGCCTTAATAATAGCAACTTATAACTAGACCTTAAACAGGTTAAAAACTAAGGCAACACAGATGATCTCTAATCGGGATAAATGCGCCATTTTCTTGTAGCCAGTGCAGATCTATGGCAATGGCCATTTTTATGGTGATTGTCTAACTATAATCGGCGGCCATTTTTGGATGGGTTTACATGCTATATGTCAGAGAAATAGAAGCTTCAGCAAATATGATAATGTAAAAATGATGAGAGGATGGTAAAGATGTTAAGAATTTGAAATAAACCCATTAACTGTAAACCTCAGTCACCAAGGAGGAACCTCATAATACATAACATGACAAATCTAATACACCATGAACAACATAATAAACGTCCCATTATAAAAACATTGTTATTAAAATTCATACAGTTGGACAAAATTTATGTCCTGATTCATAAACCAGGACAAGAGACAGTATTAGAACTACAGTAAAAATATAAATAGGAATTATTAAAATCTACAAATTACAATCTAAAAATTACTTAAAAAACAATTTAAATCAAACTCCACGTTCATACCTCTAGGGGTTAATGTACGCAGAGTATGAATCCAATATGATTCTTTTAGGCTAATACTTCTAATTTTATGGGTGCCTCTCCATGAATTTTTAAATCTTTCTATTCCCCAAAATTGCAAGTGTGTAGGGTCCCTATTATGTACTGCTGCAAAGTGTTTGGACACATTGTGTTTGGGGTTTCCTTTTTTAATATTTTGTATGTGTTCCTTCACTCTGACTTTAAGGGCCCTCTTTGTACGTCCTACATATTGCAATTTGCAGCTACACTGAAGTACATATACAACTCCCTCAGTGTGGCATCCAATAAAGTCTTTAATTTCATATGTTTCGTTTGTAGTAGTGGCTGTGAATTCCGTTCTTTTTCCTTGAAACTTTTGGGCGTGTTTACATGCAAAACAGTTCCTACATGGGTGGAATCCTTTTCCTGTGTAGAATGAGTATGGTACTTGTTGGGGGGGTTCAATCACTGTTCTCACTATCATGTTTCTGATGGTTGGTGCCCTTTTATAAATGATATTGGGCAAGTCTGGTAATACTTTAGTCAAGTCTTTATCATTTTTTAAAATATGCCAGTGTCTTTGAATGATTTTAGATACTTGTTTATGTTGGACACTGTAATCCAGAATTAAAGTAGGTGTTTCCTGTGAGACCATTTTCTTTGGGTGGATTTCTAACATTTTGGTTCTATCCATACTCCTTACTTCTTCAATTTGGCCGCCGATTATAGTTAGACAATCACCATAAAAATGGCCATTGCCATAGATCTGCACTGGCTACAAGAAAATGGCGCATTTATCCCGATTAGAGATCATCTGTGTTGCCTTAGTTTTTAACCTGTTTAAGGTCTAGTTATAAGTTGCTATTATTAAGGCTAATTGAGATTTGATATAGATTTATTTATATTGTGATTCGAAGTCTCAATTCGACCCCCCCCAGAGCCGCGACTGCAATATATGTCGATTGCCACCTCTAAGATGGCCGATATTAGATAGAGATCTATATTACCACAAGAAAAATGGCCGCTTTACTACTTCCGGTTTTACGATACAAATAGCATCCTTCTCAGGCCAATCCGGTTCCCCAGTTGAAGTCACGAGCGGTGACGTAACGCGTAGGGCGTGGCAGAGAGCTGACTATACCGGAAGTCACGTAAGGAGGCGCCTCGGACGCCGCTCTTTCCTGTTTTAATGCGATTTTACTACTGTTTTTATGTAAGAGACCAATTTGCTTTTATTTAATAAACATAGTCTTTAATTACTACACCATCAGAGGCCTCTTCTCTCCTCTTCCCCCCTCCCACCGGGCTGTTACAAGCCTAGGTGGAGATACTCCCAGTTTGTTTTGGCAGGTGCCTGACAGCAAGCAGAGGGGAACACAAACATCTGGTGACCTCTATTGTCACAGCAAGGAAGGATCTGTTTTGATGCCTGTTTTTGCCTGCTTTGAGGTGAGAGTCTAGAGAGCCTGGTTGGGCCGTCAGTTGTTGTATGAAGATTAATACCACCAATATTACTATCACAAGTTATGGACTTTATTTTGTTTTCTTTGTGAACTCAAGTTTATAGTCCCATATATTTGGTATTACCTTATACCACGCCGAGTTGCAGCTGTTGCACAGTTTTTGCACTTTTTGCACTTTCCTGTGATTGGGCTTACGCCATTCATCAGAATTTGTTGTTTTGCACATTTGTTATTTATAGCACAGGGTGTTGCACTTTTGCACCACTTATACATTCATGTAATATTTTGTCCCATCCAGGTTTTGAATGATGTATTTTACCTGTTCACAACACTGATGTTTCACAGTTTTATTTATCCACGATTTTATTGTTATTATTGTTCACCTATTCTTTCATTTTTATGGTAGATTTTATGCGCGAAATCCCTCCTAACTTTTTATCCAATTCCATTAATTACAGAATTATTTGACCGTTTCAATGGAGCAACTATTTTCACGAAGCTTGATTTAAGAGGGGCATACAATCTGGTGAGGATTAAGGAGGGTGACAAATGGAAAACTGCATTTAATACCAGAACAGGCCATTATGAGTACCTCGTAATGCCATTTGGACTTTGCAATGCTCCGGCAGTTTTCCAGGAGTTTATCAATGATGTCCTCCGAGATTTGTTGCAGCTATGTGTGGTGGTTTATCTTGAAATTATCCTCATATTTTCCAAGTCCCTAGAGAGCCACCACACAAATGTCTGTCGTGTGCTTCGGAAGCTGAGAGAAAACAATCTCTTTTGTAAGTTGGAGAAGCACGAGTTCCATCGTGAACAGGGTAAATACCTGGGTTATGTAATTTCCACTACTGGATTTTTGATGGACCCAGAGAAACTTTCTGCAGTCCTACAGTGGCCCCAATTTGTAGATATACGTCCTCTGCAATGTTTTCTTGGCTTTGCCAATTATTATCGGAAGTTTATTCGTAACTTCTCATCCCTGGTCAAACCCCTGACTGATATGACCAGAAAGGACAGTAACCCACAGAGTTGGTCTCCGGACTCCATTGAGGTCTTTGACAGTCTCAAGGCTGCCTTTGTTTCTGTTCCTGTGTTGGCACATCCTGATCCTACGTTACCCTTTATCCTTGAGGTTGATGCTTCGAAGATTGGGGTTGGCGCCCTTCTGTCTCAACGTCCTACCTCTGAGAGCGCTATGCATCCGTGTGGCTACTTTTCCATGAATTTGTCACCTGTGGAGTGCAATTACGAGATCGGGGGACAGAGAATTGTTAGTGATCATTTTAGCCCTTAAGGAATGGAGGCATCTCCTTGAAGGTACCATTGTGCCGGTTCTCATTCTTACTGACCATAAGAATCTCACATTCTTGTCTGAGACTAAACACCTCTCTCACAGAAGGGTGCAATGTGCTCTTTTCTTGTCAAGTTTCAATTACATTGTCTCATTCTTACCCAATACTAAGAATGTAAGGGCTGATGCCTTGTCACAACATTTTTCCTCCACTTCCAAGATGGAGTCAGTTCTGGTTCCTGTGATTCCTCCTGATCGTATTTTGACTACGGTTCGCACCAGTCTCACTTCCCCTTTGGGTGACAAAATTCTTGCCGCTCAGGTCCATGCTCCTCCTGAGAAACCTTGTGACCACTGCTTTGTTCCTGAGAGCCCCCGTACTGCCGTGCTCCAGACTTACCATTCTCCCAAGGCTGCTGGCCACCCTGGGAAGAATCAACTCTTTTGGGCCAATTCTCAACAATTCTGGTGGCCGAGTCTACTTGCTGATGTAGCCGCCTTCGTAGCTGCTTGTTCCGTGTGCGCTCAGAGTAAGACTCCCCACACCTTCCAGTGGGTCTCCTACAACCCATACCCAATGGAGAGAGGCCTTGGACCCTCTGTCTATGGATTTCATTGTGGAGTTACCCAACTCCCAGGGCAACACAGTTATCCTTATCTCATTGTATTGCGCTTAAGAAGTTGCCCACATCTAAGTAACTGGCTTCCATTTTTGCTTGGGAGATATTTTGCTTACATGGGCTACCCAAGGTGATCATCTCGGAAAGGGGTAGTCAATTTGTGTCCTGGTTCTGGTGAGCCTTTGTGCACAGTTGGGAATTCAGCTTGCTTTCTCCTCTGCGTATCACCCGCAGTCTAATAGGACTGCAGAACGAGCCAGCCAGTCCTTGGAGCAGTTCCTATGTAACTATATTTCTGACCATCATAACAGCTGGTCAGACCTCTTACCTTGGGCAGAGTTTGCTAACAATAGTGCCTTGAATTCTGCTTCCTGATTGTCCCCGTTTATGGCGAACTATGATTTCCAACCTTCCATGTTGCCTGACTCATTTGTTCTGCAGAGCATTCCTGCTTATAGGAACATCTCTGTGGTCTTTGTTCCATTCGGGCACAAGTCCAGGAGGCTTCACGACATGACAATGATGGGTACTGACTCCATGCTGAGCGCAAACGCCTGCCTGTGCCTTCCTACCAGGTTGGGGACAGGGTCTGGCTGTCATCTCGCAACCTCCGACTCCGTGTTCACTCTCTGAAGTTGTCACCCGGGTTTATTGGGCCTATCCGTATTCTCCGCAGGATTAACCCAGTGGCTTACGCTTTAGACCTTCCTTCTAATATGCGTATCTCAAATGTATTCCATGTCTCCTTATTAAAACCTTTGGTCTGCAACTGCTTTACCACCTCAGTGCCACGTCCTCACCCTGTACAGGTTGAGAACCATGAGGAGTATGAAGTACAGTCCATTGTTGACTCCCGTAGATTCCACGGGCGCGTACAGTACCTGGTGCATTGGAAAGGGTATGGTCCAGGGGAACGCTCTTGGGTCTCATCCGGATGTACATGCCCTTGTCCTCCTCCGTGATTTCCATAGATGTTTTCCCCTCAAGGCTGGTGGTTGTCCGAGGGGGAGGGGTTGTTGAGGAGGGTGTACTGTCAGCCCTTACTTCTCTGAGCAGCTGTTAGTTAATTGCCAGCTCCTATCTCTCCACAGTGACTCACCTGTTGATGATATCCTGCTTGTCAGTCCTGCTTACTTAAGCCATCAAGCCCAGATGATCTCTGCCTTTGCCTGGTCAACATCACAGAGTTTCTATCCTGTGTTCCTGTTAAAGACTTGCTTGGCTGACAATCCTTCTGGCTCCAGATCTTGCTTGCTGTTCCACTACGCTGATTCCTGGCTTCCTGACTTTCTGGCTTGTCTGACTATCCGTTCCAGTTACCGAACTTGACCGAGCTATGTTTTGATTATGTTTGTTCTGTTTACTTTTAATTTTTAAACAAGTGTGATTTAACTGTACTTCTGTCTCGGTCTGATTCATGGTTTCTGACAATAGTGCAGTCCGTATAGTATATATACTGCAGTTCAGAGTATATAGTGCACTTAGTGTATTATATATAATACAGTGCAGGGTATATAGTACTATAAAAACGCTCACGTATGCTCTGAAGGAACTCTCCTACCGAGCGTTACAAGCAGACTTGCTGACAGGCTCACACGCTGATTCTAATCTTACAGCGGCGGACACATCCTCCTCTCCCCCATCATTACCGGACAGCAAATCGTCTGCAAAGACACATTCTATCGGTCTATTGGACCCCAGGAGAGCAGGGAGTCTCCATCTGTGTATACTATCACTGACTGGGTAAGTGAAGGGTACTTACTCCCTCACATCTCACCACTCCTATTTGTTTTGATTTACTGCTGTTCAGCTGGCTTTTATGAGATAACACTTAAGCCGGGAGTGGAAGTATTTACCGGGAGAACTCTACCAGTATACATGAAGTGAAGCTTATACTCTATTTTTGGACTGCACTTCTGCCAGCTCCCTATCAGTTTATCATGATAAACCTAAAGTGTAACCACTACAACTACATGTCATGACAAATCTGATCCACTCCCAGTCTCTAAATTACATTGAAAGCCCCCCTGTGGTTTTCCTTCCTAATCTATCCAGGACTGTCTGTAATCACTCTCTATACACAGTACTAGTGTCTCCACCTGAAGTTTGCTATAAAGCCTAAAGACTTCCTGAGCAGTGACTAATTAGCATTTTGCTTCTATATACACAAGGAATTTTCTTTTTAGGGGTTCGCTTCCTTACCAGTTTGTATATGATTTGTGTGAGGGTTGAATGAATGAATGTCTGCTTGTTGTGGCCATCTGTGTTTTGATAACGTTATCATATTTTATACTTATGTGGTGGAGGTATTTTTCTTCCTCTTTTCAAATGATATTTTGGTGGAATTGTTTTCAATAATGATTACTATTTATGTTTTGCTATTTCCAGTTTGTTCCTTTATGAAGAATCCTGTCCGGGCCTTTGGTCCACTCCCCCCCCCCCCCCTATTTTTTCTAGTATACAGTACAACTCTTTTAATATATAAAAAAATGATTTTCGATAAACCATTTTATCTTCTAGTCAAAGATTAAAGAGCCCCCTTTAACACTGTGAGAACCCTAGACAATTGGACATCAGTAGAATAGACACACCACCTTCCCACTTTCCAATAATAAGTGTACCAAGTATAACCATATGGAGCGGGGTGCCTATGTTTTGCAAGCAACATTTGGAAAATTGTATTTGCATAGAGACTCACTTAAGAGCTTTGAGAATAAAAGTGTGAAGTTGCACCTTATAGTAGCACCTTTACAGCCCTAATTTATTACTTATGGTTGAGACCGATTCAGGTAAACCATAAACTGTAAAGTGAGCTTGCAGTTGGCAGCAGCCTACAGTAGCAAATGCACATATTACCCTTTTATCTGGGTATGTGTATCAGTTCCCCTTTGTGGCTAGTCTATCAATTTATTCTTGCTCTTTTCAAAAAATAAACTGATTTACAAAGGCATCAGCTTCAAAAGAACATTAAGCACACTAGCTTTTAAATTATGGAACATATTTACATTGACAGTCTGCTTTTTGAGCAATTGAATATAAATAACTGCAATGCTTTGCCCTGGCCTTGTGTCAGCATGTTATGTCTCTGAAAAAAATCACCTTTATTTCTCTCCTTTCCAACTCGTATAACTACTCTGCTCAATATAGTTCCTGAAGGTGATAGTGTCTGTGAGTCATGGGCCAGGCATTTGTATATAAAATATGGAGACAGCTTACATGCTGCTTATAAAAAAACAATTTCATGGATAATACTATGTGTTACAGTACTTTCTTAACTGACGAGATTTTTCACTCTGGAGAAAATAATTTTATTCTTACATAAATTCATAGGTGTAATTTAGTTTTCCAGCAGTTAGAATAACATATTTCCTATCACTTCTTCCTCATAATAGCTATAAATATTTGATCATTCTGTATCTATCACAAGGTCTGTATTTACAGTTTGCACTGGACTAACCTGCCATGAATAAAATACTCTAAATTTAGAACTGTTGCACTCTTTGTGCAAAAAATCTTTTTAAGTATGTATTTTTACTTCAGAAAAGTACCTTCTATTGCTAGCAGCCTTTTCCAAATTTCCAAATTCCTTTTTTTTTTTTTTTGCTGTGATCTGGTGGCTACATTCATTCTCCATGGTCCCACTGCATGTAGAAAAACACAGTACTCTACATTCAAAACCAGCACTTGCCAACAAACTTGCATAAATGCAAGTTCAAGTTCTTACATTTTCTACATTTCTACTCTGAATGGTCTAAGGTTATCAGTGGTGTACCCCAAGGTTCAGTGTTGGGACCCTACTTTTTATATATATATATATATATGATATATAGTCTGGGATTAAAAGTACCTTTTCAGTCTTTACAGATGACACCAAGCTACCCATGGAATAATGTCCTTACATGATGTCTCCAACTTACAAGCTGACCGCAGTGCACTGTTTAATTGGGCAACTAAGTGACAAATGAGGTTTAACCAGTTAACAATTGCGCTATAGCCGAATGATGGTTACAGCGCGACTCGATAACCCTAGGAGGGCATACTATGACGTCCTCTCAGAATCTTGCTCCCGCGCATCCCACAGCACTGATCTGTGCCAAATCCTGCACCCATCCATTCATCCATACTCAGCCATCCCATCCATACTCAGCCATCCTATCCATACTCAGCCATCCCAACCCATACTCAGCCATCCCATCCATACCCAGCCATCCCCATTCATACTCAGCCATCCCCATCCATACACAGCTATCCCCATCCATACACAGCTATCCCCATCCATACACAGCTATCCCCATCCATACACAGCTATCCCCATCCATACTCAGCCATCCCATCCATACTCAGCCATCCCCATCCATACTCAGCCACCCCCATCCATACTCAGCCATCCCCATCCATACTCAGCCATCCCCATCCATACTCAGCCATCCCATCCATACTCAGCCATCTCATTCATTTTTTTTTTCCACTTCAGAAACCAATAAGCAGAGGGCAAAATCAGCTCGTTGTTCATTGACTAGTCGCCTTCTCTGGTTTTCATCATAGTGGATCATACTTTACTTCTAATTCCTTTTGTGTCATCTCTCTGGATATATTAATATCCCGCTTTACCAGCAAGCCCTCCCTTGTTCCCATCACTTAGGTCCAGTCTGCGGTGGCCCTAGAGCCCTGTGGCGGGTGGATCTTTATCACTTTCTGGGTCAAGTTAGAGGGGGGAGGGTCTCGTATAGGGGCGCAAAAAGTGTATAAAAGACAAAAGAGAAACCAAAGAGAGGTATATAATAGAAGGCGTGTGGGATTCCCCTGCCCGTTGTTTGCTGAACTGCCCAAAATTATACAAAACGTTTACCTATTCCCAGATCAACCAAACCCCCCCGATCCCTTATCAACATTTAGCCTACAACCATCTAAATTATTTATTTAATCAAATAGGAAAAGAGAAAAAAAAAAAAAAAAGGAAAAAGAAAAAAGAAGGAAAGGTAGGACACACAGAGAGAAAGAAAAGAAGGAAAGAGACTATGCGCGTCAAAAATCACTTCGCTGTAGCGCTTCTTGACCTCGAGGATTTACTTTCTCTAACCATGGCTTCCACATGCTTTCAAATTCCTGAAGGTTACCTCTCTTTATGTACTCCACTCTTTCCCTACTCAGAGTGTCATTAATAGTAGAAATCCATTCTTTCACAGAGAGGGGGGCTTTTGATTGCCATCTTAGTGTTATCATCTTCCTAGCCTGAAACAGGGCCCGCGTGATGGCCAATGTAGTGCTCAGTCTCTCCCCCGGAGCTCTTCTACATCCCAGAATACAGGTTATGGGCTCTTTCACTACTATAGTGTCGAAGATACTTCCCAAGTGTCCGGTCACTTCTTCCCAATATCTAAATAGCTTGGGACACCTCCACAACATGTGGATGAGGTCTCCCGACCTCTGACATCTGGGGCAGTTATCGTTAGGCCTTCCCCCAAATTTGAAAAGTCTCCTAGGTGTATAGTAGGATCTATTCAGCAAAAGTAAGTGAGAGAGCCGCTGTGAGGGGGAAACCGAGACTTGTATACTCAGTTCCAAAGTTTTCGCCCATTGTTCCTGGGTCATTCCCCCTATATCCTCTTCCCATTTGGCTTTTAGTCTGTGAAGTGTCTCCCCGCTATTGTCTGGTTTACATAATTGGTCATAAATTTTTGAAATTAGGCCTCTAGTAGGGATTACCTGCATTATGCACTGAAGTAGGGGCATTTCTTCCCATCGCGGAGTCTGAGCTTTGAATTGTGCTTTAAGAGCATGTTCTAGTTGGAAATATGAAAAGAAGGAGCTCTGAGGTAGCTTGAATTCCCCTACCAATTCCGGGAGACTCTTTAGCTTAGTGTCGTTATAAAGCTGGCTTAGCCTTCTGATGCCAAGGTTCGCCCATTCCCCAAAAGTACCTATTTTTAGAACTTCCTGTAGATTACGGTTATTCCAAATAGGAGAATAAACTGTTAGATCATCATATCCCATCATTTTCTTGACTGTTTTCCAAAGTTTGATTAGCAGCTTGATAGTTGGGTAGTTGTCATGGAACATATCCGCCTCTAGGGCTTCAACTAGGGTATTGTGTGGAGTGCATAGCAATAACAACTTGCCATTGGGGGTACCGCCTTTCGGTATCCCACATCCTAGCAGCTGTTGTAGCTGAGTTGCTAGAAAGTAGCGCTCGGGATGTGGGAGGGCAAAGCCTCCCTCCCGTGTAGGGAGCTGAAGCACGCGGAGGCGAATCCTGGCTTGCTTCCCTCTCCAAATCAACTCCCTAAAGAGGCTATCAATTCTTTTAAACCACTTCTTGCCTATCCAGACTGGCGAATTGTGCAAGATGTACAGCAATTGTGGCATCCAAACCATTTTTATTAAACTACATCTTACTGCGGCAGACAGGGGCAGACGTCTCCAAATTCCTATTTTTTGTTTCAGTTTTGTTAAGAGAGGGAGGAGGTTTTTACTGATATACAAGGTTGGGTCCTTCGTCAGGACTATTCCCAGGTATTTCAAGGCATCCACGATTACCACCTGGGGAATATCGCGTGCTGTTGGTTCGCTGATGGGGTCTATCGGCATAAACTCGGACTTCTCCCAGTTTATCTCTAAACCAGAGAAGCTGCCGAAGTCCTTCACTATCCTCATCGCGCTCCGTAATGAGTTTCTCGAGTCCCCCAGGAATAGTAGAATATCATCCGCGTATAGCGCTATTTTTTCTTCGCCCGATTTTCGCAGAAATCCAGTTATCGCTCTGCTTTCCCTTATGGAGATGGCCAGGGGTTCCATCGCCAATGCGAACAACAGTGGAGAAAGAGGACACCCCTGCCTAGTCCCCCTTTCCAGCTCGAACCAGTCCGAGAATTCGTTGTTAATTTTCAGTCTTGCCTTAGGGCGGGTATATAACATTCTAATCCACCTTATAAAAGACATGCCAAATCCGAATTTCTCCAGCACTCGCCATATGTAACCCCACTCCACGCTGTCAAAAGCCTTGGATACGTCGAGGGTCATTAACGCTCTCGAGCCTACATTTTCCGATGGTAACTGTAAGTTCAGAAACGCTCTTCTAATGTTCAGGCTCGTGGATCTATTGGCTATAAAGCCCGCCTGGTCCTCATGTATCAATTTGTGGATAACTCCGTTCAGTCTAACTGCTAGTACCTTGGCAAGAATTTTTACATCAGTGCAAAGTAGGGAAATTGGTCTGTAGGCGGCTACATCCAGTGGGTCTTTCCCTTCCTTCTGTAATACTGTAATTGTCGCTTCTAACATTGAAGCCGGCAACTGGCCCCCCTCAAGTGACCCTTCCAAAGTTTTTAGTAGTTCAGGGATCAGCACTTCACCATACTGCTTATATGTCTCAGTTGGGAGGCCATCGGGCCCAGGTGACTTGGGGCTTGCCATGCTCGCTACTGCTTGTTGTAGTTCTGCTGCCGTTATTGGGGAGTCTAATATGGCTCTTTCTTCCCGTGATATAATAGGAATCGTTAGCCCCTCCAAGAAGTCCTCCATCATAGCCCCTTTACCCTTTTTATGCGAGGAGTAGAGTTTTCTATAATACTCCCTAAAGGTTTGTACAATTTCTGGGGTGCTTGATGTTATATCTCCGCTCTGTAATCTAATAGCAAGGACCGTGGATGGAGCTGCGTTTGATTTTACGAGCATAGCCAATGTTCTTCCTACTCTTTCCCCCTCCACCATAAATTCCTGTCTCTGGAGAAGGCGCCTAGTCTCTGCTTTCTGCAGGACTACTAATTTGTACTTTTGTTGTTTCTCCTGCCAGATACTTTCCAGCTCCGGGGTTGGGTTTCTGATAAAGTTACCCTCGGCCTCAAGAGCATCTCTCAAAGTACCCTCTTCCTCACTCCTAGCCTCTTTATTATATTTAGCCATCTGCTGTATTAGGACCCCTCTAAGAAATGCCTTGAGGGTGTCCCATATCACAGGGGGAGCCGCCGAGCCCTGATTGTGCTCCACGAACTCCCTTAAGGTGGGGAGAATCCCATCTGTTTTTTTAATTACTTCGAACCAGTGTGGGCTCACGCTCCAACTCCTCCTGGGTTTAGACTCTCCTACACTTAGTGTAGCCACCACAAGGGAATGATCTGAGATACCTCTTGGCCAGTATACGATTTTTTTTAGCAGTTGGAGTGCCCTGGCATTTCCCAGGACTAGGTCTATCCTTGAGAGCGTGGAGTGGGATACAGAGCAGCACGTATATTGCAACGCGCCTGGATTTCGCACCCTCCATAAATCTACCAACTCTACTTCTTCCAGAAATAAACTCAAACGGCTCTTCCCTGATGCCTCTGGGAATTGTCGTATCGGGAATCTGTCCAATTTCCTATCTAGGACCTCATTAAAGTCCCCGACGACTACTGTCGGGCATTCCTTTTTATCCAACAGGAATTTATGTAGTTTAAACAATACGTCCAGATTAAAGGGGGGAGGGATGTATATGTTTGCCACCACAAACAGGACCCCATCAAGAGAGCAAAATAAAAAGATATATCTACCTAGATCGTCTATACTGGTCTGTCTGCAGGAAAATTTTACGCCAGCTTTCACAAAGATACTCACCCCCCTACTAAAAGAGGAATGAAATGCGTGAACTTGGTATTGAAATTTTTTCGTCTGTAGCTGCTGGCTGGTATCCTTAGTTAAGTGAGTTTCCTGCAGACAGATCAGATCTGCCCCCGAACTCTCCAGTACAGAAAACACTGCCAGCCTCTTAAGAGATGAACCCAAGCCCCTAATGTTCCAGGAACCTATTTTCAGGGCCCCAGCAAGCATCAAGTTTCTAAAGAGTCTGTCTTGTCACAGCTAGTATTGCCATACATGTCCCGTTGTTTTATACAGTGAAATTTATGCGCTTCTTTACTCAGAAGAGGAAAACAAAAACAAAAAAGAAGAGAAAAAGAAAGAAAAAGGAAGGACATACAAAAAAAGGAAAATTTCTCCCTACCAGTGCTGTATTAATTCCTAGTGTGTACATGTTATGGATTCTAAAATACACGCTTAATTTAATCAAGTCTATCCTACTTTGTTAAAATATACTACTAAAAGTGCCTGCTTGTGTAACAATAATCTGTAAGAGGGGGCCCGAAGGCCTCCAATGTGGCTTCTAATGGTGTAAGTGTTCATAACAACTGGTTTTCCCACCCTAGTTCCCTTCCCTCCCACATTCCCCCCCCCTCCCTTCCCACCCCACCTAATCTCCCCTACCCTCCCACCCCATCCCCCCCCCCATCCCTACCCACCTATCTAGGTGTATCCCCTTTTACACCAATTCTTCCACTCACCACCGCACACCGCCTTATACCCACACAACTGTGTGCACCCGTCCCTTCCCGTCCTTCACAACAAAAAGCCGTTAATGGGCGCCGGAAAAGAATAGGGTCTTTAAAAGGCACCCCCCTTCGGGGCAAAAAAGAAAAAGACAGACCGAAGAAACCAAGACAAAAATGCAGCCCCTATACCTCCCAGTGCCCTATCGTGTCCTCCTATCAGCACCTTAACCTATTCTATCCTCCCCCATTCTCTACGTAAAGTTCGTAATTTTTTCTCTATTGTCTTCCAGCCACTTCTCAACTTCAGCAGGGGAGCTAAAAAACAGGGTCTCCCCCAGTGCCACAATACGCAACCTTGCAGGGTATAAAAGAGCATAGGGTACCTTCAATTTTTGTAGGTTGCGTTTTGCCTGGGTAAACTCTGCTCTGCGCCTCTGCAAGTCCGGGGAGAAGTCGGCATAGAATGAGATCCTTGCCCCTTTAAAAAAGACCTCCCCTACTTCCCTAATCCTCCGCAGTAAAGTCACTTTATCCTGGTAGTTAAGAAATCTCAGGAGGAGAGGTCTCGGGTGGCCCCCCTCCGGCGATGTCCTGAACGGGATCCTGTGAGCTCTTATAATGGAGAACGAAGCTGAGAGTGATTCTTTCCCGATTAACTCCCCTAGCCATTTTTCTAGGAATGCAATTGGATTGGCGCCCTCACTCCTTTCGGGTAGACCTATCAGTCTCACATTATCTCTTCTACTCCTGTTCTCCATCTCGTCCATTTTACAGGCTTGTTTAGATAACTGTTCCTTCAGCCACTTAATTTCTTTGATTATTGGGAATACATTATCTTCTAGCCCGCTGACTCTTTCTTCCAGGGCCGCCGTTCTCTCTACCACCTTCTGTAGATCTTGTCTGACCAATAAGAGATCTGCTTTAACCCCTTTCATCTGTTCACAGAGATCTTTAAGCGAGCCATTACATACCCCTACAGCCATGAATACATCCGTTAAAGTTGGTTCTCTGTTCAAGGGTAGAGACGGATCATTTATTGGCTCCGTGTTCCCATTTATGTTTTGGTCACTTAGCTCTGGGCCTTTATTACATGTTGATTTGGAGGACTGGGTAACCAACGCTCCTCCCAAGGGCTGTGAATGTGGCTGGCCCTGGCTTTTCCTATCTGATATCCCTCCCTGTTGGCCCTTTTGCTGCGTCCCTTTTTTTGAAGGGGTCAGAGCAGAGGCATGAGCGTATTGCTCCAGTTTTGCTGCCGCTGTTGCAGCGTGCTGCAAGGTTTTCTCTTTAGAAGAGCGTAGATTCTGCATCGTTCACTCCTATGGGTTTACGTATACTTTAGCAAAAGGAGATTAGCAGTTCCTTTCTACACTCATCCACCCACAGAATGGAGTGTCTGCCATATTACTCTAAGAAATGGGATGTGTGAAGCGTGCATGAAGCGGGATGGCTTTCCCCTTACCTATACACCCCGATACGAAGGAGAATATCAGACAGAGAGAGACCACCATACGTTAAGTGGCCGGTATAGGTGCTACCCCCAAGAGCACCTCAGTTACGGCAATGTTTAATGCAACCTCCCCCCTCCACCACAGTTTTACACAGCTGGTTAAATGCCTCAAAGGCAGTCGCCAGCAGTCTGTGGTTAGTAAGGTATGTATACGGCCACTGAGGGGCCCAGGGCTTTAGCAAGCTTTTTAATGACTCCACCTATACGTGGGGAGGTGGAGGGTTAGTGTATTCTCAATACTTTTAATACTTTTAGTGGCCCCCCCAGAGGAGTCCCCCCCTGCCCACAATCCCACACCCGTATCGGCAGCACAGCCTGACAAAGGAGAAAGGAAAAAGTATGCTTTACTTCCTATATCAGCTCACTCTGCTCCACACATAGTACTACCAAGGCAGTAAGTAAGGCAGAAATACTGACACACAGAAATATTTACATAAATAATTATGTTACTGCGCAGATACTACCTCACCCAGAGCTACCATAAAATATCTCTAAGCAAAAGGTTATCAAACTTCTTTACAACGGCCTCAGGTTACTGTGTTGTGATACCATACTATACCAGCTCCAGCCGTCTTCTATTCCATGTCTAGCCCGGGGGTTTGAAAGTGAAAGTGAAAGCTGCAGCAGCGTGCAGGGGGTGGCGTCTCTCCCAGAGGATTCCTCAGCATTCCTCAGCGTTCACCTCCCTTTGAGAGGTAAGAAGACCCTTAGCAGAGCGACAAGAGGGGCGGCATGACGCCGGGCTTACAGATGCGGGAGTCCATTTAAGGGGCCAGAGCCGACCGGGATGCTATCCATGTAGCCGAGGGGTGGGAGAGCTGTGGACGGGCAGGACGGAGCACACAGCGTCCCTGCTCACACTCGCTCCATACTGCCGCTCATCGAGCACCCGCCCATCCGGTCACGCCCCTCCAAAACTGGCATTCTAAGAATGAGTGACAATGTGAGACAAAACTAGATGCTTAGTGATCAGCCATCTCATTCATACTCAGCCATCCACATCCAGATCCTTACTCAGCCATTCCATCCATACTCAGCCATCCCCATCCATGCTCAGCCACCCCATCCATACTCAGCCATCCCCATCCATACTCAGCCATCCCTTTCATACTTAGCCATCCCATCCATACTCAGCCACCCATTCATACTCAGCCATCCTCATCCATACTCAGCCATCCACATCCATACTCAGCCATCCAATACATACTTAGCCATCCCATCCATACTCAGCCATCCCATCCATGCTCAGCAATCCCATGCATACTCATCCATCCCCATCATACTCAGCCATCCCATCCATACTCAGCCATCCCCATCCATGCTCAGTCATCTCCATCCATACTCAACCATCCCCATCATCACTCAGCCATCTCCATCCATTCTCAACAATCCCCATCCACGGCTCATCCATCCCCATCCACAGCTTATCCATCCCCATCCATGCTCAGCCTTCCACATCAATGATTATCCACGGCCCATCCATCCCCATTCACGGCTCATTTATGCTTCATTCATGCTCATCAATGCCTCATCCATGCCACATCAGTTCTCATCCGTGTCACATCCATGCCATTACAGTGCCCATTAGTGCCACTACAGTGCCCATCAGTGCCATTACAGGGCCTCACAAAAGTGTAATAGCTAGTCAAATTAGATTTGAAATGTATGCCCCTAGAGCGCCTGATGGTGCTCCCTGCATATTGGGCCTCTGTATGTGGCCATGTGTCTAGGCTGTGTAAAAGTCTCACACATGTGGTATCGCCATACTCAGGAGGAGTAGCAGAATGTATTTTGGGGTGTAATTTTTGCTATGTACATGCTATGTGGTAGAAATGTTGTATAAATGGACAACTTTGTGTAAAAAAGTTTTCTTTTCACATTTTCCAAAAAAAATTACATCCTCAAAAGACTCATTATGCCTCATAGAATATACAATGGAGTGTGTGCTTTCCAAAATGGGGTAATTTTTTGGGCGTTTCCATTGCCCTGGTGCTCCAGGGCCTTCAAAAGTGCAAGAGGAAGTCAAGAAATTATATGTGTCATTTATGTCCCTAAAACACCTGATGGTGCTCCCTGCATGCTGGGCCTCTGTATGTGGCCATGCTGTGTAAAAGTCTCACACATGTGGTATCACCATACTCAGGAGTAGGGATGAGCCAAACACCCCCTCCCCCGGTTCGGTTCATATCGGAACATGCGAAGAAACAAAAAAATTGTGCTAACATGGGAACGCCATTAAAGTCTATGGGACACTAACCTGAAAAATCTAAATTGTTCATTTTAAAGGCTTATATGCATGTTATTGCCATAAAAAGTGTTGGGGGACCCAGGTACTGCTCCAGGGGACATGTATCAATGCAAAAAAAGTTTTAAAAACTGCCACTTTTTCAAGAGCAGTGATTTTAATAATGCTTAAAGTAAACAATAAAAAATAAATATTCCTTTAAATATCATGCCTGGGGGGTCCCCTTAGTCTACCTGTAAGGTAGGGCATCTTTTTTTTTATAACAGTCCTGCAGCAAAATGACATTTCTAAAGGAAAAAATGTATTTTAAAATTATTGCGTCTGTAATGTTTTGCGGAATCCCGGCAATATACATAAAAAATCATTGAAAAAAATGGCATGGGGGCCCCCCAAAATCCATACCAGGCCCTTCAGGTCTGGTATGAATTTTAAAGGGAACCCTACAGAAAAAAAAATTGGCATGGGGTCCCCCCTAAAATCCATACCAGGCCCTTCAGGTCTGGTATGGATTTTAAGGGGAACCCTGTGCCAAAAGTAAAAAAAAATAGTGTGGGGGTCCCCCCAAAATCCATACCAGGCCCTTATGTGAGTATGTAACCTGGCGGGCCGCAGGAAAATGGGGGAGGGGATGAGAGATCGCCCCCCTCCTGAACCATTCCAGGCCACATGCCCATAACATGGGGAGGGTGCCTTGGGGTCCCCCCCAAAGCACCTTGTCCCACTGTTGATGGGGACAAGGGCCTCATCCCCACAACCCTTGCCTTTTTTCTATTTTTTGGGTCTGGGCAGCATGTAAATGTAATTTAAAATTGCGCACGTCTGTAATGTTTTGCCGCATCCCGGCAATATACATAAAAAATCATTGAAAAAAATGACGTGGGGGTCCCCCCCAAAAAAAAGGCCCTTCAGGTCTGGTATGGATTTAAGGGGAACCCTGCGCCAAAATTAAAAAAAAATAGTGTGGGGGTCCCCTCAAAATCCATACCAGACCCTTATCTGAGCATGCAACCTGGCAGGCCGCAGGAGAATGGGGGAGCGCCCCCCTCCTGAACCATAAAAGGCCACATGCCCATAACATGGGGAGGGTGCTTTGGGGTCCTTCCAAAGCACCTTGTCCCCATGTTTATGGGGACAAGGGCCTCATCCCCACAACCCTTGCCCAGTGGTTGTCGGGGTCTGTGGGCAGGGGGTTTATCGGAATCTGGAAGCCCCCTTTAACCCCCTGATCCCCCCATGTGAAGGGGTATGCCCATGTTCCCCTACCCATTCACCAAAAAAGTGTCAAAAAATTAAAAATGACAGGAGACAGTTTTTGACAATTCCTTTATTTAAAAAAAAGTGTCCCATGATGTCCATGTTCAATCATGGCGCCCGGACCCAAAAAATTTAAAAAAAAAATAATGTCCGCCTCGAGCTGTTATATAGGCAAAAAACAAGGAAAAAACTGCGCTATACTATAAATTTTGTAAGTGCAAAAATTCAATTAATGCAGAATAAAATGAAAAGAACTGAAATATAAGGAAAGTGGTGCCTTGAGAGAAGATGGCTGCTTAACCCTCTAGCTCCGACAGACTGAGGCCAAATTTTTGCTTTCCCTGGGGATTTCAGCTACAAATTCACGACCAATTATGGGAACATCTTCCCGCAAATCCTCCGCATCTAGATCTCGCTCCCCGAGAGACATTCACGGACCTATAAGTCAGAACATCCCGGAGATCTTCCGGACACACAGATCTAACATGGCGACGTCTTCCTCAACCGCGCCTCCCGCTCAGAACTTCACAGGGATCACCCTCACTCCCACCGAACAGCCTCCTGCCATACCGGCTGGCACCAAACCACCGCTCCAACAACCGAGTCTGAATGACCTCCACACAGTAGCGGCCGACGTTAAGAATATGCTGTTTGCGGCCATCACGGATCTACGCCATGAAATCCATGCAATAGCGGGCAGAGTACATGAAGTAGAACGCACTGCCTAGCAACAACACACAATGCTGCGCAGAGTTAACCACAAAGTTGACACACATACCTTGCAGCTTCGGGACCTCCAGAGACACGTGGAGGACCTGGACAACCGCGGCTGGCGTCACAACCTGAGAGTAAGAGACCTCCCCGAATCCGTTGATCCTGGCCGCATGCTACTGACGGTGACGGAGCTGTTCAACCAAATCCTTGATCAACCCCAACAAACACCCATCGCTATGGAGCGAATTCACAGAGCCCTTGGACCATGAGGCAGGGACTCTGACCCTCCGAGGGATATTGTGTGCTGTCTGAACGACTTCAAGATTAAAGAAGACATCCTCCGAAAGGCCCGCATCAAAACACCGCTGCTCTATGAAGGACACAGCATTCACATATATCAGGATCTTTCAGCCATCACACTCAGGCACCGCAAGGATCTTCATCCCCTGCTGGATATGCTGCGGGCCAAGGGCATACAATACCGCTGGAAGTTCCCATTCGGTCTATCAGCCTCCCATCAAGGATGCACTGCCCTCCTGAGAGTCCCTGAGGAATTGGATGACTTCTGTCAGACACTGGACATCCCGCTTGTAGAGGTTCCGAATTGGTATGCGGACTTCGACATCCCTAATCCAGCCCGTCACCCAGCCAGAGAAGAACCGATGGAGGCACAAGACACCAGCTATCAGAGACGGCGCTCACCATCCTCACCAAGACCAACTCCAGCATTGTTGTCCCATCAACAGCTCCCAGATACCATGGCGGCTCCCCTACCCAGTAGAGCACGCCGGGATCGCTAAATCATCCTCCTGTTAAAGAGGAGTTCCACCCAGGGGGGCCGTCAAAAAAAAAAAATTAAAAGTCAGCAGCTACAAATACTGCAGCTGCTGACTTTTAATTGGACACTTACCTGTCCCAGGGTCCAGCGATGCGGGGGATCGAAGCCCCGCTCGTCCCCCCCCTCCGCTCATCGGCGCCGGCATTTCAACTGTGGGCGCCGGGCTGTGGCTTCACAGTCTGGCACCCACTGCGGATGCGCGAGCGGCGCCGCGCGCCGTGATTGGCCGCTCAATCACCTGGGACCTGTAATGGGTCCCAGATGATTGACAGGAGGGAGGGAGCAGAGCGGAGCCCTTCCTGTGCCGAGGGGGAAGTGATGTCACCAGCCCAGGCAAAGGAACAGGCAGACTACGAGGGACCACCTAGCAACAGGCATTTAGAGGTAAGTGAAAAAAAAAAAATATCCAAATGTTTTTTTGGGTTTTTTTTTTTAATTTTTCCAGGTATTTTTGTTTTTTGGGTGGAACCCCACTTTAAGTCTACCCAGGATTGCCAGATACGTTTCTTTGCCTCCTATTCTCATCTCCTAGCCCTCTTTCCCTACACGCGTATTCCCCACATATGTATTGTCCTGCTACCTCCGCATGTCAGCCTACATCTTCAGGGTCTTTCTTGAAACGCTATTTAGCCCAGACCTGACTGCAGCCACACACACTGCAGGTTAATGCTCCAACACAGATGTCTGAGTTCTTGCATGGCTGACACACCTCACCCCTCTACAACCACCGGATGACTCTAGCAAACTTTTCTGACTGTATTCACATGCTGGCCAGGACCGAGAATACAACTTATCAAGAATCACTTGAACCTATGCCATTCCCTTCCATGTTAGACTGAGGATACTCTATTCTTGCAGATCTAAGAACCCACGTAGCTGTCTCTCTTAGCATCCATATACATGCATATCTGTCTACTGCATGTTCCCCTTATGGAGATTGACTGCACTGCACGACTTGCCTACTCAGCTAGTCATTTACGGATACTCACGGACCTCCACAGTACCGGCCCTCCCCATGTCCGAACGATACACATGAGGCAACTGCGATGAATTATGCATCTACAGATGTGTGGCTCATGTCCATTATGGTTCTCACACAAGCGGATGCATTTTTTTTATACTCGCCGAGCATGTCCTCTTACAGTACATTCTATCCAGACCTTTAATAACTATATCTCCAGATGTCTTACTCTGTCTGTCAGGCATGACATGCCCAGTCTGACACCCCCTAGCTCCACCATCAGATTGGCCCCCACCATAATATTTGCTAACCTACACGAGGAAAACAGGGACTGCAACGCCTACATAGATATGCTCACATGACAGAATACGAGTGACTTTAGTCTCGCCTGGGTACCTTTCATACCTTTAATTCTTCTTCTCATTTCGTTTTTTTTTCTTTTCTTTTCCATTTCTGGTTGCTCGCTACGCTAGAGTTGTTAAGATTTATCTTTTAATGTTGTTATTCTGACATTTTACTGTTTCTGTCCACGAAGCAGATCTCCTGTGATTGGATATTATAGACAGACATTGGAGAAGTTATGTTACTGCCTAACCTGCTCTCGACCTACACAGGTGACTCCCTTTGCAACCTCTCTCTGAGGCATTTACTCCCAGTACCCAATTCTACACACGTCCTAGGAAGCACTTTGCTCCCCACACACACCCGAACACATGCCCTAAATGGCTATCCATCTGTCGGTTCATCACATCAACTACTTTTCGAACGACAAACCACCTCCCACACAGTGGTAATCTCCTGTGCTAACTCCAAAAACACAGCGACCTACTTTTTATTCCACTGACCTTTTTCGGCTATTCCGCACGTGCGGATTATACCTTACTTGGGCAAGTGAGACAGTTCTCACCTGTCACCGGACCATACCCTGACCTATCCCATACCCGCCCACCTGACCCCCTTTATCCTCCTCCCCGACTCACAGCACCTGAATCTTCTCCTCTAAAACACATACCAATTTTCTTGATCCTCTACTCTTGGCTCTTCTCGGCGAAAATCTCATCTCCTTCATCTCTACCACAGCTCTCAAGCTCTCCATAACCTTAGACCGAGGGGCCCGTGTCACTAACAATGACCCCTGCAAATAATACTGCTGACAAGCTCCCTATCAAGATCATCTCGCTAAATGCGAGAGGACTTAACATACCAGAACGACGCTCTCAACTCCTCCTCACTATGCAGCGCAACAAAGCGGACATGATATTTCTACAAGAAACGCATTTCCGCACCGACGCGATACCTAATCTACAAAACCAATATTACCCCACTACGTTTCATGCAACTTCCCAAACCTCCAAATCAAAGAGCGTTTCAATACTTCTAGTGAAGCATTGCCCCTTCCAACCCACAGACACATTAACTGATGTAGAAGGCCGCTACCTCTTCCTTAAGGGGGTGCTTTTCGGCAAAAAAAATCACACTAGCAAATATATATGCCCCAAACTCTCACCAAGTAACTTTCTTCCATGACATCACTAATGCTCTCACCGCATTCCAAGAAGGCATTCTCATCCTGGGCGGAGATTTTAACGTCCCTTTAAACCCACTCCAAGACACCTCTACAGGTACATCCTCCCTCCCCTACGCTGCTCTGAGATCCATCAAATCCCAACTCCAAATGCTGTTACTACATGACTCTTTCTAAACCCCAACGGCAGAGACTACACCTTTTTCTCTGCACCCCAGAATAAATATTCCAGGATCGATTACCTGTTCATATCACAAAATGACCTAAATATCCTCCAACACACGTCCATTGACCCCATGTTTCTATCTGATCACCATCCTATCTCAATGAAAATAGCTTTCCCAGAAACACACCCTCGCCCACAATCCTGGAAATTGGACCCTTCCTTGCTCACAGACCCGTCAGTGATGGCGGAAGTCGAACTCCACATTAAACAGTACTTTGCAGAAAACAAACCCATAGACACTTCCCCTCTTATTACCTGGGAAGCCCACAAATGCGTAATAAGGGGTATCCTAATAGCAGCCGCAACCAAGCGACGTAGAGAAAAAAGAAAACACTTTCTGGGCCTTTTAGACCGAGCACACACAAACTTTCTTAAGCTATAGATACCTTGCAACCCCTCTTGCAATCTAGAAACAAACTAATAGAACTGTTAGGCAAGCAAATCAAACGTAAGTACATCCTCACCCAATGCGTCTTCTACGAATACAGTAACAAAGCTGGACGACTACTAGCGAAAGCCTTACAGGCCAAAAAATCGACCACGACAGTTCACTCCCTAACAGATTCCAAGGGTCGTAAGCTAACCGCCACCCCAGACATAGCTGAACAATTCGTCACCTACTACTCACAACTGTATAACTTACCACCCACCAGCCCACCCACGGAAGTGGACTCGCCCCACTCCGATCTCAGACTCCTTAGCCCAGCACCTAAATAACCCCTTCACTATTGGGGAAGCAGGCACCGCGCTGAAACAAATGAAACCAGGCAAAAGCCCAGGCCCCGACGGATTGACAACAGGCTACTACAAATCATACGCTAATCTACTTACCTCCTTTTTTATTTCAGCTTTTAATTCCCTCGCATCACCTACTGAACCTCGCGGGACCTACTCGCGGCTTACATAGCAGTGATCCCAAAACAAGGAAAAGACCCCTCTGCAGTCACGAATTATAGACCTATCTCACTGCTAAACGTGGACCTCAAATGGTATGCCAAAATGCTTGCTAACCGAATGCTCCCTTTACTTCCCCAATTGGTTGATTTGGACCAAGTCGGCTTCATCCCGGGCAGAGAAGCGAGAGACAATACGCTTAAGGCTCTTAACATCCATCACTGGCTCACAACTCCGCATTGACAAGGATTTATACTTTCCCTTGACGTAGAAAAGGCATTCGAAAGAGTGGCCTGGGACTACATGTCGGAAGCCCTTCAAAGCCTGGGTTTGCCCCCACGTATGCTACAATTTATACTTGCACTCTATGCCAATCCCACTGCTAGAGTCCGAGTAAACGGCCACCTATCAAATGCCTTTACAATCTCTAATGGGACTCGCCAAGGTTGTCCACTTTCCCCGATAATCTTTGTTCTCACCCTAGAACCACTTCTAAGACGCCTAAGAACAAACCCCGAGATATCAAAATCACACCTATAAAATAGCAGCGTATGCGGATGATATCCTCCTCTTTCTTACTGAACCTCTCACCACACTCCCGAACCTACTTAAAGACTTCAATACTTTCAAATATCTAACAAACCTCCAAATCAACTTTATGAAATCTGATGCCCTTAATGTTACACTACCCCCTGATCTATGTACACAATGCCAAACTAACTTTCCGTTTAAATGGAACAACCACTCCATTACATACTTGGGTATTCAACTACCTTCTTCCCTAGCTGATCTGTACTCTACAAACTATCTCCCACTTATACAAAACATAGTAAAAGATCTAAAAAAATGGTGCACGGGGCTTTTTTCCTGGTTCGGCAGAGCCGCCATAATTAAAATGAACGTCCTACCCAGATTCCTGTACCTACTACAAACAGTCCCAATTAAGCTCCCACCTGCTTTCTTTACAACGTACCGAAGAGCCTGTTCAGACTTTATCTGGGGTAGACTTCGCCCTAGAATAAGTTATCCCAGACTCACCCTCCCCAAACTCAAAGGAGGCATTGGTCTCCCAGATCTCCGCAAATACCAACAAGCCTGCCATTTAACGAGAATTATTGATTGGAACATACACCACAAAACCAAAGCGTGGGTCCACCTAGAACATTCTCTATCACCTATTCCGCTCTCCCAAATCCCCTGGATTGTGCCAAACCGAATCCCTCTCACCTGTAAGAACCACCAGCTCATTCACCCAACACTGACTTCCTTCCACATTGCTTGTACTACATCTAAAATCTCTTCCGTTCTGGGCCCAATGACTCCTATTAGACATAATCCGGACTTTGCTCCTGGTACTTCTCCCTCCTTCTTAAAAGACATTTGGCCTCACGCATCCATCCGTGCTGAACACTTCTTTGCCAATGACCACCTTGTCCCCCACACTGATCTAGCAGCTAAAATGGCTTCTGGCACATTCCCCTTTTGGACATATATCCAAATTAGACATTTTTTCGAGAAAACCAAACCAAAACCTGAATGGTCAAGACAACGTACCCCCTTTGAATCTCTCTGTCTCAGCTCTGAACCCCTAAAACACTTGATCTCCTGCACCTACACGCTGCTATTCTCAGAACAACGCCCCAAACTTAATTGGGCCAGTCACAAATGGGAAAAAGAACTCGCCCTTGATTTAACAGACCAAGAATGGGAAAAAAAATCTACATGTGCATGCACAAGGGAACAGTGAACGTACACGCACAAGAAAATGCTTTTCGAGATGGTACAAAACCCCCCTACGGCTACATCACATTTATCCCTCCCTCTCCCCACTTTGCTGGAGATGTGGGACTGACATTGGCTCACTTCTACACATCTGGTGGGCGTACCCTAAAATACAACCTTTTTGGAAAGAGGTCCACCAACTTATCAAGCAAATCACCACCTATACCTTAGAATACTCGCCAGCACAATTTCTACTATATCACTCTAACATATCGACTAAACATTATGTACGATCTTTGGCAATGCATATGCTCAATGCTGCTAAGATGTGCATCCCAGCATTATGGCGCTCCACAGAACCGCCATCTAAAACGGATAGATGGCGAGGCCTCCGGACGTACGTGGCCTTCCCTCCCTCACCACCCTACCTTCCCACTCATGTTTTCTACACAACATTCATACATACTGAGTTCTCACAATCGCCCTAAAATGTCAGATCCATCATTTCAACACCTATACCCATCATATATAACTGCCAACTGTCAGTCCATTAACATGATCACCCACCAGAACCACAATATCTAATGACACACGCAATGAATTCAGTTCTGGCGTACAGGTTTCATGCATACATGTGATTGTATTTGCTATATCTTCTTTATACTATGCCTGGCGGCTGCTCCCGCATCTCCACATTATATGCTTTTGTTCTGTTCTAAATACTTTTCAATAAGGAAAGTGGTCAAAATACATGAAATCGTGAGTGCACAAAATAATTAAATCATGTATAGCAAAGTCCATGAACTCAGAAATCCAGAGAATCTTCTATGGAGATGGGAAGAATCCCCTAGTCGTTTTCATAGAAGCCAGTGTGAAAAGGTAGGAAATGAAACACCCCTCACAGTGATCCTCCACCACTTAAATTTGCGCTTACCGGATAGCAAGCAAAACAGGCACATATGTAGACCCAAATTCGGGTATCCAGCTAGCAATGAAGCATCCCTCTATGCAGCGCAGCAGATACCAAGCAAACCAGACACATATGTAGACCCAAATCCAGATGTCCAGCTAGCAATGAAGCATCCCTCTGTGCAGCGTAGCTCTCCCCTCTTCTACCTCTCACAAAACAGAGAGGTAGAAGAGGGGAGAGCTACGCTGCACATACAATCACATGTATGCATGAAACCTGTACGCCAGAAATGAATTCATTGCGTGTGTCATTAGATATTGCAGTTCTGGTGGGTGATCATGTTGATGGGCTGAAAGTTGTCAGTTATATATGATGGGTATAGGTGTTGAAATGATGGATCTGACATTTTAGGGCGATTGTGAGAACTCAGTATGTATGAATGTCGTGTAGAAAACATGAGTGGGAAGGTAGGGTGGTGAGGGAGGGAAGGCCACGTATGTCTGGAGGCCTCGGGGAAGTAAGTCAAGAAGTTGTCGAGGTGGAGGTAGCATATGAGGGGCTATTTCATGTGGGGGCATGTGCGAGGAGAGGTGATTAGGCGAAGGGGTGTCAGGGATGGGTTTCCTCAGGCGATTCTTTTCTCTACTAATGCTCTCAGTGAGCAATCATGTGATAGAATGTTGGTATTCATCTGTCGAGGTGAAGTGTAACCAGCAAGACCATACTTTCCAGAATTTAGAGGGCGTGTCGTGCGCCTGATGGATCAGCTCCTCCATTTCTGCGTTTTTTTGTACTCGATTGAACCAATCCGCTGTAGATGGCAGTTCTGTGGAGCTCCATAATGCTGGGATGCACATCTTAGCAGCATTGAGCATATGCATTGCCAAAGATTGTACATAATGTTTAGTCGATATGTTAGAGTGATGTAGTAGAAATTGTGCTGGCGAGTATTCTAAGGTATAGGTGGTGATTTAATTATTTTGTGCACTCACGATTTTATGTATTTTGACCACTTTCCTTATATTTCAGTTGTTATCATTTTATTCTGCATTAATTGAATTTATGCACTTACAAAATTTATAGTATAGCACAGTTTTTTCCTTGTTTTTTGTATTATTGTGTATATCTCACAGTTGAACTGCTGCTTTTTAGAAAGTTTTTTTTGCGATAGCGTGGTGATTTTTTGTTTTTTTCTGTTATATAGGCAAGGGTGGGGTCACCCATTTAGGTCGCTGGGTGGTCCCGCCCTTGCCGATATAACAGCTGTCACCGCGAAAAGACAGCAGTCGGCGCAACACCCCCCATCGAGGCAGAGCTTTTTTTTCTTCTATTTTTTGGGTCCGTCGGCGCCGTGTTTGAAGATGGATGGACATCATGGGACACTTTTTTTAAAATAAAGGAATTGTCAAAAACTCAGTGTCTCACAATGCCCATCCAGCTTCAATCACGGTGCCGACGGACCCGAAAAATAGAAAAAAAAACCTCCGCCGTCACATGACATCACATGATGTCAGAAGGTAACAGGATCACCTGGTTACATCACCTTGTGGCCTCGCCCTTGCCTATATAATAGCTGTCACTGTGAAAAGACAGCAGTAGGCGAAATGCCTCCCATCGAGGCGGAGCTTCTTTTTTTTCTGTTTTTTAGGTCCGGGCGGCATGATTGAAGATGGATGGACATCATGGGACACTTTTTTTTTTTTAAATAAAGGAATTGTCAAAAACTCTCTCCTGTCGTTATTTACTTTTTTGACACTTTTTTGGTGAATGTGTAGGGGTACAATGTACCTGATACCCATTCACATTGGGCGGGCCGGGATCTGGGGGCCCCCTTGTTAAAGAGGGCTTCCAGATTCCGATAAACCCCCCGCCAACAAGGGGGCCCCCAGATCCCGGCCACATCCATGTGAATGGGTATCAGGTACATTGTACCCCTACCCATTCACCAAAAAAGAGTAAAAAAAGTAAAAAACGACAGGAGAGAGTTTTTGACGATTCCTTTATTAAAAAAAAAGTGTCCGGGGATGTCCATCCATCTTCAATCATGCCGCCCGGACCATAAAAATAGAAAAAAAGAAGCTCTGCCTCGATGGGAGGCGTCCCGCCAACTGCTGTCTTTTCACTGTGACAGCTGTTATATAGGCAAGGGCGGGGCCACCCGGTGACATAACCGGGTGATCCTGCCCCTTCTGACGTCATGTGATGTAATGTGACATCAGAGGGGGGCGGGGTCAGCTCCCATCGAGGCGGGCTTTTTTTATTCGGGTCCGTCGGCGCTGTGATTGAAGCAGGATGGACATCGCGAGACACTGAGTTTTTGACAATTCCTTTATTAAAAAAAAAAGTGTCGCGTGATGTCCATCCATCTTCAACCTTTTTTGTTGTCTTTTCGCAATGACAGCTGTTATATAGGCAAGGGCGGGACCACCCGGTGACCTAAATGGGTGACCCCGCCCGAGGCGGACATTCTATTTTTTTTCTATTTTTTGGTTCCGGGAGCAATGATTGAAGATAGATGGACATCGCGGGACACTTTTTTTTTTTAACCACTTAAGGACCGCCTCACGCCGATATACGTCGGCAAGGCGGCAGGGGCAGGCAAAATCACGTAAATATACGTGATCTGCCTCCCGCGGGTAGGGGGTCCGATCGGACCCCCCCGGTGCCCGAGGCGGTCCTCTTTTGTCCCCCGGCGATCGGAGGTGAGGGGGAGGCCATCCGTTCGTGGCCCCCCCTCGCGATCGCCGCCGGCCAATCAGAACATTCCTTTGCTGCTATATGCTAAACAGCAGCAAAGGAAATTATGTCATCTCTCCTCGGTTCGGTATTTTCCGTTCCGGCGCCGAGGAGAGAAGACATCAATGTGAGTGCACAACACACACACACAGTAGAACATGCCAGGCACACAAAACACCCCCGATCCCCCCCGATCGCCCCCCGATCACCCCCCAATCACCCCCCCCCCCCCGTCACACTGACACCAAGCAGTTTTTTTGTTTTTTTCTGATTACTGCATGGTGTCAGTTTGTGACAGTTACTGTGTTAGGGCAGTTACTGTTAGCCGCCTTTAGGTCTACGGTACCCCCCTAACCCCTCCTAATAAAGTTTTAACCCCTTGATCACCCCCTGTCACCAGTGTCGCTAAGCGATAATTTTTCTGATCGCTGTATTAGTGTCACTGGTGACGATAGTTAGGGACGTAAACATTTAGGTTCGCCGTCAGCGTTTTATAGCGACAGGGACCCCCATATACTACCTAATAAATGTTTTAACCCCTTGATTGCCCCCTAGTTAACCCTTTCACCACTGATCACCGTATAAGTGTTACGGGTGACGCTGGTTAGCTCGTTTATTTTTTATAGTGTCAGGGCACCCGCCGTTTATTACCGAATAAAGGTTTAGCCCCCTGATCGCCCGGCGGTGATATGCGTCACCCCAGGCAGCGTCAGATTAGCGCCAGTACCGCTAACACCCACGCACGCAGCATACACCTCCCTTAGTGGTATAGTATCTGAACGCATCAATATCTGATCCGATCAGATCTATACTAGCGTCCCCAGCAGTTTAGGGTTCCCAAAAACGCAGTGTTAGCGGAATCAGCCCAGATACCTGCTAGCACCTGCATTTTGCCCCTCCGCCCAGCCCACCCAAGTGCAGTATCGATCGATCACTGACACTTACAAAACACTAAATGCATAACTGCAGCGTTCGCAGAGTCATGCCTGATCCCTGCGATCGCTAACAGTTTTTTTGGTAGCGTTTTGGTGAACTGGCAAGCACCAGCCCCAGGCAGCGTCAGGTTAGCGCCAGTACTGCTAACAACCATGCACGCACCGTACACCTCCCTTAGTGGTATAGTATCTGATCAGATCAATATCTGATCCGATCAGATCTATACTAGCGTCCCCAGCAGTTTAGGGTTCCCAAAAACGCAGTGTTAGCGGGATCAGCCCAGATACCTGCTAACACCTGCGTTTTGCCCCTCCGCCCGGCCCAGCCCACCCAAGTGCATTATCGATTGATCACTGTCACTTACAATACACTAAACGCATAACTGCAGCGTGCGCAGAGTCAGGCCTGATCCCTGCGATCACTAACAGTTTTTTTGGTAGCGTTTTGGTGAACTGGCAAGCACCAGTGGCCTAGTACACCCCGGTCGTAGTCAAACCAGCACTGCAGTAACACTTGGTGACGTGGCGAGTCCCATAAGTGCAGTTCAAGCTGGTGAGGTGGCAAGCACAAGTAGTGTCCCGCTGCCACCAAGAAGAAGACAAACAGGCCCGTCGTGCCCATAGTGCCCTTCCTGCTGCATTCGCCAATCCTAATTGGGAACCCACCACTTCTGCAGCACCCGTACTTCCCCCATTCACATCCCCAACCAAATGCAGTCGGCTGCATGAGAGGCATTTTCTTTATGTCCTCCCGAGTACCCCTACCCAGCGAACCCCCCCAAAAAAGATGTTGTGTCTGCAGCAAGCACGGATATAGGCGTGACACCCGCTATTATAGTCCCTCCTGTCCTGAAAATCCTGGTTTTTGCATTGGTGAATGTTTTGAACGCTACCATTCACTAGTTGAGTATTAGCGTAGGGTACAGCATTGCACAGACTAGGCACACTTTTACAGGGTCTCCCAAGATGCCATCGCATTTTGAGAGACCCGAACCTGGAACCGGTTACAGTTATAAAAGTTAGTTACAAAAAAAGTGTAAAAAAAAAAAATATATATATATATATAAAAAAAAAAAAATTGTTGTCTTTTTATTGTTCTCTCTCTCTCTATTCTCTCTCTCTATTGTTCTGCTCTTTTTTACTGTATTCTATTCTGCAATGTTTTATTGTTATTATGTTTTATCATGTTTGTTTTTCAGGTATGCAATTTTTTATACTTTACCGTTTACTGTGTTTTATTGTTAACCATTTTTTTGTCTTCAGGTACGCCATTCCCGACTTTGAGTGGTTATACCAGAATGATGCCTGCAGGTTTAGGTATCATCTTGGTATCATTCTTTTCAGCCAGCGGACGGCTTTCATGTAAAAGCAATCATAGCGGCTAATTAGCCTCTAGACTGCATTTACAAGCCGTGGGAGGGAATGCCCCCCCCCACCATCTTCCGTGTTTTTCTCTGGCTCTCCTGTCTCAACAGGGAACCTGAGAATGCAGCTGGTGATTCAGACAGCTGACCATAGAGCTGATCAGAAACCAGAGTGGCTCCAAACATCTCTATGGCCTAAGAAACCGGAAGCTACGAGCATTTCATGACTTAGATTTCGCCGGATGTAAACAGCGCCATTGGGAAATTGGGAAAGCATTTTATCACACCGATCTTGGTGTCGTCAGATGCTTTGAGGGCAGAGGAGAGATCTAGGGTCTAATAGACCCCAATTTTTTCAAAAAAGAGTATCTGTCACTACCTATTGCTATCATAGGGGATATTTACATTCCCTGAGACAACAATAAAAATGATTAAAAAAAAAAAAATTAAAGGAACAATTTAAAAATAAGATAAAGAAGCAAAATATAATAAAGAAAAAAAAAAAAAAGCACCCCTGTCCCCCCCTGCTCTCACGCTAAGGCGAACGCAAGCGGCGGTCTGTCGTCAAACGTAAACAGCAATTGCACCATGCATGTGAGGTATCACCACGAAGGTCAGATCGAGGGCAGTAATTTTAGCAGTAGACATCCTCTGTAAATCTAAAGTGGTAACCTGTAAAAGCTTTTAAAAATGTATTTATTTTGTTGCCACTGCACGTTTGTGCGCAATTGTAAGGCATGTCATGTTTGGTATCCATGTACTCGGCCTAAGATCATCTTTATTATTTCATCAAACATTTGGGCAATATAGTGTGTTTTAGTGCATTCAAATTTTAAAAAGTGTGTTTTTTCCCCAAAAAATGCGTTTGAAAAATCGCTGCGCAAATACTGTGTGAAAAAAAAAATGAAACACCCACCATTTTAATCTGTGGGGCATTTGCTTTAAAAAAATATATAATGTTTGGGGGTTCAAAGTAATTTTCTTGCAAAAAAAAATATTTTTTTCATGTAAACAAAAAGTGTCAGAAAGGGCTTTGTCTTTAAGTGGTTAGAAGAGTGGGTGATGTGTGACATAAGCTTCTAAATGTTGTGCATAAAATGCCAGGACAGTTCAAACCCCCCCAAATGACCCCATTTTGGAAAGTAGACACCCCAAGCTATTTGCTGAGAGTCATGTCGAGTCCATGGAATATTTTATATTGTGACACAAGTTGCGGGAAAGAGACAAATTTTTTTTTTTTGCACAAAGTTGTCACTAAATGATATATTGCTCAAACATGCCATGGGAATATGTGAAATTACACCCCAAAATACATTCTGCTGCTTCTCCTGAGTACAGGGATACCACATGTGTGAGACTTTTTGGGAGCCTAGCCGCGTGCGGGACCCCGAAAACCAAGCACCGCCTTCAGGCTTTCTAAGGGCGTAAATTTTTGATTTCACTCTTCACTGCCTATCACAGTTTCGGAGGCCATGGAATGCCCAGGTGGCACAAAACCCCCCCAAATGACCCAATTTTGGAAAGTAGACACCCCAAGCTATTTGCTGAGAGGTATAGTGAGTATTTTGCAGACCTCACTTTTTGTCACAAAGTTTTGAAAATTGAAAAAAGAAAAAAAAAGTTTTTTCTTGTCTTTCTTCATTTTCAAAAACAAATGAGAGCTGCAAAATACTCACCATGCCTCTCAGCAAATAGCTTGGGGTGTCTACTTTCCAAAATGGGGTCATTTGGGGGGGTTTTGTGCCACCTGGGCATTCCATGGCCTCCGAAAGTGTGATAGGCAGTGAAGAGTGAAATCAAAAATTTACACCCTTAGAAATCCTGAAGGCGGTGATTGGTTTCGGGGCCCCGTACGCGGCTAGGCTCCCAAAAAATCCCACACATGTGGTATCCCCGTACTCAGGAGAAGCAGCTGAATGTATTTTGGGGTGCAATTCCACATAGGCCCATGGCCTGTGTGAGCAATATATCATTTAGTGACAACTTTTTGTATATATATATATATATATATATATATATATATATATTTTGTCATTATTCAATCACTTGGGACAAAAAAAATAAATATTCAATGGGTTCAACATGCCTCTCAGCAAGTTCCTTGGGGTGTCTACTTTCCAAAATGGGGTCATTTTGGGGGGTTTTGTACTGCCCTGCCATTTTAGCACCTCAAGAAATGACATAGGCAGTCATAAACTAAAAGCTGTGTAAATTCCAGAAAATGTACCCTAGTTTGTAGACGCTATAACTTTTGCGCAAACCAATAAATATACGCTTATTGACATTTTTTTTACCAAAGACATGTGGCCGAATACATTTTGGCCTAAATGTATGACTAAAATTAAGTTTATTGAATTTTTTTTATAACAAAATGTAGAAAATATCATTTTTTTTCAAAATTTTCGGTCTTTTTCCATTTATAGCGCAAAAAATAAAAACCGCAGAGGTGATCAAATACCATCAAAAGAAAGCTCTATTTGTGGAAAGAAAAGGACGCAAATTTCGTTTGGGTACAGCATTGCATGACCGCGCAATTAGCAGTTAAAGCGACGCAGTGCCAAATTGGAAAAAGACCTCTGGTCCTTAGGCAGCATAATGGTCCGGGGCTAAAGTGGTTAAATAAAGGAATTGTCAAAAACTGTCTCCTGTCGTTTTCACTTTTTTGACACTTTTTTGGTGAATGGGTAGGGATACAATGTACCCCATACCCCTTCACATGGGGGGATCTGGGGGCCCCCTTGTTAAAGGGGGCTTCCAGATTCTGATAAGCCTCCGCCCGCAGACCCCCACAACCACCCGGCAAGGGTTGTGGGAATGAGGCTGTTGTCCCCAACAACATGGGGGCAAGGTGCTTTGAGGGCATGTGGCCTGCTACGGTTCAGGAGAGGGGGCTCTTTCTCGCCCCCCTTTTCCTACGGCCTGGCAGGTTGCATGCTTGGATAAGGGTCTGGTATGGATTTTGGGGGCCCCCACACCATTTTTTTATTTTGGTGTGGGGTTCCCCTTAAAATCCATACCAGGCATGAAGTGCCTGGTATGGATTTTGAAGGGACCCCCACACCATTTTTTAAAAATTTTTTAGTGCAGGGTTCCTTCAATACACTGTGTTATATAAACTACACTGCCTGCACTGACTGAATATAGAGTCTACACTGAATATATAGTCTAGGCGAAATGCAGAGTGTGTATATAATAGACTGTGTGTGTGTGTATATATATATATATATATATATATATATATATGTATATATATATATATATATATATGTATATATATATATATACACACTGCCACTAACTAACCTGCCTGCCTAATTTAGCTCAATCTATCTCCATCCACACACTATACATGGCTGCTATTTGGCCAATTATGGCTCTCTCAACAGAGTGCGCTGTGATTGGGCAAAGCATGCAGGTCAGGTGCATACTTTGGTCAATCATCATACAGCAATGCACTGCGATCTCGCAGTGCATTATGGGGCATTCCGCAATTTCCCGCAAACGCCTTATAATATTCGCTGTTCAGCAAACAGGGAATACCCGATGTTCGAGTTGAACTTACGTTTGACTTGAACATCAAGCTCATCCCTACTCAGGAGGAGTAGCAGAATGTGTTTTGGGGTTTGTGGTATGCAATTGATATGTGTGAGAAATAACCTGTTAATATGACATTTTTGTGAAAAAGAAAAGAACAAAAGAAAAATCCTCATATTGCAAAGAATTGTGGGAAAAAATGACAACTTCAAAAAACTCATCATGCCTCTTACTAAATACTTTGGAATGTCTACTTTCCAAAAAGGGGTAATTTGGGGGATATTTGTACTTTCCTGGCTTGTTAGTTTCCCAAGAAATGAGCTAGGCCGTTAGTACATCAGGTGTGATCAATTTTCAATGATAGGGACTATAGCTTGTAGACTCTATAACTTTCACAAAGACCAAATAATATACACTAATTTGTTTTTTTTTACCAAAGATATGTAGCAGTATAAATTTTGGCAAAAATTTTCTGAAGAAAAATTTCTAATTTGCAAAATTTTATAACAGAAAGAAAAATGCATTTTTTAAACAAAATTTTCTGAATTTTTCATTTATAGCACAAAAAATAAAAAAAAACAGAGGTGATTAAATACCACCAAAGGAAAGCTCTATTTGTGTAAAAAAAGGACATTTCATATGGGTACAGTGTTACATGACTGAGTAATTGTCATTCAAAATGTGAGAGCGCTGAAAGCTGAAAATTGGTCTGGTTAGGAAGGGTGTTTAATTCCCCATTGGTAAGTGGTTAATATTGATAAATATAAAGTTATGCACTTGTGAGCTATGAATATGAATGCATCATAAATACTGGGGGATTTAATGGTGGAGAAGGATCTGGGTGTTCTGATAAATCATAAGCTTAATAATGGCATGCAATGACATGCAATGCCAAGCTGCGGTTTGCAAAGCGAGCAAAGTCCTTTCTTGTATTAAAGCGCTTGTATAGTCAAAATTTTAACTTTTACCTACAGGTAAGCCTATAATAAGGCTTACCTGTAGGTAAAAAAAAATATCTCCTAAACCTGTACGGTTTAGGAGATATTCCCCTTGCAATGAGCCTCTGACTGCAGCGGCGCATGCGCACAGGGGATTCTCGGCTGAAAGCCTGGCAGATGCCGGACCTTGCCGGAAAGAAGTCTCCCTCGCGCATGCGCGGGAGTGACGACATCGTGGCTCCAGCCACTCACAGCGCTGGAGCCACGATACCCAAAAGACACGCCGAGGCAACATGTCAGCTACCTCGGCATGGACCAGGTAAGATACCAATGCCTCGTTCTAAGGTAAGTATTTCATAATGAGCTAGTATGCGGTGCATACTAGCTCATTATGCCTTTTACCTTACAGGTGTATATATAAAAAAAAGTGTCAGCGGGTTTACTACCGCTTTAAGAGAGGTATGGACTCCAGAGAGAGGGATGATTTTGCCCCTGTACAAATCATTAGTAAGACCTCATTTGGAATATGCAGTCCAGTTTTGGGCAGCAGTCCACAAAAAGGATATTGGGGAACTGGAGAAAGTGCAGAGAAGGGCAACCAAACTGATAAGAGGCATGGAGGAGCTCAGCTATGAGGATAGTTAGAGGAACTGAATTAATTCTCTCTTGAGAAGAGGAGATTAAGGGGGAATTTGATCAACATGTATTAATACATAAGTGGTTCATATAGTTAACTTGGTGATGAGTTATTCACTTTGAAGTCATCACAGAGGACAAGGGGGGACTATTTATGTCTGCAGGAAAAGATATTTAATCTCCAAATAAGGAAAGGTTTCTTCACAGTAATGCCCCGTACACACGGTCGGATTTTCCGACGGAAAATGTGCGATCGGAGCGTGTTGTCGGAAATTCCGACCATGTGTGGGCTTCATCTGACATTTTCCATCGGATTTTCCGACACACAAAGTTTGAGAGCAGGCTATAAAATTTTCCCGACAACAAAATCCAATCGCGTCAATTCCGACCGTGTGTGGCCAGTTCCGACGCACAAAGTGCCATGCATGCTCAGAAGAAATTCCGAGACGGAACAGCTCGGTCTGGTAAAATTAGCGTTCGCAATGGATACAGCACTTTTCGTCACGCTGCAATGTAAAAAATGGTTTAATACAGCGCACTCTCTTCTTCTTTATAATGTGAGAAGAATGAAGTAGTTTTGCTGCTCATATTCACACAGACTTCTCACAAACTTATTTCTTTATTATTTATCAGGATTCCCTCAATATATTTTGATTTGTCACATCTGACCAATTTTTTTTTGGTTGTTTTTAATTGTTAAAATTTTTTTTTCAAGGCTGTTTATTATTTTTTTTTGGGTTTGTATTTTTTTCAAGGTTGTTTTTTTTTCTTCTTTTTTTTGCTTTTTACTTCAGAATATTTTTGTGTGTGTTTTGTGTGTCAAGTTACCACAAAACCATTATTATCTTGTATTATTTAATGTCAATGAGATTGTTTGGTGTTGGTGTCCCTTGTTAATTTCACGTTGTATTTTGAAATGTACCTGCCTCCTCACCAACAAACAGTTTTTTTTTAAGGAAAACACACATAGGCGAGTATAATTGAACCAAAAATTCCTTTATTAAGGGCTCACAACCAAACAAAGAGGGAGGCAACGCTGGAGAAACAGCAGAAATCGGTGAAGCCTTTGACCCCCAGGGCACACATCAATTATTTTACTGCAAAATTGGTGGCCTGAGGATTCCATATCTAAGGGAGTGCAGTCTGGTCCAGAAGTCCCAGAGATCCGGAAAGCAGCAGATGACATCTGTGTTACTACAAGAGGCTGCATCTTTTGTCAGACCAGACTGAACCCAGGTCATCACTCTCTGGTCTTCCTTTCATGCTTCCTTCCACGCTGTGGCTCTGGTGGTGGAGTTGTGGCAGGAGGAGGAGGAGGATGGTCCAACTCAATCACGTTGGTCTTGGGTGTGATTTCACCACTCACCCCCTTAGTTAGGGCTTTATAAATAAGTTTCTTACACATGAGGCGTTGACCCTCCTGCATGCCCTTCAGTTTGGTGGCAGCCATGCAGGCAAAGGCCTCTTCAGGAGTGGGTAAGGCTCTGAGGGACGCAGAAGCCTCCTGAATGAGCCTGAGTGCTGAATCCTGAACATGACTCCCCTTCCTGGGTCTTTTGTATGGAAGGCGGAGGGGAGGAACCTGCGATTCGGTCAGGCTCCTACTGGTCCCAGGCTTCTTTTGGCTGCCACTTAGCCCTGCCTCCTCCTGGCTGCCACTAACCCCCGCCTCCTTCTGGCTGCCACATTCCACAGCCTCCTCCTGTGTGGCACATTCCACAGCCTCGTCCTGGCTGAGGTCTTCCTGTGTATAAAAAAGGGACATAGTTTTAGTTTTTGATTCATCAATCACACACAATTTTAAGCTCATGACTGTTGCAAATTGAATGTTAACAAATATAACAGACTATCATTCTGAGCCCAGCATTTTTCATTCTTGTCCCAATTATTTTTGCCCACTACTGTCTATTGATATATAAAACACTTTCTTAAATCAGCAATTAGTGATCAATAATAACATCTAGTAAACATCATTTCTTTATTGACCAGAAATCTGTAGAACAATTCTATACCTGACTCAAGCTGGGCTCATCCACTTCTTCCTGGCTGGAAGTTCAGGTTGGACATCGGAAGTCTCAGCTGGGGTGGAAGGAAGAGTGGAAGGAAGGGTTGAGAGGGATTCCCTGTATCCAGTCTGGTCTGACAGAAATCGCAGTATCTCATAGTACCACAGTCTGGGGACATAAATGTCATCTGCTGCAGCTCCGGATCTCTGGGAATCCGTGACCTTCTTGCGCTCCCTAAGATAAGTGCTCCTCAGGCCACCAATTTTGGCTTTTAAATAGGGGATGGTTGCCGTGGGGACCACCGGCTTCACCAACTCCAGCAGTTTCTCCAGCGCTGCCTGCCTCTTTTGTTTATGATTGTAATGTGGATGTTTGACCTGCCACAGACAGGGCAGCTCCCTGTACTTGTCTATGAACAGGGGGAGGAAGTTGTGGTCATTGAAGCCATCCATTTTATCTGCAAAACACAACACGAGACAAACCCTAATGTCAGGCAAAACTCTCCTAATCTTGTTACAATATAGGCCTCAATCTAGAAGCAGTATAGGCCCAAGTTTAGATTTTACCTTTGTTATCACGATCGGCGCCTGCGATACTCCTTCCTCCGCTCACAGATCGTACGTACTACGTACGCGTGTTACGCTTCATACACACTGCGCATGTGTGTAACTCCGCCCGCCCCTGATGTTCTTTCTAGTCTATTCCCCTCCCCTTTTCGTTCGGCGCAGTGGGGGAAGAGCACATGGCGGAGACTCAGCAGGTGCGTGCTAATTATAGCAACGAGGAGGAGGGTAAGGAAAGCCCGGAGCCAGAAACGTCTGGATCCAGAAGGAGACGATTTAAGGCCTCAAATATGTCCTTTGGGGAGATGTTGGAGATGGTGGACATCCTGAAGAAGGCCGACTATGACGGGAAGTATGGACCTTACCCCAACCCCAATGTCAGAAAGGCCAAGATTATGGCGAAAGTGGTAAAAAAACTGCACCGGAATTTTGGGGTACGTCAATCGAAAGATCAGCTCAGGAAGTGGTGGTCTCACCTAAAATTAAGAGAGCATGAGCAGTACAGAAATATCCGGAGAGTGCTGCAAAAAAGTAAGTAGTTGTGCTGTGTTCCTATTGTTTTTGTGTTTATTACGTTCGCGCTGCTCCATGTGCTTTTCTTAACTGTTATCCAATGTCAACTTTCATGTTCATGGGCACATTATTCATTCGTATCAAACATTTTTCTTTCGGCCTATAAAACACCATTGTTTTGGCCATATGCATTTGACCACATTTTTTAGGGCCTACTTGTCTGAAAATAATTTGGTTGTGTAGATGGGTTTGTTACTAGAATGAAATGCAAACTCGATTCTGTGTAAGGAGAGGACACTCAGCAGCAGTTTTCACATCTGGACGCTGGAGCACTAGTGTGGGACACAAGAACACCCTTTTTATTAGGGGGCCCACACAGGTGCTCCAGTGGATACTATAGGGGTGTCTCCATCTGTGAAGCTTGGACAAAACAGGTAAAGTATTGAAGCTTGACAAAAAGGACACTAAAAATTCAACATCTTGGAACTCTGCCAAAACAGACAATTGTACCCCACTTCCAAGCAATGTTTCATATTTATAGTTCTTCCCTCAAATATCTGTGTGATAAGTATACCATTTTTTTTTACCTAGGGGAGAAAAGACTCGGAGGACACCCCTCATCCGAGGAGACCAGAGACCCCCCACCTCTGGAAGAAGGGGAAATCCACCCAAGACAAACAGAGCAGGAGGAGGAAGATGTGGTGGAAATTGGCACCACAACAGGTGAGTGTCTGCGACCACAGGCTCAGGTAAGAGATGGATGCCGGCATATTTATAATACATGTTTTTTATTGGTTTCTATCTTTTTAGGTGATCATGATGTTGTGGATCCAGATCCTTTCACCTCGGAAAGTGCACAGATCCTGATTGGGGAGATCATGGGGTGTAATAGGGACTTGGAAAACATCAAGAAAAACATCAATGATGTTCTTCAAAAAAATAAGAACATCATTGATGTTTTGGGGAGAGTTTAAAACCCCTCCAAATCCCTTTGTTTTATGGTGTGCTACAATTTTAACATTTTCTGTCTAATTGGAGAAAAGCCAAATTTTGAGGATGCACACAATGTGTCAACATGTGCTATCTGCCATCATGGGAGATCAATGGACGCGTTTTGGGGTGCAACCCCTTCCTCAATAATAAAGTAGCTGAGAGGAAGGGGTTGCTCCCCCAAAACACGTCCCTTGATCCCCCATGATGGCAGCTAGCACATGTTGACATTTGGCTATTTGTGTGCATCTTCAAAATTTGGCTTTTTCGGGGGTGACTTCACCCCATCTGAACGCATTATCAAACACAGTTTCTAAATACTCATGTCTGATATTGCCTTCAAGTTCTACCAAATGTGAACTTTGTAAGTTCAAGATTTGTGTCTTTCTTGTGGGTTTTAAACATGCCTGTTTTATCTTAAATGGACATTTCTACTTTTTCTAATGTGACCCCAAAAATTGTTATACAACAAACATGTTGGTTTGTTTTAAAAACCTTTTCTAAATGCACATGTGATTGTGCAGGTATTAAAAAGATTGTTAATCAAGAATGTGTGGATTATTGTCTCAACGCTACAACACTTTTGGGGTGCTCTAATTGGTGTTTTCTGTGACAATGGGTGTTATTTCCTAAGGGCAAATCCACTTTGCACTACAAGTGCAGTTTCAAGTGCACTTGTAGTGCAAAGTGTCTTTGCCTTTAGTAAATAACACCCAACAGTGCTTTGTAAGGTTACACAATCACGCCATTTTCAGGACTCACCACATTTCTGTCAGGGTCAGCTAAAACAAACACAAGCAGTAAATGTCACCCAAGATTTGCTTATTTTGTTTTATTTTTTATTTGAAAAAGGTTTTAAACATTGTCGGGCCTATTGATAGCCCCCCTACCCGCAAAGAATTCAAGGTATCTTAGCCGGACATCACGGGCACTCGGGGTGGGCAAGCCAGGATTGCCACTTTCAAGCTCCGTCAGGGTTGGTTCATTTTGAATTCCGGCCTCAGGCCCAACTGAGCCAGCATAGTTGGCAGAATGTTGCCGTAAAAAGTTGTGTAGAACACAGCACGCCAGGATAATGTGATTCAGTTTGTACTCCGCCATATGTATGGGTGGCCATGATTCCAAACGTGTTCTCCACCACTCTTCTGGCTCTGGCCAGCCAGTAATTAAAAACCCTCTGGTCCGGGGTGAGGGTCCTCATCGGGAATGGCCGCATAAGATGGTCCCACAGCGCAAAAGCTTCATCCGCAACGAAGACGAATGGGAGTCCTTCCACATTGTCTTCTGGAGATGGCAAGTCCAAGCTGCCATTCTGGAGACGCCTGTAGAACTCCGTCTGGGCGATGACTCCACCATCGGACATCCGGCCATTCTTCCCCACGTCCACATACAGAAATTCATAAGTAGCCGACACCACTGCCAACATCACAATACTATTGAACCCCTTATAATTATAATAGTACGACCCCGAGTTGGGTGGTGGGATGATGTGGACGTGTTTCCCATCAATTGCCTCTCCACAGTTAGGAAAGTCCCACCGCTGGGCAAAGTGGGAGGCCACAGTCTGCCATTCCTGTGGCGTGGAAGGAAACTGTGGAGTAAAACAAAAAAAAATTAGTCTTTTGCACATAAACAGGGAAAGCAGATTAGACACAAACATTCTTGGCCAACATCAAGATAACATTTATTTATGGGAATTTTTAAAGAACAAAGTATAAGGTACACCTATCAGATTCCCCCTCCCCCCTCTCATGGGCCATTTCTAACATTATAGGGGGGGGGGACTCTTGGACAGGTAACCCTCTCCATTTCATTGAGAGATGAATGCCTAAATAATGGGTATTACTTTGAACAGCCCCTCCTTAGTTACACTATTGGCAGCCCACTGGACATGTAAGTAGTGTGATAATACAAAGATATAAATACACATTGTACACATTTGAGCACATTTGGACATTCTGCTATTACCTATTAAGATAATAATAGGATACAAAAACTTTACCGGTACCATTTGAAAGTATACAGGCAGGCCCTTGCACTACATGCTTTGGGGAATTCATCCATACATCTGACCACAAAAAAGATGGGTATAGTGTGTATGGGTTTGGCAAAGTCAGCAGATAGATGATTGAGGATAGATAGAGAATTGGTATCAGCTGACTTAGCAGTTGGGGGGAGGGAGGGTTCCAAATGATTTGGGGACCCCCCCAAAAAAGCCTCTGGCGCTCTGCCTGAATTTAAAGCACAAATCACATTTCAAAACATTTTAGGGGTGTTTGGGGTAAAGCACTACTATGGAGCTGATAAAATACATTGTTAAGTGACTACATGAGGTGAATATAGGCCCTGGAGACCATGCTGGGGAGGTAAGTGAAGGCAAATATGTATGAAGGACAACAAAAATAATTACAAAAAAAAACAGTATGCATGAGGACAAAGGGGACATTCACAGCATATTCCAATCATGGTAATTAGGGAATGAGGAAAGAAATACAATATATTATCAAACATTAAATACAATAAAATGTGATATTAAAGGATAAAAATCTTACCTTAATATAGTCCTTATGCAGGACCTGGATGATGGCAGAACAGGTCTCTGGGATAATGATCCCCAGAGCCTGGGGGGGAGATGCCTGTCGAGAACTTCAAGTCCTGCAGACTTCTCCCCGTCACCAAGTACCGCAGGGTGGCGACGAGCCTCTGCTCCGGAGTGATGGCTTGCCTCATGCAGGTATCCTGCCTACTAATATAAGGGATCAGCAAAGCCAACAAATGGTGAAATACGGGGTCCGTCATCCGGAGAAAGTTCCTGAAATCATCAGGATTATTCTCATGGATCTCACGGAGCAAAGGCATATTACAGAACTGGTCACGCTGAAGCAACCAATTCTTGGCCCATGAACTCCTCCCCACCTTGTTCATGGACTGGACTTGTGTCAAGGTCAGGACCCCAACACCATGCCCCCGCACAGCACGAACTCTACGAGGAGTATGTATACGCAACATAGCTAGAAAATGGTCAGCTGCTCAGAACGAAGTAACAGAACGCACTGAAGAACAGCAAGGCCTGTAAAGAGCGGCCTGAAAAACAGTAACGAATGAACAAGAACACAATGACAAGTCAATGGTACTCGCTGCACACACTGAAGAGCAGATATAAACCCACAAGTACAAACTGAACAGCAGAAAACAATCTGAAAACCACAAGTCTGAAAAAAGCGCGAATCGTCTCTCACCAAACTTTTACTAACACGAGATTAGCAAAAGGAGCCCAAAGGGTGCCGCGCTTGGTTCTGAACTGGCCTTTTCTAGTCTCGTCGTACGTGGTGTACGTCACCACGTTCTTGGCGATCGGAAATTCCGACAACTTTGTGCGACCGTGTGTATGCAAAACAAGTTTGAGCCAACATCCGTCGGAAAAAATCCATGGATTTTGTTGTTGGAATGTCCGATCAATGTCCGATCGTGTGTACGGGGCATAAGGGTTGTGGAGTTGTGGAATAGACTTCCTCAAGAGCTGGCTCTGGCTAGCTCGGCAGCTTGCTTTAAGAAAGGCCTGGATTATTTCCTAAATGTACATAATATAACTGGATACTTACATTTATAGGTAAGGTTGATCCGGGGAATATCCCATTGCCTCTCAGGGGGTCAGGAAGGGATTGTTTCCCTGCTGGAGCAAATTAGATCATGCTTTGGTGGTTTTTTTTGCCTTCCTCTTGATCAACTGCGGGTATAGGATTGTGTATATGGGATTATATATATATTATTCAGTTTTATTGGTTGAATTAGATTCACTTGCGTCTTTTTTCAACCTGACTAACTATGAAACTATATAATCCACTTATGTGATCCCTTCCTATATACTCTTACCCTCCACTGTCATAAGAAAGCCTTAAGTTTAACCCTCTTTATTATAAAAAAACAAAAACAAAGATTGTAATATAGTGTAGTACAGCTTTAAATATCACTCTTTCCAAGTGACATATACACTCTAGAAACCATGCCAAACCATGTATTTCCCTTATCCTTAATATATAATAAACACCAAATCCTCATGTCCATCCAAGAATCACTATATGCACCTTACTAACCACATATGTATATCAGCACTTTGATCTCTACTTTTCCTAAGACCACCTGTTCAATCCTTCCACTTATACATGAATGCAGGCTCCCCCATGTAAAAGATAATTAAACCAGCTCCATAGTGTAGCAGTTTCCATCAAAAAATATATATATTCCATTAAAATGCACTCACAAGTAAACTGTATTAAAAAGCATGTAAACCTTGTCACTACAAATACAAATACAAATAGAATACACAGTTATGCCCCGTACACACGGTCGGATTTTCCGATGGAAAGTGTCCGATCAGAGCGTGTTGTTGGAAATTCCGACCATGTGTGGGCTCCATCTGACATTTTCCATCGGATTTTCCGACACACAAAGTTGGAGAGCAGGAGATAAAATTTTCCGACAACAAAATCCGTTGTCGGAAATTCCGATCGTGTGTACACAAATCCGACGGACAAAGTGCCACGCATGCTCAGAATAAATAAAGAGATGAAAGATATTGGCCACTGCTCCGTTTATAGTCCCGACGTACGTGTTTTACGTCACCGCGTTTAGAACGATCGGATTTTCCGACAACTTTGTGCGACCGTGTGTAGACAAAACAAGTTTGAGCCAACATCCGTCGGAAAAAATCCTAGGATTTTGTTGTCGGAATGTCCGAACAAAGTCCGACCGTGTGTACGCCCTATAAGAAGCAATTTGATTTAAAAATAGATTACAGGGCCAATATATAGCAGATATGTATATTTATATTTGGAGGATAATGATATCATTTAATGTCACTTTAGTCACTTGATTTATAGTTTTAATTCACCTGCAACAAAACTATTTCATGAAGCCTGAGCAGTAATGCCAAATGTATAGCTAATAGTTACAACTCTGTAATCATATAAATGTTAAAGATCAGCTGAATATAGACATTACTGATCTCATTATTAAATCATTTTTAAATACCACTTGTGCAAACCTTATCAATTTAATAATGGTTTTAATCACTTTTAGGACAGGACCCTCAATTTCAACCAAATATTGAGTCCTTTAAATTTCTGAAATCCTTGACATCCAAAAAAGTAGAGATTGGTAGATCATTAAATTAGGGACGTGGAGTCAGAGATGAGTGTTAATTATTGCTGTCACTGTTCTTCTCAAATGTTGCTTTATAGAAATAGCACACCTCCTTAGACCCAGTTGACAGTAAGACAACTTGCTGTCCCGACAAGATCCTGTTACACCTATGCATGTGGTTGCAATTCATAACATGGAACATGATTTGGCATCACTGGAAGATTGGTCAAAGCAGTGGAAACTGCAGTTCAATGTTTCTAAATGTAAAATAATGCACCTAGGGAAAAATAATCCCTTGAGAGAGTACAGCATTGGGGGTACAGTGTTAGCCATAACTACAGAGGAAAAAGATTTGGGGTTACTTTTTTCAGATGATTGCAAAATTAGCAAACAGTGTGACCAGGCAGTGGGAAAAGCCAATAGAATTCTAGGATGCATCACTAGAGGGGTCACCAGCAGGAGGAACTAGGTTTTGATTCCCCTATATAGATCTTTAGTGAGACCTTATTTAGAATACTGTGTCCATTTCTGGAGACCTCACTTACAAAAAGATATTGATAAGTCAGAGACGGGTAACAAAAATGGTGAAAGGTTTGGGGGATAAAATATATCGAGAGAGACTTCTGGAACTTAATATGTACGGTCTGGAGAAAAGAAGGGAAAGGGGAGACATGATTTGAACCCTTTAAATACATCAGGAGGGCAGTATTTTCAATATGAAACCAAAATCAAGAACATGGGGACATGACTTCAAACTAACTGGAGGAAAGTTCAAAACTAATTTTAGAATGTATTATTTTACTGAAAGGGTAGTTGATGCTTGGAATAAACATCCAGCAGAGATAGTGAGAGAGTTAACAGTAAATGGCTTCAAACATGCTTGGGACAAACATAGATCTATACTCAGACAAAAAAGTTACTGAAAAAAAAACAAACAAAAAAAGGCTATTTTTTTTTAAAAAAATGGGCAGACTCGATTGACTACTCAGTCTTTTTTCTGCCGTCACTTTTCTATCTTCTTATGATCTCCGCACCCGCAACCACCTGCAGTGAAAAAGCCTTAATTTCAGAAGATGCGCGTTTTGAAAAAGTGCATGCACCTTTTCCTGCAGGAAACGCAGGCACGCCAAACCATTGAAATTAATGGGCTGCCGTGCCCGTGGAAACACGGACCACAAAAACGCTAAGATGTGAGCCTAGGGTTAAAGCCTCCTGACTCTGTAAAGGCTTTTAACTAATCAAGGTTAAAGCTGTGAGGAAACATGGAAAAGAAAGGAGTGTCTAGCTAATGAACAAACCATTTAACACACAAGTGGGGGCACACAGAAACATATCAAAACACAGTTAGATACATTTACACAAAGTGAGGAGGCACTGGATTTGGTGGCTACCAATGTAATGTGTCATAAGCTTAATACAGACAACAGTGGAATAGAACACTTACCTTAAAGTATCCATAATGTAACAAAATAGTAATAGCAGAGTAATGGTACATGAAAGGCAGGAAGGATCACTATGGTACATGGAAGGCAGGAAGGGTCACTTTGGCATATAAAAGGCAGGAAAGAAGGATCATTATGGTAAATGGAAGGCAGGAAAGATCATTATGGTAAATGGAAGGCAGGAAGAAAGGATCAATCTGGTGCATGGAAGGCAGGAAGGATCACTATATTATGTGGAAGGAAGGATTAGATAGAAGAAAGAGAGAGAGGGGACAGTTCAGTCACCCCAAGCTGGCTGGTCTCCAGAGGCTCAGGAGCACTGCTCTAAAATTCCTGCCCACACAACCCTTTCACAGGCACAGCATTGGCTTTGTGGCACAGCATTGTGGGCAGACACAGGGAGTTATGGGGAAGAGATGGAGCAGACTTAGCCTCCCTCCTCTTCCCTTTGTACAGGATGTAGAGTGGGCGGGCAAGAGGGTGGGAAGATGGGGGACTGTGCTGGCTGGGCACTAAGCGTGTCAGTCTCAGATTTGCCAGCTGCAAGGTGGCACGTACCTGGCACGTGGATTAGTAGAGTCAAGTGCCAGAACTTGCGAGATTCATCCCAGAGTCGCGGGACACTGGAATTTACTTGAAATCTCGGGACAGTCTCTGTGAATCCAGAATAGTTGGGAGGTATGTAAAAGAAGATCCTCTGGGAAATTCTCTCACTGAATTCATATTGTAACAAAAAAGTAATAGCAGAATAAAATAAGATTCAATCAGAAATTCCTTTTCAAAATAACCAAGGGTGTCCAAATTTGGCAACCATGCTGAAATTCTTTGTTGTGTGTGTATGTTTGTGTGTGCAAAGGGGGGTGTTTGCAAAAGCAGTTCTGCAATGACTACACATACTGTATGTGTTTGTAGTAACTATCCAACAAAAGATGCCCTGCAAAGCTGAGAAGACCGGTGGCATGAGCTTAGCAATACCTTGGTACAGTTAATTCCATGCATAGCCAAACTTTTTTTTTCATTTGATACATTTGATAAGGTACTGATTACCCTAGTGGGGATTCCCTGATTCCACAGGGACTACGCAGTCTATCAGGATGGAAAACGGTATCTCATCTAAAAGGGCTTCAACCTTGGTGTTTGACACTTTGACCCCTAGATAGGATATGATGGACTGATATGGAGTGTGAGTAGTCTGATATAGAAGTGACTAGGATAAATTAAGTGGTAGGAAGTAAATTCAACTTCCCTTGCAAAGTTGACAACCTATCTGCTCTTAGTAAATCGACCCTTATGAGTTTTCTTGTATTATTTTGAGTTTGGTTTTAATGTTGAGAATATATAACTTACTGTATGTGAGTTAAATGGGATAATGTTTTGGAATTACTGTGCCAGTCAAATATTTGATAACACTAGCAGAATATCAGGTGTTTAATATTTTGAGTCCCCTTTTGAGATACTGTTTGGTAGAATTACTATGACAGGACTGTTCTTTCTGCAGGAAGTGAAACTGATCCATAGTTCACAGAAAATGTATACTTATTCACACTCTTTGGTTAAAAATTCAAAAGAAAAGGATCAGAACCAAGGTTTATTGGTCTCTGCCAGGAGTCCAACTGAAAGTTATGTTATATGGGAAATAATAGCTAAAGGTTGGAGTTCCCCACAGATCTATAGAATAGAACAGCGATATGCAATTGGCAGACCTCCAGCTGTTGCAAAAACTACAACTCCCATCATGCCTCTGCCTCTGGGTGTCATGCTTGTGGCTGTCAGAGTCTTGCAATACCTCATGGGACTTGTAGTTCTACAACAGCTGGAGGTCCGCTAATTGCATATCCCTGGAATAGAACATTGTTCAGGAAAGCTGCTCCTCCAATATCTTTTGTTTTCCCATGGGTTTGTTCACATTCATGCTACATCAGGTATACATTTTAATAGTGATCTTTATACATGTTACAAATGCATACAGAACATATTACAATAAAAGTATAGCGGCCCTGCCTTATGCAGGAGAGCCCCTACTCTAAATTTAATACTGCCATTAAGAATGAGTCAAACTGCCCTGGGTTCATTTTGAGAAGAATTCGGTGAACTTCAAAGGTGTTTGGACACCAAACCCGAACCCCTTTGAAATCAATGATTTGAATCTGTCAAATCAAAAATGCCATTTCTCCGGACAATTAGGAAAAGGGTCAATGTACACCTCTCATTGCAGATTGCATTTAGAAGGGGGACGTTGAGCTTATGTCCACATAATGATGAAAAAGCAAAGTTTCCCTATGTGTCAGGAGAGTGACCCTGGCTAGCGTAGCCCAGAAAAAACCACCCCAGGAGTAGTCCTCTTATGTGGCCCATGAGTTAATGGGGAACATGGAGGAAGGTCTGCCATCACCCACCTACCCCCTTACATGTCCTGATTATCAGTGCAGCCCCAATAGAGCCCACCAGTGCTGCCAATAAGTATCCATCAGTGCCACCTATCAGTGCCCATCAATGCTGCCTAGCAGTGCCCATCAGTGCCATTGATCGGTGACCCCTCATCAGTGCCCTTCAGTGCAGCCTCATTAGCGCACATCAGTGAAGGAGAAAAATTACCTGTTTGCAAAACTTTATAACAAACTATGAAAAAGATTATTTTGTTTTTTAATATGGTTAGTCTTTTTTCATTTATTTAGCAAAAAAAAAAATCCAGTGGTGATTAAATACCACCAAAAGAAAGCACTATTTATGTGAAAAAATGCAAAAAATGTCATATGGGTACACTGTAGCATGACCACGCAATTGTCATTCAAAGTGCAACAGCGCTGAAAGCTGAAAATTGGCCTGGGTAAGAAATGTGTAAAAGTGTCCAGTAGGCAAGTGGTTAATGTGCCTATGCTAACAATCATTTGGGCACAATAGGGTTAATGGCAGTGAGTATATAATCCCTGGAGGTTAGGGTAAATGTCAGGCTGATGAAGGAGGTGAGGTTTAGCCTCCGAAATGTGTTCTGATTGGTCACAGCACCCCGGATGGTTGACAGCTTCCTGATAGCTCCTTGGCAGATCAAGTCTCCTGCTATGGCTTCCCACCAGCTTGCTTGGAATCCTGCCCCGGCTTCCCAACACTCCTGTCAGCTGCTCTGGTGTGGACTGAATTTGGAACCGATGACTTTTACATGGAGCTTCTTTCAATGCTTAACACCAGTGATGTTTGTGGGTGCATAAGCTTTGTATTTTTACTTTTTCTACTAATAAAACTTGCTACACTATTGGCGGCTTGGCGCCTCTCTCCCCATCCCTTTTCTCTCTTGGCTTAAAGTGGTTGTAAACCCTTACACCCAGTAAAGTGACTGGCCTCATGTGATACACAAAGATGAAACAAATCCTCATACAAAAGTTATACCTGTTTATCTGCAGTCTTCTCTTCTCCGAATCAAATTCCAAGAATTTATAAAGCTTGTCTAAGAGTTCACAAAAAAGGGTCAGAGAGCTGAAATTACATTGTGCAGAGATCAGTGAAGAAATCTCTGAGAGCAGATTGGAGAGAAGGATCACACCCCCCTCCTCACAGCACACAGGATGAGAGCTGAGGCTGTCAACCAGCCGGAGCACCCTCCTCCGTCACCTTTTTTCTCTTGGCGTTTGCAAAATGTGTCAGAAGTGATTCATGCTTATAGCAGAGGAATAAAGCACTGGGATAGGGTTTGATCGTATTTCATATCTGAAGTTTACAACCACTTTAATATTCACATCCCTCTAGGTGGGACAGTTTTCTCTTGATCTGAGGAGACAAACTGATTGAGTAGTTAAAATAAAAGAAAGGTCTGGTGTTACCAGTAACACACCTCCATCCCTAATAATGGAATAGAAACATGGATGTTGCCCTTGGGATTTTAAATGGCTGATAAAATTGACAAATGTAAATACAGTAAAATAGTTATTACAGAAATAGTCACACATGAAAAAGTAACATAAACAAAGGCAAAGCCGATACAATATTGCACATAGATTGCATTGCATTTAAAGTACATAAGTATGGGGCATGGCATAGCACGGAAGTCGGATGGTGGCAAAATCCAGGAGCTCCGGCGATACAGGGACAAAACAGCACGTAGCCGCCCATCCGAGGTGCCATACACCCCGATTCCTCAGCGAGACAACTCTGGATGCCCCCAAGGTCATGTCCACAAAATGGCGGAACGACCGGAAGCCCCAGCGCCTGACGGACTTCTTCTCATTGAATGGCTGTGGAGGTAGGCAAGATGGCGCCAAGGCCTACTCACTCCCGGCAGCCTCCTCAAAGAAAAAGGCCTCTAAAAAAGGCAACCACTCCCAAAATAATGGATCCCCTACTGGCCAGCACTCTTAACCCCCTACCCCATCATCCTGCAGCCTGGCCAAGACAAAACCCAGGCTGGATGGCACTGGATTGAGCTCGGCAGTGAGCCCAGCCTCAGATTGAGGGGAAGACATGAGGGAACTGCCAGAGTCAATAGAATCTTTTTTTTTTTTTATTGTAAATTTATTAATGTTTTTCAGTTATATAAGGGTATCAAAGCATTGTCAATGACAGATATAATAAGCAGAACAAAAGTAGAAAAGTTACACTAAAACATCCGATTAAGTCACATAGAGAGATCTATCTAGCAAGTCTAGAGAGTTAGAGTACGACATAGTATCGGAGAACAGTTTAATATATCCTTAACTGCCAGCTTGACAAACCTAAGTTCATCAAAAGGAAAAGGAAAAAATAAAAGTAATAAAAATAAACAGGAAACAAGGAGTATAAGTAGAGGGGAGTGGAAACCATGGATCAGTAGATTATGGAATCAAACAGCTACGTATTATAGGAGTAATTGAACACAAGAGATCAACTATCTATCATTCAGTAAGGGACTTTTCTGGACAGTAGTTGGAGTTGTCCCAGACTCCCCAAATTTTGTTAAACCGTAACAGGGAATCTTCAATAGATGCAGTCAGATGTTCCATCCTACCAGTTTCAGCTATATTAGATAGCAGCTGAGAGCTGATGGGGGGGGGGGGAGGTGGACAGCCAACAACATGGAATTGCTCTTTTAGCTGCTAGGAGTATAAAAGCCATCAGTTTCTGTGCTGATTTAGAAATACCTGGAGTCCCAACAGGTAGTGTAAAGGGTTTAAGGGTATATTCACGTGTAAAAGGGTTTGAACATAAGTCCTGAGGGGTTTGATGAGGGGACATTCCCAAAAATATGATAATGGTAAAATTAAAAATATGATAATCTCCTCGACACATCTCCAGCACATTCAGGATGCCTCTGGATTACGGGCATGTAAAATATCGGGAGTCCTGTGCCAGAACATAATGATTTTGTAGGCTGCATCCTTCTGCATCACGCAGCGAGATACTTTAGAGGAAGATTCCCAAATGTTATCCCAATCTAACATGGAAATAGTTTGTTGGAGGATACAAGCCCATTTACTCATGTAAGAGTGACTATATTCAGTCAAAGTGTAGCCACTTGAAGGATTTTGTATAAGGCCAATATTAAGTGAGGTTCGTAAGGGCCTTGACTGCATAGGAGTTCAAAGCTAGTGGGTTTATCTAAGGACAGGCCAGGGAATCTAACGGATAAAAAATGTTTGATTTGTTTATAGGAGTGGAAGAGGGATTTCGGAACCTGGAGTTTAGACTGTAAATCTGAAAAGGACAAAAATACGCGGGTAACGGGGTTACCAAATGGCGCAATTGAAAAACTCCAGCCCGAGTCCAGGGGAGCATACGGGTGTAGGAAAGGCTGTCCGGAAAATCAGGATTAAATAGCACATTCAACAGTGGGGGACATGGAGAGGAGAGGGAGAATTTCCAAGAGCATTTTTTCCAAATGGATAATGTAAAGAGCATAGGTGCTTTGCAATTGAGGCATATGTCTGTCCGAGGGCGCCCATAACATAAAACATGGATGTACAGGTGAATTGATTCCCATTTCAATCTTGGACCATCTATTTGGAACATAGCGAGATGTCCAAGAAATGACAGCCTGTAAGTGAGTGGCGTAGTAATGTTTCAATAGGTCTGGGGCGCTCAACCCTCCTCTAGATCTCAAAGACTGGACCACTGACCCTGCTATCCTATGGGAGGTATTGTGCAATATGAAGTTGAGAAAGGATCTTTGAAGCATTTTCAATTGGGTTAGCAGGAGTGGTACTGGGAGTGTCTAAAACTAGTACAGCAATTTAGGAAGTATGGACATCTTTAGCATGTTAATTTTCCCAAAAAGAGAGAGAGAGAGGGTGTTCCAGTGTTTCAGTATGTGATTAATTTCAGTAAATAGGGGAGGAAAATTAGCCTAGTAAAGGATGGAATAAGAAGGGGTTATGGAAATTCAAAAATATTTAAGCGTATGAGATCACCAGTGATATTTGAAGTTCTGCTGGAGGGTGTTTAGGACAGGCTGGGCAATGTTTATGGGAAGGGCCTCAGTTTCGGTGGGGTTTGTCTTAGAGCTCGGCAAAGTGCAAAAGGAGTTCAAAGTTTTATATAATGAGGGGGGAGGTAAGTGGGTGTGTTAATGTTAACAATATGTCCTTGGCAAAAAGAGAGCGCTTATATTCCTCCTGTCACAGCCGCACTCCCCTTATATCAGGTTGGGAACGAATAGCAGCGGCCAGAGGTTCCAAGCTTAGAATAAAAAGCAAGGGTGAGAGTGGGCACCCCTGCCTGGTGCCATTTCATAAGGGAAACGGCTGCGACAAGTGGGAGGCAAGTTGGACTTGGGAGGTGGGTATGGAATATAATGCTCGTAGGGCGTGGAGAAAAGGACCACAGAGACCATAATGGGATAACTTGGCAAGCATGACCAATCGAGACGGTCAAAATCTTTTTGGGCATCTAGGCTTAGAACTATGGCAGGGTGATTATTTTTAGTGAGGAGGTCTATGAGATCGATAGTTCTTCTGGTGTTGTCGCCTGCATGTCTGGTAGGGATGAATCCCACCTGGTCTCTATGAATTAAGGATGGTAGTAGTAGTGAAAGTCTGTTTGCTAAAATCTTTGTGAAGATTTTATAATCTAAATTTAATGGTGCAATGGGACGGTAGTTGTCAGGGAGGGATAAGTCTTTGCCCGGTTTCAGGATGACAGTAATGTGGGCATGTAGAAATTGAGGATGGGGGATTGTACACTTCATCAATGATCCAAAGAGATTTAACAGGTGTGGGGCTAGGGTTGGGGAGAAGGCCTTGTAATAGGAATATGGCAAACCGTCCGGACCTGGGGATTTATGTAATGGAAGATGTCGGATGACCTCAGCTAACTCCTCAGCTGTAATAGGGGCATTTAGCGCTGATCTATTTGCTGGGGACAGTTTAGGGAGTTGTAAGGAATCTAAAAAAGCATTGAATTTCCCATGATTAAACCGGTAGCCTGGGTCAGTGCTCACGCTATTGTATATCTTGTGATAGTCCCCAAAGACCTATAACATAGTGTGGGGAGAGTAAGTAAGGATACTATCCGATTTGAGGAGAAAATCAGGCACGGAAAGCGAGGATCTGGGTTTAAGTCTTTGTATGAGCATTCTATGAGGTTTGTTAGCAAATTTGTAGAATTTCTGTCTGGCCCAAAGCATTGATTTTGAGATCTTACCCAAATTCAAAGATTTAATGCGGTTACGTAAAGAAACTACAGACCTTAAGCGGTCCACCGTAGGGGAAAGGAGTAAACTGGTCTCTGCAGATCGAAAGTACAGAAAGCTGTACTTTCTAGAAGGCAGACTCCCTCTTCAGAGGAGATCCTGCAGAGATGCATTCACCTCTAAAAAAGGCCTCATGAGCTTCCCATAGGGTGGATGTCTTGGATACCGTACCCTCATTAATTTGGAAAAATTCTGATAGTTTTTTTAACAAGAGATCTTTAGTGTTAGGAATCCTCAAAAGCATCTCATTAAGGCACCAATGACACATTTTTATAATCAGGACAGGTAGGGTAAGATCTAGGAGAATAGGGGCGTCATCCGGCCATGTTATGGGGTCAATTTTAGCAGCTACTAAGTGTGTCAATAATGGTGCGGATACAAAGAAGTGGTCTAGACAGGAATAAAGTTTATGTGGGGGGGGGGGGGGGAGTACAAGGTATATTGTTTATGGGTTGGGAGTTTGACCCGCCAAGAGTCATAGAGGTTATAGGGCGTAATAATTTTACGAAAAGATGTTGACAATTTGAAGGTGTGGGTTGATGGGGTGGATTGGAAAAGAATGCGTTTATCTTTAGTTGGGGACATGCACATGTTTAAGTCGCCCCCTATAATCATGAAGGGTTGGGAAAGAGGATATATTTTCTCAAATACCTCTGTCAAAAACCCTATCTGTCCTGAATTAGGTGCATATATGTTATCCAAAGTAAGAGACATTTGCATATAAGCACAGTTCAGGGGAATAAATCGGCCTTGTGGGTCTAATGCAGATGATCTAACCCGCAGTGGGAATGTGCGTTTGAATAAAATAGCAACCCCAGTCTTCCCAGATGGTCCCGAGGCCACAAAGATGGTGGGGAACAGTTTGAAGCAAACTTAAAAGAGCCCTCTGTACGAAAGTGAGTCTCCTGAACCATGATCACATCAGCATTAGAAGCCTTGAATTCCTTAAGAGCTAGCCATCTCTGATGAATAGAATTCAAGCCTTTAACGTTGCATGAATAAACCCAGTAAAGCCATAAAAGGTAATACATAAGCAAAAGCGTTGAAAGCTGGTCATATGAAAAGGAGAATACAGTCCAAGGTGTATGGAAAAAAGTCCAAAAGGAGCAAAAAAATAAAAGAAACAGGAAAAACCAGGTGAGCAAAATGTAAAATGGTGTCAGGTGCGGGTCAAAAAAGGACCCGGTAAAAATAGTAAAAAAACCCACCAACATTGGTAAGTGGCCTGAGGGGAGTCCTTCCCTCAGGAATCCAAGGCTTGTGCCAAGGATGAAGGAGAGGAGCATGGCAGTCCTCAAAACCAGGCTTGTGGGTCCTGTCGTCTTCAAAGAAACTTGCGAATTAAACAAATTGAAGAACCAAACATGTAACAATAGGCACGGTGGTAGTCCCATGGTTAGAGGGACCAGGTCGCTGCAATGTAAACCGCAGCCCACAGACAGGATATCGTCCATCTGTGTAAAGAGAAAACATCTTAACTGCCATAGTTAGGGAGGCTCATCAGGTGGGGTGTCGGGGAGTCGCAGCCCATTGTGGGGTAGAAGCAACTTTCTGTGATTTCTGTCGTGCTGGGGTCCAGATCTTCCCAGGGGTGGAGAACGGCTGAGGTGCAGGAAGGGGTAGATGGAACTCCTCTTCAGGCAGACTAGGCCTTCAGTCGCAGCCTTCCTACGCAGGCCAAGTTGCGTAGGAAGGCTTCACCTTCATAGAGATCTCGTATCGTGTATTGGACCCCATCTTTGGGAGCAAATAGCTGGAAGGGAAAACCCCAGTGATGGGTGATCTGGTGGTTTTGAAGGGGGGTGGTAATGGGTCGTAGACGTCGATGTTTAGCCAAAGTGATGGGAGACAAGTCACTAAATATTTGGCTCTTGGTGCCCTTGTAGTCTAAACGACTTCTGTTATGGGTGGATGTGGTGAGGATTTCCTTGCTCTCATAGTAATGGAATCAGACTATAATGTCTCTGTGGTTGGTCCCTGGTGGAGGTTTGGGGCCAAAGATCTGTGCGCCTGATCGAGGTGCCAGTGGATATCTGGAATGTGGGGGGGGGGCAGAGTGACAAGGAGACCCAGGAGATAGGGCCGGATCTCCTTGTCAGTAATGGTCTCAGGGACTCCATGGATCTGTAGGTTCTGTCGGCGTTCCCTGTGTGTTGGAGGGCAGCATTGCTTTCCTCTAAAACATGCACATATTGCACCAGTTAATTGAATTTATTCTCAAGGGTGTCTGTACATTCCCCTAAGTGGGCGATTTCCCCTCTAATTTTGTGTGCTATTTTCCCTACTTCCCTGGTGATGTTGTGGGTTAAGTCTTGTAGCAGGCTTTGAGGCTTAGCATCAAGGACTTCTACAGTGACTGCTGCGGCAGGTCCTGTTAGAGGTGTGGACGATCTCTCCATAGGCAACCACTACCCGCAGGAACCTTCGCAACCTCAAACCTTCCCTTCTTCACTCTGCTACTGATGGCCTTTATGACAAAATCGCACCCCTGTCCTGCCCAGACCTAACCACTTCCATCTACAACACCACGTTGTCATCCTCCCTAGACGTACTTGCTCCTCTTTCTACACGCAGAACCAGGCCCCATCTGCCACAACCCTGGCAAACGGATGACACCAGAAGTCTCAAGAGACGCAGCCGTGCTCTTGAGCGAGCATGGCGTTAATCTAAATCCCTGCAAGATTTTACCCTCTACAAATCTGTCCTTCTCAAATACAACTCCTGCCTCCACACTGCTAAACAAACCTATTACAACACTCTCATCAAAACCCTCTCATCCAAACCTCGTCAACTCTTTTCTACCCTTAATTGCTTACTTCACCCCCCACTGCCCCCACCCACCAACTTGCTTACCGCTCAACATATTGCCCACCACTTCAATAGCAAAATCAACACAATTCGCAAGGAAATATCCAGCATTCAAATTCCTCCCCTACCCAACATATCAGGTCCAACACCACACTCAATACTCTCCTCCTTTTGCCCAGTTACCACAAAAGAAGTTGATAAACTCCTCTCCATGGCCCACCTCACTACATGTCCACTGGACCCTGTCCCCTCTCAATTACTGCGACCACCTTCCCACTCTATCCTCAACTCCCTAACCCACATCTTCAACCTCTCCCTCTCCTCCGGCACCTTTCCTTCGCCGCTCAAACATGCACTGGTTACCCCCATACTCAAAAAACCCTCACCAGACCCCACCTGTTTGAATAACTTAAGACCTATCTCCCTTCTCCCGTTTGCCTCCAAGCTCATTGAACGCCTTGTTCATGACCAAATGAGTCGCTACCTCACGGACAACAACCTTCTCGACCGCCTACAGTCTGGCTTCCACCTACAACATTCTACTGAAACTGCACTACTAAAAATCACCAATGACCTAATAACTGCCAAAACCAATGGCCACTACTCCATACTCATACTTTTAGACCTCTCTGCTGCCTTTGACACAGTTGACCACCTGCTGCTCCTCAGCAAATTACACTCCCTTGGCCTCCGTGATTCTGCATTATCCTGGTTCTCCTCCTACCTATCTCAACGCACTTTCAGTGTCACTTACAACTCCATCTCCTCCGCTCCCCTTCCTCTTTCTGTTGGGGTACCCCAAGGCTCCGTCCTTGGGCCTCTCCTTTTCTCACTCTATACCTCTTCCCTGGGCCAGTTGATAACCTCCCATGGCTTCCAATAACACCCCTATGCCGATGACACACAGATCTATCTCTCCACTCCTCAACTCACCCCCACTATCTCCTCACGGATCTCAAACTTGCTGAATGACATATCGGTATGGATGTCACACCACTTCCTCAAACTTAATCTTTGTAAAACTGAGCTTGTTATATTTCCTCCTTCACGGTCCCCCTCCTGTGACTTCACCATTAATATCAACAACACAACCATTGGTCCCTCCACACATGCCAGGGTCCTAGGTGTAATCCTTGACTCTGAGCTCTCCTTCAGCCCCCATATCCAATCACTGGCTAAATCCTGCCGCCTTAACCTCCGCAACATCTCCAGAATTCAACCCTTCCTGACTAATGACACCACAAAGCAACTTATTCACTCCTTGATTATTTCCCGCCTCGACTACTGCAACTCTCTCCTTAATGGCCTACCCTTAAGCAGGCTATCCCCCTTCAGTCTATTATGAATGCTGCTGCTAGACTAATACACCTCACTAATCGATCCATGACTGCTGCTCCTCTCTGGCAATCCCTTCACTGGCTTCCCCTACCCTACCGTGTAAAATTCAAAATGCTAACCATAACATACAAGGCCATTCACAACATCGCCCCCATCTACATCACCAACCTCATCTGCAGATATCGCCCAAATCGCCCCCTCCGCTCCTCCCAGGACCTCCTGCTCTCTAGCTCCCTTGTAACCTCCTCGCATGCTCGCCTTCAGGACTTCTCCAGAGCCTCTCCCATCCTCTGGAATTCCCTGCCCCAGTATGTCCGATCAGCTCCTACCCTGTCCACCTTTAGGAGATCCCTGAAAACTCATTTATTCAGGGAAGCCTATCCCACACCCACATAACTGTCCCTGAGCCACCCCCATCAAATCATTCTTTGCAGCTATTACCTTTTGTACCACCACCCCCTCCCTTTAGAATGTAAGCTCTACGAGCAGGGCCCTCCTGTACCTTTTATATTGAACTGTACTGTAATTGTGTTGTCCCCCTGATACATTGTAAAGTTCTGAGTAAATTGTTGGCGCTATATAAATCTCATATAATAATAATAATAATTCCGGGAATGCTAGGGGGTCGGAAGGTTCCGGCGGGTCGTCTGGAGTATCCGAGGCCGGGGATTGCGGACTAAGTAGGTACTGCTCCATGTGCTGAGAAGACCGTGACTCAGTAAAGGATCGGTATGTGTGTTTTTGGAAGTCGATCTTAACCATGGTGTGCCTGGGATCTTCTGGACGTTAGTGGTGTTGCGGTAGGTGCAGTCGGAGCAGAACGGGAGCCATGGAAGGAGAGACACGGACCGGAGCCTGTGGATTACGTGTCCGCCATCTTCACGAGCTGTGCATGCGCCCCGTCAATAGAAGCTTTCCCCACACAAAATCAACCTGTGATAGACACGGTTCTAAAAGACATGCTTTTGTCCTTGCGGAGCACAATTCAATCCGATATGGCTGTGTGTATGCACCGATTTAATAAAGACATACAAGAAGTGGGAAATAGAGTGTATCACATTGAGGCAAAAATGGAAGAATATGCTTCCACCATAAATGATCTGGTCGATGCCCATGATGAGAGGGAAGGTGAAAATGAATGGATTAAAGCAAAGATAGCAGATATGGAGGACAGGTTCAGAAGGAAAAAATTGAAAATAAGGGGGAACCTCGAATCAGTGCAAAAATATGACCTGAGCCTCTATGCAGCTACTATGTTTAAATCTCTCCTATCAAGTCTCACAGACTTAGACGTCACTATCGACAAGATTCACTGCCTGCCTAAGCCGTCTCATCTGTCAGACCAAATACCCAGAGATGTACTCCTTTGTTTGCATTTCATAGTTACATAGTAGGTGAGGTTGAAAAAAGACACAAATCCATCAAGTCCAACCTATGTGTGTGATTATTTGTCAGTATTACATTATATATCCCTGTATGTTGTGGTCATTCAGGTGCTTATCTAATAGTTTCTTGAAGCTATCAATGCTCCCCGCTGAGACCACCGCCTGTGGAAGGGAATACCACATCCTTGCCGCTCTTACAGTAAAGAACCCTCTACGTAGTTTAAGGTTAAACCTTTTTTCTTCTAATTTTAATGAGTGGCCACGAGTCTTGTTAAACTCTCTTCTGCGAAAAAGTTTTATCCCTATTGTGGGATCACCAGTACGGTATTTGTATATTGAAATCATATCCCCTCTCAAGCGTCTCTTCTCCAGAGAGTATAAGTTCAGTGCTCGCAACCTTTCCTCATAACTAAGATCCTCCAGACTCTTTATTAGCTTTGTTGCCCTTCTTTGTACTCGCTCCATTTCCAGTACATCCTTCCTGAGGACTGGTGCCCAGAACTGGACAGCATACTCCAGGTGCGGCCGGACCAGAGTCTTGTAGAGCGGGAGGATTATCGTTTTATCTCTGGAGTTAATCCCCTTTTTAATGCATGCCAATATTCTGTTTGCTTTGTTAGCAGCAGCTTGGCATTGCATGCCATTGCTGATCCTATCATCTACTAGGACCCCCAGGTCCTTTTCCATCCTAGATTCCCCCAGAGGTTCTCCCCCCAGTGTAGAGATTGCATTCATATTTTTGCCACCCAAATGCATTATTTTACATTTTTCTACATTGAACCTCATTTGCCATGTAGTCGCCCACCCCATTAATTTGTTCAGGTCTTTTTGCAAGGTTTCCACATCCTACGGAGAAGTTATTGCCCTGCTTATCTTAGTATCGTCTGCAAATACAGAGATTGAACTGTTTATCCCATCCTCCAGATCGTTTATGAACAAATTAAATAGTATTGGTCCCAGCACAGAACCCTGGGGAACCCCACTACCCACCCCTGACCATTCTGAGTACTCCCCATTTATCACCACCCTCTGAACTCGCCCTTGTAGCCAGTTTTCAATCCATGTACTCACCCTATGGTCCATGCCAACGGACCTTATTTTGTACAGTAACGTTTATGGGGAACTGTGTCAAATGCTTTTGCAAAATCCAGATACACCACGTCTACGGGCCTTCCTTTATCTAGATGGCAACTCACCTCCTCATAGAAGGTTAATAGATTGGTTTGGCAAGAACAATTCTTCATGAATCCATGCTGATTACTGCTAATGATACCGTTCTTATTACTAAAATCTTGTATATAGTCCCTTATCATCCCCTCCAAGAGTTTACATACTATTGATGTTAGGCTATCTGGTCTGTAATGTATTTTGGGCCCTTTTTAAATATTGGTGCTACATTGGCTTTTCTCCAATCAGCTGGTACCATTCCAGTCAGTAGACTATCTGTAAAATTTAGGAACAACGGTCTGGCAATCACTTGACTGAGTTCCCTAAGTACCCTTGGATGCAAGCCATCTGGTCCATCTGGTCCCGGTGATTTATTAATGTTAAGTTTCTCGAGTCTAATTTTAATTCTGTCCTCTGTTAACCATGGAGGTGCTTCCTGTGTTGTGCCATAAGGATAAACACTGCAGTTTTGGTTACTGAAGCCCCCCGATTCACTCGTGAAGACTGAGGAGAAGAATAAATTCGATACCTTCGCCATCTCCCCATCCTTTGTAACCAGATGTCCTTCCTCATTCTTTATGGGGCCAATATGGCCTGTCCTCCCTTTTTTACTGTTTACATACTTAAAGAATTTCTTGGAATTTTTTTTGCTCTCCTCCGCTATGTGTCTTTTATGTTCTATCTTAGCTGTCCTAATTGCACCCTTACATTTCTTGTTGCATTCTTTATAAAGTCTGAATGCTGAGGATGATCCCTCAACCTTGTATTTTTTGAAGGCCTTCTCCTTTGCTTTTATATGCATTTTTACATTGGAGTTAAGCCATCCAGGACTTTTGTTCGCTCTTTTAAATTTATTACCCAATGGGATACCTTGGCTAATGCCCTTATTTAATATGCTGTTAAAGCAAACCCATCTCTCCTCCGTATTCTTTGTTCCTAATATTTCATCCCAATTTATGCCTTTTAGCAAGCGTTTGTAGTTTAGGGAAGTTGGCTCTTTTGAAATTCAGTGTCTTTGTATTCCCTTTATGTTTCCTATTTGTGTGATTTATACTGAAACTAATTGACCTGTGATCGCTGTTACCTAAATTGCCCTGTATTTCCACATCCGTGATCAGGTCTGTATTGTTGGTAATCAGTAGATCCAGTAATGTTTTATTTCTAGTTGGTGCGTCTACCATCTGACCCATAAAATATCCTGCAAGACATTAAGGAACTGGCGAACCTTAAATGAATGTGCGGTTCCCTCCGCCCAGTCTATGTCTGGATAATTAAAATCCCCCATTATGATAACACTTCCCCTTGCTGCTAATCCAAATTGTAATAGGAGATCTGTCTCCACTTCCTCCCTCAGGTTAGGGGACCTATAGCATACTCCCAGTATTATTTTCCTGTTAGCTTCATCCCTTTGGAGCTCTACCCATAAGGATTCCACCTCCTCTCTAGCTCCCTCAGTGATGTCATCTCTCACATTCACTTGTACATTATTCTTGATATATAGACATACCCCTCCCCCTTTTTTACCCTCTCTATCCTTGCGGTATAGGGTATACCCTTGAATGTTTGCCAGCCAATCATGAGAGCTGTTGAACCAGATCTCTGAAATTCCCACAAAATCCGAATCCTCCTCGTACAACAGTATCTCTAGTTCACCCATCTTGTCTGCCATGCTCCTGGCATTGGTGAACATGCCACATAGTTTAGACCGGTCGCATATTGTCCTCGTATTGGGTGTTTCGAGATTGCAATTAGGACTTGCTACTATACTCACCTTGTGTTTTTGTGCTTTGGTTAACCTACCACTAATGCCCTCAATACTACCCTCTGGAATATCTTCCGCGCTGGCTATCTCTGCCTCTGGACCCTCCCCCCACATCGCCTAGTTTAAAAACCCCTCTAACTTTTTGGCCATCTTCATTCCCAGCAGATCTGCACCCTCCTCGTTTAGGTGCAGTCCGTCCCTTCTATAGTATCGGTTACCGACTGAGAAGTCGGCCCAGTCCTCCAGGAACCCAAACCCCTCCTTATTACACCAGCTCTTCAGCCACTTGTTAACTTCCCTAATCTCCCTCTGCCTTTCTGGTGTGGCTCGATGTACCGGTAGTATTCCTGAGAATACTACCTTGGAGGTCCTTTTCCTCAATTTAGCTCCTAAGTCCCTAAAATCGTTCTTTAGGACACTCCATCTGCCTCTGACTTTGTCATTGGTGCCAACGTGCACCATGACAGCCGGGTCTTCCCCAGCCCCTCCCAGTAATCTGTCCACAAGATCCGTGATGTGCCGAACCCGAGCGCCCGGTAGACAACATACTGTTCGGCGCTTCAGGTCTTGGTTACAGATTGCCCTCTCTGTCCTTCTAAGAATTGAGTCCCCTACCACCAGAATCTGTCTTTCCTTTCCCTTTGCTGCCCCCCCCCCACTCTCACTGGAGGAGTTCTTCCCCCGACAGCTAGGAGAGTCCCTCAGCTCCAGCAGTTCTGGTCCCTGACTGATTTCACCAATGTCACTCAATGGAGCTTACTTTTTGGGATGCTCCAGTCCTGGATCGGCCTCCCTGGCACTTCCCCCTCTACCCCTCCTGACTGTCACCCATCTACTCTTTGCTAGTGCCTGCACCTCTTTGTCTCCACCCGCCTCTGTGCTGGCCCCTGCCGTGTACGTTTCTGGCTCTCCTTTAGTATGGAGGGACTTCTCAGTGCTGACAGTTGCTTCCCCAGATTCAGAACCTTGGCTTCCAGGGAAACTATGTGCTTACATTTTGCACAGCAGTATTTTTTTCATGTTAAAGAGCATCTTATGTCAATTATGAGGAAACAGGAACTAATTTTTTGCTGATCGGTCGCAATATACATTACAAAAGAGGAAAAGCTTAAACGCTTTGACCAAAGTTTTGTGCAATCACAAAATTGCATACAGATGGGGCTACCCAACTAAAATTTCCATCACCAAAGATAATCATACCTATGCAGTGACATCCCTGGAAAAGGGGATTGCTCTCCTGAAAGAATGGGGTATCCTTCCTGATCCAGACAATGATAGTACCTCCACCAGCACTCCACATCAACTTGAACAGGAGTGGAAAAAAGTAACCGCAAAAAAATGCCAAATCTCATGCATAAAGGAGGCCCGGATGGCCTATATCAACCCTTAGTCCCTAAGTAAAATGTAGCAGTGTCTAAATAATTGAACTTACCCCCCCAGTTGTACCTAGCAGCAGAATGCTGTCCTTCGGTGATCCTCACCCACTATGCTCTTTCCACCAAGTATGCTGTTTTATATGTTACAATGTTCTTTTCTTTTTTATCTCTGTTTTATTCTCTCATTTTTTTTGGTCGGGGACGGCACCAAGAACACAGAGGGGTTTCTCAGTCCCTAATGGAATGCAACATGAATACCTACAATGTGGTTTTCTCTTGGACAAATCTACAAAGACCAATTAAGAACTACTGTATACCATGCACTGTGAGTACTGTCTTCAATGGGGAACTCTATCACTGATTGGGGCCTCAATTGCAACTGCCAAAAAGAGCTCAAGTGGCATAAGTGGGAATTCTTACCTTTCACAAGCATAGATCCTACTTATAAGTCATGACAATTACTGTATTGTCCATCAACATCAAAGAGCTTAACCACCCTGTAAAACGTCAAACTTTATGGAAAGAAGCACTTTTGAACCATAGCAACATATTATGTGCTCAAGAGACTCACTTCTGCAAACAAGCCCCACCAAATTGATCACATAAAAATCTTCCCTATGTGTTTACTGCTAATGCAGAGTCCAAAACCATCAGAGATTCTGTGACATTTACATTGCACAAAGAAATACGTGATCCTCAGGGCAGATTCCTGATACTTTTATGTGACTTAAACTCCACTACCTATACGATAGTAAATGTTTACTCTCCCAACATCCACCAAGTTCATTTCTTGAATGAAAAAGATCAGATCATATCAAAAAGGTCTACTTGTAGTTTGTGGAGACTTTAACGCCACCCCAGATCCTACAATAACGTCATAGTCCAATGCTTCTACCATCTCTCCACAAACATAATGTATATGATGCCTGGCAATGCCTACACGCCGGTGAAAAAGATTTTACTTTTTTTTCTCCACCTCATCAGGTTTACACTAGAATAGATCTTTTTTTTTAGTTGACCAGCAAATTCTGCTTCAAACCAAATCCGCTGTTATAAATGCGATAACGTGGTCTGACCACGCTTCCATAGTCCCATCGTTTCCTCCAATCTGAGTCCAGTGTGGACAGTCAACACATTTCTACTACAACAAAAGGAGACAAAGGAAAAGATCCGTACTCATTTGAAAGATTTTTTAAATGATAATGCAGGCTCAGTAGAAAACCTGTTTATATTGTGGAACACCCATAAAGCGTTCATAAGGGGCATCTTTATTCAGTTGGGGGCAGGAGCTAAGAGGCAGAAGTGATTTAATGAATTTCTAATATAGAAGCTCAGAATAAACTTAAACCCTCCCCGGCCCTCTCCCTAAAATTAACGCAACTTAGATCTGACCTTAGACTCCTTCTATTAGAAAACTTTGAAAAAACAGCCAAAAGACTAAAGATGACATATTATGTCAATCGGAATAGGGCAGGCAAACTTTTAGCACAGAACCTTGGAGGCCATAGATACAGAACCAATATTCCCTATATACTTCATCCTGGAACTAAACAAAAAGAATACTATCCTCAAAAAATAGCAGACGCCTTTAGCTATTACTATGGAACATTATATAACTTAAAAGATGACCCTTCAACAATCCAACCAACTCCAGAAGCCATTAACCAATTTTTAGCAACATTATCCATACCAAAATTGTAGTCTCTCCCTCTAAACAAATCACCAGGTCCTGATGGCTTCAATGGGGGATACTACAAGGAATTTAAGACTTTGTTATCCCCACATCTAAACCAAATTTTCCACTCTGCCTCTGCCTCTTTTCTGCCTGAAATGCTTGAAGCTCTGATTGTAACTTTGCCCAAGCCGGGAAAGGAACCCACCTCTCTTTCAAATTTAAGACCAATATCGCTAATGAACATAGATTTAAAACTTTATGCTAAACTGATAGCCTTACACCTGGTTGATATTCTGCCCACACTTATACATCCTGACCAGACAGGTTTCACCAAAAATAGGCAAACTTCAGATGCTACCAGAAGACTGGTTAATATTATACACATCGTGGAAACGCAGCAAAAGCCTTCTCTGCTCCTAACATTGAACGCAGAGAAGGCCTTTGACCATATACACTGGCTATATTTGGCCAGGGTGTTGGAAGCATTTGTCTTTAATGGTAGGGATGAGCCGAACACCCCCCCCGTTCGGTTCGCAGCAGAACATGCGAACAGGCAAAAAATGTGTTTGGACACGCGAACACCGTTAAAGTCATTGGGACACGAACATGAATATTCAAAATTTCTCGATTTAAAGGCTTATATGCAAGTTATTGTCAAAAAAAGTATTTGGGGACCTGGGTCCTGCCCCAGGGGACATGTATCAATGCAAAAAAAAGGGGAGCAGAGATTTTAATAATGCTTAAAGTGAAACAATAAAAGTGAAATATTCCTTTACATTTTGTATCTGGGGGTGTTTATAGTACCCCTTATAGTAGCCGTGTCTTGTCATTTTTACCATTTTGACACTTCCTTTGTGAAATGGTAGGGGTACATTTGTACACCGTTACCATTTCACTCAGGGGGGAGGCCGGGATCTGGGGGCCCCCTTGTTAAAAGGGGCTTCCAGATTCCAATAAACCCCCCACCCGCAGACCCCCACAACCACCGGTCAAGGGTTGTGGGGATGAGGCCCTTGTCCCCATCAACATGGGGACAAGGTGCTGCTACCCCAAAGCACCCTCCCCATGTTGAGGGCATGTGGCCTGGTACAGTTCAGGAGGGGGGGCGCTCTCTTGTCCCCCCTCTTTTCCTGCGGTCTGCCAGGTTGTGTGCTCAGATAAGGGTCTGGTATAGATTTTTGGGGGGACGCCCACGCCATTTTTTTTTTATTTTCCCCTTAATATCCACACCAGATCTGAAGGGACTGGTAATGGTCTGGGGGGATCCCATGCCTTCTTTTCAATGACTTCTTTTATCTGTATTGCCAGAACCGACAATTCATTATAGCCGCGAGTAGTTTTAAATTAACTTTTTTCCTTTAGAAATTTAATTTTGCTCTCGGACTGTTCTAAACATGGGAAACATGCGCCACTTTACAGGCATACTATAGACACCCCCCAGGTATGAAATTTAAAGGAATATTTCACTTTTATTGTTTCACTTTAAGCAATATTAAAATCACTGCTCCCGAAAAAACTGCCATTTTTAAAACTTTTTTTTGCATTGATACATATCCCCTGGGGCAGGACCCAGGTCCCCAAACACTTTTTATGACAATACCATGCATATAAACCTTTAAAATTAGCACTTTTGATTTCTCCCATAGACTTTTAAAGGGTGTTCTGTGGCTTTCAAATTTGCCGCGAACACCCCAAATTGTTCGCTATTCTGCGAACTTACGTTCGACTCGAACATCAGGCTCATCCCTATTTACTGGCAATATTCTAACAGCCATCATGGCCCTGTACTCTAAACCATCAGCCTGAGTATACATATCTGGTATTCTTTCATCCCCATTTACCATAGCCAATGGAACAAGGCTCGGGTGCCCTTTATCACCCTTAATATTTAACCTCCTGATGGAACCTCTAGCCATTTACATTAGAAATCATCCAGAAATTAAGGTTTTTCCAATAGGCGAAAATATGCACTCTATTAGCCTGTTCTCTGACGACATTATTATGATCTTGACAGAGGTGGTCTCCTCCCTGACTGCGGCACATGAAGCTTTGGACATATTCAACCGTATATCTTATTACAAGGTCAATGAAAGCATATCTTATATATTGGGTTTAGGGATAGATGCTTCTACGAGAAATAAGCTCAGACTGCAATCTCCTTATACTTGGAGCATAGGGGGAATAAATGATTTAGGTATAACATTGACAGCAAATGTAGAACAACTGATAGACGCAAATTACACATCCTTTCTCCTTAAACTTAACTCCAAACTGCAAGACATAACCAAAACAGAATTGACCTGGTCTGGATGATTAGCTGCCTTCAAAATGAAACTATTACCCCAATTTATCTACCTGTTTAGAACTCTTCCCATCCCAGTCCCAGAAAATTTCTTCTCTAAGGCTCAGTCTATGATAAATAAATTCTTATGGCAAGGAAAGAAAGCTAGATGTGTCTTCAAAAAATGAATTAAATCCAGGACAGTAGGAGGAGTGGGGCATACTCTAATTAAGGATTATTATGTGGCAGCAATTCTCGCCCAACTGAAACATTGGTTTCCACAAAACCATACCTCGAGATGGCAAGAACTATAGAAATTACAATGTCCTAATTCCAAATTATATGACCTACTACTAACCAGTAGATTTATGTCTCATTATCCCCCTGAAATATCACCCACTATGAGAGCTTCTCCCCAAGCTTGGAAATTACTTCTGAATACCCCTATAGCTGATACAGCTTCCAAATCCATTCCCCTTCCTATCTCCAGCCTACAACTATTAATCCCAAACTTAAAAATGAAACACTGGGAATCTAAAGGTATTACGACAGTTGAGGACATTCAAATAGGCTCTTCACTTAAAAGTTTTAGAGCAGTTCAGATCGAATACGGACTAGAAATCAAAGATCAGTACACATATATTCAAATCTCACACCTAATGTCATCCATTACCAGTTCTTCCATTACAATTCCTTGGAGAATGTTTTTATATTTCACAAACCCTAACACCTCAATCAAAGGCATATCCTTATTCTACAATTTTCTACACCAAAAATCGATATTTACCAAAACCCCATCCATGAAAACATAGGAAATAGACTTAAAGGCATCTTATACATCTGAACAATGGAAATTGTAATAATCAATCACGTCTATATATAAAGCCACAAAGAGTGTCAACTTGTGGGAACTCTCCCAAAAAATACTTCTAAAGGTGGTACCTAACTCCTACAAGATTAGCTGATTTTTATCACCAATCATCTCCATTATGTTAGAGGCAATGTGGCCATAGGGGCTCAATGATTCATATATTTTGGGCTTGCCCACTTCTACGAACCTACCTATTGGTCTGCCATTTTCAACCTCATAAAACAAATAACTGGCTCCCAGTCCCCTAAAAACCCAGGTATGGCCATTCTGTCCATGGGAATAGATATGTTCCCTCCTCCTCTGAGAAGCGTTGTCTCTCATATTCTCATAAGCACACGACTGGAACTAGTAGGACGTTGGAAAAACATTGGTATTCCAACTCTTATAGAAGTAATTAGAACCACTAATATACATATCACCTATGAAGTAATGTGCGCTGCCTCTCAAGGCACTTACCACTCAATATACCCTTCCTGGAAACCTTGGATAGACTGGTATGAAATTAATAAACCTAAATAATAATCCCCAGTTCAAGACCACTTTTAACTGAACTATATGACACTCACACATACATCCTGCCCTACAACCTTCTCCAATTTAAAAAAAACACATCCAATTTCTTTGTTATATTTTAAGTATACTATTCTTCCAATAGTTATACTTTAATTTGAGCAATCATACCAAGAGAATCCTGAATTGTATGACTTACCCTACAAAAGAAATGCAATGTTGCACCATTCTGAAAGATATGTGTAAGGGCCTTGTGGCCTCATCCCCATGCAGTGTGATCCCTTTGGGGCATCCAGTGAGGTGAGAGCCGCAATGCTGGATCAGTTATTGTAATACTTAATGCTATACTGTATGGTAAAAAAGTTATGATATTGGTTGAGTCTCTAAGAACAATACAGATGCGTTAGAATGCTATGTTAGCATATGCGATTAGAGAAAGATATACACAAGTGTAAACGCACAACTTGGAATGTATTGTTCACTTGCATAGCATTGCTTTCTATTCTTATGTTATCATCTTAAAATTTTCAATAAAAATTATTGAAATTAAAGTACACGAGTATACATGACATCTATAACACCCGACTCAATTCGGGGGATGTGGCTCGCTCTTCAGGGGTAGATGTATGTGGGATATATCTGGAAATACACCTATTATACTATAATTGACACCTGAACCGATTATCTAGTGGTGGGTAGACATGTGCATTAGTTTTCGTCCAAATGCATTTTCATCCTAATTTCAGGTATTTTCGTTATCGTTTTAACAAACAATAACGAAAGCGCAGAATAAAACCGAAAGATCCGACATAAACAAATGCTTTATTTTAGTTTTCATTGCGACAACAGTTTGATATAGATAGGAGATTCGACATGACACTGACAATAACAATCTGTGTCTATTGAACCTGTGGTCAAATGTGCCTAACCTTAACTCTATTAGTCCAAGATTATTCTACATAGAGAGAAAAGATTTGACATAGAGAGAAAAGATTTGACATAGAGAGAAAAGATTCGACATAGAGAGAAAAGATCACTGCTGGAATTGGGTGGGGGAAGTAAAATAAAAATAATGATGATGATGAATGTTATTGGCCGATTGTAACCAAAGAGGAGGGACAGTAAAATAGCTAGAACTAAGTACACACGTACAGCCAACTTACTTTCACTTACGATTTGCTAGCAGAGAGAGACACACACATTGAATCATTTCAGAAGACAGTCAATCTTAGCTGGTCCGTTTGTCAGAGAACCTGAATTATTTAGCAATTAAGCATAAGCACAGCAGCAGAGCAATAGTGAAGCAAGCTACAGTTCAACTTAACTTTTTCATAATAATCTGCTGCTATTGTGTTAGTGTTGTGAACTTGATAGTGATACTAGTGTTGCTAGTGTTGTGACAGCCTCAGAGGCTGCCCGTGTTGTTGGGGGAATTTATTATTATAGATTCTATATTATAATGCCATATCAATATCTGACACAATGTCGGATGCTGCGCTCGCCATTGCACTTGGAGATTGAGAAACGAATGTGAAAGTTGGCTGACTGTTGGAATAGAGTAGACCATTCAACATGAACGACGAAGCAACGAAAAACATACAAACGTCAAATCTTTGGCTTATGGTGTCTGTCGAAAGTTCTAAGAAGATTCGACAGAGCAGCTAAACCGTACGACGCTGCAATCGTACATTTCCAGTCAAATGCATCCGCCCATAGGCTATAGAAAAATTCAAATTTTTGGACGAATGCAATTTTTAACGAAAAACTAAATGAATAAAAACAAATTTCGGGAGTAACTAAATAAATTTATTTTTCGGACAAACACGAAATTCCAAAACGAAATATTTCAGTGTGCACATGTCTAGTGGCGGGGTCCACTGGAGCCCTTGTGGTGCTCTAAATGGGAGAGCACACATGACTGGGATTTTTCATATCACTCCTTCAACTCAATCTGCTGCTGCAAGCCATTGATCCTACACAGATACACACTCTTTCACGTTTTCTCCTTTTCCTTTTAGGGATTGCCTTTTCCGACATCCCTTTTCACATATCTGCAGTATTGCACTAGGGATGAGCTTCGAGTTCGAGTCGAACTCATGTTCGACTCGAACATTGGCTGTTCGCAAGTTCGCCGAACAGCGAACAATTTGGGGTGTTCGCGGCAAATTCGAATGCCGCGGAACACCCTTTAAAAGTCTATGGGAGAAATCAAAAGTGCTAATTTTAAAGGCTTATATGCAAGTTATTGTCATAAAAAGTGTTTGGGGACCCGGGTCCTTCCCCAGGGGACATGGATCAATGCAAAAAAAAGTTTTAAAAACGGCCGTTTTTTCAGGAGCAGTGATTTTAATAAAGCTTAAAGTCAAACAATAAAAGTGTAATATTCCTTTAAATTTCGTAGCTGGGGGGTGTCTATAGTATGCCTGTAAAGGGGCGCATGTTTCCTGTGATTAGAACAGTCTGACAGCAAAATGACATTTGGAAGGAAAAAAAGCCATTTAAAACTACCCGCGGCTATTGCATTGCCGACAATACACATAGAAGTTCATTGATAAAAACGGCATGGGAATTCCCCACAGGGAAACCCCGAACCAAAATTTAAAAAAAAAATGATGTGGGAGTCCCCCTAAATTCCATACCAGGCCCTTCAGGTCTGGTATGGATATTAAGGGGAACCCCGGCCAAAATTTAAAAAAAAAATGACGTGGGGTTCCCCCTAAATTCCATACCAGACCCTTATCCGAGCACGCAACCTGGCAGGCTGCAGGAAAAGAGAGGGGGACGAGAGTGCGCCCCCCCCCCTCCTGAACCGTACCAGGTCACATGCCCTCAATATTGGGAGGGTGCTTTGGGGTAGCCCCCCAAAAAACCTTGTCCCCATGTTGATGAGGACAAGGGCCTCATCCCCACAACCGTGGCCGGTGGTTGTGGGGGTCTGCGGGTGGGGGGCTTATTGGAATCTGGAAGCCCCCTTTAACAAGGGGACCCCCAGATCCCAGCCCCCCCCTGTGTGAAATGGTAAGGGGGTACTTACCCCTACCATTTCACTAAAAAAGTGTCAAAATAGTTAAAAATGACAAGAGACAGTTTTTGACAATTCCTTTATTTAAATGCTTCTTCTATCTTCCTTCATCTTCTTCTTCTGGTTCTTCTGGCTCTTCTGGTTCTTCCTCCGGCGTTCTCGTCCAGCATCTCCTCCGCGGCGTCTTCTATCTTCTTCTCCTCGGGCCGCTCCGCACCCATGGCATGAGGGGAGGCTCCCGCTCTTCTCTTCATCTTCTTCTTCATCGTCTTCTCTTCTTCCTTCTTCTCTTCTTCTCTTCTTAATTTTCTTCTCCGGGCCGCTCCGCATCCATGCATGGAGGGAGGCTCCCGCTGTGTGACGGCGTCTCCTCATCTGACGGTTCTTAAATAACGGGGGGCGGGGCCACCTGGTGACCCCGCCCCCTCTGACGCACGGGACATGACGGGACTTCCCTGTGGCATTCCCCGTGATGTCACAGGGAAGTCCCGTCAAGTCACCGTGCGTCAGAGGGGGGCGGGGTCACCGGGTGGCCCCGCCCCCATTATTTAAGAACCGTCAGAGGAGGAGACGCCGTCACACAGCGGGAGCCTCCCTCCATGCATGGATGCGGAGCGGCCCGGAGAAGAAAATTAAGAAGAGAAGAAGGAAGAAGAGAAGAGGATGAAGAAGAAGATGAAGAGAAGAGCGGGAGCCTCCCCCCAATGCCATGGGTGCGGAGCGGCCCGAGGAGAAGAAGATAGAAGACGTCGCGGAGGAGATGCTGGACGAGAACGCCGGAGGAAGAACCAGAAGAGCCAGAAGAAGAAAAAGATGAAGGAAGATAGAAGAAGCATTTAAATAAAGGAATTGTCAAAAACTATCTCTTGTCATTTTTAACTATTTTGACACTTTTTTAGTGAAATGGTAGGGGTAAGTACCCCCTTACCATTTCACACAGGGGGGGGTGGGATCTGGGGGTCCCCTTGTTAAAGGGGGCTTCCAGATTCTGATAAGCTCCCCACCCGCAGACCCCCACAACCACCGGCCAGGGTTGTGGGGATGAGGCCCTTGTCCTCATCAACATGGGGACAAGGTGTTTTGGGGGGCTACCCCAAAGCACCCTCCCAATGTTGAGGGCATGTGGCCTGGTACGGTTCAGGAGGGGGGGGCGCACTCTCGTCCCCCCCTCTTTTCCTGCGGCCTGCCAGGTTGTGTGCTCGGATAAGGGTCTGGTATGGATCTTTGGGGGAACCCCACGCCGTTTTTTTTTTGTTTTTTTTGGAGCGGGGTTCCCCTTAAAATCCATAACAGACCTGAAGGGTCTGGTATGGAATTTAGGGGGAACCCCACGTCATTTTTTTTTTTTAATTTTGGCTGGGGTTCCCCTTAATATCCATACCAGACCTGAAGGGCCTGGTATGGAATTTAGGGGGACTCCCACTTCATTTTTTTTTTTTTTAATTTTGGTTCGGGGTTTCCCTCTGGGGAATTCCCATGCCGTTTTTATCAATGAACTTCTATGTGTATTGTCGGCAATGCAATAGCCGCGGGTAGTTTTAAATGGCTTTTTTTCCTTCCAAATGTCATTTTGCTGTCAGACTGTTCTAAACACAGGAAACATGCGCCCCTTTACAGGCATACTATAGACACCCCCCAGGTACGAAATTTAAAGGGATATTACACTTTTATTGTTTGACTTTAAGCATTATTAAAATCACTGCTCCTGAAAAAACGGCCGTTTTTAAAACTTTTTTTTGCATTGATCCATGTCCCCTGGGGCAGGACCCGGGTCCCCAAACACTTTTTATGACAATAACTTGCATATAAGCCTTTAAAATTAGCACTTTTGATTATTCATGTTCGTGTCCCATAGACTTTAACGGTGTTCGCGTGTTCGAGCGAACTTTTTTCCTGTTCGCATGTTCTGGTGCGAACCGAACAGGGGGGTGTTCGGCTCATCCCTATATTGCACACATTTCTCCTTGGCCTTATTCATCTTACCATCACAACAGGTTGGTTTATACATGCATTCATGCATTCTATCATATACTCTGTTACTATTTTGCTAATTTAGCAATGTTTGATTATCTACATATCACATTATATTTTAGCTGACACCTGAATGGATTATTTAGGATCTCTAAGGTCACTCATTTCTACCCATGCCAAGTCCGCCTTACCATTGTTCCTTGGTTGCGGTTTTTTTGGTTGGCACCTCTTCCTCAGCTCCCTTCCCAAGCATATATTGCTGCCATCCTTGGTGAACATAGCCACAGGCACCTAGGCTTTGCCGATTGTTGAGTATGGGGTCTTTCTTTTTTCTCTTACCTCTTACCATTTGTCCATCATTTATTCATATGTTACTTTTTGATCATTCATTTCCAGATATATCTCACATGCATCCACCCCAGAAGAGTGAGCCACATCTTGCGAAACACGTCGGGTGTTATAGATGTTTTTGCCTTATGGGTTTATGTATGCATATCAACAGGAATTGAGAGCACAGCACAAAAGATGAATAGGGAAGACAGACAGTCTTTAGAAAATGTGCTACTTGTAGCTAACAATATTGGCAAATTATTGCCAGGAGTGCACATAACATTTCATGCAGATAATGTCTTGCAACGATGTAAATTGCTGGGAGTTGCCAACTCCAGAGATCAGGTTAAAGTTTAACTATTAACAGTTAACTTAGACACATGGTCTTCCCTACCAGACAATGTTAAAGAAGGAAGAGCGGATTACAATGAAACTGTAGATGAATTGCTAAAAATAATATATCCCTTTGACCTAAGCTTAATAGCAGCGTATAGAACAAAACAGGAAAATAATGAGAATCCATTTCTTTATACAAACAGGCTATGGTCAGCTTACTATGTAGGCAAATGGAGAAACGTACACAGAGGGGTCCCAGAGTACAAAACCCTCCTAATAGCTAATGCCCATCCAAAATTTTAAATTAAATGTGGATTTTTTATAAATCCTCTTAAAGATTCATATCAATGCATCATGGACTGTATGCACAATTTTTTTTTTGTGCACCAGAGTACAAACAACAATACCTGTTTAGCAAGTCACACTACAGGAGAATTTGCCACCTTTTCAAACAGAAAGAGGCACCATTACCAATTACAATGCCTCTAAGGATAAGATCTATAGGCATGGCCCCCCAGGTACTAGTCAAAGGCAAATAGCCTCATGCTCCCCTTTGAATGTAAATTCCATGGAAAGCGATCTCAGATTACAGCACAGGAGATTAGTTCTGAAAGAACTTAAGTTAATTAGCACAATTACCTCTCTTGAAAATGAGATTGAACTACTGAAGTCGCATATTCATAATTGGGAAAATACCAATAAAATAATGGAAACATCACAACATGTTCTTAAGGTAAAATATGAAGCATGTCATGCAGATGTGGTACAGTGTAGGAAAGAACTGAAAGAAATAAAACAATATTTGGATCAAATTGTTAAGGTCCCACAGAAAACCATCTGTTTCATTGAAACAGAAAATACAGGAGGGATGCCCAACCTATCTATATTATCTGCTAGGACTTCACCTTACTGGGAACAAACCTTAAATATAAGCAATGTAGAAACAGCGAAAGAAATACCAGATCTAATGTGTCATTCAGATGTCTATGATCTGAGTAATTTATTTTCACCAGATCCAAGGGTGAATGTCAGAGAACATACAGTATACCAATGTAAATATGTAAATGTAACAATGTGGCAGTGCTTGCTTTCCTTGTGTCAAAGAAAGGGAAAAGGATAATAACTTTTGTCTAAGTTATATTTTCCAGGTGCAGGGAGCTCATGAAAAAGTATTTACATATTAATCAGGTGTATCAATATACAGTGGCTTGCGAAAGTATTCGGCCCCCTTGAACTTTTCAACCTTTTGCCACATTTCAGGCTTCAAACATAAAGATATAAAATTTTAATTTTTTGTGAAGAATCACCAACAAGTGGGACACAATTGTGAAGTGGAACGAAATCTATTGGATATTTTAAACTTTGTTAGCAATTAAAAAACTGAAAAGTGGTGCGTGCAAAATTATTCGGCCCCTTTACTTTCAGTGCAGCAAACTCACTCCAGAAGTTCAGCGAGGATCTCTGAATGATCCAATGTTGTCCTAAATGACTGATGGTGATAAATAGAATCCACCTGTGTGTAATCAAGTCTCTGTATAAATGCACCTGCTCTGTGATAGTCTCAGGGTTCTGTTGAAAGCGCAGAGAGCATCATGAAGACCAAGGAACACACCAGGCAGGTCCGTAATACTGTTGTGGAGAAGTTTAAAGCCGGATTTGGATACAAAAAGATTTCCCAAGCTTTAAACATCCCAAGGAGCACTGTGCAAGCGATCATTTTGAAATGGAAGGAGTATCAGACCACTGCAAATCTACCAAGACCTGGCTGTCCCTCTAAACTTTCAGCTCAGACAAGGAGAAGACTGATCAGAGATGCAGCCAAGAGGTCCATGATCACTCTGGATGAACTGCAGAGAACTACAGCTGAGGTGGGAGAGTCTGTCCATAGGACAACAATCAGTCGTACACTGCACAAATCTGGCCTTTATGGAAGAGTGGCAAGAAGAAAGCCATTTCTCAAAGATATCCATAAAAAGTCTCATCTAAAGTTTGCCACAAGCCACCTGGGAGACACACCAAACATGTGGAAGAAGGTGCTCTGGTCCGATGAAACCAAAATCGAACTTTTTGGCCACAATGCAAAACGATATGTTTGGCGTAAAAGCAACACAGCTTATCACACTCAACACACCATCCCCACTGTCAAACATGGTGGTGGCAGCATCATGGTTTGGGCCTGCTTTTCTTCAGCAGGGACAGGGAAGATGGTTAAAATTGAGGGGAAGATGGATGCAGCCAAATACAGGACCATTCTGGATGAAAACCTGTTTGAGTCTGCAAAAGACCTGAAACTGGGACAGAGATTTATCTTCCAACAAGACAATGATCCCAAACATACAGTAAAATCTACAAAGGAATGGTTCACAAATAAACGTATCCAGGTGTTAGAATGGCCAAGTCAAAGTCCAGACCTGAATCCAATCAAGAATCTGTGGAAAGAGCTGAAAACTGCTGTTAACAAACGCTCTCCATCAAACCTCACTGAGCACGAGCTGTTTTGCAAGGAAGAATGGGCAAGAATTTCAGTCTCTCGATGTGCAAAACTGATAGAGACATACCCCAAGCGACTTGCAGCTGTAATCACAGCAAAAGGTGGCTCTACAAAGTATTAACGCAAGGGGGCCGAATAATTTTGCACGCCCCACTTTTCATTTTTTTATTAGTTAAAAAAGTTTCAAAAATCCAAAAGATTTCGTTCCACTTCACAATTGTGTCCCACTTGTTGGTGATTCTTCACAAAAAATAAAAATTTTATATCTTTATGTTTGAAGCCTGAAATGTGGCAAAAGGTTGAAAAGTTCAAGGGGGCCGAATACTTTCGCAAGCCACTGTAGATGTATATATACATAAATACAGACACCTAAGATAATGTATATTAGGCTAGGTATTCAAACATGGTTATTAGTAATACAGGTGTTTATCTTCCCCAAAGGATCAGAAGACTGCCATAAATATTCAACGGTATAGGGTACAAGTAGTGTTTAGTACAGAAGCTTACTCTTGCTTCATTTTGTTTATTTATTTTTTGTTTTTGGTTGGTGTTCTTGGTTTGTTTTTGTTTTTTTCCTTCTCCTGTTTGCGTAAACACATAACAATTCATTTGCAATTACCAAAGCTTTATCCAGAATGTATGGGATTTAATCTAAATGAATGTGTGTGTCTGAGTGATGGAATGCATGGGTATGAACTGTCCAGGTGTAAACAAAGATTTTTTTTTTTAAGGGGTGTGTACTCACCATTGTTTTATGGCCATCAATAAGTGTGATCACATTAATACGCATGCTTTCTACTGTTTATGATAATTTTATTAATTATTTTCGTTTGTAATGAGCTCAATACTGGTACCAGTGTAAATTATTTTTTCTTTTACAAGTTTACATGTATTCGCGAATAAATAACCTGTGCACAGATATGAGATCTTGATCCCTATAACTGAGGAACTGTAGGGATTTTGTTTTGATTCTTTTTTCCTTTCCTGTGGCTTAGAGTGAAGTTTTATTCACTCTGACACTCGGAAACTACATAATACATTACTTTGCACCTTGTAGCATCTTATGGATTCAGTAGGTCTTGTGTTTTGTTTTTCCTTCCAAATTGACGCATGTGCTGTTAATATGTGTAAAGGTTTTATGTCTACATGTTGTCTTCTTAGACTTTAAGTACTTTCAAACACACCATGTTTTCCTATAACTTTTGGTTGTCAGTGTACAGATATGTGGGTGTGTCTGTACATTTTTGACTGTACTTACTGTGGATTGGCTCATTACCTGAGCTGGAGGTCTGTTCCAATCATCCACTACTAGTTAAGTCCATTATGAACCTCTCAGAGAGGTACATTGAGGTGTTATTAATAGTTTTTGAGTTTTGTATTTTAGGAGAAATACACTGACAAGGACGGATTAATTACTTGGAAACACAGAGGACCTTAAAACATAATCTTTATGTTTGTTTTAAGGAGAAGCCTTGAATTAAATTAATTTCAGTCTGGCCCAACTAAATTCTAAAAAAAAAAAAAAATAAACATGTTTTTTTTGGGTTGTCTGTGTCAAACAGAGATCCTGCTCTCTCTAATACAACTTCTTGTGGCCTGCTGGACTTGTAAATGGATTTACACTGAGAGTCAATTAATATACCGACTGAGGGTGTTGCCTTTTGTATAGCTACAATGTTCGAAGGCAGTTTCAATGGTTTTTTTTTGGTTTCACAAAATACAGAATCAACATTTTTTTTTAATTTGTTTAATTTTTTTTTCCTCTGATTTTTATTCTTCTTCTTTTTTTTTTTTTTTACGGTAACTTTTTTTTGTTCACAAAAAAAAGGGGAAGAAAGATTTTTAATTAATTTTTTTTTGTTTTTAATTTTTTCTTTTAATGTTTACTATTTTTCTTTCTTTCCTATATTACCTATTTTTTTGGTGATTCTTGAGTTTGGTTTCACTAGGGTGTAATAAAAAAAAAAGAGGGGAGTAGGGGGAACATTATATGGAGAACATTAAAAATGGTTAGAAATGTTGATATAGAATATTAAAGCTTCCCTATAGCATTTTGGGGATGGGACAAAATTCCAACATTTTTTTTCTTCTCTTTCGACATTGGATAATTGTTTTATATAAATGTATGTCATGGTAGCTATTACCAACTATGACAGTAGCACCTGGCTACACCAGGTCATTTGACTATTTTTGTTGTATATGTGACATACAATCCTCTCTACAGTTCTAATATTGGGCAGTCATCATATGTGGTCATTGATCAATTTTTTTTTTTGATGGTCGATTTTCTTTTTGTGCCATAACTAAGTTCAAAGAGCATTGCGTGAATATCATATAGATATACTGGGACTGGTGAGACTCATAGTGATTGGCAAATAGCCAATAGGGAGTATAGTACAATTGTACTTAAGAGTAATTTAGTTTGATTGTTCCTGAAGCCACTAGTGACTGATGACATCACACTTATTCGTATTCTGAAATCAAGTTATTTTTGTCTGCGTAGACGACACTGCCTAATCTGCACTGAGAACTCTTAAAGTGATGACCTCTTCCGTAGCCTGCTAAAGGCAGGACTCATACAGTAGCTACACACGGTAGCCAAGGACGGAGCTATATGCCCAAAGGTTTGGCACCAGCCAAGCTTGAACTGAACACAGTTTCAGTAAAAGGAGTTAGTGGTGAGTTGCGATGGCAACAAAATTCCCCTGAACACATGAAGGGTCATACACACACACACACACAACATGGTATGCAGCAGAAAGTGGGGCAGAGGTAATTGCAGGCATATGACAATGGAGGAAGAAAGATGGAGGGATGGAAATCAGACACCTGGCTGAAGGGCGTAACCATTCAAATTGTTACACATGTCACTGGGAAAGGGGTCTCATTAGTATGTCGCAGTATATCTATGCCAATTCTAATCAAAGGTCCTTACTGTTCAGACTTACCAGACAAGCATTCATTTGAATGCATATGTCGTAAATGTACTCGTGTTTCTTTCTCTACCTTTGTCCACATTAATAAAGTATAATCTTAGAAAGCCAGGAAAGCTGGTCCCCAGGCCGTTACTGTATGCTGTATCCAATGGGAATCACCAGGGAAGAACGTCCCAGAAGCAAGGGCAGCAGGACCAGATTCGCCTTATGGACTTTCGTACTGTTATTATTGGACTGTTGTTATTATTGGACTGTTGAGAACAAAGATCCTCATGGTTTTTTTTTTGTTTTTTTTCTTCTTCTTGTTTTGTTTTGGTGCTGTTTCTCCTGATTTTTATTATGGACTTACGACATCCAGAACAATTAATGACTACTACTAATACTGGCATCCAGAAATGTGAACTGTAGAGATGGAGATTTTATAAGTTTTTTTTTCTTCTCAAAGGGTTTTATTTCATTTCAGAGGGCAAAGCCAAACGTGCCAGATATTGAAGGAGATTGCACATAGAGAATTATTCTAGGTGTGGCCTAGTCTCATATTCTCAACTGGCCACAAGGGGCCATCTGTTGCCTTATGGGTTTATGTGAAATCTCCATTAATCGCTGTAAAATATTGCAATTAGAAATATATTTCAGTTAGAGGGAAATATATTTACAATACTGAGTGTTGTGTTGGTGTTACTGTAATTCTTTTTTTTTTTTCTTTTTTTTTTCTTTCCTTTCCTTTTTCCCCTTTTTTTTTTTTTTTTCTCTTCTTACCACTTCAGCGAAAGTCACTAGAGGGCTGAATCAGATTAACGTTCATTTAACTGACGCCTTCACCAGTTCACATCATTCTGGTATACACTTTCCCCTTCTGATTTTGTATTTTTCTTAGTTAATTTTGGTGTACAGCACACAAGCCCAAAACATACAGTTTTACAAAGATTATTTAAATCGATAACTAGTAAGCACCCTCATGACTAAGTAAAAAAAAACCCCAGTTACATTAGTTTTCAACCTTTTTTCTCCCCCCAACCCTCCCCACCCCTGTTGTCCACCTCCCTCCCTCCCACCCATAACCCACCCGAAGTCGCCCTCCCCCCTCCTCCCCCAAATAGTAAGGATACCCGGGGTATCTTAAATCCAACTAGTGTTTTCCTATTCTATTTCCGCAATCACGTCAGTGCAGTTTATCGTCTAGCTTCCTCTAAATTTTTAAGGAGGAAGACCAAGCCAGTCTAGCCATGGGCTCCATATCTTTACGAATTTGCCAAGGCTGCCCCTTCTAATATAAGTTGTCTTCTCTGCCCACACCAGTTTATTCATTGCTTCGACCCAGTCTTCCGGAGTTGGGGGTATAGCAGAAAGCCAGGACTGAGCTATCCTTTTCCTAGCTTGATAGAGGCATCTCCACACGGCGATGTTAGTACTGGTAGACCCTATATTTTCACTTATCAGGCCAAGGATACATACCCTGGCCTCCAATACTAGTTTAATTTTCCATCTAGTTTCTATGATCTTGATTATCTCTCTCCAGTACCTTGCTAGTTTTGGGCATCTCCACATCATGTGGATAAGATCTCCTGTATCCAAGCACCTGGGGCATTTATCATCTAACCTGCTACCAAATTTATGTAATCTTTTTGGGGTATAGTAGGCTCTATGTAGTAAAAGAAGGTGCGAGGCCTGCTGCGATGGAGAAACAGACACCAACGGGCAATACTCCAATATCTTCGCTCACTGGTGATCTGTAATCTCCCCCACATCTATCTCCCACCCTGCCCTGACTCTCATAGACGACTGTGGAATAAGTAGCTTTTCAACCAGCTGCCCATATGTCTTTGCTATCAGGCCCTTGGCGCTATTTGTTTTGACAATGCTTTCAAGGAGAGGAACCTTGCACCACACGGGTAGGCAGTTCCTGAATTGGCTACCCAAGGCGTGCCTAACCTGTAGGTAATAGTAGAATGTTTTTTGGGGGATCCCATATTCAGTCCTGAGCTCAATAAAGGATTTTAACATGTTGTTGTCTCCATATAATTGAGACAACCTACTAATTCCTTTAAGTTCCCAGAACCTATTTTCCCCCAGGGTCATCAGTTCCTGCAAAAATTTATTTTGCCATATAGGTGAAAATTCGGTGAACCCTCTATAATCCATAATCTGTTTAGTCGACTGCCAAACTTTGTATACTAGTCTACTTGTTGGAGGCCCGTCCTGTAATGACCCGGCCTCCAGTGCCTCTATCAGAGTCTTGTGTGGGCAATTTTGTAGCATGATTTCTCCGCTAGTGTCTTTCCAACCCCTGGTCTCGCATCCCCTTATATGTTGCAGCTGGGCAGCTAGGAAGTAGTTGTATGGTTGGGGGACTGCCAGTCCCCCCTCCCTGGTAGGACGCTGTAGTGTCTGCAAGCTGATCCTTGCCTGCCCTTTCCTCCAGATTAGTTCTCTAAACAAGGTATTAATTTTTAGAAACCATTTCTTCCCAATCCAGACTGGGGAATTATGGAGTACGTGCAGAAGCTGTGGTAACCATATCATTTTAATTAGGTTAATTCTACCTGCCATAGATAGGGGTAGTTTTCCCCAGATACCGCTTTTTTTTTTGAATTTTTCCAGCAGGGGGGCCAAGTTATCATCAATGTAATGATGGGGGTCACTAGATACCGTTATTCCCAGATACCTCATTTTCTCGGCCATTTTTAGCCGAGGCGTACAGCCAATTGGGACACTAACAGTTGAATTTATGGGTAGGAGCGTGGACTTACCCCAATTTACTACCAATCCTGACAGGTTACCAAACCTTTCCACCAGCTGCATCACTTTTTCTAATGATGGACCAGTGTCTCCCAAGAATAGTAGCACGTCATCTGCAAACAACGCCATCCTATCCTCCCCATTACTTCTCTTGAACCCCTGCACTCCAGTTGCTGTTCTAATTACTTCCGCTAACGGTTCCATAGCCAGGGCAAACAACAGGGGTGACAATGGACACCCCTGTCTTGTCCCTCTCTCAAGAGGCATCCATTCAGAGAATTCGTTGTTTATCTTTACTCTAGCTCTTGGGTGAGAGTATAGAGTTTTCACCCATCCTATAAACGTGGGGCCGAACCCAAATCTCTCCAATACCCACCAGAGGTAGTCCCACTCCATACTATCGAACGCCTTGGCAATATCCAAAGATAATATCGCCCTAGAGGCATTTTCCTCTGTTGGAGATTGGAGACATAAATACGTCCGTCTAATGTTTACGCTAACAGACCTATTCGGAATAAATCCCGACTGGTCTGGGTGTACCAAGCCCGAGATACATTTATTTAGTCTAGTTGCCATTATTTTAGCTAGGATTTTTACATCGGAGCAGAGCAATGAAATTGGCCTGTATGATGATACATCGAGGTGATCTTTCCCCTCTTTTGGTATCAGTATTATGTTGGCCTCTAACATCGAGGAGGGCAGCCTTCCCTCTATAATTGCCCAATTCAATGTTTTCAAGAGAAGTGGGAGCAGTGCTGCCCCAAAGTGTTTATAGATTTCCAAAGGCAGTCCATCCGGGCCTGGAGATTTTTGGCTAGGCATGTCTGCTACTGCTTGTTTTAATTCTTCAAGGGTTATGGGGGATTCTAGACCAGCCCTATCTGGTTCCGAGAGAGTCGGCAGTTTAGCATTCACTAGGAAGCTTTCCGCTACCTTTTGTTCTAGCCTACCCTGTGACTTATATAAATCCTTGTAGTAGTTAAAAAATGCTTCCTTGACTTCCTGGGGGTCAAATGAATTTTCTCCATTAGGAGTCCTAATCATAGGTAGTGATGGTGAGGAGGTGTTGGTGTTGACCAACATTGCCAACGTTCGGCCCACTCTCTCCCCCTCTCCAAAGTACCTCTGTTTCTGAAACAGTCTTTTGTTCTCGGCCTTCCTAGTTGTGTCCATCCTATATTCCTGTTGCTTTTTTAGCCATAGCGCCTGGTTCTCCGGGTTTGGGTCCTTAATATACTGCCTCTCCAGATTTGACACCTCATCTCTAATTTGCTCGCTATTCGCTTTTGATTGTTTCTTGGCCCATGCTACCTGTTGTATAAGCACCCCCCTCAAGAATGCTTTTAGGGAGTCCCAGACCACCCCCTCCGACGCTGTGCCCTGTTTTTTTTCGATGAACTCCTCTATTTTCCCAGAGATATCTTCTGTTCCGCCCATAATCTCCAGCCAAGCCGGATTTAACGCCCAAGCCCTGTGGGTGTATCTAGCGTGTAGCTTTATCTTCAGCGTTAGAGGTGAGTGGTCTGAGATCCCCCTCTGCTGATATTCTATCTTGGTCACGAGGGGCTGCACCCCCCGTTACCGATCGCTAGGTCAATCCTAGAGAGTGTGCGGTGGGACTCCGAGAAACAAGAGTACCGCCGAGCCCCTGGGTTTCGGGCTCTCCAAAGGTCGCACCACCCAACCTCCTCCAGAAACTGGGCCAGCCGCCCCCCAGACACTGCTATCGACCTGGGCCTAGGCGGAAACCTGTCCAGGCAGCCGTCGAGGACCATATTGAAGTCTCCCACTATTATAGTCGGGACATCAGGCTTATCCTCCACATACTCCAATAAATGGTATAGGATTTCCAACTTGGAAGGCGGAGGAATATACAAGTTAGCTATGATAAGTGGGAAGCCCTCTATAAGGCAGTACAAAAACACATAACAGCCTAGTGTATCAATCTTAACATCTTTACAAAAAAACGTTATACCTTTTTTGATTAAAATACTAACCCCCCTTGAATAAGACGAGTATACTGAATGGAACTGGGCCTGGAGTTTCCTATTTCTGGTTAGTGGTGTAGTCTCATTGGTCAGGTGGGTCTCCTGAAGGCACACCAACCCCGAGCCATGAGACTCCAACTCAGCAAATATCATTGCTCTCTTGACAGGGTCGCCCATACCCCTAACGTTCCATGAACTAACACCTACGATGTTAAATGACATTTAAAGGAAGTACAGCCCCTGCTATCAGGTAGCCAAAGAAAAGAAAAAAGAAAAGAAAAAAAGGTGTTCCTAGCCCCTCTATCATATTCACCCTCTCTAAAGTGTCTATTTTTTGTGCACTCGTTCCTATATCACCAGTTCCCTCCTCTAACTGCGTTACTTGGTGTAGCCAAACTATATTTGTGTGTCTCAACATACTATAAGCCTTATTAAACTTTTCACTCCCCAACTTTTGTAATGTAATGTGGATTTTCTTTTTAATTATTTTAATTTTAACCCCCTGTGTTCCCTTGCCCTTGTGTACTCCCACCCTCCTCCCCCCAAACCTATCTTGGTACGCCCTGGGGGCTTGTTTTGTGACCATATTAACCCCAACTCTGCAATCAAACCAACATTCCCTCCCTCTATCCAAATGTACTCCACCCCCCATCCCTCCCACAACCCCTTCCCGAGTTTCGTGCCTCAGTGATCTCAAATAAGAGACGTCCACAACACACCACTCCTTCCCAACTCTCATCTCACCCTTCTGTCAACCCCCCCCCCCCCCACCCTTGCTGCAAAAAAAAACGAAAAAAAAAAAACCAAAAAAAACCCCAAAACCCCCCCAACTACAACAAAAATTAACACTATTTTTCATACAATGTGCTCAAATTCTAAAAGTTCCTCTTGTTGTCATCAAGCCACTTAGTGGCCTTTTCTGCAGTGTCAAAAAATTGGATCGACCCAAGAGCTTCAATGCGCAGTCTCGCCGGGTACAATAGCGCATATGGTATTTTTAAAGTCCGCATATTGCGCTTTATTTCCACAAAGCTTGCCCTCTTCTTCTGTAACTCAGGGGAGTAATCTGGGTATAAGGAGACTCGGGTACCATTATAAAAGATCTCCCCCTTGTCTCTGGACTTCTGCATTAGTGTAACCTTGTCCCTGTAGTTAAATAGTTTCATAATCATCGGTCTAGGGCGTGTACTCGATGAGACTACTCTGGTAGGTACTCTGTGCGCCCTTTCAATAGAAAAAAAACGTGAAAAAGTCTCAGCTCCAAAGACCTCCCTCAACCATCCCTCCATGAATTCTTCAGGGTGAGGACCCTCACTTTTCTCTGGGAGTCCCAATACCCTCACATTCTGTCTCCGTGATCTATTCTCCATTTCGTCCATTTTAGACTTATAGATATCCAGCTGGGCTTGCATAATTTTAAATTCATGTTGCATTGGGTGCAAAACATCCTCGGCCTGGCTTAACCTCTCCTCCAATACTGAGGCCCTGTCTGCAGCTTTTTGTAATTCGTGACTCATGGAGCGCAGCTCTTCTTTAAGGCCCCTTATTTCATCATTTAGACTATTTAATGAGCCCCTACAGGAATTTACTGCTTTCAGCACCTCTTTTAATGTGGGCTCGGCCTCACCCATTTCATCAGGAGCAGGAGTATCTTTTGGCGCCTTTTCCAATAGGCCCTTCTCAGGGCTTTTTTTATTCGCCCCTTTAGCAGGAATCGATAGTGCGGGTAGAGTTTTTCCTATACTTTTCCTGTCACTCATACCACCCGTCTGTGTTTTTTCTTGGAGTACCAGATTACCTTTGGCTGGGGAGTGCTGGGGGGTGTGTGCGTACTTCTCTAGTTTGGCTGCTGCTGTTGCTACAGATGACACCTGACTCCCCTTTTCTTTAAGTGAGCGGGTGGCTTGGGCCACCGCGCCTTCCTGGGCGTGCTGAGTCTGCTCTTCCCCCTTTTTCCTAGTCATATTGCAAACGGTAACAGTAACAGTAGAGATAGCACAGAGGTAATATGGGATGGGAGGTACTTGAAGAAAAGGAAAAAATGATCCCTGGATACGTTCTCTTCCAAAAAAAAAAAAAAATAGAAAAAAGATACAGCTGAAGTACCTGATGTCAGGAGAAAGCCAGGGTATCGCTACTCCTTGGTTACCCTCTCTCCTCTAGCCTCGCTAAGGGTATCCCGGGCTTCCTTAATATGCTTCTATTCTATATAGAACACTGCACAGCATGAGAAAAAAAAAGGTGAGGGGAGGGTACTCACATTGCCCATCCACCGCTACTTCTACCCAGCGGTACAGTGTAGCTGTCCGGCTACTTGAGACTGGAGAGAACACAATAAGTTACTCACAGATCCGGCGCATGGAGCTTTAACATAGCCTTCATTTACTCGGGGCGTTTTGCTAGCCCAGCTGCTGCTGTCGGTTTTCCTCTCCTCTCATAGACACGCGAGAGTGCAGGGCCGTTGCCAAGCAACCCTCCGATGAGTGAAGCCGGAGTTCCGTCACTCAGGGCCGGGTATCCACCCCCCTCCAGCGCCGGTCCGTCCCACACCCTCCCCGATGCAACGCCGGCTCTCCCACCTCCAACGCTCCGGCGGTCAGCGGGCCACAAGAGAACCCCTACACTGGAGAGCTATGGTAAGCCTGAGAGGGGAAGGCAGCCGTTCGCAGTACTGGGTCTTTTTGCCGAAGATAGCGGGGGGTTGTAGCTGGGGGTTGCAGCGAAGGGCCGAGTGGGAGAGGGAGCTCACATTCCTCCGCTCACAACCACGTCCGCATCCGCATCCACGTCCGGTCACGCCCCCCTCTCCCCAGGCTTTTAGATCGGTGTTACTGTAATTAGTTCAACTTCAAAGGTTGGCCTTTTGTTTTCCCTGATAACATCTCACCTGGGTAGTAAACAACAGCCTTCTTTGACCTATCCAATCAGGCTGTGCCCGCAAAAACATTTACTAGGTACAGTGACCAATGAGGTAGAATTTTATTAGCCACACTACAGAAAGGAGGGGGGGGGCGGCGATATAATGCTTTGTGACCAAGCTAACTCACTCTTTGGTGTGGGAACCGACAGCAGTCACCATGGGCTGACCTGAAGTTAACAAGTAATCTAATATACTTGTATTTTTATATTGTACTGTAAATATGGGTATCGTGGGTAATTTGTAAAGACCATGTAAGCCAGGGGACCCACACTGTACATTGTGTTGTAAATACTGTCTGGTGTGTAATTTGTATATATTATGTAACCCTATTAATAAATGTGCATTGCTGATGGAACTACCTCTTTGTTGTAAGATCTCTCAGATCTAGATATGTATATGTCCATACTACCACAATGATTGAGGTGTATGCACAAAATACAGAACTAGTCAACAATGTCATGTATACTCATGTACTTTAAATGCAATGCAATCTTTAACTATGTACAATATTGTATTGGTTTTGCCTTTGTTTATGTTACTTTTTCATGTGTGACTATTTCTGTAATAAATATTTTACTGTATTTACATTTGTCAATTTCATTGGCCAATTGTGCACACCTCATTTAAAGTCCCAAGGGCAACATCCATGTTTCAGCTGATTGAGTAGTGCCAAAATGAATCACAAGAAGTGGTGAATGCCTTAAGGTTGTGGAAACCTGACTTGCACTCTTTCTTTCCTAGTACCCGTTACAGGGATTGGACGCTATACATGGGCTAGCACAGATGGGATTATAATAAAGACAAACACTGTTAATTAAATTTAACAAAACATTTATTAATTGGTATTTATAAGGCCACGGTGTTATCCATAGGGGTTACCTAAAATACTCAAATTTATTTTAAAGAATATAAAGCCATCCTGGCTACAATTGAACAAATTAAATGGTGTCCATCCAACAATGCTGGACGACTACTCCCCCTCATGGACAACATCATGACAAAAAAGGGGGCGGGTGGGTGGGTGTCGCTTGTTCTGCTTCACACGGTCAGTGACCGTTGCACTCAGCCCCTTATATAGGCTTCTTCAGCGCTGCTCAGCGCCCGCCAAATTCCTCCAATCCTGACGCTGGCCCTTGCTACCAATCCTCTTGCTGTTTCTGCCCTGAGCAACAGTGGCAACCAATGGCAACCTAGTAAATAGATAAAAGGGGGAGAGAAAATGCAGCCCCCTCTGAGCCATCCCATGTGGGCCCCAGCATAATGCTATGACCCTTCATGGGCTAGCACAGATGGGATTATAATAAAGACAAACACTGTTAATTAAATTTAACAAAACATTTATTAATTGGTATTTATAAGGCCACGGTGTTATCCATAGGGGTTACCTAAAATACTCAAATTTATTTTAAAGAATATAAAGCCATCCTGGCTACAATTGAACAAATTAAATGGTGTCCATCCAACAATGCTGGACGACTACTCCCCACCGGCTGAGGACAGCAGCAGTGCTGCCGGCCGAGGCCCCCCCCCCAACACCGTGGCTGATTCAATTAGATTTTGTAAACCCATATTAAATATATCTAAGCCTATCACAGATAAATGGACCATATCTCCACGAAATAAACCGTGTACAAAACCCTCTAATTCTAAGTGGCGAAAAGATATGCCACCGGATGAACTTAAAAAACTATGGATTGTTCTATTGAGACGCCTTCTAATCTTATCCACATAAAATAAATTGCCCAAGGGGGACCAAAGAAGACGAGGAATCATCTCTGAAAATGCTACTATAGCATTTGGGAATAAAAGTTGAATATAACAAAGATCCCTCTTAATTTCACATAGAAGATCCCACGTCTTAACTTTGCCTAAATCATTGCCCCCGGCATGAAGCACCAAGATCTGGGGTAAAGGCCAAACATTAGATAGGTGAAGTAAATGATCTCTCAAATTTTTCCACCTCAAACCCCTAATACCTGACCACAATACTGTGAAAGACTTAGAGTCCAGACCTAAATTAGCCGAGTAGGTTCTAGTTTCAGCATGCTTGGCTGCCCAGAAAACGTAGGAATGACCTACAATCCAAACTGTAGCTGTGGAAGATCCTGAAAAGAGATTACAAAATTAGTAGATCGGGGCGAACATAAATCTTATATCTATCACTACCCCAACGGCCAATTCTTTTTAAAGTTTCTGCCGGGAAACCTAAAGAGTCAGCTGTGGTGGCTGCCCCAATGCGAAAAGAATGTGAAGAAAAGCAAAAACCAGATAGGTTCAAGCGTTTCAGAGAAGCAGCCAACACAGCTGAAAACTGGTACCTAGTTAAAGAGGACAAATCCTGGTGGATAAAGAAGGAATCATCAGAACATGGTCTAATTGACATATATCTAGACACCAATAGCACCGGGCATATTGTAGGATTGGTAGAACTAGACAGAGAAATCCAATGACCTTGACCTGTTGGAAGAGATTTAGACCTACAAAGAAAAAGGCTAAGGGACCCATCATACACAATGACATGTGATTTGAGGAGAAAAGATGAGGACCTTTTATTTTCAGATGTAAATTCCCCAATTCTGAGGGCGCCAAAAAAGGCAACTGAAAAAACGGCCCTAAACAAAATTAATTCAAATTCGGAGAAACACACCACTTCTAGAATCTTAAGGAGATCAACCAATATAGCAGCCGAAATAGGGCGCCTATTATCCAATAAAGGTTTTGACCTCCTAAAACCTTTTAAAACTTGATTAACTTGAAAGAAAGAGGTTAGAGATGGCAAACCTGCGAATTTGAGAAAGAAGGAGACCCCCGCTAAAATTTTGCTGATAGAAGCTGGGCTAAGATTAGCCTGAAGCAATGAAGACACAAAAGACAGGGAGACATAAGAAGTGACAACAAGAAAATCCAGACCAAAGTCCTGACAAAAGGAGCACCATCTGGACCAGGATAGGCGATAATCTGACCACGTTTTCTTCGACACTGAATTCTTGAAGTTACCAAGAATTAACTCCATATTAAGCCCCAGAGGAAATCCGGGCAAGGAGTTCCGCATTGATCCGATGTCGGAGCCAATTCCCGAAACCTCGTGAACTGTGAACGAGATAAAGCATCAGCAATATTATTCTGTGCGCCCGGAATGTGCTCTGCTTTCAACCAGATATTGAATCGCATGCATTGTAAAACCAGAAAACGTAGTAGCCTAATCACCGGTTCAGATTTAGAGGATAAAGTATTCACTGCATACAAAACACCTTTATTATCAGTATGCACCAGAACTCTGCGATTCGCAAAAATGTCTTTCCAAACTACTAAAGAGACTATCACAGGGAAAAGCTCCAAAAGGACCAAATTTTGAATGATGTCCTTTTGTAACCAGTCCTGATGCCACTCACCTGCGCACCAATGCCCATCCATAAATGCTCCAAAGCCTGAAGACCCAGCTGCATCCGTGAAAAAATTAAGCTGTTCGTTAAGTAACAAAATCCTGTTGCCATATAGTAGAGCCATTAAAATGACACAGAAAAGCATCCCAAATTCTAAGGTCTTCCCGAACGCTCTTGGAGATCCGAACATGGGAATATGGGTTTGTAAAGCCTCTGATTGCCAATGAAAACTTGCGAGAAAACACCCTAGCCATTGGAATGACTCTGGCTGCAAAGGCAAACAGACCCAGAAGAGATTGAGCCTCCTTCAATAATACTTTCTTTCTTAAAAGAAAAACTGAGATCATGGATCTCATTTTTTGTATTTTTTGAAGAGGCAGTTTAAATTCCATTGCAGCTGAATCGATGGTAATCCCTAAAAATTCAATTGAAGTGGATGGAAACACTGTCTTTTCTGCTGCTAAAGGGATCCCAAAGTGCTCACAAATATTAAAAAATAACTGAAGAGATTTGAGGCACGAGGGAGAATCAGATGGGCCAACAAATAAAAAATCATCTAGATAATGTAGGAAACCTCCATCGGGATAGAGGTCAGACAAAACCCACTGAAGAAAGGTTGAAAAAGCTTCAAAATAAAAACAAGACAAAGAAAACCCCATGGGCATACATTTGTCAAAGAAATATTCACCCGAGAATTGAAAACCTAGTGAACTGAAGCCCTGTGGATGGACCGGGAGCAAACGAAATGCTGACTTAATATCTGCCTTGGATAGCAAGGCCCCTTGTCCATGACTCCTTAGTATAACCAAAGCCTCATCGAATGATGCGTAGCAAACTGGAGCTTCAACACCAGCTACCTCATCATTCAAAGAGGAGTTCTCTGGATGTGAAAGGTGATGTATCAGACGGTAAGAACCTTGTTCTTTTTTAGGAACTAAACCCAACGGGGAAAGCCTAAAATTTGCGAATGGCGGGGAAGCAAAAGGACCAGCCACCCTCCCTTCTTCCAGTTCTTTGTAAATTTTCTTTCTTACCACTGAAGCATTAGTATAAACAGATTTTAAATTCTGAACCATAGAACAGCCCGAGCCTTGAAAGGCCGGGACCAAAAAACCCTCCTTGAAACCTTCAGTTAGCAGAGCCGCCATCCTGTGATCTGGATAGCGCTCTAACCACGGGAGCATTCTTGGGAGGTTCACTGGAGTCACTGCCCTTCCCATGAGCGTGCCCGGGAAATGGCTGAAAGGCTGTCGCTGCAGTTTTGCGAAAGCACCTTCTAGCCGGATGGTTCCCACTACAATGAGAGCATTCATGCTTGTATCTGCAATTTGATAGAAACTTGCATTGCCCTTCATTGAAAGAAAAGCAAAATCCCTTACGCAACGCAGACTGTGCGTTAGATACCCCTTTTGGAGTAAACTGAAGCTTAGGCGGCAACATGAGATTCAGCCATAGCCCAACATCTTTGGAACCCCAATGCAGGGAGGGGTGGACTGCCAATTTTTGGCGAAAATTTTCATCATATGTGAACCATGAAGAGCCACCGAAATGACAAAAAGTCTCTGCAACAATATCTAAGTGTTGGAATAAACCTGAACACTTTGCAGGGAAACGTTCACCCATAACTGCTGCATAAATGCAGAAAGCCTGCAACCAATTTTGGAAGGTCCTTGGTATGGCCCTTCTCCTGTCCTCCTCAGATCTATCCGCTGCCAGCCTATCAGATTTCAACAAAAATTCTTTAGAAGCCGGCAAAAGAGATAATATGTCAATGAATTCTCCTCTCCAAATCTTTTCTTTAACAGGCCTGGCTAAATGGAAACCTAACGGTGACAGAACACATGGTAAGGGTTCCTTAAAAGAAGCCTCCCCAACTGCCACTGCTGAAGGCCTGATAGGCAGGATAGGATTAACAGACAATGGAGAGTTAACCACATCATCATGGTTTAACATGCCATGATCAGTCATTTGTGACTCATTTAAGTTTTGCCATACTGAGCCAACTTCATTCAATGGTAATTTTTTAACAGCACCATAATCATGTGCCCCTGTAAATATTTCAGTATCACTACCAACAGGCTCAAATGCACCAGATATCTGTGCCCTCTGATCAATTTTACTGGTATGCACAACATGTCTAGCACCAAACCTTTCTCTTTGTGCCCCTAGAATTTGTGAATTAACATTAGTTTGTTTAACATTCAATGCAGCAGTGACCTGTGCTCCTTTAAAACTATTAGCAATATTATTAGCACCAGCAGACTGTGCCCCTTTAAATTGTTGTAAAATATTTGACAATGAATTCACTAGGAATGAAACATCTGCCATATTTGTAAACTGACACTGCTCACCATCATATGATGTTGACGGATGCTCACTGAGTGCAGCAGCCTGGGGAAGCTGAGTAGCGCTGCTCTCCCTCATAGCCGGCTCTCTCTGTGTTCTTGAAGTGCCAGCCCTCTCCTCCCTTGTCACCTGAGGCGAAGCCGCTGTTCTCGTTCGTTTCTTCTTCCTCCCCGGCTGCTGCCGAGTCCCGCCTCCGACTGGGGCCGAAGCTACCTCCATCTTCTGCTTAGTGAGTGATGTCTCAGCAGGCGGAGCCGAGTCGCGCTCCTCCCCTAGGCATTGCAGGAGCCATTCTTCACCGCCCTCTCCCTCCGCTCTCTCAATAAGGCGGCACAGGAGTTCTTCCCGACCTTCAGACGAACGGCGCTTCATGCTGCAGCTCTGTGGTGTCGCTTGTTCTGCTTCACACGGTCAGTGACCGTTGCACTCAGCCCCTTATATAGGCTTCTTCAGCGCTGCTCAGCGCCCGCCAAATTCCTCCAATCCTGACGCTGGCCCTTGCTACCAATCCTCTTGCTGTTGCTGCCCTGAGCAACAGTGGCAACCAATGGCAACCTAGTAAATAGATAAAAGGGGGAGTGAAAATGCAGCCCCCTCTGAGCCATCCCATGTGGGCCCCAGCATAATGCTATGACCCTTCATACTGTATACTGTAGTCAATTTGACTACTATCTTGTCAAAAACTACTGTGTCACATCCTAGATTACACCATAATCTGATAATCTATGAATCCAGATAACCTTTGATGATAGATACTGATGGGTTATGGAGAAAGAAAACATTTCTAACCTAGGTACACAAGACAGAGTCAAGAGACACAGTGCTAGCATACGGAAGGGACACGCTCGATGATTGCAGAGGAATTACCTATGCATTATTCAGGACAGAGTTGGTAAAAGGTGACTTAGTTTAGTCTATATCTGCATTCAATTGTACACAACAAATATCCAACCTCATGAGGTCTACTGTACATCTACACCTGTTACCCCTGAAAAGAGACTTGACGTTAAATTTGACAGGTGCGTATGTTTTTCGAAAATTCCTTTGGGATTTGGGCTGGAGACCTGGTTGTTAGATTTTGGTTAATAGGATGACATTTTGAATATCTCAATAGCTACAGAAAAACAAGCAACCATACAATTCATCTCTTGTAATAAACTTACTCAGGTGTCTCACAAACTTGAGCAAAACACTAATGTTTCTGGGTAGAATTTTTTTTTAGGTATGTCCTTAAAGCCAATGCATTTCAAAACATTTTTATCCATCCTATTGTTGCATTGATTTCAGTATTTCGCTTTCCCTGGCTATGTGCATTAGGATTAAGAAACCAAGTACTAACACTGATTGTGACCCTAGTTTAGATGCTTTAAAGACTAATATCCCCTATGGGGATGGGTGGCGAGCAAGTGTTTAGTGTCTGCCTCACTGACCACATACCCCAATAATCTCTCAAGATTGTAAGTACTACAGTTGATTTTGATTGTCCTTGATAGCTAGAGCATAGGATAAAAGATGTATTTGCATAATTTACATGTTTATGTAAATGTTTTAATAATCATTTCTTTATTTTGACTTGATTATTTGTACTATATTTAGTCTATTCTCCTCTTTAATAATATAAAATACTTGTTAACTATTTACATCAATTGCTTTTTTATCGTTGATTTTAAAACTACCTGCTATTGTCCTTTTTCCCTTTTTTATTCACTGTATGGTTGATTGGGAGGCACCTGCCATACCTTCAGAAGAACATTGACAATATTAGTTTCATCCCCGGAGATGGAAAACAACAGCTTGACCTCACTGATCCAAATTCTACCATATAGGTGCCAGTGTATGCTTCAAAACTTTGGAAGTAAGAGTGCCAGGACCTTATGGGTGATGCTATCAATTATTATGCTCCTCCAAGGGTGAGGAATAGAAGGTCAGGATCCTATCAGGTGATGCTGTATTCCACTCGTCCAAGTCTGAGGGATGAAGAAGTATCACAGCTCAGCACTCATGATTTGGAAGTGATATTCCAGAGGATTACTACCTATGCTTATATCTTTGTTTGTGTCACACCACTTTGAGTCTATCTAGATGTCTTGGTCAAGCCAGATGAAAAATCTGTCTTGATTTAAAGTCCAAAAAACAGGGGTGGGCAAATAATTTCCCACAGTAACCACATGAGAAAATGAGTCGGCTGGTAAAAGCAGTGAAAGAGCTGACAGATCTGCCATTTTGAATGCCGTGTGATTGAAAGGTTCAGGGAGATACCTGGCAGAGCTGCAAGCAATGTGACTGAAGGAAAGAGCCTGAGATTTCTGCAGATCCTGACCTGTAGTGAAGAGCAGATGCATGGTTTCTGGAGTTTCAGTGTACAGGCACCAATACAGGAAGAACGTGGCCAGGTAGCAGAGTGGCAGGAGAGCGTCAGAATGTCTCCTAAGCAGGGGTGTTGCTAGGTGTCAAAAAGACCAGGGGCCTCAGCCCGAAGGCCGATGGTGGCACCATGGTGGGATCCGGGGTGGTCGTGTCGCGGGTGTTTTTGGCTGGGTGGTGGGGTTGTGTGGTGGGGGGTAAGCTAACTTGCTGGTTGCTGCCTGGCTTACCAGTGCTGCCCATCAATGATGGGCACTAAACTCACCCAACTGACACACTGACCATTACACTGACCTTATCTACCTGACATACATACACTGACAGGCAGTAGAGACATACATACACTGACCTCACCTTACATACACTACACTGACCTGGCTAACTGACATACACTGACCTCACCTACGACGAGTATTATATAAACCTATGTTTAAGTCAGTAGTAATCTTATGCAGGGAGCAAAATAGAATATATGCTTGGGCATTGCGCACACACATCCCCTTTGTGCAATGCACACACCAAAACACATTGGCAAAAGAGTAAAGTCAGACTCTCAACTTGTCTCAAGAAAAAAAAAAAAGCATACAAAATTTCTTAATAAGTTGTAATTTTATTATACTTAAAACAAAGTTATCAACATCCAATACAAACAGCTTGTTAAGTTCAGCTTTCACAATACCACCTGGAAGCTGATTGGTTACTATGCACAGATGCACCACATTTTGCCCTCTCTAGTTTTAGAAAATCAACCCCAATGTACAGTAAAGGAAGTCTAAACATTAGATGTCTCTTGACAGCAATTTTTTTTTTTCCATAAAGATTTTATTAAACATAAAGAAGTATACATACAAAGCATCCACACAAAACATATGTTAAAACAAGTTTAGGACATACATTAGTACCTTCAGACAAGTAAGCTGGAAGACGTAACTTGGAGAGGCAAGTCCAGGAGCCAGATGGGTAAACCCAAACATTAGTGACTGTGGGCAGAGGGTCTCATTATCAAATTTCACCTCCCCCCTGTTTCCTCTCCCGACACCGTTAGGAAGAGGAAAACCAGCATTAAATCTTACCTGGGAGTCAACTTAAACATCATAAAGCCTTTAAAGGCGTATGGGGTACTATAAACGGTGAAACTCCAGGTGGATAAAGGTGTCCAAATTTGGCAGATTCAAAAAGTGAGGGCTTAAAGTATTCATTTAGAATCCCTAGCTCTCATAGGGAAACAGAGCTAAGGTTGAGAAGAGAAAAGGAGAAAAGAGAAAGTAAGAGCAGAGGAGAAAGAAAAGAGGAGATCAAGAGACAAAGGGGGGAAGGGAGGGCGGGGGAGTGGATAGAGAGAGGGGAGGGAAATCAAGAGACCGCCTCCACCCACCCGCCCGCCAAGCACCGCCTGTGATTCAATGTAAAGGTCGAAGGGCCACCCTAACGGGTATACTGAAGGTATTTATCAGTGGATGTAAAATGAATCCAACACGCCCATGTAATTGAGAATTTATGCATTCCGTCTTGAGAGGTATATATCAACTTCTCCATGTCTTTTATTTTGGTGATTCTCGCGAACCACTCCCTGATCATTGGGGTACATGTGGAACGCCAAAGTTTGGGAATGCATAGTCTAGCTGCGTTGACCATATGCATGGCTAAGGACTTGTGGTATACTCTTTTTTAGAGAGAGGTGTGATGTAGGAGGTATTGGGCTGGAGTGTAGTCTAGCTTAAACGTAGTAACATGTGTGATGATCTCATGGACTTCTTTCCGAAATGGCTGAAGCTTCTTGCAGGCCCACCAAACATGGAGCATAGTACCCCTTTCCTTCCCACATCGCCAGCAGGTGTCGGGGATTTCCGACGAAAATTTGTGGAGGCGAGAGGGTGTTCTATACCATCTGGTAATTACCTTATAGCAATTTTCCTGTATTGCCACATTTAGCGAGCCTTTATGGGCATATTCATGAATTTGTATTCCAGTCATCTGTTGTGAGATGTGTTTGTAAGTCTCTGCTCCAGGACTCCTGTGAGGGTACAGGGATTTGGGCTAGGTGCTCCGATAAGAGATTGTATATGGGAGAGATCAAGTGTCTTTGCGGAGACTTACGATGGCAAAGGGACTCAAAGGGAGTAAGGGGTCTCAGCCAACATGATTGATGAGCTTGGGTTTCTAGGAAGTGTCGAATTTGCCTATATGTCCATAAGGGGAACGAGGCCCTCATAGTCTTCTCTCTGAGTTTGTCTAAGGGTGTAGGTTTTCCATCTGAGTAAAACTGAAGGGCTAGGACATCTTCAAAGGGCCAGTCATGTTGCAGAAAGTTAACTGAATCCCCTGGAGGGAAGTCAGAGTTCCCTCTTAGTGTGCTTAGGGGACCCGGGATAGAGGTCAGAGTTCCTTCTCGTGCGACCTTATTACATACTAGAAGGGAAGGGAGGATGAGCGGATGGGACCTTATAGACTGTGGCCAGCTTTTTTGAGGTAGCCAAGGGAGAAGGTGTAAGGGTCGTGACAAAAAATTATTTTCAAGGGATACCCATGCCTTTTTAAAGGAGTGGATATTCCAGTCAGCGATCCTTGTGAGATGGCAGGCAGCATAATAATTATATAAGTCTGGCAGACCGATGCCTCCTCTAGACTTGGGTAAAGTGAGGCGTGAAAATTTGATGCGAGGTGCGGAGTCTCTCCATAGGAATGAAGAACATGCTTTACAGTATATAGAGAAAAAGCTTGCTGGCAAGAGGATCGGGACTGCTTGTATCAGATATAACAAACGTGGTAGGATGATCATCTTGATCAGAGCAGAACGTCCAAACCATGAAACATTTAGACCCATCCACTCCCTGAGATTGGTTTGCGCTTTTAGGAGTGCCGCGTGATGGTTCATAGCATAGAGTTCTGATAGGGTCGTGGGAATTTTGATGCCGAGGTAGGTGATCGCTTTCTTCTCCCAGTGGAAGGGGAAAGCTTCCTGACAATGTGCAACTTTCTGGGCAGGTAAGGTGATATTGAGGGCATGAGATTTGGTGTAGTTAATTTTAAGGTTTGAAAGTTTACTGAAAAATGATAAGTCCTTGAGGAGGTTAGGTAAGGAAGTCCGAGGAGATCTTAGAGAGAGTAAGACATCATCAGCGAAAGCTGCAACTTTAAACTCTCGCTTCCCCATTGTCACCCCCTGAATGTCAGGGTTGAGCCAAATCTTATTAAGGAGTGGTTCCAGGGTCAAAATATAAATTAATGGTGAAAGTGGGCATCCTTGGTGCGTGCCGTTACTTATAGGGAAGGCGTCCGACAGGTGCCCGTTGACTTTTACAGCTGCAGAGGGGCCAGAGTGTAAGGCCATGATGAATGAAAGCATGCGACTCTCTAGACCGATGCCCCAGAGAGCTTCTCGCATGTAGTCCCAGGACACCCTGTCGAACGCCTTCTCGGCATCCAATGATAGAAAGAAGCCTTGTGTTTTGGAGAGTGTAAGCCAATGGTGAAAGTTGAGCGTACGAATGGTGTTATCCCTGGCTTCACGGCCAGGGACAAATCCCACTTGATCTAGGGAGACTAGGCCGGGTAGAAGAGGGAGCAATCTGTTTGCCAGAATTTTCGTATATATCTTGATGTCCACATTTAGGAGTGAGATCGGTCTGTAATTAGCAACCGAAGAGGGGTCTTTACCCTCCTTAGGAATCCAAGTAATGTGGGCAGCTAACATTCTATCCGGTCTAGTCTGGGGATCCGATAGGGTATTGAGGGTATCGAGCAATCTTGGGGAGAGGACCTCGGAGAAAGATTTATAATACTGTAGGGAAAATCCGTCTGGGCCCGGACTTTTGCCCACTTTCATTTGTTTGATGGCTGACTCTAATTCTATCAAGGATAATCGGCTTTCAAGCTCAAGTGATTGTTGGGGGGTTATGGGTTTAGGGCTATAGTTGGCTAAGAATTCTGTAATAAGGTCAAGGTGTTTTTCGGGAGTAGTTTGGGTAATTTGATCAGTTCTTAGGTTATATAGCTTTGAATAGAAACTCTCAAATTCTTTGGCAATATCTTCATTCTTGACCAGAGGACTCCCCACGTTATTGTGAATAGTGTGAATTATTGAGGAATTTTTAGACGATTGTACTGTGCGCGCCAAAAGACGGCCGCACTTGTTTCCATGTTTGTAGAAAATCCTCTGGCTAAGAATGTAACGTCGTTTAGCTCGCTTATCTAGTTCCTCCAAAAGGAGATACCGGGCCTGGATTAAGTCCTGAAGGGTGGATTGAGCTTGTGTCTGTTTGTGAGTTGTTTCAAGGGCTTTGACCGAGGAGAGAAGAGCTTGGATTTTTTCCTGTTGTAGCCTTTTATTTTTTGCTGCTAGGGCCAGGAGTTCACCTTGGATCACACATTTATGAGCCTCCCAAAGGGATATTAGAGAGATTTCAGGGCTGGAGTTTTCAGCAAAGTACTGTTGGATGCGGGTGCGTATGTAATCACTGGAGGTTGGGTCTTTAAGCAGAGAGGCATTTAAACGCCAGAACTTTGTTTTGGTAATAGTGTCTGGGAAAGAAAGCGTGACCGTAATCGGGTGGTGGTCCGATAAAAACATGGGTTCTATCGTAGATTGTTGTAGGTACCGTAAGTCAGTCTGGGATAAAAAGAAATAGTCAATTCTAGAATATTTTTGGTGTGGGGCTGAGTAAAAGGTATAGTCTTTGACTGAGGGAGCCAGTGTACGCCAAGCGTCATGCAGGGTTAGGCTTTGAAGTTGCAACTTGATCTGTCGTAAGGCTTTATATGTCAATGCGGAAGTCCCAGTAGAGGAGTCTAGCAAGGGATTTAAAGGAACATTGAAGTCCCCTCCTAATAGTACCAGACCCTTCTGGAATGAGGCTAGAAGGTCACATGTTTTTCTAAAGAAAGTGACCTGGTGCTCGTTTGGGCTGTATATGTTGGCTAAAGTTATGGGTTTAGAGGCGTAGGTGCTCTTGAGAACGATAAATCGACCTTCGGGGAGGGAGTCTTCAAGATGGAAATTTGCGTGTTTAGATACTAATATGGAAACCCCTTTAGTCTTACTGTCTGGATTTGTAGCATGAATTGCCGAATTATAAATATGGTTAGATAGTTTAGGAATGGCGTCCGAACGAAAATGGGTCTCTTGTAGGTATATAAAGTGTGCTCCATGTTTGGAGAGAGATGACAGAACTTTGGACCTTTTTTCAGGTAGGTTAAGGCCTTTCACATTGAGGGAAATGCACCTCAACGTCAGGGGTGAGTTTGTTTTATGTTTAGAGTTCATGTTTGTGTGCAAAATAATGGATCAGGGCTATTGAGCTGGGGGGATGGCAGCGGGCGGGGGGGGGGGGGGGGTGAGCGCAGGTTCAAGAGAAAAAGGGGGACTCGAGATGTTAGATGGGAAAGACTTTAGTTGAAAAAAAAAAAAAGAACAGTGAGAGTCAAGAGGAAATGAGAAAGCCAGAGAGAGGTAAAGAGAGATGATAGAAAGGAAGAACAGAATACTCCAGAGATGGAAATAGAACCTCTATTCCACCTTAAGAAAGAAGAAGAGGATCTGGGATGTCAGCAGGTGACCCAATGGGACCGCTGTGTGGGGATGAGAGTATGGGTGGGGAACACCAAGTGTCTGCCACCCGGGAACCAGAAAAGCAATTGTGTTAAGGATGCACTGGAGGTGCAGTCACCTGTATGCATAGTGGGACCCTGCTAAAAGCTCAAGATAAACGAAAAAGAAAAAAAGAAACCATCATCAATCATATTAACTGTAACAGAAAGAACCATGACACATCTAGTGAAACTGTTGCATCATAGATAACAAATACCGTCTCGGACAAGGTTAGAGGGAGAGACATTGCTTCCAGTGTGCGTAATCATATTAAGCCTGAATGGTTTGTTCAACAGGTGTAATCAAATTAAAGCACAATCTACCTCTATAGTACAGTATTGAGGGGATTAAGTCTCAGGGCTGGGTAAGGAGAGAGAGAGAAGGGAAGGAAGGTGAGGGGGTGAGAAAATTAAGGATGGAGAAGAGGGGTGAGAGGGAGATGAGGTGAAGGTGGAAAGTTGGGGGGACTTGGGAGAGGACCCAGATTTGTCCAGCCGTGTAAAATTTTTCCACCCTTACTTATCGATTACAGGGGACAAGAAAGTATAATGTTTAGGTCTGGGCTATTCCTAAAAAGGCATGATCACAAAGCGATTTGTTATACATTTGAGTAGTAGTAGTAAAAGTGCCTATCTTTGTTAATAAAAAAGCACAGCTGGATAGTTTGGGTCAGTACATGGAGACCTGGGATGCTAGAATCGAGAAGAGGGAAAGTCGGTACCTGAACCCCACGTTAGTAAGGAAGGAGCCTTATAAAGCAAATGGTTAGGCGTTTAGTTCTGAAGTTCAACATTTTTTTTTTTTTTGTGCATCCCAGGTATTTATGCTCTTGTTTCCATAGTGGCCTATCTAGATATGAGTGAAAAAGAATAATAATCAGGCATAAAAAGTTACTAAGCAGGATGACCCCTCAGATCAATATAACTAACAAGCTATGTTTTAGTCCCGTGCAATGGCCACATAGTGTGGAAACAGTGGTAAAGGGGAACAAGGATTAAAAGGGGTAGCTGTGCATCTTCTGGTAAAATCAGAAGGAAATCCAGCGGGGTAAAGTTGTCTTTGCCATGTCGCTGAGTTAGATGATCAAAGTACCTCTTTCTAGGTGCAAACCTTCATGTTGACTCAGGCCGTAGATTGTATAGGCAGATTGATAGAGCAACTTTTTAACTGGGAGACGTAAAAGTAAAGAGTCAAAAGCAATGAGTAATCCATGGCTGGGTCCTCTTCATGTTCGTCCTGTTGGGTAGCAGAAAAGTTCCCGTGGAGATGAGGTTAGGAATAGCTATGAGGCTGGAGAGAAAGGATTAGATGTATGCATCAGGGGGAAGTCATGTATCGGGGTGAGGAGAAGATCAGGTAGTGTCAGGCGTTGTACTTATGAACGGGAGCACTGGAAAGCAGAGTAAGGTTCCTAGGCCTCCATATGGCCCCTCCTTGCCGAGGGCGAGGTGGGCGATTCCGGACTACGGTGATACAGATCACGGCGGGAGGAGTGAGCGGAAGAAGAGACTGAGTCCGCTCCCCGTCTGCGTGATCTTTGCTGCTGTGCTTTTGGAGTTGGGTTCAGCGAGGTTGGCATCCATGGCTCTGAGGGGAAGTACAGAGCGTACCAATCTGGAAGTTCCATGCGAGGGAGGTTGAGTTGCTCGCAAAAGTTCTGTAGATCTTCCGGTGTTCTTAGCAAGGCGGAGCGCCCCCCTGGCGGATGCCGAGAGTCCAAACGGGAATTTCCAGCGGTATTGAATATTACGTGCGCGAAGAGCATACAGCAGGGGGTGAAGAGCTCTTCTGTTTTGGAGCGTTATTTGGGACAGATCCTGGAATAATTTAATTTCCGCGCCATTGTGAATAATTCTGCCTTTTTCTCTTGCTTTTCTTAAGATTTCTTCTTTCAGAGGAAAGTTAACCACGCAGCAAATAATGTCCCTGGGAGGTTCGTTTTCACGAGGTTGTGGGTGTAATGCTCGGTGGGCTCTTTCCATGTCAATTGGTGAATCAGCCGGGCGATCAATTAAATCATTAAAGATCACACAAATGGTTTGCTGTACAGATCCTGGGTCTATGCTCTCAGGGACCCCCCTCACCCTAATATTATGCCTCTTACCTCAATTATCGAGGTCTTCCACATGCCTGTGTAACTCAAATAGTTGGGAGAGCTGTGTGTCATATGTGCGCTGTACTTGCCGAATGGCCGCCGTATGTGTCTGGGTGGTTTGCTCCACGTTGTCTATGCGGTGAGCCACTGCCTGGATGTCTGTCTTTATCTCTGTGATCGCCGCCGTCACAGTGCTTTTGATGCCAATGGCGAATATTTCTAGATCTGTCAGACTCGGCAGCTAATCCCGGACCGGATCGAAAGCGGGGGTTTCCCTTCCTGTATGTGTGCCGCTTGTCAAGCTAGGCAAGCTCGGGGTCTGGGCCTGAGAGGCCGCGATGGCCGCCTGACGCTGTGTCCGAAAGAGTTCCAGAATGTTCTTACTCAGCTGAGTACCTGACTCCATAGTGGCCCGGGATGCAGATGTGCTCCGAGTATATCTGTTGATGCTGGGTTTCGGGTGCAGGGTACCCAAATGGTTAGGTTTGGTTCCCGGGTTGCAGGAGCAGTCAGATTATGCTGCCATTCAGGTCTCCGTCCAGGCCACGCCCCGCGACAGCAAAATTTTAAAGAGGCTGTGTTAGTCACACAAGGCAGGGTTATGACTAGGCTGAAAAACAAAAACATAAAAAAAATCAGTGATTTAACTGCTAAATGGCAGAGAATTGAGCAGTGAGACAGAATGCAGCATTGCAGGGGCATGATTAATACACTAAAAATGGTTCATTAAGCTAAAGTTATTTTGGTGCCTATAGTATAGATAGAACTATCCCACTTTTAGGGTCAGACTCATAGAGGTATACTGGAAGGAGAGAATACCCTAAACATGGCATGGGTTTCTTAGTCGATATTTAAGACACTTGTTATAACACTCATTTAACACATAACAGTGGTTTATTCAATAAACTCCAAACGATAGCAAAGATTAAAATACTAAATGGAGGTAAAAATAACCAATATGGAAAAATTCTCCAAATCGACTGTAGTACTAGTAGTAGCCATAGCTTGATCTTTGCCATTTGTATTTTGGTTCACTACAATTTGGAGTTTCTTGAAAAACTAAAAAAAAAAAAAAAAAAAGTGCAAGGTGCTTCATGAGTTGAAAATACACCAGTTTAAAACTTAAATAAAAGTGCAAACAATTTGTTGTAGTAAAACTACAAATATTACAACTCATTAACCATATAGTAAACAATCTGTACTGTAAAGTGCCACTGTACTATAGTATTACAATATTCCATTTTCAGTAACTAATTTTTGATGTCTGAGTAAGACAGAAAAGATTGTCTACACAAGTGACACGCCAGAGAATCTTTTTTGAAGATTCTTTCTATTATTGGATCTGCACTTAGAACATTTCCTGGGATTTTGTGAACTGAAAGATTTGACAGCACTTGTGTCAGATTGAACATTGCTTGCACAGATACAAAGTTGCTGCCTTCTTTAATCCCTTCCTTGCTTTGTCTGCTACTATGGCATACATTCTCGATTAAATTCACTAACAATTGCACTTGTTCAGACATTGTCTTACTGTAGGAAATAATTTTGCAATAAAGGGGTACATATAGCATCTCACAAAAGTGAGTTCACCCCCTCACATTTTTGTAAATCTTTTATTCAATCTTTTCATCTGACAACACTGAGGAAATGTCATTTTGCTACATTTTGTGAGTGTACAGCTTGTATAACAGTGGAAATTTGCTGTCCCCTCAAAATAACTCAACACACAGCCATTAATGTCTAAACCGCTGGCAAGAGTATACCCCCCAAGTGAAAATGTCCAAATTGGGCCCAATTAGCCATTTTCCCTCCCAGTTTCATGTGATTCATTAGTCGCTAGTGTTACAACAAGGTCTCAGGTGTAAAACTTGGTGTTATCGCTCTAAAACTGGAAGATCTAAATACATGCCACAGTGGCACCTCATGGGAAAGAACTGAGGATCTCTATAAAGATGGCCTTGGCTCCAAAATTGCCAATAACCTGAAACTGAGCCGAAGCACGGTGGCCAAGAACATACAGCGGTTTAGCAGGACAGGTTAAACTCAGATCAGGCCTCGCCAATGGTCGACCAAAGAAGTTGATTGCACGTTCTCAGCGTCATATCCAAGGGTTGTCTTTGGGAAATAGACTTATGAGTTTAAAGGTGATGGACTGGCCAAGCATATCTCCAAACCTAAACCAGATTGAGCATTGGTGGGGCATTCTCAAACTGCAAATGGAGGAGCGGAAGGTATCCAACATTCAACAGCTCCGTGATGTCGTCATGGAGGAGTGGAAGAGGACTCCAGTAGCAACCTTGAAGCTCCAGTGAAGTCCCATGCACAAGAGGGTTAAGGCAGTGCGAGAAATTGGTGACCACACAAAATATTAAGACTTTGGACCCAATGTTGACATTTGTACTTAGGGGTAAACTCATTTTTGTTGCCAGCGGTTTAGACAGTAATGGCTGCCTGTGTGTTGAGTTATTTTGAGGGGACAGCAAATTTACACTGTTATACAAGCCGTACACTCACTACTTTTACTTTAGATTGTAGCAAAGTGAAATTTCTTCAGTGTTGTCACATGAAAAGCTATAATAAAATATTTACAAAAATGTGAGGTGTATGGGTACTTATTTTGTGAGATACTGTACATAGCATCCCAAAAAGCCAACCACCATTAACTGTTATTCTTGAACTACCCTACTATAGGTATAGTTTAGAATATTAGTTTCAGGAGCAAATTCAATTTACTGAGGCAGCTGAAGTGCTTGTAATGGTTAATCTTTGAGAGAACCAAGGTATGCCTTCGTGATTGTTTGTTACCAAAATGATCAATTACACATTCATCAGACACAGATTCCAAAACACCCTTTTCAATGGAAAGAACTGCAAGATGATGAAGCCTTGCTTGCCCCATTGTACCTCTGAGCCATGTATGAAGACGTCTCAAAGCACTAAATGATCTTTCACAAGAGCAGCTGCTCACAGGAATTGTTAGGAATTTTAACCGTTGGAAACATTAAAGGATCCAAAAGTCTGCAAATGTGCTGTACTGTTAGTACTGCACCTTCCTGTTTTTTGCGTTCAAAGAAGTTTTTAGCAACAACTACTTCTTCATAGTGCAGATCAATTTTGTAATGTTGTGCAAGGGCCTTTATGTCTTCTGACAGAAAAGAGGAAGAAAGTGGGTTGCATGCCTCAATGCCCTTGACCAAATTTTCTTTAATGCTTGAGAAACGATGGTCAAGTTCAAAGAGCATTCGGTCCAAGCAAGGGTAAAAGATTTTTGTTCTAAGAATATCTTCACTTGACAAATGATCACGTGTTGTTGGTCTGCCTTCGTACACAAAGTCTTCCATCATTTTTGGTTTTTTAATTTGCCTGGATGTTTGTGGATTCTCAGTGTCAGTGTCAAACAAAGAAACAGCTTTTTGAAGTATATCTCTTGATTTGGCATTGGTTCTTAGAGATCTTAATGAAGTACAAACATCTTTTTTATACTCTAATGCAGTAGACAAATCTAGGTTTTCCTTCTGAAGCAACTTATGGAAACCTTCTGTAGTAGCCAGTAACAATTCAAACGCAAAAAGGCAGTAACGCATTGATAACCTGCGCAATTTAATAAACAAGCCAGTGGCTATGGCAGATTTCTCCTCTTTAAGACACTGCACAACAGCTGTAAAGTTGCGTATTGGGGCAGTAATGGAACGTATCTGGCAAGACCAACGTGTCTCTGAGAGCTGTACTAGTTCTGTTTCTTTTAGTCCAAGTTGCGCCTGAACATCAATGAACTTTTGGTGCTGTGTAAAAGATACACTAAAAAAAAGTATAAAGGTTTTCTAGTGTTTAAAAAAAATCGGAAGCCTCTGGGATTGCTTTGCAGGTATAGCAGAGTACAAGGTTTAGTTCATGGGCATAACAGTGAACATAAATAGCTTCAGGATGTTTTTTCTGAAACTTTGCTTGTACACCACCAATTACGCCACTCATAACTGCAGCTCCATTGTACGTTTGAGCAACACAGAGGACATTGGCTAAACCATTAACTGTGAGGCAATCTTCCAAAGATTCTGTTATTGAATTTGCACTTAAATCTTTCAGTTCACAAAATCCCAGGAAATGTTCTTTTACAGCACTTGTGTCAGGTTCAACGTAGCGTACACAGATAGCAAGTTGCTCTTTTCTTTTATCCCTTACTTCGTCTGCCATTATGGCATACATTCCAGATTTCTTTAAATGGCTAACAATTGTACTTGTTACCTCTTCTGAACAGCACTGTATGAGATCATTGTGTGATGAATGGGAAGAGTACGTAGCATTGCCTGGAGGCTTGTACGTTTGAAGGAAAGGATCAAATTTACGTAAATAATTTAATCACTCTTTAAAATTGCCTCTATTTAGGCTTCCTTCTCCATCCTTCTAAATGACCTCAAAATGATATGCCCTGCTTGGCAAGAAGCACTGTGGTTGCAAATATTCGTTTTAGATACTGTACTCTCGCCTTTCTCGAATTTGGAGTTCAGTAGCTTTTTCTATTTGTTCTACAACATTTCCACGCAGTTTAGCATCTTTACAAGCTGCCCATGCCAACATGCTAGACTTGTGAAGAACACTTCTTTCATGCTCCTTAAAGGAATCTAAAGCACGTTTCCAATTTTTAAAACCTTGTGTGGTTAAGAATGCGTCCAGATTGTGCCTCTTGCCTTTTCGACAAGCAAAACAAAATGCAGTATTTTTTTTTACATGAATATTCTAGCCAATTATATTTTTCAAACCAGTGAAATTGGAATGATCGCTTTTGTGAACCAAACATTTCATGTGGATATTGCTTTAGTTTAGGCTGCATAGAACCACTATCCACATCTCCTAGATCAGTAACATCACAAACTGCAGTCATATCAATGGATCCATCATCCACTTCTGTATCTGTTGTGGTACTAGAAGTGCCTTCCTCTGCAAGTAAAATACTGTCATCACATTCTGAAATTTGATCTGTGCTCACGGCTTCTTCCTGAGACTCAGGCTCAGCTTCTCCTGCTGCGTTTGACCCTTTTTTGCTGAAAAAATTTCTGATATCCATATCCTATGAAGAAATTATTTTGAATTCAGAGTTTGCTTTCCTGAACTTAGTAGGTATATAATTTTTTTTTTTATCCATGTTTAAATGTTTTTTTTTTTAACTTAATATGTGTATTTATTGTTAGTGAGATTAGTTTCTTCTTGTTTATAAAACGTGTACACCCACTATTCACTACAGGCTGCAGCAGTGGTTGCAAGCGTGCGCTGGCAACATCCCACTGGAAAATTGAAAATCGCTTGACACATTTATTATCTACCGAAACATGGCCCACACTGTTTCAGGTCTTTGAGCTCTCAAAGGTGGATATAAATTTTGTGATATGTAGGCATTCATTCTCTAAGGCCTAATTCAAACCTGCTATGATTACAGTTTTCATATGGCAGGTGCATTTTGTGCTTTTAAATACATGCTTGTTTTGATCCATTTAATTCTATGTAACCAAAAACCAGAAAAAAGTCTATGGCGGCCTGGCTCTTTCCATAAAATGCACAGATGTCAACTACCACAGGAGACCATGTTAAAGAAGGGTTCCCATGTCAAAAAAAAAAAAATGTAAAGTCAGCAGCTACAAATACTGCAGCTGCTGACTTTTAATAATCGGACACTTACCTGTCCCAGGGTCCAGCAATGCGGGGGATCTCCCCCTCTGTTCAGCGGCGCTGGCATTGTAACTGTGGGCGCCTGGAGTTGGCTTCACAGCTGGGCACCCACTGCGCATGCGCGAGCGGCGCTGCGCACCATAATTGGCCGCGCAATCATCTGGGACCTGTCACGCGTCCCAGATGATTGACAAGAGGGAGGGGGCAGAGCTGAGTACTTCCGGCGCCGAGGTGAAGTGATGTCAAGAGCCCAGGCACCGAAGGAGGCAGACTATAAGGGACCCCCTAGCAACAGCCATTTAGAGGTGAGTAAAAAAAAAATGTCCTTTTTTTTGGCACATTCATGATTTTTATTTTTTTATTGTGGAACACCACTTTAAATGGATTGTAGTGTGCTTTTGCAAAACTGAAAACACAACAAAAAATGCATAGGTGTGAACCAGGCCTGAGTGTTCAGCTGATGCTCCAATTCCAAGAAGCAGAATTCTACTGCTCTGCTCATGAAGACAAGCAGTGTGTGCATGGCTGGATTATTCACAACTATGCATTTATAGTGCTTTTTGAAGATTTGCATTACAGTCTATTCAACAAGGTTTCCTATGGAACACGTTCTGTAGTGCAAATATGCAAAAAGCACAAAAAAGTGGTTATGTAGATGTAATTCAGTGATCATTTAAATGTGCACTATAAACATAACCAGTATAGGGTTATTATGATGCCAGAGCACTAGTGATGCAGAACCTTGGCACCCCAGATGTTTTGGAACTACATTTCCCATGATGCGCATATTCTGCAGTGTATTCAAGCATTGTGGGAAATGTCGTTCCAAAACATTTGGGGGGCCAAGGGTAAAAATCACTGTCCTACAGTGAGCCAGTTTAAATAAATAAGGTGTCAGTTGAAACTTAGGGATTGTTAGAAACTTTTCTACTGGTAGATTCAACACCGTGACCTCACATGACAGATTTTTACATTAATAGACCCTTCTGACAGACAGTCTCCATGCTCCAGATTACTTTTATTGAAAAACTTTAAATCTTTATGGCAAGACTATTGAAAATTGCAAATGAAGTGTCATTCTTTGGAAAATATATTTTTTATGTAGAATTTATTGTCTACTTACCTGTTGTCGTAGGAGGGTTTTGCCTCTTTGGTGTCTCTTCCATTCAGGTTCAGCCTTACAATTGCCCATCAAGTCAGCCTGACCAACTTCTAATGAAGGGAAAGCAGAAAGCTGTCAACAGCTGCATTGTGTTTGGCCAAAAACATTATGCAATATACAAACCACACACAGGGTTGGGAGGTTTTTAAATCTCCTACATGACAAATACATTTTATTATAGCCTAAATGAATCAGTGGCATTGGCAAGGTATTGATAGCATCAACAATTTATTATCTGACTGTAACATGAATCATGTTAAAACATAACAGGCAGCAGGGCAGGGCTATGTTGGCCTCAAAATATTAATAGTATAGATGTAAACGTGAATGCGCTAGGCTAGCAGTAAGTAGTGCTAACGGTGCTTGCTCTAAACTACATGAAACCTCAATTGGGCATTTACAAAGTAAATAGGGTCCTACTGGCACTCCCACCACCATGCTTGCTTGACTCAAATTATTATGTACCACCTGCACCATACATGATCCGACAGGTCACAGGGGAGAAAAAGGCGAAGAGAGAAAGAGAAGAGAGAGGAGAAAGGGAAGAGAGAGGAGAAAAGAGAGAGGAGAAAAGAGAGGAGAAAAGAGAGAGGAGAAGGAGAGTGGAGGAGGAGAGAGAAGAAGGAGAGAGAAGAAGGAGAGAGGGATTTTTACCTGTTTTGTTGTTGCATATTCGTATGCATTGTTGACATGCGTTTCGGTGCCATTCCAAAAAAATACTTTGATGTTGATGGTATGTTGCACATAAAATACTATTAGAAAAAGATACAAGTAATATACAGTAAACAAATCTATTTTCTGGTTGTCAGCATTTTACAAGCGTAAATTGTGATTAATACATACAAAATGTTGCTTGCCATGTTGTCCCTATTTCCTTTGTGGAATTATATAATGAAGTATATTTTATATCTATTAAATGGGTAAGGCAAGGGTACCGTATTATGACTGTAATCCATTTAGGTAGGTAATGTTCTAATTTATTTCAGACTGTCTTAAACCAACATTCTATTTTACAAAATTATTATAATAAACACAGTCTGTGATTTAAATTACACTATAGGATTCTGTTTTAAAATCAATGTGATCAGACATCAGGCCAGCATTTTCTCCATGCTAATTATTGAAGTATATATTATATTAAATGGGTAAAGTAAGGGTAATCTAGGTAGCCAGTAGGTAATGTTCTAATTTATTTCAGACTATAAAGACTTTTTACAAAATTATTTTAATAAACAGTCTGTGAATGTGATTTAAATTAGACTATAGGATTTTATTTTAACATCAATGTGATCAGACATAAGCATTTTCTCCATGCATGCAATTGCATATAGTTACCTGTAGTGTGCTACTGCGCCCCCATCTCATGAAGCATGATGAGTTGATTGATGACCACACGGTCCACCACTGGCAGCAGGTATGATTGATTTGATGATGACTTGAGAGACTAGTCCAGACAGGGCCTGCCCGGCCAGGTCTGGAGCCTGCCGCGGCGGCCGCCTACTGTACTGATCAAAAAAATACTCAAGTGCGCGGCTTTTCCACCCGACAAGGCTGCAGTCAGTGAGTGCAACTCACATTCAGTTCACTGTTCTGGTTCTTGTAGTCAAGTGCGTGGCGCCACGTGGCTACCACGCGGGGCATAGGCCTGGGCAGTGCAGACTAACCACCAGTGCCACTGCCTAGACTCACGGTCAAGGCCCTCGCCTCGCCTCACCTCCGCTCCTCAGCTCAGTCTGTTAGGCTCAGGCTGCTCAGCAGTCAGGTCAGGTCAGTGCCACCTTGTTTGGCCTGCCCTGGCCTGTAGTGGTCGCACGCTGGCTCAGCCTGGCTGGTCCTTCTGAGTCCGGGCGGCGAGCGCGGCGGCTGGTCACTCTCCATCTGTGGAACGTCACCTCCTCCTTGAGTCTGGACGATGTTAGCGTGCGCTTTGTCTCCCGCCGGCCGCCGCTATATGAAGGTAGGGGCCGGCCGTGCGTGATGCGTCATCACGGTGCGTGCCGCCTATCATGACGTCACACGCCCTGACTCCCAGCCACCGCTCATGCGCGGTGCGACGCCGCACTTTCATGGGGGACTTGGGGCTAATAATTTTAAAATAAATGGCCGAGACTTGGGGCTTTTCAGGGTCACATTTGGGGCTTCAGCCACACCTAGCCACCCCCTCCCGACGCCCCTGCTCCTAAGCAAAGCTATACCAGCAGATCTGAGCCTACCCACTGTACCAATTAGCTCCTTAGGCTCCCTCCTTCTAGTTCTTGTAGCTCTTTACGTGGACTTCTGTCAGCAAGCCACTCTGAGCTTGTCAGCTTCCTCAGTGAGGAAGCTAACAGGCTCAGAAAGGCCTGCTGACAGTGAAGACATTGCAGGTCGGACAGGGACAGCCAAAGGCCTGGATGTGGCTCTGGGGCCGCAATTTGCCCAATTCTGCTCAAGAAGGATGAAGATGATGTGGTGGTTGCAGGGCCATTTCCTCCGGTCTGTCAGGTCACCTTGAGGCTAGGTGACAGATGCATTCTGTAGGAGTCAGAAGTGCACCGCTAGGTAGTGGACCCTAGGACTGACTGCTGCGGATTGAACCCTGGGAGGTTCAGGAAGCAGGTCTACCAGATCACTGACACAGATCCCACTGGGAGCTAGAGCATAGATTCCCCAGGGCGTGGAGTCTAAGAGCCAGCAGGTGTTCACCAGAGCCTCTAGTGGTGAGGATGGACTGCGCTGCAGTCTGGCTCCAGGTCGCGGCCCCCAGGGTCTCACAGCTCACGCTCACGGTAGACTACAGGAGAAGAGGAAGGAGGCAGCAGGCTGGAACAACAAGGAAAGTAAGGGAAAAGCCAAGGTCGGGGCCACAAGCAGACAAGAACAGAGTTCACGCCAAGGTTCAGGGTCACAGGCAAACAGGGATGGTCGGGGACACGCCAAAGGTCAGGGTGACAAGCAGACAGGAATAGTTAAAAACAGGCCAAAGTCAGTAACTGGAATCAGACGTAGGAAACACAGCAAGTACACACAAAAGCTAACACACAATGGTTGATCAGCACTGCTGGCTTGCAGTGCACAGGTTAATATAGGGTTCCCTGATAGGAGCTGGGGTGGAGCCATGCTAGAGGAGAGTTTACAATAGCAGTCAGGTGAGGGTCAGCTGGTCTCTAGAGATGAACACATGGAGACAGATAAGCTGACAGACAAACTCTATTGCATAACCATGACAGTGTCTCTTATAAGTTTGTATAAAATTGTTGAAGAAGGGTGTTAGTTTAGGGAATGAACTACAGGGGGGAAATGTCTTGAATTTTTACAATCTGAAGGCTTTGCCTTCTTTTTTTGTAAGACACCACCATTTTGTTTGAAGCATCTATTTGAGTCAAAATTATGACTGCCTGTGTTTGTCTAACTTGAATCTTATTTGGATACTAGCCATAAGAAAAATGGATGTTCACCTATGCTAGAATACTTTAGATTACAGATTAATGTCCTTTCTGATTAATCAGTGTCCTTTCTGAATGAAATGGGTTCATTTCCTTTTCAATTAGTTTTTATTGAATATTCGACATTAAAACAATAACGTAATAAAATTGAGAGTTACACAATTTTGCATAGTGTGCATCGGTTCGCGTTTACCTTTGACCATTCCTAGGTAAAGTTGTCGCCTCTGTGATCCAGGCACCCCCAATGGGAAACGGGTTCATTTTATTGATTATACTGTTTTATTGCTACACCTCTTTAGGATGTATCATGTTACTTTACTAAACATATACACTTGTACATGAAACAATAGGCATATTTGATTGTTCTCACCTATGTGTTAAAATAAATATTTTATCATCCATAACAAGGCGTTTGTGTTCCTGGAGAAGAAGGGCTGGCATGGTCCAAATTTACAAATGTTTTTAATGTTTTCGATTCACATTATGGCTCAGTGACAAAGGCTAACATGACGAATCGATTAGGTTAATATTCCTAGCCAGTACAGAGACAGCAGTAAAAACTGGACAGGGATTCCTATCAATCTTTACTCTAATCTAAAACTGAAAAAATGTTTTTAGCTGCTTTTCTGTTCATAGCATTTTTTTTTGTTTTTATGCTGTATAGCTTAACTTAAAAAAAAGACTTTTGTGTTGGGGGTTTTGGGGTTTTCATTTATTTTTGTGGTATATATATATATATATATATATATATATATATATATATATATATATATATATATATATATATATATATATATATATATAATGTTAATAGGCCTTTTTAAAGTAAAGTTTTTTTCTTCATTTTATTTTTATTTTATAAAGATTTCTTGTAAAAAGTGTGATTTTGTTTCAGGGATAGTATTTTGGAGTTTTCCTTTCTTTTTCAGCTTTTTACATTTTCTTGTTCAAATAGTTTATTGATAACAAGAATGAAGAGTAAAGAAAATACAGTGCCTTGAAATACTGTAGTATTCATATCCCTTGAAAATTTTCCACATTTTGTCATGTTACAACCAAAAACGTAAATGTATTTTATTTGGATTTTATGTGATAGACCAACACAAAGTGGCACATAATTGTAAAGTGGAAGGAAAATGATAAATGATTTTCCACATTTTTTACAAATAAATATGTGAAAAGTATGGTGTGCATTTGTATTCAGACCCCCTGAGTCAATACTTTGTAGAACCACCTTTCGCTGAAATTATAGCTGCAAGTCTTTTTGGGTATGTCTCTACCAGCTTTACACATCTAGAGAGTGAACCGTTTGCCCATTCTTCTTTGCAAAATAGCTCAAGCTCCGTCAGATTGGATGGAGAACACCTGTGAACAGCTATTTTCAGGTCTTGCCACAGATTCTCAATTGGATTCAGGTCTGGACTTTGACTGGGCCATTCTAACACATGAATATGCTTTGATCTAAACCATTCCATTGTAGCTCTGGCTATATGTTTAAGGTCATTGTCCTGCTGGAAGGTGAACCTTCGCCCCAGTCTCAAGTCTTCTGCAGACTCTAATGCCCTGTACACACGACCGATTTTGCTGTCGGAATAAACTCAGAAGGTTTTTCCGCATGGAGTTCCGACAGAATTCCGCTCAAGCTGTCTTGCATACACACGATCACACCAAATTCCGACCATCCAGAACGCGGTGACATAGAACACATATGACGGGACTAGAAAACCGAAGTTCAATAGCCAGTAGCCAATAGCTTCCGTCTCGTACTTGCTTCAGAGCATGCGCTGTTTTTGGTGCGTTGGAACAGCATACAGACGAGCGTTTTTTCCGATAGTAATTTGTTCTGTTGGAAAAATATAGAACATGTTCTCTATCTAAGTCCATCTGAATTTTCGACGGAAAAAGTCCGATGGGGCATACACATGGTCGGAATATACGATGAAAAGCTTCCATCGGACTCTTTCTGTTGGAAATTCCGCTCGTGTGTATGCGGCATAACAGGTTTTTCTTCTAACATTGACCTGTATTTGGCTCCATCCATCTTCCCATCAACTCTGACCAGCTTCAATGTACCTGCTGAAGAAAAGCATCACCACAACATGATGCTGCCACCACTATGTTTTACAGTGGGAATCTTGTGTTCAGGGTAATGTGCAGTGTTGATATTCTGTCACACATGGCGTTTTGCTTTTAGGCCTAAAAGTTCAATTTTGGTCTCATCTGACCAGAGCACCTTCTTCCACATGCTGCTGTGTCCCCCACGTGGCTTCTCTCAAACTGCAAACAGGACTTCTTATGGCTTTCTTTCAACAATGGCTTTCTTCTTGCCACTCTTCCACAAAGGCCAAATTTGTGGAGTGCACGACTAAAAGTTGTCCTGTGGACAGATTCTCCCACCTGAGCTGTGGATCTCTGCAGCTCCTCCAGAGTTACCATGAACCTCTTGGCTGCTTCTCTGATTATTGCTATCCTTGCCCAGTTTAGGTGGACGGCCATGTCTTGGTAGGTTTGCAGTGGTGCCATACTCTTTCCATTTTTGGATGATGGCTTGAATAGTGCTCCGTGAGATGTTTAAAGCTTGGGATTTTTTATAACCTAACCCTGCTTTAAACTTCTGCACAACTTTATCCCTGACCAGTCTGGTGTGTTCCTTGGCCTTCATGATGCTGTTTGTTCACTAAGGACTTAGGACTTCACAGAACAGTTGTATTTATACTGAGAATAAATTACACACAGGTGGACTCTATTTACTAATGAGGTGACTTCTAAAGGCAATTGGTTCCACTAGTTTTTTTTAGGGGTATCAGAGTAAAGGGGGCTGAATACAAATGCATGCCACAATTTGCAGATATTTATTTGTAAAAAATTTGGAAAACCATTTATCATTTTCCTTCCACTTCACAATTATGTGTCACTTTATGTTGGTCTATCACATATAAAATACATTTACGTTTTATTTTATTTATGTATTTTATTTATCACCCCAATAAAATACATTTATGTTTTTGGTTGTAACATGACAAAATGTGAAAAATTTCAAGAGGTATGAATACTTTTTCAAGGCACTGTACCTAAGTAATGAGATCCTCTGCCCTTGACAAGTAATGTCTTGCATTGCCTGGCACCCATAGTTCTGAATATTTTTTTGCACCCCCAGTTCTAAATTGTTTACACTTTGTTGTGCATCTCGTCTTGTACAATTTGTTGTTACTCTCGTATATCTCACAATGGTTTCTTAACCCATATGTTGTTAACTAAACTCTTCTTTCCTATTAAATAATTTTAACAAGAACATTAGACCAATTAATATTTTTCTTGTCATAGTTAAGGTGGGCACATACTATAAGAACGGTCATCCGGTTTTTCTCAATGTTTCACAGCAAGTCAAACCTGAGGATAAAACTAATGTACAAAAATTCTCATTTGACAAAGGCTTTTTCTTGTTGTTTATTGTTTCTGATTATGCACAGTCTTTCATAACTAATTTTTCTAATGAAAATCATTAGTTCTGTTCACATACAAGAAAAATTTTGGAGCTTGTCCCTTCAGAAATGTTTGTTTCGAAAGTCAGAATTGGATGTTGAAAGCTGTGTACACACTATACGAAAATCGAACCATCGTGCCTCTTACAGAATTTTTCTTCCAATTTTCTCATAGTGTGTACCCATCATTAGACAGGTAAAGCTTGGTCAGAAAGGAGGAGGGAGAATAAGTACAATGAGCCATTTAGGTGTCATGCAGTGCACAAATCATGCTGATAGGTGGAGAGAGCAGATGTAAACCTTAGGCTTTCATGGACAAACATAATTCCTTTGGCAAGTAAAACAGCTACCATGTATGTATTTATCTTTTGCCTTGAGTTTATCTTTAGCTTTAAGTAAAATGCCAACTTTTTTTTTATTTAGGACCTTCATAATGCAGTTGAAGTAAATCTTGGTTAGGGTGAAAATTGTTCCTTTAGTATAGCCCTTTGTGCCAATCAGAAACAATTACAGTTCTTGATGGAAGCTGATGTTGTTTTCCCTGGTTCAAACCTCCTGTAGCATGTAGAAAAAGAGATGTCATAAATTAACTCTCCCAGTCCCCACATACGTCATGTTGTTAAATGCATAGTGCATTATATATATAATTGTTTCCTTAAATATATTGTCACCTTGCAGGGTTTTTAGGGTATCATATTACATAGATATTTAATATACAACTTGTGCTAAGTGTATTCCTTTAATAATCATGTGCTTCAAAGATATTAGTGCTCACCTTCTAATGCTTTACTTGTTCAGTTAGTGTCGGTTCACACTGGGACGACTTGTCAGGCGACCTAGCCACCTGACAAGTAGCGTCCCGTTCTGTACAATGGAACCGTTCTGACTTAGAAAAAGGTTCCTGTACGACTTTGGGGGCACCTTGCATTGACTTCTATACAGAAGTCTTTTTGCAAGTTGCCGCTCCTGTCGTGTCCAGGTCGCCTGAGGCAGTCGTGCTGCACGTCGTGCTGCCTCAGTGTGAACCAACACTAAGGCGTGAAACCGCCTTCTGAATGTTTAATTTCCTGAAAAGTAAGTCATCCACACATTTGTAATATCTACTAAAATAGACTTGTTTTTGTGTGCATATTAAAGACTGCTGACTTCAAGTACATTGTGTTTCTCAGTACTATTGTGCATGAAATGAATGCATTGCAAAACTAAGCAGAATTAAAATATATATAAATATATATATATATTTAATAATATTAAAATGGTGGTTGTGAGATTTCCAGGGTGTACCCAAAGCTGTTCTAGACATCTCCATAAGAGAACTAATTTTCTGTGTAAGCAAGACAGGGAATCAAAAAAGTGCTTATTAGTGTTGTAATCACAAGCTGAATATGAGACTTCAGCTGTTATGAAAAGACACACTCCCCAAAATATTCATACAATGTTTCTGTGCTTAATTCTAGACAGTTATTTTAATTGCTCAGGTGACAGTGTATTTGTTTTATGCAAATGCTCAAACATGTAATGAGTATTTGTGATGAAACAAAGTACAGTATATATCATAGTAAGATTGCCATTGCTATTAGTCTTCCAACAGAACTACAACATAGAAAAGATGGGCCAGGAAGGTGGTTTCCTTGTTTTGCATGTACGTTGTATGAAAATCTGTCAGTAATAGATGGCAGGAGCAAGTGGTGCATGAGTGGAGGGAAAAAAACCTCTGGGTGCATAAGTAAAACAAATTTTAATGTAGATACATTCATGAGCAACTCACATTTGAGTAGTTAAAACGAGCATGGTCCCAACATGGGGGTATTATCAGTATGGTCAATCTGTGTCTGCTGGAGGGGCGCTTCTCAGTTTGTTCTGGACATCGCTGGATGGAGACCCGTCGGCCGCGATGGACATGCACTCAGAGCAAGGCTTGAGGTGCAGATGGATCCAGACGAGAGTGGATGATGTCACTGGTATGCGACGCGTTTCATGAGCGTGCTAGCTGCGAGTGACGCGGCAGCTGCGCTCCTTCATCAAGCTGCCTCTACTGTGGGCCATTTATTGCTTCTAGTTCCTTGCGCCTCTTACTTGTATAACATGAGTGGAGGGAAGAACACAAGCACAAGAGTCAGAGTCCTTGCTAGGAATTATAGTGTTCAACACTTAGCCCTGGTTCACACTGGAGCATTTTGACATGCGATTTGACATGTCGAATCAGCGGCAATTGCCGTCAATGGCACCGTCCTAATCAGTGCGACACCGCATCTGTGGCTCTGCACCGATTTCAAAAAGTAGTTTCTGTATTACTTTTTGCGATTTCGGACTGCAATTTACATTTACATCCGTGCAGAAACCTACACAGATGTCTCTGAAATCGTGGCTGGAATCGGGACTGACAGCTGAACTTGCATGGCTTCATTCCTGCAGCTCAGTGTGAACCTGGGCTAAAACCGGATTTTAAAATATTCACTTCTGTGTTGTCAGGGACTAGTGTTGGGTGAAAAGTTCAAGCTGAGCAAAAGTTCGGCCCGAACATTGCTTGTTACTCTGTTCGGTGAACACTCGAAATTGCGTGGTGCTCGGTGCGATGTTTGCCTGCTGAGCGCCCCACAATGCACTGCGCGCTTCACAGTGCATTCTAGGGCCCTAATTAGCACTGTCAGAGCCCTGATTGGAGAAAGTCATCATCACTTTGTCCAATAACGGCTCAGTGCTCATAGTCCTATCCCACACTATAAAAGGTAACTTCCCATAGAAAGCTTTTGCAGTGTATTGTTGGAGTGTGGATAGATAGGACAGGGCTCTGTTTGCTACTAGCGAGTTAGTGTATTCACTTATAGCGACTCTGAGTGTAGAGTGTTAGTGTAGTGTTAGTGTAGTGTTTGTATAGTGTGTGAGTATAGTGTGTCTGTGTATGCAGTGTTTAACACAGCTTTACATAACATATAGTGCTGTATACACTTTTTTTTTTGTTCCCTGCCTGCCCCTCTTTTTTTTTAAATTGTCAGACTGTGACGCTGGTGTTCCCCCTTTTTTAATTTTTTTTTATAATTTTTACATTTCTGTCAGCATCAGTCCTCAATTTTTAAGTGCACCAAACACCACTTTTCATTCAAAAAATGAAAAAAATGCGTCCAATCATACATTTCCCAGTTTCTATTAAATTTGGGTAATAAGATCCCCTCCATCATGTCTGGGAGGCCAACAAGGTGAGGCAGACATTCTCATGCCACTATGAGGGGCCCAGCAGCATCTGTGTCCACAGGCAAAGATGGACGTGGTCCATCTTCAGGCAGGGCACATTTGTCCCTGTTTAGTGATGTTGCCAGTGCTATCCAGCCACAGTATGTAGAGGAGGAGATGGACTGGCTTACTAAACCATCATCATCCTCCTCATCCTCTATGACCCAAGCTGACACTAATGCGCAGCTGCCAGAGTGGCTTGTTCTGCCTCCTTCTCCACAGCTACTCCTGCTATAACACCATAGCCCCAGCATCATTCCAAGGAGGAATCAGCTGAATTTTTTTGAACACAGTGTCAGCCACTTGCTTCTTGAGGATTCACAGACATTATTTGATTCTAATGTTGGTTCTGAGGTAGAGGAAGGAAGTAACATGAGCCTACAGAGAGGGGAGAACACTGAAAAAACATCAAATTGGCAGTCATGTTCCCCCAGCCACAGCGTATTGCCAAGTGGGTTCCAGTGATGATGAGGGTTTCCCTGTCCCTTATCACTTGGGGACAGGGACCCCATCAGTCCTGGGGACAGGACCCCAACACCCCTGGGGACGGGACACCCATCTCCCCTAGTAACGGGGACCCCATCTCAACTAAGGGCATTTTCCCTAGGGACAGGAACCCCATCTCCAGACCATGCTGGCTGGCAGGGCTGGTGTCAGCCACCCTTGGGTGCCAGGATGGGATAGGGGGCAGTAAAATCCGAATCCTTAGCCACATGCTCCCTCAGAGTGAACTGGCTTTGTATTAGTGAAGCACCTTAAAGTGAGGTAAACCTGTACTGTTAACAACCCCCCCCCCCGGGCAGCCAGTGGCAGTGCTCTGCGCCCTGAGCCCACACTTTTTTGAAGCCTATTAGAGCCTCTGGCTCTAATCACGTGCTTCAAACCCCCCTCCATTGGAATCAATGCGTCCGGTGCCCTGGATATAGATCAGGGGAGGGGCGCATGGATAGGGGGGCGGCACCCCTGTGCCCCTAATGGATGGGCCGCCAGTGGAGAGACTATCCAATCCTGAAAAAGAAAGTTTATAGCAACATACATTAATAGAAAAACATACAAATGCCATGCAATTAAGCGTATACATATGTGAAATCTCATCTAAACATAAATAGTGCAGGATTATGAGTGAGACTACTCAAAACTGTTCCCTTTTCCAACCTTTCAATTAGTATGTGAAACAAAATAACACACACACAACATATACAGTAAACAATTTCCCAATAATCCTCCAAAAGTGATTAGTAAAAAAAAAAGAAAATTAAAAACCAGTGTTTAGTAACGCTGATATATCAGGCACTTCTCAGACCTCTTATAATGTGGAGGTGTGTGGAACGGTGAGCTCATATCCTTGTTGTGGTATGTGGTGAGTTGAAGAGGGTTTTTTTTTTTATTATATCAGCATTATTAATTTTCTTTTTTTTTCACTAATCACTTTTGGAACATTTTTGATAAATTGTTTACTGTATATGATGTGCGTGTGTGTGATTTTTTTCCACATACTAATTGAAAACTTGAAAAAGGGAATTGTTTTGGGTAGTCTCACCCATAACGCTGCACAATTTATGTTTAGATGAGATTTCACATATGTATACACATATACGTATGAGATTTGTATGTTTATTATAATGCATGTTGCTATAGATATAGATAAATGGAGAGAGGTATGTATAAAGGGGGGGGGGTTGAGAAATAGAGAGAGAAGGAGGAAAGAGAGGTACAGAGAGTGAGAGATATAGAGAGAGATACAAAAAGAGTGAGAGGCAGTGGCGGCTGGTGCTAAAAAAAATAGGGGGGGGGTGCAAACAAACCCCTCCAGGTCTGCATTCACCGCGGTCATGGCTCCATACACACACACACACTGTATATATATATATATATATATATATATATATATATATATATATATATATATATATATATATATATATATATATCTATATCTATATCTAGCTTTTAATACATTTAATGGCGTTAAAAAAAGCATGGAAACTTTTTGAAGTCCCCTTGTAAACACACACACCAAGACTTACAGATTCCGTGGCTCCTTACGAAGAACCAAATCCTCCAAGCTCACACATAAGCAACCTACAAACTCCATGCAGACAGGACTCAATCCTAGTATCCCACAGTTCAAACACAACAACCTACAAACTCCATGCAAACGGGAATCAATCTTAGCACCCCACAGCTCAAACTCTTGACCCACCAATGAGCTGAAAGCCCCCCTGAATACATCAAACCCAACACAATTGCTAAAGAACCACAAGTCCCAGCAGAGCCACCATAACACTCTCCAGCAGCCAAGAACTACATCATTATAAAAGAGAACCTGCCTCTGTCCATCAAACACAGCCTGTCCCCAAAACTCAACAGCATCAACTTTACAGAAGAGCTGTATTAACCCTGGCTGTCAGGACATGCTTGCACTTGTAGTTCACCAGCAACAGGTGACTGTACTGGTGCTGATCAGAGCCATGCTGGGGGGAACAGAGAGAGCTCACATCATCCATCAGCAAAGGGCACTACTGGACTACCCAGGCAAGGTTAACCCTGTCAAAGCCACCTGAACCAGCTCCAGGTTTCCCACTTGTTGGTGATCTGCAGGTAATGCGGGGGCACAGTGCGGGGACACCTCCTCTTTTTTAGTGGTGGCTGGTGGGTCAGTCGGTCGGCAGGCATAGCGGGGACACAGTGCAGGCTGGAACACCTCCTCTCCAGACAGTGCAGAGTGCTATTCTGAAATAGCTCCGCTTGGGCTGTGCGTTCCACGGAGCTGCTGACGTCACTTCCGGTTTATCACTGGCACAGGGAAACCAGAAGTGACGTAACTCGGAGGGAAAGCACTGCCCATGTCCTAGAGAGGTGCCAATGTAGAAGAAAGCACCCGTGCTACTACGGGCGGAAGTATTACGGTGCAATGGATTGCGCAACAAGGCAGGTCAAAACCCTGCAAATGAAGCAGCTCGTCTGCAATCTCGTGATTGCATAGACGTCACGCTTCCCATAGTGCACTGTGTCTGGCGCCCGAACACAGTGCAGTAAAGGACCTTTTTTTCATCTTTTTTTTTTCAAAGGACGGGCCACCACTGGTGAGAGGTATGGAGATAAAAAAGAAATAGTTTTGATATACAGTATATATAGATACGTGTACACTGGGACTTTCCAGTTCTTCTTAAATTTCATGCAACTCCCCATTCTTATTTTTGTTATAATCAGAGCTTTGTGAGACAGAATATCTGCATCTTCCCTGGTTCTCCTCCCCCAGTCACAGCAGAGTGGAGCTAACAGGGGCAGGAGAAAGCTGAGCAGAATGAAATGCTAGTGCACATGCAAGCCCATGCAAGCCCCTCCTATACAGTCACAAAGGATGATTCATGGAACTTGTAGTTTCTTATTAGTTCAGTGAACTACAATCCCAGAAGGCATTGCCAGAAGGAAGTAGGAGAAGAGAAGCTTTCAGTGCATTTTTTAAAATGACTCACAAAAATGGGATATGCAGAACTCTTAAGATTGTCATCAATGTTAGGCATGATTTATGAAGGATTTGGATTTTTAGTGCTGAAGGTGAACTTACGCTTTAAGAGTACCTCTAGAAGGTCATGGGGTGAAGGCATCGCCAACACCCAAAGACAATTTTTTCTGCAACTGTTTGACAGGGGCATTAAATTTAAATTCTTTACAACAAGGCCAATTCTTGCTTTCATCAAGTGTGCCTCTATAGGGTTATGGTGTGAAGGCACCACCAACACCCCAATTTTTCCGCACCTGTAATCTATCCAAAGTCTGTGAAAGAGACACCAGACTTTATGTAAAGAAAATTGTTAACTACACAAAAGTTTCTCAAAAAAAGAGATCACTTATCCGGCGCTTAGGAAAGTAATTAATGAGATGAAACAGCAGCTGCTATAGTGAAAAAAATCTAAAACGGGAAAGCAATCAAAACTACAATTTGCAATATTTTCAATCAAAAGGTAATCTTTCAAAACTTAAGCTGCGCTAAAGATCCTAGATAAAAGCTCAAAAGTCTGTAAATTCAGCTAAAAAATGGAGAAGCCATAGTGCTTTGCTAATAAGTTTATAGATAATTTGTCTGTTCGACAATCGGTACATCTAGTGCTTGAGATCCCTCTAGGAATTGCACTCACCAGAAAGAAGATCAATCAAAAGCCTTGTGGTGTATGTGAAGTGGCTACCATCGCTGCCAAACGAACATCAATTGTTCCGATAAGCAGATATGGAGGCCAGCACTCATGTTCTCTGATTCACCCAGATCCAGTCAGCTGAAAGCTATCCTTAATACTCAGGCAAGTAAGGAGAGAGGAAGCCTCATAGTGTAAAACTGTAAAGCTTTTATTATCCAAAAAAAACCCCTCCCTTATTACATTGAACTTACAAACAAATAAAAATATAGGGCATCTAATAACTGGTAGCACGGTAAATTCCGTTATGTCAATCTCACCACCTGTCAGAGAGCTGTATATTCCGTGGTGGTTCCCGGGGAGAGCCCAAAACGAATGACCTGTAGGCAAGCCGTGTGGTACACCTAGACGCATCTCGTGAATCCGTCTTTATCAATAGGCGTGACCCACACGGCAACGCTTGCTAATATATATCATCTTAAAATTGAGTGTTAACCCCTTCACTGTTGAATATTCAATCCTCCATGGTTCCCATCATGGAACGATCCAGCTCTCATTTAGTGAGTCTATGAATACATGATAACCAAGTATAGCAGGGGAAACAAAGGTTACATATCTTATATTTACGCATTATGTGGGGAAGCACTAGACCGGACATATAGGGATAATAAAAACTGCATGTTACAATCAGAAACACCCTTGCTCTTCAGCGTGATGTTAAACAAGATGAGCTATCACATAAACAAATCTTCTACATCTTGATACAATTAAAACAAATTACTTTGTCAGGCAGAATAATAAACGATAAAGTCCAAAACATTACTCCAACAATGTGACTTTAGTTTACAAATACACAGTAACCATTGGCAGCAATGATCTATAAAACCAAATTGGCTAGTGTAATATTGTGGTACATAGCTGAATCGTAATGCTGAAACATAATAAAACCTAAACCTAGTTAAAAAATATATTTATAGCTTACCAGGGATGGGATAAAACTAAAATTAAAATAAGAGAGAGGTTGTCAGCTTTCAACCTATATTATGTTCATCCAAACACAGTTAAGGTTGAACATTCTGTAAGCCGTAATACAATCACAGTTATATGCACACATATTCACATCCACTGTGAGTGAAAGCAAATTCCTTCATAACAAAATCCACCTATGGTATTGGCGCTCACAAACACTGACATCTTCATTCACATATTAGCTGGGAATGACAGGTCAGAACGTGACCTGCCGAACCAGAGAATGGTAGATACATGAGACCACCGAAATCACCTATGGTATTGGTGCTCACGAGCGCTGACATCTCCATTCACATAATGTTAGCTAGGAATGACAGGTCAGAACGGGGGCCGCCGAACCAGAGAAGGGTAGATGCATGAGACCGCGCTCAAAAATCTCTTCAATTCGATAGAAATGAGTTCGCTCACTAGCCCGATTCAGTGGAACAATGGATATTCATGTAAAGCCACAGATGCTTACTAAGTTAGTAGACAGCTGAGAGATCACATTTAGACACTGCAGTGTTCGTATAACTGCTGGATGGTGGCTAATGCATACACAGCATATTGTACCTTAAAATTGGTGCTCCAGAGCACTGTCATTATCATTCATGACTTGTAAAAAAATACCAATCTCATCAGTAGACATTAACCCCAAATAGACAATAAAAAAGTAGTATACATATATATAAACTAGCTCAAAATTTTGCTGTAATGGTGGAGTGGTGTGTGGTAAACCACAGCCAATAAATCCATCCTATTGTCACTCGGGATCGTTATCTTTCATACTCATTTCTTAGTGTCTGAAGATAATAGATCTAAAGCTAGTGGAAAGCGAACACAGGGGAATGTAAAAGGCTATTCCAAACACTAAAATAAACTGGATTCCTGGTAATTGGTATTCACTGATCATAATTCTAAAGGGGTGACCAGATTGAATGGGGTGACCGTAAAAAACTGAATTACTAATTGGTTATAGAATACAATGAAACAAGAACAACCTCCATCTTAAAGAGAAATGACCCGTGATATTCAATTAAAATCAGGGTAAAACATTGTACCGTTCAATAAATCCGGCTTAGCTGATACCAGCATAACAAGATTACTGCTAATTATACCTCAGTAATCCGAAACTAAAGACTCAGCCTGAAATATTATAATGACGTTAAAAGTAGAAATATGCAAATATGATAGTTAAAATCATATCATGCTACAAAGTCAAAAAACTAAAAGGGTAAGAGAAAAGGGGATAGTGTATATCGGTGTACCTATATCCACAAAACAATCATAAGGACAACTCACTATTGAGTATCCATGATAGGATAAAAACAAGGGAGATAAATAAAGTAGACTACTCACATAACCAAGTATTCTGTCACAAGACCTAATACCTACTAAAAAAAGGGGGGGGGGGGGCAACTTAAGGATAAATCAAGGACCCATTCGCTAAATGTCCATATAGAACTTGATCCCCAAATTGTTCCTACAATGTGTCAAAGGTCAAAAATCACTAATGAAGCAATTGAGGTCAACAAAGGGTTGAAGAGTATTGGCAAGGTATATCCATTTAGTTTCACATTTAGATATCTCTCTCACTATGTTACTGCCTCCCTATTTGGGGCTTATTTTTTCTATGCCCCAAAATAAAAGTCCTGAAGGATCCATATTATATTTTCGCTTAATGTGGAGTGACACGCTGTGATCTTTAAAGCCAATAAAGATATTAGCAATGTGCTCAGAAACTCAATTGGCCAATGTTCTTTTTGTGCGGCCTATATACGTTAGACCGCACGGGCACTGTAAAGCATAACTTACATGTGTGGAATTGCATGATATAAATCGTTTCATATCAAAAACTCTGCCATTTGCAGTTGAAGTAAAAGAAGATAGTCCCTTGATGTGAGTGTGGATCTGTTGACACGACTTACATCTCCTGCAGGCATAAAAGCCATTTCTGTCCCAAAACATCTTTGGTTTTTGTGGAGTATCAAGGACTTTTTTAACAATCTTGTCTCAGAAGGATGACGTTCTTATATAAATAAACAAAGGTTCTTTGGGTAATACATTCTTTAAGATTTTGTCCATGCTGAGAATTTCCCAGTGTTTTTTAATTATCCCTTCTACTTCTCTGAATTGGGAATGGAAGTCACTAATGAACCCCCATTCTTGTCTGGAGTCATTGATTTTCTCTTTATTCTCAACACACCTAGCCTGTGAGAACTGTCCCACTTCTTGTTATTGTTGAGGCCAAGATTTCTGCTTGGTAACCTTTCTCTATAAACCTATTTTTTAATACCTCTGATTGAGCATAAAAGTCTGCGTCGGAGGTACAATTTCTTCAAACACATGTGAATTGACCCTTAGGTATATTCCGCAGCCAGGTAGGGTGGTAACCAATATGTATAGATAAATAGCTATTTCGGTCTGAGGCCTTGAAATAAACTTTTGTGGTGAGGTTTCCAAAATTTATCAGGACAGTGACATCCAAATAGTTAACCTGTTCTTTACTATACTGATAGTCCAATTTAATGTTATTTGGGTTTGCGATTTAAAAAATTCATAAAGTCCTTTAAGGATTCTTCAGTGCCTGACCAAATCAAAAACAGGTCATCTATATACCTCTTAAAAAACAGTAGCTCACTCCTCCTCTGAGCATAAATAAATTTGTCCTCCCATTCGCTCATGAAGAGGTTTGCTAAACTAGGCGCGAATTTCGCGCCCATCGCAACACCTCTCTTTTGCATATAGAAGTGCCCATCATACCAGAAGTAGTTGTGTGATAAACAGTACTCCAATACTAGCCTCAAGAACCTCTTCTGAATAATCGGGATATCGTTCCTCTGGCTGAAAGCCCAATTCAGAGCTAACAGTGTGTTGTCATGGTGCATAAGCGGTATGCAGCGATGATACGTCAGCTGTTACCAAATAAATGTCTGATTGTTCAGGCAATTTAATCTTACTTAAACAGAGAAGAAAATCTTTAGTATCCCTGAGGTAAGATTTAGTACTGGTGACACGGGATTGTAAAAAACCTAAATCTAAATACTGTCCTAATCTGGCTGTAACAGACCCTATGTTGTTTACAATAGGTCGAGCTGGGGGAGTGGAGATATTTTTGTGTTGAGTCCAAGATTTCTGCTTGGTAACCTTTCTCTATAAACCTATTTTTAATACCTCTGATTGAGCATAAATATATATATATATATATATATATATTACTTTTTTATTGTCTATTTGGGGTTAATGGCTACTGATGAGATTGGTATTTTTTTACAAGTCATGAATGATAATGACAGTGCTTTGGAGCACCAATTTTAAGGTACAATATGCTGTGTATGCATTAGCCGCCATCCAGCAGTTATACGAACACTGCAGTGTCTAAATGTGATCTCTCAGCTGTCTACTAACTTAGTAAGCATCTGTGGCTTTGCATGAATATACATTGTTCCACTGAATCAGGCTAGTGAGCGAACTCATTTCTATTGAATTGAAGAGATTTTTGAGCGCAGTCTCATGCATTTACCCTTCTCTGGTTCGGGGGCTCCCGTTCTGACCTGTTATTCCTAGCTAACATTATGTGAATGGAGATGTCAGCGCTCGTGAGCGCTAATACCATAAGTGATTTTGGTGGTCTCGTGTATCTACCATTCTCTGGTTCAGTGGCTCCTGTTCTGACCTGTCATTCCGAGCTAATATGTGAATGAAGATGTCAGCGTTCGTGAGCACCAATACCATAGGTGGATTTTGTTATGAAGGAATTTGCTTTCACTCACAGTGGATGTGAATATGTGTGCATATAACCGTGATTGTATTATGGCTTACAGAATGTTCAACCTTGACTGTGTTTGGATGAACATAATATAGGTTGAAAGCTGACAACCTCACTTTAATTTTAGTTTTATTCCATCCCTGGTTAGCTATATATATATATTTTTTAACTAGGTTTAGGTTTTATTATGTTTCAGCATTACGATTCAGCTATGTACCACAATATTACACTAGCCAATTTGATTTTATAGATCATTGTTGCCAATGGTTACTGTGTATTTTTAAATTAAAGTCACATTGTTGGAGTAATGTTTTGGACTTTGTCGTTTATTATTCTGCCTGACAAAGTAATTTGTTTTAATTGTATCAAGATGTAGAAGATTTGTTTATGTGATAGCTCATCTTGTTTAACATCACGCTGAAGAGCAAGGGTGTTTCTGATCGGAACATGCAGTTTTTATTATCCCTATATGTCCGGTCTAGTGCTTCCCCACATAATGCGTAAATATAAGATATGTAACCTTTGTTTCCCCTGCTATACTTGGTTATCATGTATTCATAGACTCGCTAAATGAGAGCTGGATCGTTCCATGATGGGAACCATGGAGGATTGAATATTCAACAGTGAAGGGGTAAACACTCAATTTTAAGATGATATATATTAGCAAGCATTGCCGTGTGGGTCACGCCTATTGATAAAGACAGATTCACGAAACGCGTCTAGATGTACCACACGGCTTGCCTACAGGTCATTCGTTTTGGGCTCTTCCCGCGAACCACCATGGACAATACAGCTCTCCGACAGGTGGTGAGATTGATATAAGTTATTAGATGCCCTATATTTTTATTTGTTTGTGAGTTCAATGTAATAAGGGAGGGGTTTTTTTTGGATAATAAAAGCTTTACAGTTTTACACTATGAGGCTTACATGCCCGAGTATTAAGGAGAGCTTTCAGCTGACTGGATCTGGGTGAATCGGAGAACATGAGTGCTGGCCTCCATATCTGCTGATCGGTCACTGTGGATCGGATTGATGTTCGTTTGGCAGCGATGGTAGCCACTTCACATACACAACAAGGCTTTTGATTGATCTTCTTTCTGGTGAGTGCAATTCCTAGAGGGATCTTAAGCACTAGATGTACTGATTGTCGAACAGACGAATTATCTATGAACTTATTTGCAAAGCACTATGGCTTCTCCATTTTTTAGCTGAATTTACAGACTTTTGAGCTTTTATCTAGGATCTTTAGCGCTGCTGAAGTTTTGAAAGATTACCTTTTGATTGAAAATATTGCAAATCATAGTTTTGATTGCTTCCCCTGTTTTAAAAAAAAAAATTAATCATGGCTAGTGAGTGTGCTATAGTGTACTATAATTTGGCTTCTTCACATAAGGCTTGCTCAATGTGATGCAAAACTTTGTTATTTACATCCAAAGTCTGCCAAAGAGACACCAGAATTTATCCAAAAAATCTCTAATCTCCTTCTGAGTGCACTAAAATGTGACCTCGTCATACAGACTGGCTCCTCAAGCCATTGGTTTACAAAATAAAGCTTGCAGGGAAAATCTATTTAAATGTCATTTTTTTATTTATAAATATCAGTTTTGCTGCAGCAAATTCTATACATGGTACAGATGTGCCACTTTACAGGTAGACTAAGGTGACACCCCAGGCACTATGTTTAACCACCTCAATACCAGGCACTTATGCACCTTCCTGCCCATATCAATTTTCAGCTTTCAGTGCTCTCACACTTTGAATGGCAATTACTCAGTCACGCTACACTGTATCCAAACATGTTTTATCATTTTTTTTCTCACAAATAGAGCTTTCTTATGGTGGTATTTAATCACTGCTGTTTTTTTTATTTTTTGCGATATAAGCGAAAAAAGAGCAAACATTTTGAAAAAAAAAACACTTTTTTTGTTTCTATTGTAAAATTTTGCAAATAAGTAATTTTTCTTCATAGATTTGGGCCAACATTTATACTGCTACATATCTTTGGTAAAAATAACCCAAATTAGTGGATGTTATTTAGTCTGTGTGAAAGTTATAGAGTCTACAACCTATGGCCCCAATCACTGAAAATTGATCATATCTGATCACACCTGATGTACTGATAGCTTATCTCATTTCTTGAGACCCCAACAAGCCAGGAAAGTACAAATACCCCCTCAAATGACCCCGTTTTGGAAAGTAGACAGTCCAAGGTATTTAGTAAAAGGCATTATGAGTTTTTTGAAGTTGTAATTTTTCCCACAATTCTTGGGAAAATTAGGATTTTCTTTTCTTTTTTTACACAACCTTGTCATATTAATAGGTTATTTCTCACACACAGCATATGCATACTTGCAACTACACCCCAAAACCCATTCTGCTACTCCTCCTGAGTGTGGCAATACCACATGTGTGAGACTTTTACACAGCTTGGACACACACAGAGGCCCAACATCCAAGTAGCACCTCCAAGCATTCTAGGAGCATAAATTACACATATAATTTTCTGACTACCGATCACATTTTTGAAGGCCCTTCATATTTCTAACACATAGCATGTACATACCAAATAACAAAAGATTACTTGTGGTTTTAGTAGTGCAGTGGTCCACAGAGGAGAGCATCGGTCCAGGCAGCAGGCAGGGATGTGGTAGCAAAAGCAATCGTCCAGGCAGCAGGCAGGAATACTGTTCATAGTTAATACAGGCAGATATACTGTCAGTACAGCCAAAGCACAGCCAAAGCATTGGTCGAGGTAGCGGGCTGAGATGTCTAGGCAGAATAACTGTCCATAGTCACTAGAGGCAGTGATATGGTCAGCACAGCCAAAGTATTGGTCCAGGCAGGAGGAAGAAACATGGTCCATAAAGTCCTGGGTCATTACAGGTAGCGATATGGTCAGCACCGCTAAAGTATCGATCCAGGCAGCAGGAAGGACCATCAAGCTTAGGGCCAGGGGGACAGGGGTAGAGGCTTCTCCCACCCAAATTTTTTTGAAGCCTCCAGACAACCAAACCATGTTCTGGAGACACAGAAAACCAAAAACTAGTCTCTACTCAGAACGCTATTCTGAAGCCCCTCACATATGTGAGACCCCTGTGTACTATAGTGAAAGGGCAAAAGATCAGTCCAAGTGGCAGGCAAAAACATGGTCGATTAACAAGCCGAGGTTGGTGCATGTGGAAGTTAGAAACGTGGTTTAAAACGGCAGGCAAAGGCATCGTTGGTAAACAGGCTGAGGTTGGTGCATGTGAAAGTCAGAAACGTGGTTTAAAACAGCAGGCAAAGACATCGTCAGTAAACAGGACAGGGTCAGTTAACCTGGAAGGTAGAAACATGGTAGCAGGCAAATGATCCACACAGGTATTTGAAATGGGGAAATGGCAGCCTGTTAAAAAGAAGGGGAACTAATATCTAATGGATGTGTGGTAACTTCTGAAACAATCTCCGATGCACAGGCCAGGTTCAGAAGGACATTGGGGGCAATAATAACTTGTATCTCTTCTAATTCCTCCTCTGCTGCATACATGACATTTCTTTTGGCGTCTTCTTCTGGATTCTGTGGGGGGAATGCTATAGGTAAAATGTAGCTCATGAAATCGAATCACACAATCAGAGCAAATGCTTCCTGGGGCGGGTCCTTGTTGGTAAATCAGGGCAGTGACGATGTCTTCAACATACTTGAGGTAGGTGATTTGTTGGTTTTCAGTTGCTTTTTGGTAGCAGACAAACAAATTAAACAGGACCATATGAAACAAATGAAATGCAACTTTCTTATATCAATAACGGGACTTGCGGGTTGACAAATAGGGTTGTAGCATGTGATCATTTAAATCCACCCCCCATGTACAAATTGTAGTCGTGGACTGCGTCTTCCCTGGATGTCCACCAAGGTGTCATTGTGGATGGTAGAGAGGATGTGGACATCTTTCTCGTCCCTCCACTTCATGGCCAATACTTCCTCATTTCTCATGAATGCTGATTCTCCGTTTTGTAATTTTTTTGTCAATAGATTTTGTGGGAAGCCCTTCGGGTTTTATTTTAAGGTACCACAGGCCAGGGTTTGTTTATGGTAAAGGTGGTGAAAAAGGGGCAGGCTGGTATAATAGTTGTCCACATATAAATGGTATCCTTTTTCTAACAGGGGGTATGCCAGCTCCCAGACAATTTTCCCACTGGTTCCAATATATGTGGGGCACTCACGGGGCTGGAGCTGGGATTCCTTGCCTTTATTAATCCGGAAGGTGTACATGTACACAATTTATTTAATTTTAACCCGTAACTCTGGCTCTCTTACTTGGGATATACTGCTTGAAGTGCAGTCGGCCAGTAAAATGTATAAGGGATTCGTCCACACAAATGCTTTGGTATGGGATAAACACTTCAGCAAATCGTTGGGAAAATGAATTTATTAGGGGGTGGGACTGTGTGATGATACTGTATGGTGGGACTGTGTGATGGTATTTTATGGCGGGACTATGTGGCAGTACTGATGGAGGTACCGATGGCGGTGCTGATGGAGGTACCGATGGCGGTACTGATGGCGATACTGATGGTGGGCCTGTTTGACAGATGGGCTGTGACAGATCCAGATGGGCTGTGACAGATCTAGATGGTGGTACTGATGGTGGTACTGGTGGTGATTCTCTTTATTGGGGGGGCTGTGTTGTGCACAGTAATGTGTAGAATGCAGACAGTAAAGTTGTAACTCACAGATCTCTCCTTCTCTCTCCTCACTCGATCGGTGTGTGAGGTGAGAAGGAGAGATCCCTGGAAACCGCCGTTTGTGTTTATACTTATGACACAGCCGATCACGTGGTAAACAGCCAATTTCATTGTACCCCCTGATCGGGGATGGGCTATGTCTGAGGGACATGCTCCATCCCTGATCACTGCAGTGCGCGCCTCCACGTCTGATGACAAACGTGACCGGCTGTGATTGGACACAGCCGATCACGTGGTAAACAGCCAATTTCATTACCGTGATCGGGGCCGAGGGACACGCGCCATCTCTGATCAGCATGTTATCCTGCTGGATGTCATATGATGCTCAGTCAGGATAACGAGACCTCTTCCCGCCCACCATATAGCAATATGACGTCGTGAAAGTGGTTCTGTTATCCTGACTGAACGTTATATGACGTGATCAGGATAACAATTTGCTGCACAGCGATTGCTGTTGGGGTGTGTCAGTCTGACACACCACAACTCCGATCTAGGTAAAGAGTTTCTGATGGAGGCGCTTTACCACGTGATCAGCTGTTTCCAATCACAGCTGATCAGGATGTAAACAGGAAGAGCCGTGTATCAGCTTTTCCTCACTGGCGTCTGACAGACGTGAGTAGAGGAGAACCAATCGGCTGCTCTCCTGACAGGGGGGGTCTGTGCCAATTGATTATCAGTGCAGCCCCCCGAGGATGCCCACCCAGGACCACCAGGGATGCTACCAGGACCACCAGGGATGGCCACCACTGATGACCACCAGGTATGCCACCCGTGGCCACCAGGGATGCCAATGTGTGCCCACATATGATGCCAATGGGTGCCCACATATGATGCCAATCAGTGCCCATCAGCAATACCTGCCAGTGCCTCCATAGCAGTGATGCCCATTATTGCCATCTATTAGTGTCCATCAATGCCACTCATCAGTGTCCATTAGTGCCACCTATCTGTGCCCATCCATGCCCATCAGTGCTGCCTATCAGTGCCCATCAGTGACACCAATAAGTATCCATCAGTGCCACCTATGAGTGCCCATCAGTGCCGCCTATGAGTGCCCATCAGTGCCACCTATGAGTGCCCATCTGTGCTGCCTATGAGTGCCCATCAGGGCCGTCTATCAGTGCCCATCAGTGTCGCATATCAGTGCCCATCATCAGTGCCACCTCATCGGTGCCACCTCATTGATGCCACCTTATCAGTGCCCATCAGTACTGCCTTATTAGTGCCTGTCAATGCAGCCTTATCAGTGCCCATCAGTGAAGGAGAAAATGTACTTATTTACAAAATGTTATAATAGAAATGAAGGAAAACTTTTTTTTTCAAATTTTTTTTTATTTGTTTAGCAAAAAATAAAAACCCCAGAGGTGATCAAATATCAGCAAAAGAAAGCTCTATTTGTGGCAACAAAATGATAAAAATGTTGTCTGGGTACAGTATAGCATGATCGCGCAATTGTCACTTACATAGCGACAGCGCTGAAAGCTGAAAATTGGCTTGGCCAGGAAGTTGGGAAAGTGTTTGGTATTGAAGTGGTTAAAGGAACTTTTCATTTCAATTTTATTGTTTCACTTTAAGCATCAAAATCATTAAAATCACTGCTCCTTTAAAAACTATCTTTTTTAAAAGTAATTTTTGCATTGGTTCATGTCGCCCCTGAACAGTAGCTGGGCACCCATACAGTTTTTTATGGCCAATAACGTGCATATAAGCCTTTAAAATGGGGACTTTGATTTTTCAAGTTTCATAGATTTCAATGGGGTTCGTCGTTTGTGTGCGAACTTTTGCGATGTTCGAGAGTGCTGGCGCGAACCGAACCGGGGGGTGTTCAGACCATCTCTACCAGGGCCTATGTGAGTCACTGCAGCTGTACTAGGGTGCTCTGACTCTTACACTATACACAGTAAATAGATGTTTTTGTAGTCTCATAGCAATTGAGACGCTCCAGATGACGTCTTGGATGATGAAACGCGTAGAGCATAATTTCGTCACTTCCGGTCTGAGCGGCGATTGTTGTTTACACAGCGCCGGCTCCGGTTTTACTATTGCATGTTTAAAACTGTATAAAATGTGAGTATATCTTCCAATTTTTTACAAATAAAGCCTTTCCTAAGCAATATTACACTATGGGCATTCCTCTTTCCTTCATGTGACATCTCGGTGGAAAGCCAGCAAAACATTTCTCAGATTGCCCAGCAGGATTCCAGAGAGCTGCACAGTGGCTCATACTGCGAAGGCATAACACCCCTGGGGGGGTAATGTCATCTGGTGAGTGCAATCACATTACCGACACGGATAATATCACTTAGCACCACTGTCACTTGAAAGGATAACCAGCACCAATTTTTGATGAAGCACTGGACACTATATTTTTTGAGCACAAGTCACTTTATTTATTGAATGGACTAATTACTATTGATTTAGTGTTTGAAGCAATTTATCATTTGTTTTGGTTTTGCTTTTGGGTTTGTATTGTAGTGGAACACAGAGATATACATTCATCTATCTCTATATTTAAATTTTTTTTTTTTTTTTATCTATTAATTTCTTTTTCTAATATTTTTTTATTTCTCTTGAACCGCTGTGAATATACATTTGCATATTTACCTCTGGGTTTTGATACAGAGGGTCAATCACATTGATCACTTTGCACACACAGGGGAATAGAGAACCCCCTATCCTCTGTAAATGTTAGCCTATTGCACAGAATAGGTTTTGGTTTACACACCCCGGAGGGTGTAACACACCAGGCGGCTGTATCACACCAGAAGGTGTAACACGTTAGTCGGCACACCTATTTGAACTTATTTTTGCAAAATACTCTGTGATCAACAGGCAGAGGGTGTGACACTATTATATCTTATTATTATATCTTATTTGTACAGGATAGTTTTTGGTTCACACACCTCAGGGGATGTAACACATTAATTGTTTTATTTCACCAGAGGTTGTAACACGTCAGTTGGGTATTTCTTGATTAGAAGCTTGGCACCTACTTTTTATAATACACTTCGTGATCAACAGGCAGAAGGTATAACACCTTTAATAAAGTTTATTTTCTAGCACTCAGGGTACAATATACCCACACGTCATTTCACATCAGTATTCTACACCATGTAGACTTATGTCCACTTTTTATATTTTTTTGTTCCTTTGATTTGATTTTGTTTGTTTTGCTTCTGATTAAAAGGCTTTACTTACGGGATGGTCTTTAAATAGGCCATTATTATCCAGCTCCCCCTTTCATACCTATTCATTGAGGCATAACACCAGGTCCTAACCCCCAATAAATCATCACCACCAACCATCGTCCTCTTTCATATATATATCTTTATTTCATATTTATTTACAATTAGATCAAATGAGAAGTAGCGCCACGCCTATACCTTCTTAATTTATTTTGTGCTCCACTTAAGTGGAAGTAATTTGTAGAGGCAGCAACTTCTCTTTTTTGGAACATCAGGGCATTCCTTTTGCCCATTTACACTACCTCTATTTCATTTATATCCTATGTTATTTGCATTCTCACACTGCATTTGGGGATTCTGTGGCGCAGTATCACATAACGTTTATCAATTGAACGGTTGGTCCTAACAACTGTTTTCTCACAGGACACTATTTGGTGTCTATGTCCGCCACTGGCCAGGGCTTCACTTACTGGTAGAGACTGATGGCCAGGGATCACTATGACATTCACTACTGAATTGTCAGATGTTTATACTGAAATATTAAAACAGTATTATATTTATGGAAATATGTAAAAATCTATGGTTAAAGAGATTTTCACGTCTTTCCACAAATCAACCAAATAATTCAAATTAGTTTATCCATGCTATATATATATATATATATATATATATATATAAACTAACAATTCAGTGCAAAATAATATCAAATATATCTGGTGGTGTATAAATTATAATTTCAAATATATGTGGTGATACAGATGATGATAAATTTACCACAAGCTCTTGATACAAAAATACCATGTCTTAACACTTCATGACGGCTTAGTGAATAGCTTTCTGTGGCTTTACAGATTATGAAAACAAACTAGGTGTTGATTTTAACAAGTTGTGATTTCTTCTTAAACAAACAGATCTTAAAGCTTACACTTTAAAAATGCACGGACAAAATGTTATACTGTGCACAGAGCTTGATAAATTAATCAAGACTTATTTACGGTAAAGATAATTCTCTAATGAATTTCATGTTTAAACATATATTTTAACAAAACCATTGATACTGACTTTGGAATTAGCTTTTTTTGGAGATATACAAAGATATAATATATAATTGGAATATAATTATGTCATGCTGCAGGTAGAAATAACACAACTCCAATGCTATGCCACAAAGTTTAAATGGTTTAGTAATGTATATGCTAAATAATTCAATACCAAAAGTTAAAATAGAAAATTAATACTTTACCGGAGATCTAATAAACTTTTGTTTTGAGAGATATCAGCTGAGCATCCCCAAAGGAGATCTCTACAATGCCTACATTTTTGTTCTGTTTTCCTCCTGCTCTCTCGATATTTCCATCTCCAGCTCTCAAGATCCCCCCCTCTATGTGTATGCACTTTTATCCCACCCAAAAAGTGGCTGTGTGTGTCACTTCTACGTAATTAATGCAGTCAAATGACATGTTTTTTCCATGTAACCATGACAACATCGTCTGGGCAGCCATTTTGGACTCTTAATATTTTCATCACCAGGGGGCGGTATTGTATTACAATTTACAATTAAATATTTTTAACATACCAAATTTAATTCCTGAATAACCTTTGGACTTAAGCTTAAATTAAAACTATAAAGTACCATAAACTGTCAAACATATGTCAAACTTGGTAGACTTTGCGTCTAAAACAAGGATATATGGTTATAAGACAATTTGGATAAGGTCATTAACTTAACTTCTCACATACCTTGAAAGTTAAGTCATGGTATAAGAAACATCCTGGTTATTCAAAATACAAGGATTATTACACAAGTATAGTTTCTATACCCTAAAACTTTTCTTTTTTTTTTTTGTTTACAAACGATTTTTATTATGCAAAAGGTCAAGGTATAAAACAATTACAATGATGGTACAGGTATACATACAAATATCTTTAACAGTGAATGTTGTTCAGGAAATAAAAAAGGGTTATGTTTATTCAGATTAAATAATGCACAGTGTCATAAATATGCCAGTTATCATGGTGGGAAGAAGGAAGGGCAATTACGTATGTGTTAAGGAGAGGAGGTGAGGAAAATAAAATGGAAATTTTTCTAAATCAGAGAGGTGGTGTCCCAAAGGGTCCACTTTTTTTGATAAAGAGGCATAGAGTCATATAACGTGTGGTGAATTTTTTCAGAAAGTCTGATGTTCGACATGCGGTTGAGAATTTGTGACCAAGGTAACGTAGTGGAGCGCCAATTGAAGGCTATAGCCCAATGAATGGAGCTGAGAAATGTGTGGATTAGCCTTGTGCTAGTCATTGGAATATCCTGTATAGGGGAGAATAGAAGACATATTTGGGGTGTAAGAGAAAACTTCCTACCGGATATTTTTTCAATGATTATGCTAGCCTTATGCCAGGTGTTTTTTATATGGGGACAATCCCAAAAGATATGTAAAAGTGTACCCTGAGAGGGGCAACCCCTAAAGCAGAGTGGGGATAGTGAGGGATAGAATGAGTTGAGTTTAGCGGGGGTAAGATACCATCTATAGAGCAATTTGATGGATGATTCTCTGATCGAGGTTGTTTTGGAACATTTATGGAGATTTGTAAAAATAGTATCCCATTGATCAGGAGTAAATGAGGTATTTAGCAAAATGTATAGAAAATACAGCGCTGTCAATGAGAGTTATATGACATGCAAAATATGATCTGCTATCTGTACATATCATTAAGCTGCAGTTAAAAAAATATGGGATACCCACATAAAACAAGATAGTAACAAAAAGAAAACTGCGCTAGAAAAAACAAACAAAACTCAGTGTATGCACACATAGAGTTTAGAGTCCATCCGTAGCATATACACAGGTATCAGTAAACGGTCCGTGCAGAGTTCACAAAGGCATCTGTCCACATTTCTTAACAGGGTGACAGCACACTCTTAACCACCGCAGAAACAAGTGTAGAAGATAGGACAGTCCTCCACCTCTAAGTCAACTGCCTCTTACCAGCTCCCTTGATCTCTGGTAAGGAGATCACAGACGCTTTTTAGCTTATGACCCAGCTACAGTCTTGGGATGGAACATCAGATAAAATCTCCGTGGTTTGTTTACGTGAGTCTCATCAGCATATCCATGGGCCAGTCATATGAGAAAAAGAAAGGCTTCCATATTGTATAACGTCTAAAACTTTTATTGTATAAAAAAGTAATGCACTTATCTTGATTGATGCCTTATCTTATCTGGATTGATGTAAGTGCATTACTTTTTTATACAATAAAAGTTTTAGACGTTATACACTATGGAAGCCTTTCTTTTTCTCATATGACTGGCCCATGGATATGCTGATGAGACTCACGTAAACAAACCACGGAGATTTTATCTGATGTTCCATCCCAAGACTGTAGCTGGGTCATAAGCTAAAAAGCGTCTGTGATCTCCTTACCAGAGATCAAGGGAGCTGGTAAGAGGCAGTTGACTTAGAGGTGGAGGAATGTCCTATCTTCTACACTTGTTTCTGCGGTGGTTAAGAGTGTGCTGTCACCCTGTTAAGAAATGTGGACAGATGCCTTTGTGAACTCTGCACGGACCGTTTACTGATACCTGTGTATATGCTACGGATGGACTCTAAACTCTATGTGTGCATACACTGAGTTTTGTTTGTTTTTTCTAGCGCAGTTTTCTTTTTGTTACTAAATGAGGTATTTAGATCTGATTCCCATTGTAGCATGGGATGTGACTTCTCAGGCATGTTGGTCTCATTTAAACTTTTATATAATCTGGAGATTAAACCTCTATCACGGGGGAAAGAGATACAAATTTGCTCAAATTGTGTATAGGGGGGATGAAGTGTAAGTAAATGATATTTTTGATAGAATTGTCTTATATTTGTATAGTTCTCTAGTTCAGAAGGTGGAAAGTCATATTTTATTTGTAGACTGGAGAAAGTGAGGAATGAATTGTTGTGGGAGAGCGATTTTAAATGTGTTAGGTTATGTGACTTCCAGTTCGTTAGAGAGTATTGATCTTGAGCTCTGTCTGGGAGGGGCAAACGAGGGTCACCTAGAAAGGAGGCCAAGGGGGGAATGTCAGAGGATAATTTGAATTTAGAGGCTTGTCTGTTCCATAGTTGAAGGGTGTGAGTGACGATGAGATTTAGGGGTCTAATTTTTTGTGGTGGGATAGTCTTGGACCAGAGAAGTCCTTGTAGATTGTAGGGTAGGACGGATTCTTCCTCAAACCGGAGCCAAGGGATTTGAAGTGAGGGGGCATACCATTGGGCTAATTGGGTAAATCTGGCTGATAGATAATAAAGCCAAAGATTAGGAATGCTGAGGCCTCCTTTTCCTTGGGGTCTAAACATAAGGGAATAGCTAAATCTGGGTTTCTTGTTTAGCCATATGAATTTGTTGATCTCTCTCTGTAAGGAATCTAATGTTTTTTTATGTAGAATAATAGGAAGGGCTCTGAAAAAAAATAAAAGCTTGGGTAGTGTCATCATTTTTACAGCCACTATTCTATCCGAGAATGAAATCTGGTATGATGACCAAAGTTTAAGTAAGTTTTTAATACTATTAAATAAAGGAGGATAGTTTGCTTGGTAAAACGTTTTATAGGAAGAAGTAATTTGGATGCCTAGATATCTAAATGAATCCACATTCCAATTAAATGAGAATTTGTCCTTAAGTGAAGCTATTAAGGCTGGAGGAATATTGATTGGTAAAGCTGAGCATTTAGATAGATTTACGCTCAGGCCTGTCAGGTCGTGGAAGATGGCAAGGGTTTTAGTTAGGTTGGGTAGGGAGATAAGAGGGTCGGTTATAAACAGAAGCACGTCATCTGCGTAGAGACTTAGTTTGTATTCCTTGGATCCCTTGGAGTATCCTTTAATGTCTATGTTATTTCTAATCGCGCTGGCAAGGTGTTCTATCGCGAGGGCGAAAAGTAGAGGGGAGAGGGGGCAACCCTGTCTGGTACCTTTGGTTAGGGGGAAAAAGTCTGAGTTGTTGCCTGGGAGTTTGATACGTGTTTGTGGGTTGTGATAGAGAGCCTTAAAACCATGTAAGAATTCATTGTTGATGCCATATTTGGGGAGTAGAGTGTCAAGATATGACCAGGAAACACTGCAAACGCTTTATGTATGTCGAGACTGAGTAGTAGTGTGGATTTGGAATTTGTGTTGGAGTCTTGAATGATATTTGTGGTCAGTTATATATTGTCTGTTATTTGTCTGTTAGGAATGAAACCCGTTTGATCAGGATCAACTAGTGGGGAGATAACAGCCGATAATCTGTCTGCCAAAATTCGGCCAAATATTTTTAGGTCATTATCAATAACTGATATTGGGCGGTAGTTTTGAGGGGTGGAGTGGTCTTTATTTGGTTTGGGAAGAAGAGACATGTTGGCTAATAGCATTTCAGATGGGAATTGGCCACCCTGTAAAATACTATTATATAGTTTAGTAAGGTGTGGGGTAATGGTAGGGGCAAATTTTTTATAGTAGGACGAGGAATAGCCATCTGGGCCTGGGGCAGTGGATATCTTTAAAGTTCTAATGATTCTGCAAACTTCTATGTCTGTACAAGGGGCATTGAGAGATTCTATTTGGTCCTTAGAAAGAGTGGGCAATGTAATGTTGTTAAGCCAGTCAAGGGAAGACTGTTTGGGGGCTGATTGTGATGTGGAAAGAAGATTTTTATAGAAGTCTAAGAACAGTTTCATGACTTCTTTGGGATGGGACACCATATTTCCAGATGGGTTTCTATAATTTGTATGTGTGGGGTGGTTTTGTAGATTGATTAAGTTTTCTAGCGAACATGGTGGAATATGAATTACTATTGAGTAAGAATCTGGCTTTAGACCACCTGAGGGCCTTTTCGGTGTCCGATGCTAATAATGCGTCTAAGGTAGTGCGTTTCTCTTGAATCTGATTAAAAAGGTCACTAGATGGGTTTTGGTTGTGTCTGTGATATAAATTATCTAGATCGTTTGTAAGGGATCTAATATCTGCAAGTTTGGATTTGTTTTTAATTGAGGCAATATTTATCAGATGGCCTCTCATTACCGCTTTATGTGCCATCCAGATATTTGTAGGAGACATATCGGGTGTTACGTTGTGTGCAAAGTATTGCTCTAGGTGAGATAGAATTTGTTGGTTGCTTGATGGATCTGTGAGCAAGGAATCGTTAATTCGCCATGAGTGTGTTGTGTTGGCTAGACCTATGCGTGAAGTGTTAAAGGAGATTATATGGTGATCCGACCAAGGACATGCATGTATATCTGCTTTAGAGGAATTGGCCAGTAGGATTGGGGTGCAGAAGATATAATCAAGTCGTGCAAAGCTGTTATGTGGGTGCGAATAGAATGTGTAGGATTTGATACCTATGTTGTGGGCTCTCCAAGTATCTACTAATTGATGATTATATAGTGATCTGTTCAGCGATTTAGGGAAAGCTTTAGAGGAAGGGACAACTCTGCTTCTGTCCAGAACCGAGTGAGCTGCTAAATTGAAGTCCCCACCCACTATTAAATGTGCGGAATGATAATTATCCAAAGTCTCAAAAAATTTGTTAAAAAAGTTTGAGTGGGCCTCGTTAGGAGCATATACTGAGGCTATGGTAACCGAACGTCCTTTAATTGAGCCTTTCAAAATCAAATAACGACTTTCTGGGTCCTTAAAGACATTCTGAACCTCAAAAACCACCGAGTTCCTAATAAATATGGCAGCACCCCTAGATTTTGTGTTGTAAGTAGTGCAATAAAATTGGCTGAAACTTTTGTCAATGAATTTAGGGTGTTTGTCTGTTGCGAAGTGAGTTTCTTGCATTAATATTATATCAGCTCCTAACCTTTTATAGTGGCGAAAAGCTTTCTTTCTCTTGTGAGGTGAATTTATGCCCCGGGCATTGTGAGAAATCACCCTAAGCCCCATTGTATCGGTGTTAGAAAGCGATGATAATTATAAGGTAGTGGCAATGGATCACATGGCCCAGGGCAAAGCATTTGGCAAAGTTGGTGTGGTGATAGTAAATTGGATAATAAGGATAATGTCAATAAAGAAGAATTACCTGAGATAGAGAAAAATCTGGAGATCACTGTGTTACCATCTATATCTTTATATATACGATATATCGGAATATACCTCAAAATTTTGCACAAGTGTTTTTTTGTTAACCTTTCTATATCAAATAATATATTATACTTATATATGTGTAGACTGAAGAATTGGGTACCTGAGCCGTAGAACCCTAGAAAAAATAAACTCCTAGATAATAACAGTGCTACCTTGCGAAACATTGCACCATCATAACATCTTAAGTAAAATACAGAGAATTTGTTCAACCTTTTCAAAATTTTGTAAAAATAGAATACTTTAGTATAATTATGAGAAAAATTATTTATAGCTTGGGGGTCAGTGTGAGAAGCACTGCCTGACCGAAAATAATATTGTTGTGGACAATATTGTCCATTACTCACAAGTGGAGCATCCATCATTAAAACAATGGATAGCAGGGTCAGTCGTAGAAATGTATCCACTATTTGAACCATGCTTTTGGAGTCCATTGTGAGTAGGGGGACAAACTAGCTGAGGCGGAGCAGATCAGCCTCAGCGAGGATTCTATAGACAAAAATATAAGAGCATGCCGTGACGTATGTTGAAAAAATTAGTGGAGAAAAACCTCATAGATGGAAGGAAAAAAAAAAAAAAAAAGGGGGGGGGGGTTAAATGCATATGATCGCATAAGATTGCATGGTAGGAACTGTGAAATACCTACCCAATACCTTTTAAAGGGGTAGAACTACTTTACTAAACACAGTAAATCAAACTTCAAAATTTGTAAATTTTTGGAACTGTAAAAATTGTTCTATGAACCCTGCGAGGGAAAAGGAGACAGAAAAAAAAAATAAATAAATAAAAAAAATAAGTCCCTTTTCTCCTTCCCTTCCCTCTCTCCCTCCTCCCCCCACAGGAAGTGTGAATTTTCAGCCGTAGCTATGCGAAAACTTTAACTTCAAGCATCCAGATTTCTGAGTGATGGACGCAATCTTCCTTGTCCGCGACGCATGGCTGGGGTGGCCCAGATCGGTGAGGTATGAGGGGTGGCAGGAGGTCTTGCCACCGCCCCTGGGTCTAAAAGACCCAACTTTACCAGGAGATCTTTACCTTCCGCGATGTTGAAAACTGTATAAGTGCTGCCATTGTGTGGCACTGTTAATTTAAATGGAAAGCCCCAGCGGTATCTGATGTGAGCTGATTGTAATACTGAAGTTATCTCTTTCATTTTGCGTCTCCTTTCCAGGGTAGCTTGTGAAATATCAGGAAATATTTGAATTTTTGTTCCATCCAATTCAATGTTATGCATATTTCTGGATGTTCTTAGTATGCTTTCTTTTGTGATAAAGTCTTTCATGCATAGTATAATGTCACGTGAAGGTTTGTCTGGGGGTGGCTTAGGACGTAAGGCCCTATGGATTCTGTCACACACAAATGAGGATGGAGGTAGATCCGGAAGGAGATTGTGGAAGAGTTTGGACACCGCTGGCATCAGTTCGGTGACCGATTCTGGAATACTACGAATCCTCAGGTTGTTCCTACGGTTTCGATTGTTCAAATCTTCCACTTGAGATTGTAAGTATGAGTGGTTTTCAGCTAACAGTTCAAAGTCCCTTCTAAGATCGTTGTGTGCAAGTGATAGCTCATCATGCTTGGTTTCCAGAACATCTGTTCGTCCTCCCAGGGTTGCTATTTCTTGTGTGAGTGTGTTTGTTGTTTTTTGGAGTTCACACTGTATTTTGTCAACAAGTTTTTCGTAGATCTTGGTTAAGCTGGAGTCCAAATCTGCTTTTGTTATCTGAGAGGGGAGGTCACTGTTCTGTGTTGGAGAGGACTTGTGCAAAGGGCCACTGGCAGTTGTAGGGGACTGTACCAGCGACGAACTAGCACATTTATGCGTCATTTTATTCTGCTCCTTATTGCGCAGAGGGTATGTGATTAAAGAGTGCTGTTGCGCACGGCGATTGTACGCCTTCTTGCCGGACGGCATGCACTAGTATGAACTGCAGGGATGTTTATAAAAAATATAATTATTTAAGGTAATTGATCCTTTCAGTGTGTGTTAAATCCTCGCTGAATAGATGAAATTCTCAATTACAAATGGTGAACTGCATCGCGTCTCGCATGCGCCCCCACTTAGTTATGATTATGACTTTAGTTCATCTTATCACCCCTGTCCAAGGGCAATAGCTTGTTCCAAATTTGTTGTGGGGCTACATGTTGCCCGAAGAGGTGTACTCGGAGCTTTGTGGGGGTAAAGATCAAACACCCAGGACTTTTGAAGAATCAGGCTATGAGATGGTGGGACCACACCCCTGTGAGCGGGGTGATTTTGTAATAACTTGGGGTCTGGACCCGGTCCGGGAGGGACGAGGGAGCTACTGGTGGGCCCACGGTGCAGCAGGATGGCCGTTCCTCACCTCTGTCCCCAGAGTGTAGTCCCATGCAGGGTATTTCTGGCGGTATCCAGTTCTCACAAGATCCCGCCTCTCGGTCCACGGAGCCACCACGGGTATGTACGGAAGGTGCTGCCGTCTGTTCCGCTGTGGGCGGTAGCCGAGTGTGGAGGATCTGCAGGTCCCACAGGCCCCTAGAAGCCAGATGTAGCCGGCAGTGAGACTGGTAGGGCTAATGGATGGCTGGGACTCTCCAGGTAGGCAGAGGTCCGTTCAGGGGATGCCCAGGAACCTGGATGGAGGACCCAGTGGGGGATCCAGCAAGCAACGGGGTAGGATGGCAATGGATTCTGTCCAGGACAGCACAGCTCCCTCACAGCGCTTCTCAAGATGGCGGCCAGTCCCCAAGTAATGGAGCCGGCCGTAGGCCGGATAGAGGGGCGAGTGGATGGCCGGGATTCTCCAGACAGCCAGGGGATTGTTTAGGGGGTGCCCAGGGACCTGGATGGAGGGTTTGGTGGCGGAATCCGATAGCCCCCGAGCAGGATGGCTGTGGATTCTGATCAGGGTAACAAAGCTCCCTCACGGCGCGTCTAAGGATGGCGGACCGACCCCCAGCAATACAGCGGTGCACAGTCCCTTTAAGGGGGTACCCAGTATGGGAAAGATAGGCGACTGCCCAACTACTCACTGTGCCCAGAGGATGAGACAGGCCGAGTCTGCAGGCCGCAAGATGGCGTTCGGCCGGAGGGTACCGGAGCTGGTTTTAGGGATCTCCAGTCCACCATCCACCGCTGTACAGGTGGCCCCTGACCCCCCGGGGTCACAACAATTGATGTGCTGGGGCAAGATGTTCCTTTGATCCACGGGATCCGGGATGGAAGAGCCGAGGCCTCCGGGGGATCCGTAGGCCTCAAGATGGCGACGGGCGTCAGCGGTGCGGGCCAAGCCGTAGGCCCGAATCTGATTTAGGTCGCCCAACTTCACTAATAGCCACCTAGGGCAGTAGCAGAGGGGGCCCAGGTCCGGCTCAGCTGAAATGTAGGCTCTCCGAGGTGGATTATGGCAGGGATGGCACTGGATAATCTCTGTCTGTGAGGAGCTCAGCTCTAGCACGTCTTCCCTGGCTCTCATCCAGACACGCCCCCCCCTAAAACTTTTCATAGCCTTACAAACATGCTATATCCATTTTAATAAAGATACTACTATATCCATGATTAATATTATAGGAATATTATATATATATATAAAAAAAAAATATATATATATATATATATATATATATATATATATATATAAAATGCGCAAACCAAAGATATACTGGTATGTAAAATTATTCACTCAATTAGCATATAATATCTCCAATATAATGTAATAATAAGATGACAATTTTTGCTAATTTGTATATTTGCAGTAATTAATATATATCATTTCAAAAACACAATTTGTTAATATGTCTCTTTCTCTATCCCTCAGTCAAGAAAACAAAAAATATGTGTTTCTATCCAATGTTATTTGAAACCTAACCCACATTCTCTTTTCTAACATAAACATTCATTTTGGCAATACACATTAGTCCATGGTTGACCCTTAATTTACGAACGGGGGTAATTTGCATGGGGCTTTCAAGTCTCTTAAGAAAAATACCTGTCCACCAGTATGAACTCAATTTAAGCTCTTAAGAAACAATATATAGGAACAAAATGGCTTTTCTCATGTCCACAAAAACATATTATTTTACATATGATTTTGGCCTTCTAAATTAATTCTTTTTAACCTTAATAATTCTGACAACCCCCCCCCCCCCCCCCCATTCCTTATGATATTCAGGTGATCAACTGTAGCCATATCTGGGAAAAAGGTCTGAATAAAGATCATATTTGTTAAAAGATATGGCCATATTATTATTTTTTCTTTTTAATTGAAGGACATTTTTCTTTCATCCATATGTTAAAGGAATGTTCTTGTCTGTCTTGGATTCAAGTCTTTATGGAAACAAAATGAAGTGTTGCAGTGGTGGTGTAAACCACCATTCTAAGTGTAATGAAAAGAAAGCTGGTAAACCAGAAATTAAAGAAACTCTTCAGTCGATCCATTCTTGTATCTCTACCAGCTAAAAATGGGATATATTATCCCTCCTTTCAATGGATATTCTTGGATTCAAGCACACAAAGTCCTTCTGAAACAAATCTTTCTTTCCGGCAATAAGAATCTTGGAGCATCTTGCATCATGACTCCTGAGGAAGGATTCGGTTTGGTGACAGATTCCATCCAGGAACTGGGCGCCAAAGATTAACACCATCCATCCGATTGTGGGTCTTTGGTAGTCATCATCTTCTTTACCAATCAACGATCTGGTCTGGATTGGTAAACTTTTTCTATTTAACCACTTGACGACCGCCTCACGCCGATGTACGTCGGCAAAGTGGCACGGACAGGCAAAATCACGTACAGGGTACGTGATTTGCCTTCCGCGGGTGGGGGGTCCGATCGGACCCCCCCCCGGTGCCCGAGGCGGTCGTCGTTTGTCCAGCGGCGATCGGTGGTGAGGGGGAGACCATCCGTTCGTGGCCCCCCCCTCGCGATCGCCGCCGGCCAATCGAATCATTCCTTTGCTGCTGTATGCTAAACAGCAGCAAAGGAAATGATGTCATCTCTCCTCGGCTCGGTAATTTCCGTTCCGGCCCGAGGAGAGAAGACATCAATGTGAGTGCACCAACACACACACACACAGTAGAACATGCCAGGCACACAAAACACCCCGATCCCCCCCCCCCGATCGCCCCCGATCCCCCCCCAATCACCCCCCCCCCCCTGTCACAAACTGACACCAGCAGTTTTTTTTTTTTTTTTTTCTGATTACTGCATAGTGTCAGTTTGTGACAGTTACAGTGTTGGGACAGATACTGTTACCCCCCTTTAGGTCTAGGGTACCCCCCTAACCCCCCCATATAAAGTTTTAACCCCTTGATCACCCCCTGTCACCAGTGTCACTAAGCGATCATTTTTCTGATCGCTGTATTAGTGTCGCTGGTGACGCTAGTTAGGGACATAAATATTTAGGTTCGCCGTCAGCGTTTTATAGCGTCAGGGACCCCCATATACTACGAATAAATGTTTTAACCCCTTGATTGCCCCCTAGTTAACCCTTTCACCACTGATCACCGTATAACCGTTACGGTTGACGCTGGTTAGTTTGTTTATTTTTTATAGTGTCAGGGCACCCGCCATTTATTACCGAATAAAGGTTTAGCCCCCTGATCGCCCGGCGGTGATATGCGTCGCCCCAGGCAGCGTCAGATTAGCGCCAGTACCGCTAACACCCACGCACGCAGCATACACCTCCCTTAGTGGTATAGTATCTGAACGCATCAATATCTGATCCGATCAGATCTATACTAGCGTCCCCAGCAGTTTAGGGTTCCCAAAAACACAGTGTTAGCGGGATCAGCCCAGATACCTGCTAGCACCTGCGTTTTGCCCCTCCGCCCGGCCCAGCCCAGCCCACCCAAGTGCAGTATCGATCGATCACTGTCACTTACAAAAGACTAAACGCATAACTGCAGCGTTCGCAGAGTCAGGCCTGATCCCTGCGATCGCTAACAGTTTTTTTGGTAGTATTTTGGTGAACTGGCAAGCACCAGCCCCAGGCAGGGTCAGGTTAGCGCCAGTACCGCTAACACCCACGCACGCAGCATACGCCTCCCTTAGTGGTATAGTATCTGAACGGATCAATATCTGATCCGATCAGATCTATACTAGTGTCCCCAGCAGTTTAGGGTTCCCAAAAACGCAGTGTTAGCGGAATCAGCCCAGATACCTGCTAGCACCTGCGTTTTGCCCCTCCTCCCGGCCCAGCCCACCCAAGTGCAGTATCGATCGATCACTGACACTTACAAAACACTAAATGCATAACTGCAGCGTTCGCAGAGTCAGGCCTGATCCCTGCGATCGCTAACAGTTTTTTTGGTAGTATTTTGGTGAACTGGCAAGCACCAGCCCCAGGCAGCGTCAGGTTAGCGCCAGTACCGCTAACACCCACGCACGCACTGTACACCACCCTTAGTGGTATAGTATCTGAACGGATCAATATCTGATCCGATCAGATCTATACTAGCATCCCCAGCAGTTTAGGGTTCTCACAAATGCAGTGTTAGCGGGATCAGCCCAGATACCTGCTAGCACCTGCGTTTTGCCCCTCCGCCCGGCCCAGCCCAGCCCACCCAAGTGCAGTATCGATCGATCACTGTCACTTACAAAAGACTAAAACGCATAACTGCAGCGTTCGCAGAGTCAGGCCTGATCCCTGCGATCGCCAACAGATTTTTTGGTAGCGTTTTGGTGAACTGGCAAGCGCCAGCGGCCTAGTACACCCCGGTCGTAGTCAAACCAGCACTGCAGTAACACTTGGTGACGTGGCGAGTCCCATAAGTGCAGTTCAAGCTGGTGAGGTGGCAAGCACAAGTAGTGTCCCGCTGCCACCAAAAAGACAAACACAGGCCCGTCGTGCCCATAGTGCCCTTCCTACTGCATTCGCCAATCCTAATTGGGAACCCACCGCTTCTGCAGCGCCCGTACTTCCCCCATTCACATCCCCAACCAAATGCAGTCGGCTGCATGAGAGGCATTTTCTTTATGTCCTCCCGAGTACCCCTACCCAGCGAACGCCCCCAAAAAAGATATTGTGTCTGCAGCTAGCGCGGATATAGGCGTGACACCCGCTATTATTGTCCCTCCTGTCCTGACAATCCTGGTCTTTGCATTGGTGAATGTTTTGAACGCTACCATGCACTAGTTGAGTATTAGCGTAGGGTACAGCATTGCACAGACTAGGCACACTTTCACAGGGTCTCCCAAGATGCCATCACATTTTGAGAGACCCGAACCTGGAACCGGTTACAGTTATAAAAGTTAGTTACAAAAAAAGTGTAAAAAAAAAAAAATATATATATATATATATATATAAAATAAAAAAAAATAGTTGTCGTTTTATTGTTCTCTCTCTCTCTATTCTCTCTATTGTTCTGCTCTTTTTTACTGTATTCTATTCTGCAATGTTTTATTGTTATTATGTTTTATCATGTTTGCTTTTCAGGTATGCAATTTTTTATACTTTACCGTTTACTGTGCTTTATTGTTAACCATTTTTTTGTCTTCAGGTACGCCATTCACAACTTTGAGTGGTTATACCAGAATGATGCCTGCAGGTTTAGGTATCATCTTGGTATCATTCTTTTCAGCCAGCGGTCGGCTTTCATGTAAAAGCAATCCTAGCGGCTAATTAGCCTCTAGACTGCTTTTACAAGCCGTGGGAGGGAATGCCCCCCCCCCCCACCGTCTTCCGTGTTTTTCTCTGGCTCTCCTGTCTCAACAGGGAACCTGAAAATGCAGCCGGTGATTCAGCCAGCTGACCATAGAGCTGATCAGAGACCAGAGTGGCTCCAAACATCTCTATGGCCTAAGAAACCGGAAGCTACGAGCATTTTATGACTTAGATTTCGCTGGATGTAAATAGCGCCATTGGGAAATTGGGGAAGCATTTTATCACACCGATCTTGGTGTGGTCAGATGCTTTGAGGGCAGAGGAGAGATCTAGGGTCTAATAGACCCCAATTTTTTCAAAAAAGAGTACCTGTCACTACCTATTGCTATCATAGGGGATATTTACATTCCCCGAGATAACAATAAAAATGATTAAAAAAAAATAAAAATGAAAGGAACAGTTTAAAAATAAGATAAAAAAGCAAAAAAATCATAAAGAAAAAAAAAAAAAAAAAAAAAAAGCACCCCTGTCGCCCCCTGCTCTCGCACTAAGGCGAACGCAAGCGGCGGTCTGTCGTCAAACGTAAACAGCAATTGCACCATGCATGTGAGGTATCACCGTGAAGGTTAGATCGAGGGCAGTAATTTTTGCAGTAGACCTCCTCTGTAAATCTAAAGTGGTAACCTGTAAAGGCTTTTAAAAATGTATTTATTTTGTTGCCACTGCACGTTTGTGCGCAATTGTAAAGCATGTCATGTTTGGTATCCATGTACTCGGCCTAAGATCATCTTTTTTATTTCATCAAACATTTGGGCAATATAGTGTGTTTTAGTGCATTAAAATTTAAAAAAGTGTGTTCTTTCCCCAAAAAATGCGTTTGAAAAATCGCTGCGCAAATACTGTGTGAAAAAAAAAATGAAACACCCACCATTTTAATCTGTAGAGCATTTGCTTTAAAAAAATATATAATGTTTGGGGGTTCAAAGTAATTTTCTTGCAAAAAAAAAAACTTTTTCATGTAAACAATAAGTGTCAGAAAGGGCTTTGTCTTCAAGTGGTTAGAAGAGTGGGTGATGTGTGACATAAGCTTCTAAATGTTGTGTATAAAATGCCAGGACAGTTCAAAACCCCCCCAAATGACCCCATTTTGGAAAGTAGACACCCCAAGCTATTTGCTGAGAGGCATGTCGAGTCCATGGAATATTTTATATTGCGACACAAGTTGCGGGAAAGAGACAATTTTTTTTTTTTTTTGCACAAAATTGTCACTAAATGATATATTGCTCAAACATGCCATGGGAATATGTGAAATTATACCCCAAAATACATTCTGCTGCTTCTCCTGAGTACGGGGATACCACATGTGTGAGACTTTTTGGGAGCCTAGCCGCGTACGGAACCCCGAAAACCAAGCACCGCCTTCAGGCTTTCTAAGGGCGTGAATTTTTGATTTCTCTCTTGACTGCTTATCACAGTTTCGGAGACCATGGAATGCCCAGGTGGCACAAACCCCCCCCCCCCCAAATGACCCCATTTTGGAAAGTAGACACCCCAAGCTATTTGATGAGAGGTATAGTGAGTATTTTGCAGACCTCACTTTTTGTCACAAAGTTTTGAAAATTGAAAAAAGAAAAACAAAAAAGTTTTTTCTTGTCTTTCTTCATTTTCAAAAACAAATGAGAGCTGCAAAATACTCACCATGCCTCTCAGCAAATAGCTTGGGGTGTCTACTTTCCAAAATGGGGTCATTTGGGGGGGTTTTGTGCCACCTGGGCATTCCATGGCCTCCGAAACTGTGATAGGCAGTGAAGAGTGAAATCAAAAATTTTCACCCTTAGAAATCCTGAAGGCGGTGATTGGTTTTCGGGGTCCCGTACACGGCTAGGCTCCCAAAAAGCCCCACACATGTGGTATCCCCGTACTCAGGAGAAGTAGCTAAATGTATTTTGGGGTGCAATTCCACATATGCCCATGGCCTGTGTGAGCAATATATCATTTAGTGACAACTTTGTGCAAAAAAAAAAAAAAAAAAATGTGTCACTTTCCCGCAACTTGTGTCAAAATATAAAATATTCCATGGACTCAATATGCCTCTCTGGAAATAGCTTGGGGTGTCTACTTTCCAAAACGGGGTCATTTGGGGGGGTTTTGAGCCACCTGGGCATTCCATGGCCTCCGAAACTGTGATAGGCAGTAAAGAGTGAAATCATAAATTTACGCCCTTAGAAATCCTGAAGGCGGTGATTGGATTTCGGGGCCCCGTACGCGGCTAGGCTCCCAAAAAGTCCCACACATGTGGTATCCCCATATTCAGGAGAAGCAGCAGAATGTATTTTGGGGTGCAATTCCACATAGGCCCATGGCCTGTGTGAGCAATATATCATTTAGTGACAACTTTTTGTAAATATTTTTTTTTTTTTTTTTTTTTTTGTCATTATTCAATCACTTGGGACAAAAAAAATAAATATTCAATGGGTTCAACATGCCTCTCAGCAATTTCCTTGGGGTGTCTACTTTCCACAATGGGGACATTTGGGGGGGTTTTGTACTGCCCTGCCATTTTAGCACCTCAAGAAATGACATAGGCAGTCATAAACTAAAAGCTGTGTAAATTACAGAAAATGTACCCTAGTTTGTAGACGCTATAACTTTTGCGCGAACCAATAAATATACGCTTATTGACATTTTTTTTACCAAAAACATGTGGCCGAATACATTTTGGCCTAAATGTATGACTAAAATTGAGTTTATTGGATTTTTTTTATAACAAAAAGTAGAAAATATCATTTTTTTTCAAAATTTTCGGTCTTTTTCCATTTATAGCGCAAAAAATAAAAACCGCAGAGGTGATCAAATACCATCAAAAGAAAGCTCTATTTGTGGGAAGAAAAGGACGCAAATTTCGTTTGGGTACAGCATTGCATGACCGCGCAATTAGCAGTTAAAGCGACGCAGTGCCAAATTGGAAAAAGACCTCTGGTCCTTAGGCAGCATAATGGTCCGGGGCTCAAGTGGTTAAGTAAATCGATAATATGAATACAAATTCTTATCAATTAATATTTACATTTTCTAACTATGCTATATATGTATATATATATATATATATATATATATATATATATATATATATATATATGATATAGCGATTGGTTAATTAATCAATGATCTTATGATGATAGTATTCTGCCATGATTGGCAGGATCCATATTAATGCGTAGAAGTATAAGATATGAAGATCTGTAAGTTAGGAGAGAATATCAAATCATTACAATCACATTCTCTTGAGATACTTAAAAGTCTCTTTTTAAACATTACCTTCCAGCATTCTTAGGAACCTAGGATGACAAGCACGCATTTGAATAATTCATCTTACCCAAACATGACCTCAGTTCACTGATTTTGGTAGGTGTTTTTGATTTCATCACAGCCTCATGTCCCAGGAAATTAAGTTTGGAACAACACCATTGGCTTTCTGTAATGGAATTTTAACACCTGCCTCTCTCAACTGGTTAAGAACATGTCTAATCTCTTGGATATGCTTTTCAAACGTTATGCTTTTGAACTAAATATCATCCACATATGTTAAATTCCTTCTTTCAGTTACATCAGGCATAGCCTTATATAAAAACACATCAAATTCATAACCTAAATTTATATAACCAAATAGCATTCTGTTCCAGTTGTACAATTCCTTACCAAATAAAAAATGCTAGCTTGTATTAATCTTCAGGACTTACCTGAACGGTCCAACATTATTGAACATAATCTAGTGTAGTAAAGTACTTAGCGCCTTATATTTTTATATCAAGCGTTGATCCATATATGGCACGGCCTAGCCGGACATATATATTTGTTTATTTAGCTGTCTAAGATTAGCACATAAACGCCACGGACAATTTGGTTTAAGAGTACCAAGTATAGGACCACTATAAGAACTGTGCACCAATCCCACAATGTTCCTTCCCTTGAGATTCCTAATGATTTCCTCTAGCGAATCATAACAGGCTAGGGGAAGATGGTAATGCTTGATATAAACAGGAGGTGCATCTGGATCAGTTTCCATCCTGGCAATGTGTATGTCTGTTAGACCAAAATCATAGGAATCTTTTGCATACATCTCCTTAAACTCCAAAAACACTTCTTTTATTACCTGGCACTCAAGATCATTAGAACATAAATCAGCTAGTAAAGAGGGAGGGGCCTGATGTGGGGGCTGGACAGACGCAGCTGCTGAGCCGGCGAAGCCCGCAAACCCTCCCTGACATGAATGTCTGAGAGATAGGATCCCTTCCCTGTCTTTTTTTCCCCTCCTCTTTAATATCCCTTGTTCAGTCAGGAGCTAGGGAGGAAACTCTCTGTGGGCACCCTGAGGAGACACCATTGAGAAGCAGCAGTAGCCCCAGTGAATGGTGCATCGCACACCTAAGGGCTTGCCTGGATTATCTGGTAGTTAGGGCATGAGTCTTGAGACACTGGAGAGTGGAGGAGGAGAAGTCCTCAATGTCTGGCAGGGAGTTCAGCTGTGGGGGGACGACCGCGAGGACTAGTACCGGCTGAGATTGCGGTCAGGCGGAGTGGGAAGGAGCACAGGAGTCGGTCAGGCTGTCAGCAGGTGGCCGCTCCTCATAGAGATCAGGGAGCCCCCCGCCAGCCTCCCGCTCTCCCCCCTTCCTGTCTGGACTCATGGGTTTCCAGGGCATCCCCCGGCTCCTAGGAGCCTATGGGTGAACAGGATCAGGAGAAAATTCTCTCAAACAGCAGCTGAAATTATAATGGAACCTCTGTGAACTGAGGCAACGAGGGGTGAGAGGCTATGATTTTTTCATTATGCTATAAATGGACTGCACTGATCACTCTGACATAGAGAATTGTTTCATTGGTATATATGAGAACACTCTCTGAAGTTTATTGCAGACTGATTTAATAAATGTGATACAGGGGGCTGTCCCATGGGTACAATTGTTGCATACCCTCAAAAGCGTACTATAGATCGATGAACTGGATTAAACAACTCACTGTGATATAGAGAGGTTATCCCTAGGGTACATCAGCGGTACACTCTCTAAAAGCCTATTACAGACTGACGTTACAGATTAAATACCAAACTATGTGCCCAGGAAAGCATAACCTGAGGAGTATGGGAATAAGAACTTGGATGGAACATTGAAGTACTATTACTGCAAAAGTTAAACTGAAGTGAGAGGAAGAATCCTAGGACATTTTGTCAGAGTATGGACTGTACGATTAACACAACAAGAGGCGTGAAGCGCCTAGAAGATGTGACAGAGTCAGAGAACCGAGGGTAGGTAATCTGTCTTGTGTTCCCTCTTATGTTCGGGGATGGTATACGGATGAAATACATAGGAAATACTGAAATACTGATAGACTGAGTAGAGATTGAAAAGAACAGGTATAATAGAGGAGAGTAAAAATGAAAAATTTTATTCTACATTTAGTCTATTTGTTATGTTGGCTGCTTTTTAGATTTAGTTGGCGCAGTATTTTCACATATTTATAATAGAGGAGAGGAAACAGAAGAGGGATAGATATCAACAACATAGCCACTCCCCCCCATGTCCAACTACACTGGGACTCTTAGGTCTAAAACCCAAGGTATAGACTGGACAAGCTTAAAAACATATATACCCCTCTGTGAGCTGCCACCCCAGATCTGTAAATAACCGATAAATTAAAAAAAGAGGGAAAAAATAAATGAATACATAATTCCACAGAATGAGGGGGAAATCAGTAAGGGGAGCAGGTGCGAACCCCTAAAGTGAGTGTGAGGCCAGATTCCATAAAGAAAGCAAATATGGGTGAGCCTAAAAAATAGACAGCCGATTAAGTATGAAGAAATTACTTTACAGATCTTCCCAGATCTAGCAGAGGAGACCTTGGTCAGGAGATGAACGCCTTAACCTCTGTTAGAGCACCTAAAGATGAATAACATTCAATATTCTTGGGGCTTCCCAGCCTGCCTAATAGTGAGGAAAGAAGGACGGTCGGCAATTGGTCAGCTTCTGTAACTGGATTTACCACAAATCGAGATACCAGGCTGGTGGAAAGCACAAGATAGTACCTCATCAGTGGAAGAATCAAGATGGCAAGATGGCATCTGATTACAAAAAGAAAACTGGTTGTAGCAAAGAAAAGAATCTGAGAGAACATTGGTCCAGAGGTTGGACTGGGCGGGAGGAGGACAGGAATAAGGGACAGTAGATATGGAAATGTGGTCAGGGAAAAGGGGCGGGTAAGGAATATCCCTAGCTGGGGGTAGTATAGGGCCCATTAAGGGACCACAGGCAGAGCTCAACTTCTTGGGGGAGAACTGATGGGCCAGGAGGGGATGGAGGGCCTCGGAGCTAAAGGCCAGGGGCAGGCTAAATTTCCCCCCAATGGAGAGGGGAAGGAGGGGGGAGAGGGAGAGGGGAGGGAAGAAGGGGAGGGAAGAAACAGGGGTACTGCTCTGGAATGGTTCAATAACAAGAAAAGTAGATTAAAAGTCCTTGCTCCTGTAGAAGGAATGGAGGGGAGTAGAGGTGGAGACGGGAAGTGAGGACCCGGAGCACAGTAAGCAAGGATGACTACTCTTACATTTATAAAATATAATGGACGGAGCTAAATACTCCTATAAAAAGATATAACATAATAAGAGAGATCAAACTTTACAAAGCAGACGTAGTTTTATTACAGGAGACACATATCTCACAAGATTCTAACCTTAAAATAATTTCAAAAGATTACCCAGTCTGGTTTTTTGGAGACTCCCCAACAAGAAGAGCTAAGGGATTTGCCATAGGATTTGTAAGGTAAGGTTCACTTTGGATGAGAGAAGGACGGACCTGGAAGGGCGATATCTTTTTTTACTCAATAGATGTTATAAATAAATTTATGGAATTCAAGAGAGGAGGAGCCATTATGGGAGGAGACTTTAACTTCTGCATGATACCAGGGTTTGATAGTACATCAAGTGCACAGAGGATGGGGAACGTACAGAGGAGGTTACTAGAAAAGACCCTACATCAGAACCAACTGATGGATGTATGGAGAACACAACATGCTAAATGTCGGGACTATACGTTCCATTCCTCTGTGCATAGGACATACTCAAGAATTTACCTCTTTTTGGTAGCGCATAGGCTGCTCGAGAAAGTAGTTAATACGAATATAGAAATCTCAACGTTTTCTGACCACGCCCCAGTGAGCATGAGAATAAAGATCGAGGGGAATCAAAATAGGCCACCCTCCTGGAGATCAAATGTAGAACTATTACAGGATAAAATGACAGAAGAAAGGATCAGGCTGGAGTTAGAGATGTACTTTAAAATTAATGACACAGAAGAAATATCAGAAGCTACACTATGGGAAGCCCATAAGGCTTTTATCAGAGGCATATTGATCCAAATGGGAGCGGAAAAAAAAGGTCGGAATATTAAGAAGAAACGCTGTGATAAAAGAAATCTCTGAGTTAGAACAGCATCACAAGAAAAAGGAGAATAAAGAAATCAGAAAGGCACTCATTTGTAAAAGGGAGGAACTGAAAGATATAGTAGAGCAGGAAACACAGCTGGTCTATAATATAATTAAAAAAGAAAGGTACCTATGGGAAAATAAGACGGGAAAGTCTATGGCCAGACTGTTAAAATAGAAAACAGCATTCAATTTTATAGAGAAAATACAAACTTGCCCGTCGCTATACGGTGCTTCTCCGGGCTCTCCTGTGCCATCGGGGACTCGGAGAAAGAATCGGCCACCGCCGGATGATGACCATAGAGATTTCCGGTGACCAGATGGTCACCAGTCATCTCTATGACTGTCGGAAGGACCGGGCGCGACGTCTGGGCCACGGATGTAAACAAAGCCACGATCGCGGCTGGTAAGCATGAGATTGTGGATTTTTTTTTCCGATCTCACGCTTTCCAGCCTGAAGGAGAGATGTGGGGTATTATTGACCCCGCATCTCTCCATAAAGAGGACCTGTCACAAACGATTCCTATTACAAGGGATGTTTACATTCCTTGTAATAGGAATAAAAGTGAAAAAAAAATGTAAAAGAAAGTGTAAAATAAAAAAAATTATGTAAAAAAAAAAAAAAAAAAAATTATTTAAAACGCCCCTGTCCCCGGTAGCTTGCTCTCAGAAGCGAACGAACATCTAAGTATAACACATATGTAAACGCTGTTCAAACCACACTTGTGAGGTATCACCGCATGCGTTAGAGTGCGAACAACAATTCTAGCACTAGACCTCCTCTGTAACTCTAAACATGTAACCTGTAAAAAAAATTTAAAGCATCGCCTATGGAGATTTTTAAGTACCAAAGTTTACGGTTTTGTTATTTCTTTAAATCATGAAATTCCAAAAAAAAGCGTTTGAAAAATTGTTGCGCAAATACCGTGCGAAATAAAAAGTTGCAACAACCGCCATTTTATTCCCTAGGGTGTCTGCTAAAAAAACATATATAATGTTTGGGAGTTCTGAGTAATTTTCTAGCAAAAAAATGATGATTTTTACGTGTAGGTGAGGAATGCCAGAATAGGCCTGGTATGGAAGTGGTTAAATCTATCCTGGGATTCATCACTATTTTGGAAAACAGCAAAAAGGGTGTTACTGTCAGTTAATATCCAATTCAGGCTTTTCATGGGGTGGTAATCCCGGGCTAGAACAAATTTTAGGTTATTTGGCAAAGCTTCATAAAATAGTTGGGTGAATTACTGGCATTCAAAATGGGGGTTTTTCTCAGCCAAACTGTAGGCATTTTTAAGAAATGACAAAAATTCCCTGGGGCTTTGATTCACTCGACATTTTAAAATAATCATGGTCCTTCTTGCAGCAGTAACTGATTTATATGGACCAAATTCTGTTTTTATTTCTGAGAGGTATTCAGCCCATTTATCAATTCCCAGATCTCGTAGAGATTTAAAGAAATATCTATGTTTTTGCTCAAATACCCATGGAATAAAATATATTTTATGTTGGTCATGTTTTACGTTAAGGGATGACATTACCTCCTCATAAGTTTCTAGATGATGGTAATTATAGAGGGCGAACCTTTCTTAGTAAATAAACCCACAGAGTCTTTTAAAAACGTAATTACCGTATTTATCGGCGTATAACACGCACCGGCGTATAACACGCACCCCAATTTAGGAGGGAATTTTAAGGAAAAAAACTTTTAGGAGGGAAGTTGAAGGTAAAAAACTTACATTTAAATGCCCATCATTGCAGCCTTCTCAGTGCAGCCTTGCCTCAGTGCAGCCATGTCAGTGCAGCCTTGTCAGTGCAGCCTTCCCCAGTGCAGCCATGTCAGTGCAGCCTTGTCAGTGCAGCCATGTCAGTGCAGCCTTCTCAGTACAGCCATGTCAGTGCAGCCTTCTCAGTGCAGCCTTGTCAGTGCAGCCTTGTCAGTGCAGCCATGTCAGTGCAGTCATGTCAGTGCAGCCTTGTCAGTGCAGCCATGTCAGTGCAGCCATGTCAGTGCAGCCTTGTCAGTGCAGCCTTGTCAGTGCAGCCTTCCCCAGTGCAGCCTTCCCCAGTGCAGCCTGCCCCAGTGCAGCCTTCGATCCCCTGTCCCTACCATCCTGGGCTTCAAAATCGCCGACTGCGATTTGAAAATGGCGTCGCCGGCGCCGAAATACACAGAGCCGGTCCTCGGCTCTTTCCGGCGGCTCTCGTTCACTTTCGGCTCCACTCGTAGTCCCGAGCGGAGCTATCCGAACCTAGCCGAGTAGGTTCGGATAGCTCCGCTCGGGACTACGAGTGGAGCCGAAAGTGAACGAGAGCCGAGGACCGGCTCTGTGTATTTCGGCGCCGGCGGCGCCATTTTCAAATCGCGGCCGGCGATTTTGAAGTTGTGACAGCTCGGGATCGCAGGGGATCGGCGTATAACACGCACCTGTGACTTTCCCCTGATTTTAAGGGGAAAAAGGTGCGTGTTATACGCCGATAAATACGATACTTTAGGGGCATCGAATAAAAGCTGAGGGGTGTTCCTCTAATTTATTTGGGACCTACTTTTGGAATGCCTTTGAGGTGAGGTCAGCTTGAATTTTAGAAGAGCGTGTTCTTCAGTGAACAAACAATCCTCTTCTTCTGTTAGAACATTATCATTATTGCCAAAATCTGAAAATCTATTCCCTAATGTTTCTTTTTACAAGGTTATGTTCATCAGATCAAGAGTGTAGAGGTAACTTGCTAACAATTTCAGGGTCGTCTATTTCATCCCAAATAGAAGATTTAATTTTTACACTGCTGGCATGTTTTTCCTGCATAGACTGCAGATGTGCCGAACTTTGTTTATCTAAGTCCTTTGAAGTTGTTTATTATCAGTATACAGCTTCTCATATCTGTATACTATGAGGGAATTATTTACTTCTAGATGATGACCATCTATCTCATAATATGCCATCAATCGGCAGACAATTGTTTCAACTCATTAGACAACTTTACAGAATGACTGTCAATCTCCTGACATTTTCTCTGTAAACTTTTAAAATTATCAGCTTCTTGCCTAAATTCATATTTTGCTTTGTCTAATTGTTCTGTCAATTTACAGATTACATACAAAATTTCTGGCCAAGATTTCCATATTAGTAAATCTTTCTCCTTCTTCGTAGTGGCTTGGGCCATATGAAGGAGAAATTTTGTTACTCAGGATTCCTCAGACCAAATATAATTTACATAATTTGCAACTCTGCTCTGTATTTCAATTTCCCATTCATTGATATCTTTTCTCCAATTTTTCTCTAACATAAGATATCACCTGATATTTTACCAATTCTCTGGTATTTCTATTATGCAGACCAGTTTCATTTGCTACATCAACATCAGGACCAGCCACACTAGAAATACCTTCAGCCATTTTCAATATTACAACTGACAATAGCAATAACCACTTAAAAAAATGGCAACAACAATATATATCATTTACAAAATTTTATCCCTTTGTTTCAAACTTTGGCGGATCATGTCGGGGGTCACCATAATTCGCCAGATGTTTATACTGAAACAGTATTATGTATTTGGAAATATGTAAAAATCTATGGTTAAGGAGATTTTCATGTCTTTCCACAAATCAACCAAATAATTCAAATTTGTTTATCCATGCTAGTTTGAAGACAAAAAAAGGGATACAGAGGTGTGCTAAAATATATATATATATTCAATAACTAACAATTCAGTGCAAAATAATATCATTTTTAACTGGTGATGATACAAAGAAGTATAAATTAAAATATCAAATATATTGGTGATACAGATGATGAGAAATTTACCACAAGCTCTTGATACCAAAATACCATATCTTAACACTTCATGACGGATTGGTAAATAGCTTTTTGTGGCTTTACATATTATGAAAACAAACTAGATGTTGATTTTTAACAAGTTGTAATTTCTTCTCAAACCAACAAATCTTCAAGCTTACACTTTAAAAATGCACGGACAAAATGTTATACCGTGCACAGAGCTTGATAATTTTACCAGTTGCCAACTGGCCCATAGCCAAATGACGGCTGCAGGGTGTTTGGATAACTCTGGGATCACGTCATATGACGTGATTCCAGAAAACTTCTCCCGCGCGTCCCGTGGGCCGCGCACATGGGAGCATCCGTGACTGCCAGGTACAGAGGACCCGGCGCATCACAGATCACGGTAACCGGCCACGGTAAATGACGGAGCGATCACATGTAAACAAACCGGCATCATGCCATTACGCCGGTTCCTCCCTCCCCTCTCTGTACCGATCGGTACAGAGGGGGAGAGATCGGATGGGAGCCATGCAGTGGGCTGAATGTGTACTGCCCACAGCGCTGCTCAGTGACTTGTGCAGTCACATCCATCCCTCCATGCTCAGCCATCCCCCCCATGCTCTGCAATTCTCTGTGCAATACTCTGCAATTCCCTGTGCAATACTCTGCAATACCCTGTGCAATACTCTGCAATACCCCGCAATAATCTGCAATACCCTGTGCAATACTCTGCAATACCCCGCAATACTCTACAATGACCCGCAATACTCTACAATGACCCGCAATACTCTACAATGACCCGCAATACTCTGCAATACTCTGCAATGCCCCGCAATACTCTGCAATGCCCCGCAATACTCTGCAATGCCCCGCAACACTCTGCAATGCTCCGCAATACTCTGCAATGCCCTGCAATGCCCCACAATACTCTACAATGCCCTGCAATACTCTGCAATGCCCTGCAATACTCTGCAATAGTCTGCAATACTCTGCAATGCCCCGCAATACTCTGCAATGCCCCGTAATACTCTGCAATACCCTGCAATACTCTGCAATGCCCTGAAATACTCTGCAATGCCCTGAAATACTCTGCAATTCCCTGCAATACTCTGCAATGCCCTGCAATACTCTGCAATGCTCTGCAATACCCCGCAATACTCTGCAATGCCCCGCAATACTCTGCAATGCCCCGCAATACTCTGCAATGCCCCGCAATACTCTGCAATGCCCCGCAATACTCTGCAATGCCCTGCAATACTCTGCAATTCCCTGCAATACTCTGCAATACCCCACAATACCCCGCAATACTCTGCAATACCACGTAATACTCTGCAATACCCCGCCATACCCCACAATACCCTGCAATACTCTGCAATACCCCGCCATACCCAGCCATACTCTGCAATACTCGCTGATACCCAGCCATGCTCAGCCATGCTCAGCTATACTCAGCCATACTCAGCCATACTCGGCTATACTCTGCCATACTTTGCCATACTCGGCTGTACTCGGCCTTTGTATGTGGCCAGGCTGTGGAAGTCTCACACATGTGGTATCCTCGTAATCCGGAGGAGTAGGAGAATCTATTTTGGGGTGTCATTTTTGGTATGTACATGCTATGTGTTAGAAACATTGTATAAATGGACAACTTTGTGTTAAAAAAAATGTGTTTTAACCACTTCCGCGCCTGCTGGCCGTCATACGACGTCCTTGACTTTGTGCGGGGATATCTGAATGATGGGTGCAGCTACAGGCATCATTCAGATATCAGCTTTTTCAGCCAGCGACTCCCTACACCATGAAAATGATCATAGTGGCTGTTCCGCTGCTTGATCGTTCTTACGGGAGGCGAGAGGGGACATCCCCCCCTCTCGCCGCCCTTAGGTGCTTCTACCGACTCACCGCTACGATCGAAGCCAGAATCATTTTTTTTTATTTCAGGCTTCCCAGCCTAGAGGTGAGATGTGGGGTCTTATTGACCCCATATTTCACTGTAAAGAGGACCTGTCATGCCATATTCCTATTATAGGGGATGTTTACATTCCTTATAATAGAAATAAAAGTGATCAAAAAATTTATTTTTTGGAAAAAAGCCTCAAACTAAAATAAATAAAGTAAAATGAATAATAATAAAAAAAAAAAATGTCCCCGTGTCCCTGTGTGTTCGCATGCAGAAGCGAACGCATACGTAAGTTGCGCCCACATATGAAAATGGTGTTTAAACCACACATGTGAGGTAGAGCAAGAGCAATAATTTTGGCCCTAGACCTCCTCTGTAACTCACAACATGTAAGCAGTAAAAATTTTTAAAGCGTCTCCTATCGGGATTTTTAAGTAGCGAAGTTTGGTGCCATTCCACGAGCGTGTGCAATTTTGAAGGGTGACATGCTAGGTATCTATTTACTCGGCATAACGTCATCTTTCACATTATGCAAAAACATTGGGCTAACTTTACTGTTTTGTTTTTTCTTAAAGCAAAAAACTGTTTTTCTTTCTCGGACATCACGGGACACAGAGCCACAGTAATAACTGATGGGTTATGTAGGTACCTTTAGGTATTGGACACTGGTCACACCCTAATCAGGAAGTTCAACCCCCTATATAATCCCTCCCCTTCCAGGGATACCTCAGTTTTTACGCCAGTGTCTTAGGTGTTGGACGTGTAGTGATGTCCTGTGCTGAAGCTCCAAAGGGAATATCCTGATATCCTATACTGGGGCAAGCCAGGCGAACCGGATCCATTCAAAGTGTCTTTTCATGGCCGAATTGGATGGTACCCGGGCCTCGTGTCCGAAGAAATGAGGTTTTACCTGTAATGCTTCTCTTTTTAGAGAGCTGGACCCTGCAGATCAGAAAATGGCTTTAAAATTCCTACTTTCTGGCTGGGTGCTTTACAGGGCCAGAACTGCAGGATCCCCCTATTCATAGGGGGCCCCAGTCTCTGATGGTTTTTTCAAACGGAGCCCACCGTGAGAGGTGAAGATTGGGTCTGTGTATACAGCACCCTGCGGCTGGATAAGGTAAGAGGAGATTCCACAGAATTTTGAATTCTAGTAGGTTTTCTCCTTTAAGGTAGATGCATGCTATGCCTAGTGTGACCACCAGGGGCTGCCAAGAGCACATACCTTCTCATGCTGTTTCTGTCTCAGCGTTCCACGATGCACAGCTCTTCTGACTGGCTCCAGGTAGGATGGGATGGGGCATTTCTCTTTAGGAATGTTCCCCCCAGGCCAAGGGGAGGCCGCAGGTGGGCTGTAAGGCGGTTTTTATACCGCACTGTCGCCACAGCTACTGCCGCCGCCAGGCCGCCATTGCATCTATGCAGGTCCCATCGCTGCTGGCCTCTCTCCTTCCTCCTCCACCCCCAGCCTTCCTCCATGCTTACTCCGGAAGGGTCAGGCTCGCGCGGGAAGCACTCGTTTTCGAAAAAACAAAGGGGGGGTGGGGTGTCAGCACAGCGTCAGCGTGCTCAGACACCCACAGTGCCAGAAGCATGGCTACTTAAAGCACACTTTACAGGTGCTCTGAGCCTTGGGGGGACACAGAGCTAACAGTCGCATGTAAGGTGGGACACAGGCATTCTCCTAGGCTGCATTTACTAAGGTAACACCGGACTGGGCATTTGGTAGCAAGGCTTTTGCCAGACTACTTCGCTCAGCAGTCAGTGTTCATTTTGGATACCTCACACCTTGTTGCTTTGCACTATGGGTAGAAGAGGTTCAAGTACCCCCAGAACCAGAGACACTAGGGGATCTCGTTCAGGTTCTGAGGACCCCCTGTCTGCTACATCCTCCCCCCCTGAGGGGCCAGGGACGGCTGGACAGGGAGAGCCATTGGGGTTTGGGGCTATACCTGCTTCCGGCACTTCAGCCCCTGTATACATTACACAAGAGGTTTTTACCTCAACCATTACTGGGTTAGAGGAAAGATTAATGGCCGTGATTACAGCTTCACTCAGTGGAAGAAAACGTACTAGGCCTTCCTCTGTTTCCCAAGACCTTCAAGCAGAGGAGCTCTGGGATAAAGGAGATGTATCCCTTTCAGAGGATCAGGATGGGACAGATAATTCCTCTTCGGAGGAATCAGGTGGAGAGGGACCCTCTGCGACTTCCCAAGAGGAGAAAGTCTTAGTGCAGATCCTTACTGGATTGGTCCGCTCCACATTTAAGTTGCCCGTACCTGAAGCTGTTAAAGAATCCTCTTCTGCTTTAGGGTCACTGAAACCTTCCCAAGCAGCACATGCTTTTCCTGTTCATAATTTGCTTTAAAAGCTCCTTAATTCTGAGTGGGATCACACAGATAAGAGATTTTTTCAGCCGAAAAAGTTTTCAACACTTTATCCCATGGAAGAAAAATTTATTAAGATGTGGGGAATACCGGCCATTGATGCGGCCATTTCCTCTATAAATAGTAGTCTGACTTGTCCTGTAGACAACGCTCAGATGCTCAGGGATTCTGTGGATAAAAAGATGGAATACTTATTAAAGGATGTTTTTTCCTTAGCAGGATCAGTGGCCCAACCTGCAGTAGCAGCGATTGGAGTCTGTCAATACTTAAGAGACCATGTTAAGCAGGTCATCAAAGTATTACCTGAACAACAGGCCCAGGGGTTTGCTAACCTTCCAGTGGCCTTATGTTATGTTGTTGACGCCATCAGAGATTCTATTCATGCAAACCTCTCGCCTTTCTCTTGGGTTGGTGCATATGCGTAGAATCTTATGGTTGAAAAATTGGTCAGCCGAAGCACCATGTAAGAAGCTCTTGGCTGGGTTTCTTTTTCGTGATGCAAGGTTGTTTGGAGAAGACTTGGATAACTATATCAAGAGAATCTCTTGTGGGAAAAACACTCTCTTACCTGTTAAGAAGAAGAGTAAGCGTCCCTCTTTCAAATGGACTCTTTCCCCAGCGCCAGGGGCTTCAGCCTCCAGGCAGTCACGATGGCCTCCTCCGTCTGGGGCAAGAAATAAGAGTCAACCCCAGGAACAAAAGAGGTCCTGGGGGAAGAAGTCTTCTAGACAAGACACTAAGACCTCTTCATGAAGGGGCGCCCCCGCTCGCTCGAGTGGGGGGAAGACTGCTACAGTTCTCAAAGCTCTGGCAGGAGGACTTCCAGGACAGATGGGTATTCTCCACGGTAACCTTAGGGTACAAGCTGGAGTTCCAAGAATTTCCCTCTCCTCGTTTCCTCAGATCAGGTATTCCCAGAGACCCAGAGAAGAAGCATCGCTCCTTCTAGCGTTAGAGCGACTTTTGTCGCAAGAGGTCATTATGGTGGTTCCCACAAAGGATCAGGGATTGGGCTTCTATTCCAACCTTTTTACGGTCCAAAAACCAAATGGGGATGTCAGACCCATTCTGGATTTAAGGGATCAGAATCTATTCCTAAGGATTCAGTCCTTCCACATGGAATCAATTCGGACAGTAGTCTCCATCCTGCAGGGAGGAGAATTTTTGGCATCAATAGACATCAGAGATGCATATCTACATGTGCCCATTTTTCCGGCTCATCAGAAGTTTCTATGCTTCGAGATAGGAGGGCGCCATTTCCAGTTCGTGGCTCTGCCTTTCGGGATAGCCACTGCACCTCGAGTGTTCAGAAAGGTCTTGGCCCCTCCTCTGGCCAGATTAAGGGCTCAGGGTATAACTGTCATAGCATACCTAGACGACCTGCTCTTGATAGACCAGTCGGTGGCTTCCTTGAACGGGAACTTGAGGACCACGGTTAAGTATCTGGAACATCTAGGTTGGATCCTCAACCTAGAAAAATCTTTCCTAAAACCAGTAAGAAGACTAGAGTATTTGAGTGTGATCATAGATACAAGCCAGGAGAAGGTATTTCTTCCTCAGGCAAAGATCACTGTTAAAGGGAGCTGATTCTGACAGTCAGGACCAAGAAGGGTCCTTCTGTCTGCCTTTGTATGAGGCTGCTGGGAAAGATGGTGTCTTTATTCAAAGCAGTTCCCTATGCTCAGTTCCATTCAAGACTACTGCAACACAGTATTCTGTCGGCCTGGAACAAGAAGGTTCAGGCATTAAACTTTCCGATGCACCTGTCACATGCGGTGCATCAGAGCCTCAATTGGTGGCTCATACCCGAGAACCTGCAGAAGGGGAAATCCTTTCTACCGGTTATCTGGACGGTGGTAACAACAGATGTCAGTCTGTCACGTTTGGGAGCAGTTCTGGAACAGTCTGCGATCCAGGGGCTATGGTCCAAGACTGAGAGGACCTTACCCATCAACATTCTGGAGATCCGGGCAGTATACCTAGCCCTAAGAGCCTGGACTATCAGGCTACAGGGTTGCCTGGTCAGGATCCAGTCCGACAATGCCACAGCAGTGGCTTATGTCAATCATCAGGGAGGCACCCGGAGCCGAGCTGCTTAAAAGGAGGTGAACCAGATCTTAGTCTAGGCAGAGATGCTTGTGCCATGCATATCGGCAGTGTTCATTCCAGGGATAGAGAACTGGCAGGCGGATTATCTAAGTCGCCAGCAGCTACTCCCAGGGGAATGGTCTCTGCATCCTGACGTCTTTTTGGCCATATGCCAAAGATGGGGGGTACCAGATGTAGATCTCCTTGCATCCCGATTCAACAAAAAGATAGACAGATTTGTGGCAAGGACGAGGGATCCTCTTGCATGCGGGACGGATGCGTTGGTGATTCCGTGGCATCAGTTCTCACTGATTTATGCATTCCTGCCTATTCTGCTACTGCCACGACTCCTTCGCAGGATCAGGCAGGAAAGGAAGTCGGTACTTCTGGTGGCCCCCGCTTAGCCCAGAAGGACGTGGCATGCAGAAATAGTAAGGATGACGGTGGGCTCCCAGTACCTACCGGTAAGCCCAGACCTGTTATCTCAAGGTCCAGTGTTCTATCCTGCTTACAAACGCTAAATTTGACGGTTTGGCTATTGAGATCCACGTTCTGAAGAGTCGTGGATTTCAGGTCCTGTCATATCTACCTTGATCAATGCAAGGAAGCCAGCTTCCAGAATGATTTATCATAGAGTCTGGAAAGCTTATGTATCCTGGTGTGAATGCAGGGGTTGACATCCCAGAAAATATGTCATAGGTAGAATTCTTGATTTTCTACAATTAGGATTAGAGATGAAGCTGGCCTTGAGTACCATCAAGGGCCAGGTCTTGGCTTTATCAGTATTGTTTCAACGGCCACTTGCTTCGCATTCTTTGGTCTGAAACTTTATGCAGGGGGTGATGCGTCTTAATCCTCCGGTTAAGGCACCTCTAAACCCCTGGGACTTGAACTTGGTTCTGTCAGTGTTACAGAAACAACCTTTTGAACCAATACGTCAGATTCCTTTGGTCTTGCTGACAAGGAAACAAATTTTTCTGGTAGCCATCTCTTCTGCTAGAAGAGTATCAGAATTGGCAGCTCTTTCCTGTAAAGAGCCTTATTTGATTATACACAAGGATAGAGTGGTACTGCGCCCTCATCCTAGTTTTTTACCGAAGGTGGTTTCAGATTTTGATCTAAACCAAGACATTGTTCTGCCTTCCTTTTTTCCAGATCCCTGTTCTTCGGAAGAAAGGTCACTACATTCTTTGGATGTAGTAAGAGCAGTCAAGACTTATCTGGGAGCAACTGCTCAAATTCGCAAAACAGATGTTTTGTTCATGCTGCCAGAGTGTCCCAGTAGAGGACAGGCAGCGTCAAAAGCTACCATTTCTAAATGGATTAGACAATTGATTATTCAGGCTTACAGTTTGAAACAGAAGATCCCTCTGTTTCAGATCAAGGCACATTCCACAAGGGCTATTAGTGCTTCTTGGGCAGTGCATCACCAGGCCTCTATGGCTCAGATCTGCAAGGCCGCAACCTGGTCTTCAGTCCATACATTCACCAGATTTTATCAGGTGGATGTGAGAAGGCATGAGGATATCGCCTTTGGGCGTAGTGTGCTGTAGACAGCGGTACAGGGTCCTCAGGTCTGATTGCACCCTATTTAGTAGGAAGTGGATGGAAGGCGCAAAGAAATGTATGGTTTATTTATGTAAAAGAATACAGACATATAGTCATATAGATATAAAATCATACAAATACTACATAATATTATAAAAAAAGGAAAAACAGGTAACAAATTAAGTACTAGGAAGTTAAAATTGGGGTGTGCCCATATTGAGGCAGGTATTTAAGAAAGGCTGACGCGTTTCGAGGAACTTCATCAGAGCCAGGAGAACTGGAGCACAGTCTGTATGGGCCGGTAGGCCGACATTTGTACATGGGGAGAGGTGGTGTTGCTAGTAGGAGGATGTGTCTTGTGATGGACAATTTATTATTCCAAGTTCCATACCAGTCCACGTCCAGGTGTTCTAGATGGGGTATAAATAAGAACAATATATATATACCGTACACTACAGACTGGAGACGTAAGATAAGTTTACATTGAAAAATGCATTCAAAAAGGTCAGATGTGAAAACTTAAAATGATAAAAAGTATATAATATAAATATATTAGAAATAAAAATTACCATATCAGTACAAAGAATTAATGATAGGTAGTGGGATTTTGAAGCACAGAACATGAAATTCTAGTCTAAATACATACAAATGAAAAAATCTACGCATACATAAGTGTACACACACATAACCGTGTACACATACATGCATATACATGCATACACATACACGTGCATAATGCACACGCATGTAAATGCATAAAAAACATATATGCATATGAAAGGGGGGGGGACGATGGTAAATGAAGTAAAAAGTGCACTGAGACACATTGAGAGATATTGTCTCTCCGCATGGTAAAACCGGTTGTGCTTCTGTCCAAAGGACATGCGCATGCATGTAAAGACTCTGCCAGCACGTAAAATGCTGTGCTGGAACAGATATGTGGAGGTATGCCCCTGTTCACGGAAAGCACAAATGGGGGCACAAAGATGGCCATGTGGTTTGTGCAAAAACAGAAATGTGTTCATTCAAATGGAAATCCACAAAAATATATACAAAAATGCATATATCAAATGTACATAAAAATCTAAAACGCATATGCATATATATAAATAAAGAAACAATATGCACAAAATAAATATATGTATATATTCACATAAATCTGTACACATATATATATATATACACATATACACATATATATATATATATATATATATATACACATACATACATATACATGTCCACATGCATACACACACATGTGGAGACCACCCCTACACAGTATGTATTGTGCCTATGTAGAACCAGCGTCATGGCGGTAGGGTGGGAATGTGTAGTTTGTGCAACGCAATAGCGGAGAGTGGCGGGAGTGGATACGTTGGGGGGATAATCTGGTGTTAGTGACCAAAAATTGGAGGTGGCAGACAGGTGGGCTGATGACAGAACGCACCTACCTATGGATGAAATTAGAATGTAAATAGATTGTATTTTCTTTTTGCGGTGCTGCTAGGCTGTCAGATGTGCCTGTAGTGAAACATAAGTTGAGCAGGGAAAGTAAGCAAGCTCTTATGGACACTGCTGGGTTTAACAGGATAAGGAAGGTACAAAGATCATTGTGGCTAACCTGTCTCAGGAGAAGTGTGTAGACACAGCTGCAAACTGTAGAGATCCTTTGGAGTGGAGAGCCATGTGATCCTGGCAGCAGAAGGGGGGAGGAGGGGGGAAGTGTCCTTGAGGCAGCTGATGCCTGGATAGAAAGCGTCTTGCTGCCTAGGGATAGGAAAGGTTTTGTGATACGGTTGTGCTGGGGGTTTAAAAGACTCTGGGGGGTGGGTCCAAGGGTGGGCTAGAAGTCAGTGGTGCCAGTGAGAAGGGGTGAGTGTGGCCTGCCTATGGAACGCATGCCAGCGTGTGAGTGGGCGTGGTCGTGCGTTCCAGAAGACACTGGCGTGACTCCTGTCAGCTCGCAGAGGAGGGCGGGCTGGCAGGGAATACTCCCATGCATGAGCCGAGCTGTCATAGTAGACGGCAGGCATATGTAACATTCGTCAGCAAGCCCCTATAACGGTATCAAGAGGAGGACGGCTCAGAGGAGGGTGGGGGAGTGGTGTCAGGCTCAAAAAGAAATCTGTGCTTAATGTACTGGCATACATGTCATGCAGAACATCAGATGCACAGAGCCACCCACACGCCCACAAATGCGCCGGCGACACAGCCATATAATGGAATGAAAAGGCTATTGTTGAAACCAATTAAGCCATATAAAGTAATGTGATATGAAAAGTGTGACTATGATTTGAATAGTGAACCGGAGGTATTTTGTGTATAACAGCAGAAGTGGGTAATATGGGGAGAAATGGTGTACATGAAACTGCGGGGACAGGAGAGGACAGGGTATACAGAGTTTATCGTATGGTGGAATGATGGTGATGATATGAAGGGGAACACAGGTAATAAAGGGGGGGGGGGGCTGGGAATGGCTAGGATAGAGGGGGGGGCAAAGCATGATGGTGATATTCTATATCTAGATGGCCCCGTGGATATCTAGATCTTCATTCATTCCATCGGGAACCAATGACCCAAGAGTTAAAACCCAGAATGATTCTTGTTTACAGAGTCTTCTGAATCTCCTCCCATTATCCACGTCTTTTTTGATAGCTTCAATGCCAAACACTTTGATGCCTGTTGGATTGCTGTTATGACATTCTCTGAAATGCCTAGGTACTAAATAGCTGTGGCATTTTTTATTTTTACTGTGATGGTACGTGTTACTATTGATTATGCTGCATTTGTGTTCACTAAATCTTGTCCTGAGTGGACGTATTGTGTGCCCAACATACAGAAGACCGCATGAAGAGATAAGACCATACACTACATAGGAGGTACCGCAATTGATGAACTGTTTGATTTTGTGGTACTGGCCGTCGGACCCCATGATTTCTTTTTTGCGGTGTGCCATGAAGGCACAGGCTCCACAGTTTTTGGTTCCACACTTGTAGTTGCCTTTCTGGTCGAAGATGGATGCCCAATTGCCAGTGGGGGTCTTGGTTTGGTTCTGAGGTTTTCGTACTCTACTCGGAGCTATTAGGCTTCTAAGATCTTTGGATTTTCGAAACACAACTACTGGTTTGGGTGGCAGAACTGGATTGAGGATGGGATCCTGCTTGAGAATGTTCCAATTTTTCTCGATGGCTCTCTGTATGTCAAATGCTTTGGTGTTATATTGTGTACTGAATCTGATGGGGTTGGAGATGTTGCTGTCGGTGGTCCTTTTATTGCCGCTTGTTTTGTTAGCCTCCATTGCCATAGTGACAGAGGGATGTTCGTCGTACTGGGTCCAATATTTGTAAAAGGCCTGTTTGATGAGTGATTCTTCATAACCCTTCTCGAGAAATTTCTTTCTTTCTTCTTTCTTCTTGATTGCACCCTACTTGGTTGTGATTCACCCCCCTCAGTTGGCATTGCTTTGGGACATCCCATCAGTTATTACTGTGGCTCTGTGTCCCGTGATGTCCGAGAAAGAAAATAGGATTTTTTATAACAGCTTACCTGTAAAATCCTTTTCTTTCGATGGACATCACGGGACACAGAGGTCCCGCCCCTCTTCTATTACACTTATATTGCTTTGCTACAAAACTGAGGTATCCCTGGAAGGGGAGGGATTATATAGGGGGTTGAACTTCCTGATAAGGGTGTGACCAGTGTCCAATACCTAAAGGTACCTACATAACCCATCAGTTATTACTGTGGCTCTGTGTCCCGTGATGTCCATCGAAAGAAAAGGATTTTACAGGTAAGCTGTTAGAAAAAAACCTATTTTTTTTTCAAAAAAAGCGCGTTCGAAAAATTGCTGCGCAAATACCATGCGAAAAAAGTTGCAACAACCGCCATTGTATTCTCTAGGGTCTTTGCTAAAAAATATATATATAATGTTTTGGGGTTCTATGTAATTTTCTAGCAAATAAATTATGATTTTTACATGTAGGAGAGAAATGTCAGAATTGGCCTGGGTGCTCCTAGAATGCCTGATGGTGCTCCCTGCATGTTGGGCCTCTGCATGTGGCCATGCTGTGTAAAAGACTCACACATGTGGTATCACCGTACTCGGGAGTAATAGCAGAATGTGTTTTGGGGTGTACTTTGTGGTATGCATATGCTGTGTTTGAGAATTAACCTACTAATATGACAATTTTGTGAAAAAAAAAAAGAAAAAAAAATCTTGATTTTGCAAAGAATTGTGGGAAAAAATGACAACTTCAAAAAACTCATCATGCATCTTTCTAAATACCTTGGAATGTCTTCTTTCCAAAAAGGGGTAATTTGGGGGGTATTTGTACTTTTCTGGCATGTTAGGGTGTCAAGAAATGAGATAGGCCGTCAGTAAGTGATCAATTTTCAGAGATTGGCACCATAGCTTGTGGACTCTATAACTTTCACAAAGACCAAATAATATACACCGATTTGGGTTATTTTTTACCAACGATATGTAGCGGTATAAATTTTGGCCAAAATATATGAAGAAAAAATTACTAATTTGCAAAATTTTATAACAGAAACGAAGAAAAATGCATTTTTTTTACAGAATTCTTGGTCTTTTTTCTTTTATAGTGCAAAAAATAAAGAACCCAGCGGTGATTAAATACCACCAAAAGAAAGCTCTATTTGTGTGAAAAAAAGGACAAAAAATCCATTTGGGTACAGTGTTGCATGACTGAGTAATTGTCATTCAAAGTGTGAGAGCACCGAAAGCTGAAAATTGGTCTGGTTATTAAGGGGGTTTAAGTGCCCAGTGGTCAAGTGGTTAATCAAGACTTTTTTATGGTAAAGATAATTTTCTAATGAATTTTATGTTTATACATATATCATAACAAAACCATTGATACCGACTTTGGAATTAGCTTTTTTTTTTAGAGATGAACAAAGATGTGTTTTTCTCTTATAATTGGAATATAATTATGTCATGCTGCAGGTAGAAATAACACAACTCCAATGCTATGCCACAAAGTTTAAATGGTTTAGTAATGTAGATGCTAAATAATTCAATACCAAAAGATAAAATAGAAAATTAAAACTTTACCGGAGATCTAATAAACTTTTGTTTTGAGAGATATCAGCTATCAGATACCTACATTTTTGTTCTGTTTTCCTCCTGCTCTCTCGATCTTTCCATCTCCAGCTCTCAAGATCCCCCCCCCCCCCCACTATGTGTATACACTTTTATCCCACCCAAAAAGTGGGTGTGTGTGTCACTACTACGTAATAAATGACAACATCGTCTGGGTGGCCATTTTTGAATCCTAATATTTTCATCACCAAGGGGCAGTATTGTATTACAATTTACATTTAAATATTTTTAACATACCAAATTTAATTCCTGAATAACCTTTTGACTTAAGCTTAAATTAATCTTATCTTTAAGTGTCTAAATGTCCCAAACCCTTAATTTACGATCGGGAATAATGTGCATGGGGCCTCCAAGTCTCTTAAGAAAAATCTCTGTCCACCAGTATGAACTCAATTTAACCTCTTAAGAAACAATATATAGGAACAAAATGTCTTTTCTCATGTCCACAAAAACATATTATTTTACATATGATTTTGACCTTCTAAATTAATCCTTTTTAACCTCGTTCTGACAAAATGACATACTTAAATTTAAATGTCTCACTGCTAGAAACTAAGCTTTTTACCTTATTCAATCCATTATCTCTTTTATGGGTTTAAAATGGTTGTAAACCTTTACATATACCCACTGAAGCCACTAGCTCCAGGTGATACACATGAAACAAATCCTCCTACATTTTCTGTTTATCTGTGACCATGTCTTCTCTACAGCTATTTAAAGTGCAGAATTTACACAGCTTTTCTTGCTTCCAGAGGCAGGGGTCATGGGTCTGATGTCATGCACTGCAGGGCACAGAGAGGAGAGATGAGTGTAATCTGAAACCTGAGTGAAGGGAATGGGCAAATCCCACTGAAGCCACTAGCTCCAGGTGATACACATAAAACAAATCCTCCTAAATTTTCTGTTTGTCTGTGACCATGTCTTCTCTACAGCTATTTAAAGTGCAGAATTTACACAGCTTTTCTTGCTTCCAGAGGCAGGGGTCATGGATCTGATGTCATGCACTGCACGGCACAGAGAGGAGAGATGAGTGTAATCTGAGACCTGAGTGAAGGGAATGGGCAAATCTCCTCTACAATCTTATAGGAACAAATGCACAGCTGAGGCTGTCACTCACAGGCTGTGTGCTTGAGGCCCCATTCCCCTTGAATACTTGGAGTTGGCACAACCTACCAGAAATGGCTCATGCAGAGGAATGAGACTGGAGACAGGAATCACACTAACAAAAAAAACCCATACAGTGCTTTGGATTGCTGCAAGTACACACTAAAGAAGGAAATGCTTTTGTTCATTTTTCATGTCAGAAGTTTACAGACACTTTTAAAATACATATTCTCAAAAGCTTTCTTTTTTTGTTGTGCATAAAGTAATGATTACATTTGTCCGTTAAAATATGCTATGAGCAAGGACAAATTTGGCATTTGGAAAGTAGAGTAGGTATTGGTCACATGATGCATTTGGCCAGCTTGAATGCATATTGCAATACCGTCAATGCAAACCAAGGATCCCATTTTGTTCAACAGTTTGCTAGACGTTTGCAAGGACATATAGCAGTGTGTAGAGGGTTAATACAGAATTTTGTATGTTGGTGAAATTTCCCTGTTCTTCCTGTTCTAGTGACTGTTAATTACTGAGTCAGGAAGTGATGGAAAATTAACACAAACAGCAATACATCTCTGTTAGGTATGGTGCAGTTGGGAAGTGTTTGAGTCTTTGTAAGGTTTTTTTCTTCTTTTTTTTTGTCTGTCTGTGGCATTATGGTGGTTTTCAATTAGCTTCCTGTCCTAAGTTTTTTTTCCTTAAAATAAAATTAAAAAAGTCCGTAAGTACACAGTTTAAAAAAAGGAAATGCTACATATAAAAATGTATCAAAGCTAGCAAAGATTGTATCTCTTATATAGATATATTGCATAGGAGAATAAAGATCTAATGCTACAGGTATGTCCAATGTCTCTTCTATTGCTATTTTAATAAGTTAGAAATTTTGAAATATATTTCATTTGCTATAGTTTATGGTAAAATTGAAACAGTGCATAAAATATTTGCTTTGAAGGGTTTTTCTTTTATATAAGACTTCAGTGCAAACTATTGAAATCTCACTTCTACATATTTATAGAGGTGTCCCAGCTTTATATCTGAAGGTGAACATAATAAAATATCCCTTTGATATTCTGGTTATATTGTTGATTTTAATAATTTTTCTTTTATGAATATTGTATGAAGTGATATACCTGTATATAGCTTAAGCATGAGTATTTCACTTAAGTAAATTTCAATTTTTCAGTGAAGCTTCATGTACATTGATAGAGCAGAATCTAGTGATGCTGGAGGCTAAACATATCCCATCTCCACAGCCTAGTCTGAATAACTTGTAGATTCTAGTAGTCCCAGAACAGTCTTTTGAGAAATCTAAGCTACATTGCAATGTGCAAAGACTTTCCTGGTGCATTCTGTACAGAGTTAAAATGTAAAAAATATCCTAATTATTCACCACTTTTAGGTCTATTTTGTATTATAGTACTGTCTTGTATCTTGATAGGAGGCTGGTATGTTGATGGTAACCTCTCATATACTTCCCTTGAAGTATATCTAAAACCAAACTGGATAACATTTGATTGCTACATTTTAAAACACTGTGGGGGTTATTTACTAAAGGCAAATCCACTTTGCACTACAGGTGCAAAGTGCACTGAAATTGTACTGAAAGTGCACTTGGAAGTGCAGTCATTGTAGATCTGAGGGGGACATGCAAGGAAAATAAAAAACAGCATTTTAGCTTGCACGTGATTGGATAATAAAATCAGCAGAGCTTCCCCTCATTTCAGATCTACCCCTTAGATTTACAGCGACTGCACTTCCAAGTGCACTTTCAGTGCAATTTCAAGTGCACTTTGCACTTGTAGTGCAAAGTGAATTTGCTTTTCGTAAATGACTCCCTGTATCTTAAACATTTGCTATGGCCTATTGTTTCATAACATACTGTTCTCATGCGTTTTACCTCAATTAAATCTAAGTTTTGTTCACCTCATCCAGTCTTTTTCAGGTTCTTCCTTTTTACATGCAGCTTTGGTAATGGTACTATTTGTACTGCAAAAAAAAAAAGAAAAATACATGTGAAAAATGTGACAAGGAATTAACGTATTTGTTCTCCAATGCCAGAAGTCTGCCAAATAAAGTAGGTGAGTAGAAAGCTTTGGTGCATGAAGAGAACTATGATTTAATTGGTATTGCTGAATCTTGGCTACACTCCCCCAATTTTACACAATTGGGCTATTAATATTCCTGGCTATATTTTCTTTTGGAGAGACAGTGTGAAATGTAAAGGTGATGTCTGTCTTTATGTGAAAAGTGATCTCAAAGCGAGTGTGAAAGTAGACCTAGTTGATGGAGAGTGTGATGACGCTGAAGCATTATGGGTGGAACTACATATGGATGTGCGTATTTCTAAATAAGTTATTGGAGTTTGTTATAGGCCACCATAGAAAGGGCTACAAGGGCTGGAACAGTGATGATAATGGGTGATTTTAACTATCCTGACACTGACCGGAGTAATGGCACTTCTGGAACAGTTAAAGGGCAAAAATGTATGAATCTATTACAAGACAATTTTATGGTAAAGTTTATAGAAGCTCCAACTAAAAATTATGCTCTGCTGAACCTGTTAATTTCACACAAAGTGGAGCTTATTACTAATGTTCATATAAAAAACATCTGAGTAGCAGTGACAATAACATGATTTAATTAAATGTTAGCCGTAAACAACAAGCACATACTGGAAAGATAAAAACACTTTAATAACCTTAAAAATATGTTAGGCAATAGACAGCATGGATTCATGAAAGACAGAAGTTGCCAAACAAATCTGGTTTCTTTTTATGAGGATGTAAGCAAAAACTTATGCCGCGTACACACGGTCGGACTTTCTATCCTACTTGGTCCGGCACACTTTCCGACGGACTTTGTCCGCCAGGTGCGCCGGACTTTAAAACGGGCGGACTTGCCCACACACGCCGGGACTTTCCGGCGGGCTAAGTCCGCCCGTCTTTCCGACGGACTTTCGCCGGAGTTCCGGCGGACTTTCAGAATGAACGGACTTGCCCACACACGGACAAGTCCGTTCATTTTGAACGTGACTCAGGTGCGACGGGACTAGCAAAGGATGTCAATCTTGCCGCTTTTATCGGCGAGATTGACACCTTGCGAGCCCCGTTGCGGGGCATACCAGGCCCTTAGGTCTGGTATGGATTATAAAGGGAACCCCGCTACGCCGAAAAAACGGCGTGGGGTCCCCCTAAAATCCATACCAGACCCCGATCCGAGCACACAGCCTGGCCGGTCAGGAAAGGGGGTGGGGACGAGTGAGCGCCCCCCCCTCCTGAACCGTACCAGGCCGCATGCCCTCAACATGGGGGCGTGGGTGCTTTGGGGGAGGGGGGCGCCCTGCAGGGCCCCCCCACCCCAAAGCACCTTGTCCCCATGTTGATGAGGACAAGGGCCTCTTCCCGACAACCCTGGCCGTTGGTTGTCGGGGTCTGCGGGCGGGGGGCTTATCGGAATCTGGGAGCCCCCTTTAATAAGGGGGCCCCCAGATCCCGGCACCCCACCCTATGTGAATGAGTATGGAGTACATGGTCCCCCTACCCATTCACCTAGGGAAAAATTGTAAGTAATAAAACACACTACACAGGTTTTTAAAATAATTTATTAAACAGCTCCGGGGGTGGGGATCTTCCTCCGGCTTCGGGGGTCTTCTTCCGGCTTCGGGGGTCCCTCCGCTTCATCTTCTCCCGGCGTCCGGTTGGTTCTTCTCCGCTCTCTTCTCCCGGTGTTCCAGTTCTTCGGCCGGCTCCTCTGCTGTGTTCAGGTAGCTCTCTTGCCAGCAGAGGTCCGGACTTCTGAGCTGCTGGGCTTCTTCTCTTCTCTTCTCTTCTCTTCTCTTCTCTTCTCTTCTCTTCTCCAGATGTTGACACGACGCTCTCTCCGGCTGGACTGCTCTCCGAGGGCTGCGTTGTGACTTATATAGGCGGAGACCCCGCCCCCTTTTGATGTCACAGTCCCTGGGCATGCTGGGACTGTGACGTTTTAGGGGGCGTGGTCACTGGGTGATGTTGACCACGCCCCTAAAACGTCACAGTCCCAGCATGCCCAGGGACTGTGACATCAAAAGGGGGCGGGGTCTCCGCCTATATAAGTCACAACGCAGCCCTCGGAGAGCAGTCCAGCCGGAGAGAGCGTCGTGTCAACATCTGGAGAAGAGAAGAGAAGAGAAGAAGCCCAGCAGCTCAGAAGTCTGGACCTCTGCTGGCAAGAGAGCTACCTGAACACAGCAGAGGAGCCGGCCGAAGAACTGGAACACCGGGAGAAGAGAGCGGAGAAGAACCAACCGGACGCCGGGAGAAGATGAAGCGGAGGGACCCCCGAAGCCGGAAGAAGACCCCCGAAGCTGGAGGAAGATCCCCACCCCCGGAGCTGTTTAATAAAATATTTTAAAAACCTGTGTAGTGTGTTTTATTACTTACAATTTTTCCCTAGGTGAATGGGTAGGGGGACCATGTACTCCATACTCATTCACATAGGGTGGGGTGCCGGGATCTGGGGGCCCCCTTATTAAAGGGGGCTCCCAGATTCCGATAAGCCCCCCGCCCGCAGACCCCGACAACCAACGGCCAGGGTTGTGGGGAAGAGGCCCTTGTCCTCATCAACATGGGGACAAGGTGCTTTGGGGTGGGGGGGGCCTGCAGGGCGCCCCCCTCCCCCAAAGCACCCACCCCCCATGTTGAGGGCATGCGGCCTGGTACGGTTCAGGAGGGGGGGGCGCTCGCTCGCCCCCACCCCCTTTCCTGACCGGCCAGGCTGCGTGCTCGGATCGGGGTCTGGTATGGATTTTAGGGGGGACCCCACGCCGTTTTTTCGGCGTAGGGGCTTCCCTTTATAATCCATACCAGACCTAAGGGCCTGGTATGCCCCGCGCTCGCCGCAATAGGAAAATTTGTTTTTCCTATTGCAGCGAGCGCGAGATGCAATACCCTGCCCTCGTGTTGTATCTGGTCCGTCGGACCAGCCTACACACGAGCGGCCTTTCCGTCGGACCAGCACACACACGAGCGGACTTTCCGCCCGAAACTGAGTCTGATGGAAAGATTTGAAACTTGGTTCAAATCTAGGTCCGGCGGGCTTTTGGGAAAAAGTCCGCCGGAAAAGTCCGCCGGCGCCCACACATGGGCGGATTGTCCGGCACACTCTGGTCCGCCGGACCAAGTATGCCGGAAAGTCCGACCGTGTGTACGCGGCATTAGACAAAGGAGTGGCTGTGGATATAGTATACTTGGATTTTGCAAAAGCATTTGACACAGTTCCCCACACATAGCTAATGTGTAAAGTAAAGTATACAGGCTTGGAAAAGTTAGTTTGGAAATAGATAGAAAACTGGCTAAAAGACTGTATCCAAAGAGTAGTGGTAATGATTATTACTCTAAACGGTCTAAGGTTATTAGTGATGTACCTCAAGATTCAGTGTTGGGCCCCTATTTTTTAATATATTTATAAATGATATAGAGCCTGGGATTAAGAGCACCATTTCAGTCTTTGCAGATGACAAAGCTATGCAGTGGAATAACATCAACAAGCCGACCTCAATGCACTCTTTAATTGGGCTCCTACTGCATGTGGCAAATGAGGTTTAATGATGATAAATGTAAAGTTATAAAAAAGTCAAAGTTAGGGAACCAGGATGTAAGGGGCAAACCTGAACCAAGAAAATGTATCAAACTATAAACCACAGGCAAATATAAAAATCTTAAAGGAAGTTCTTATATTAAGAGAAAGTTCCTCAATGAGGAGGTGCTGCCTATGGAGTGAAATCCAAATAGACTGGATGGAAGGAAACCAAACAAATTAAATAATTAATTGAGCCAGTCTATAATACACCTGTTAGATGGAACCAATCTATAATAGAGTATTGCGCTACCAAAAACAAATTATGGTCCCATAGAGCAATGGAGTCTCTAGGGTGGGCAGTAAACAGTCCCAGCAAACAATCCCAACTGTTACGAGTATGCAGTAATGTCATATTTACAGCTCCAATGCCAAGTCCAGATGAGGCAATGAATAAGAGAGTCACCAAGGAGCTCAATAGGAAATTGACCAACAGAAAAAGTACCAAGGAAAAACAGTCTTCTTTACTGTAAAAAAATCAAGCTACCACTTACATGAAGAAATGACAGCGATCAATGTGCTATACCCAGTACAACACATTTAAATATAGTCCTAGCAGGGTCAGAAATGTGAGGGCAGAAAATCAGGACATGGCAAAACTTGAATCATAGGAACAGCTTGAAACAAACAGAGAACCAATGCAATGTTGGAAATAGTTTTTTTGATGTCCTAGTTTGCATAAATGCACTTGTCCATGGCCAAGCACAAGGTGATATTAATAGACAAGATTGCGTTAATACAATGGTATGCATCAATTAAGCAGTTTTTCAAATATTGCAGTTTCACTGATGATCATCTATGTGAGTCAAGGCTTTATTTCTTCTACTTGTAGTTTCAGTTATCAGATATTTAGCCGCAAATTTGCTAGGTATGGTAATAATAAATTCTGGTCAGTTAGAGGTCATATTTTCTTTATCTGCCTGTATGTGTGCCGTGTTCACCTGTATGCAATGACTTCTATCTATCATAACCTGCATGGGTTTCCCTTGACTACAGTGTGAGCGGGCTCTGAATCTATGACTGAGTCATCCACATGTTCCTCTCCAGGACCTGCCTGAATGAATATAGACTAAGGCTTATCACACAGGCCGCACACAGTCCACAACCCTATAGGTACTCCATTGTACCCACTCACATGCATGTATGATATGTCAAAAACATGGAGTGCCCTGTACACCCACTCACCATGCTCCTGGTCATCTGTAGCAATGACACTCTTCTTGCTGGGGATGCTTTTTTTGTCAGGCCTCATGAGATGCACAGCCTAGCATAGGCATAACATGATACTATTCCACTTCACCACAGCAAGGGTACTAAGGATCAACTCCAGACTTTTGAAGCATCCACAAGCTGGGTTCAACTCAATTTTATTGAGGTAGTTCGCATAACAGTCAAGAAATGAATTCTGTGCAAGTCCGCCATAAGCATTTTCTCCATCTGTGAAAGTGTCCCTTCTGCACCCATTCAGGGATAGCAAAGAAAGAAGTCCTTACACCATCTCTCGCCCTTGGCTCTTCTCTTCAGCAAACTTGGGCTCCCTCTGGGCTCCACTCACTAAGCTCCACCCCAAGCTTATATATGATCCTGCAAGGAAGGAAATTAAATCATCCCTCATCCTGGGAGAACTTAAAGAGGAAACCTTCTTTAAAGGGGCAACACAATAACTCCTGGGTACAACAAGGCCATTTTACTTAAAAACAGGGCTTTTTTTCAGGGGGAACTTGGTGGAACTCAGTTCCACCACCTCTGGCTCAGACCCCTTTGGTGCCTGCTCACGACAATCACTTGTAAACACAGAAGTCTGGTTTCTGTGTTTACAAGTGACAGCTCTGCACTCTGTATGTAATGCAATCCTGGTATTTAATGCCCCTTTAAGACCCTCCTACTGTTTTTGTGAAATTTGACTGAACACACCCACTATTTGATGTGATTTGGAGGGTGTGTGTGGGGGGAGGGGCTGTGTGGGCCGTGGTTAAGTTCCAGCACCTATTGTTTGAGAAAAAAAGCCCTGCCTAAAAAGAAAAAAATTGCATCAAATGCCTCACAGTTGATTGTAGGCAGTGCAATGGAAAGTTTCTCATGTGAATACTGTTAAACAGTTGTTGTATTGTAATTTTCTGTGACTAAGTAAGGCCAGTAAGGAATAAGGGCACAGTGACCCTCTGTAACCCAACAGTCATCTTAATTGACTGCATAGCTAGTGATGATTTATGTTGCATATTAATGTAAAATTGAGTCAGTGGCGGCCCGTCCATAGGGGGCGCCCGGGCGCCGCCGCCCCCCCCCCCCCAAGCTTTTGACAAAGAAAAAAAAAATGGTCACTTTAAGAGTGTCCGGCCGCCGGACACACGGCAGTCTATGGGAAGCTTCCCAGCTTGCAATCAGCTGATTGCAAGCTGGGAAGCTGATATGTCCGTATTTAGGGTGTGTGCAGGGCGCAAGCTGTGCGCCCGCACACACTCCCACTTGCCACTGATTTGTCCCTGGCTCCTGTTTTGCCTTTCTATTGGCCGGGACCGGAGGGTGATTGGGCGGTGCTTTTTCGGCACTGCCGCGTCACTTATAGTTTCCCGGCAGGCTCACTGACACTGACTTGTGGAGTGCGGACTCCGGAGACATGGCTGCAACTATCCGGGACCGAGACTCTTTGATGTGAGGCGGGGAGTGGATCACAGTGGCAGCGGATGGATGGACACAGAGCTGGCAGTGTACCAGAGAGCACCAGGTGAGTGCGGGGAACATAGAGGATTGCTGACCTTCTGTATTTACTCCCCCTACCTGCATGTCTCTCTCTCTCCCGGCATCATGCTTCCCCCTCCTCGGACTCCTCTGCAGAGCAGCAAACCGAGTGTGACTGTTCCAGTGAGTACTGTGTCCTGCCGTAAGCCTGCCCCCCTCCCCCCCCCAGCTCTGATCACTTTCACTTTTCTCAGCTGCTGCAGAGCTTCATGGAGGGGGAGGGTGGGGCTGCTGAGTGCTGTTGTGCGTGGCAGTGACTGGCAGCTGTGGGGTTTCTTCACCCTAAACACCCCCCTCTCTGCATCTCCACCCTAAACACCCCCTCCCTGCATCTCCACTCTAAACACCCCCCTCCCTGCATCTCCACCCTAAACACCCCCTCCCTGCATCTCCACCCTAAACACCCCCCTCCCTGCATCTCCACCCTAAACACCCCCTCCCTGCATCTCCACCCTAAACACCCCCCTGACTGCATCTCCACCCTAAACACCCTCCTGACTGCATCTCCACCCTAAACACCCCCTCCCTGCATCTCCACCCTAAACACCCCCTCCCTGCATCTCCACCCTAAACACCCCCCTGACTGCATCTCCACCCTAAACACCCTCCTGACTGCATCTCCACCCTAAACACCCCCCCTGACTGCATCTCCACCCTAAACACCCCATCCCTGCATCTCCACCCTAAACACCCCCTCTCTGCATCTCCACCCTAAACACCCCCCTCTCTGCATCTCCACCCTAAACACCCCCCTCTCTGCATCTCCACCCTAAACACCCCCCTCTCTGCATCTCCACCCTAAACACCCCCTCCCTGCATCTCCACCCTAAACACCCCCCTCTCTGCATCTCCACCCTAAACACCCCCCTCCCTGCATCTCCACCCTAAACACCCCCCTCCCTGCATCTCCACCCTAAACACCTCCCTCCCTGCATCTCCACCCTAAACACCCCCCTCCCTGCATCTCCACCCTAAACACCCCCTCCCTGCATCTCCACCCTAAACACCCCGTCCCTGCATCTCCACCCTAAACACCCCCTCCCTGCATCTCCACCCTAAACACCCCAATGACTGCATCTCCACCCTAAACACCCCCTCCCTGCATCTCCACCCTAAACACCCCCCTGACTGCATCTCCACCCTAAACACCCCCCTGACTGCTTTTCCCCCTTAAACACCTCCTCCCCGCATCTCCACCCTAAACACCCCCTCCCTGCATCTCCACCCTAAACACCCCCCGACTGCATCTCCACCCTAAACACCCCCTGACTGCATCTCCACCCTAATCACCCCCTCCCCGCATCTCCACCCTAAACACCCCATCCCGCACCTCCACCCTAAGCACCCCCCTCCACGCATCTCCACCCTAAACACCCCCCTTCCCGCATCTCCACCCTAAACACCCCCCTCCCTGCATCTCCACCCTAAACACCCCCCTGACTGCATCTCCATCCTAAACAACCCCTCCCTGCATCTCCACCCTAAACACCCCCCTGACTGCATCTCCACCCTAAACACCCCCTCCCTGCATCTCCACCCTAAACACCCTCCTGACTGCATCTCCACCCTAAACACCCTCCTGACTGCATCTCCACCCTAAACACCCCCCTGACTGCATCTCCACCCTAATTACCCCCTCCCTGCATCTCCACCCTAAACACCCCCCTGACTGCATCTCCACCCTAAACACCCCCCTGACTGCATCTCCACCCTAAACACCCCCTCCCTGCATCCACACCCTAAACACCCCCCTCCCTGCATCTCCACCCTAAACACCCCCTCCCTGCATCTCCACCCTAAACACCCCCTCCCTGCATCTCCACCCTAAAGACCCCCTCCCTGCATCTCCACCCTAAACACCCCCCTCCCTGCATCTCCACCCTAAACACCCCCCTGCATCTCTACCCTAAACACCCCCCTCTCTGCATCTCCACCCTAAACACCCGCCCTCCCTGCATCTCTACCCTAAACATCCCCCTCTCTGCATCTCCACCCTAAACACCCCCCTTCCTGCATCTCCACCCTAAACACCCCCTCCTTGCCTCTCCACCCTAAACACCCCCTCTTTGCCTCTCCACCCTAAACACCCCCCCTCCCTGCATCTCCACCCTAATCACCCCCAATCCCTGCCTCTCCACCCTAAACACCCCCCTCCCTTCCTCTCTACCCTAAACAAATAACCTCTCTGTGTTTAATTATGGGGTTAGTATGAGGGAGGGGGTCCTGTGTAACAATGGGGGGTAGTTTTGAGAAAGGGGTCCTGTGTAATGATGGGGAGAGGGATGGTGGTAGGGGGGATTGGTTTTGTTTAACCATGGGAGTTATGTACTCTATCCTGTGATGCTGGGGCTGTATACTCTGTCCTGTGATGCTGAGCTGTATATTCCTGACACTATAGGTGGAAGTTAGTGGAATAGAGGGGATGGAGTGGGTGGATTCTATAGTGGGTGGGGCTTAGGAGAAGTGGGATGGGTCAAAAGAGAGGGGCGGGGTCTGGCGCCCCCTCATCCTAAAACTTCACCAGCCGCCACTGAATTGAGTGTTGCTCTCGTAATATAACCTTGTCTTCAACACATCACACATTATAGTATTGATGTCACTGTGTACAGGGGGTCCCCTAGTTACAAACATCCGACTTACAAACGACTCCTACTTACAAACGGAGGGAGACAACAGGAAGTGAAAGGAAATCTACCCCTAGGAAGGGAAATTTACTCCTGTAAGAGCAATTATGGGGAAAAAGTACCTCCACTGATGCTTTATCACCAAGGCTTGTTTCCACAACAATCCAAAATTTTCAAAATCCAATTGTCATTGGGACAGAAAGTGAGGTGAAATCTTCTGAACAGGGACACAGACAGCAAAACAAATGTTACAGGGGTGTTAACCCTTCCCTATGCTATCCATAAAGCTTAAAAATATTTTTTTTGGCTGGAGCTACACTTACAAAATGTACCTGTTCCGACTTACAAACAGATTCAACTTAAGAACAAACCTACAGTCCATAACTTGTTTGTAACCCGGGACCCCCTGTACTTCTTTCTATAGTATCCACTATTTTAGAGGGCCAGGCTATACATATTTGCGACAAGAATGGCAAACAAACTCATACATACATATTCATCATATTAGAAGTAGTTTTACATTCTCGATCATTATTAGCTTTTAGTTTTTTAGGGATCTGTATAACTTTTAATGTGAGTATTGTTGAATCACACTGCATATCAATGCAACCTCACTATTATTTTTTAATACCTATATTTTTCAGAATGTCTTTTCCTTGAATTTGAACCACCTTTCAATTTCAGCTAATAAGAACAAATTTTCTTTCAAGTGAAATGCCATTTGTCATGGTTATTTTTCATTATGTGACATGAGAGTTCTAACATTCCTTAGTGTTTACACCTTCATTTAACATCCAATAAATAGGTTAGGTCATAACATCATAGTAGGTGTTAGACTTTGGATATTTGCAAACAATAAATCAATGAGACAAATGATAATTGCCTGTCATCTAATAAACAGAGAATAATTATATTGCATTACTTATAATTAATGGATATCGTATTAATTAATTTTATACTATGACTGATATGACCATGGAAAACAAGGCGATCCAAAGCATTTTTGAGAAATTGTTAGTTAAAGTGGAATTAAATTGTGATTTTTATGACAGAAGAAACACTATTGGTCTGTTCTGCCATGACTACTTCTCCCTGCCTGTCAGTCTTGATGTTCATTGACCTGCACATGAACAACTCAATGTACAGTACATTTATGGCACTGCTCCGTGCTAGATAATGTGACTCCTACGTGCATGGTTGACATCGCATACAAAAAAAGACTAAGAGAATAAAGTTCTCTTAAGAGGGCCAAGACAGAACACTAAGGTAAATACAAATTGGCTTTATTAGTAGAAAAAAAAACCACAGCAAATTAAACAAAAAAGAGGGCAAAGATAAATGGCTGACACAGACCGTTTAAAAATCAGACAACGTTGTCAAATGGTTAAAAACATAGGGAGCCGCGGCTGCACATCCCACACACACACCACATATTCACAACTTACATGCACTATTAATAGAATAATTTTGGCTAGTTGAAAATCAGGAATGGATATGGAAGTTCTTTATCAACATAATATTTCTGTAAATAAATTCCCAATAGTAAAGTTCTTCAAACACAAGCCATAAAAGTGGTATGCTGGTTCAGCGGGTAGATGACCTGAATTTACTGATCCTGTATAGATGAAGATGACATATCCATTGTAGAAGCACAGACCCTCAGCATAAGTTAGTGATCAGGCAATACAGCAGATGAAACAAGCAGCATGGCTATAAATGTTCATAATCACCAGATACAAAAAGCAGAGGCAGAGGTAGCAGATGAATATTCATGCAGATGTCAACAGGGGGAGTGCTATAATCAATTAGGACGCATCTATACATTTACTGAGTGGGATATGAATACTCTCACCAACTGTAAGAAGTCCGTCGTCCACCAATAGCGTTACTCTACCCCTAGAAGACTGTAGCCAAGAGCTCCGCTCCACATGGCCAGTAGCTGTATTCGACCGGGGAAAAAAAGATCCCACATTGTGTGGTCGTTTCCTCCGCATGGTTCCGCGTGTATCCGGAGAAAGACACAACTGTCAGCTGTTTGTCCCGTGCCGGCATGCAGGTCAAATCAAAGAGCGCGCGGTTCCCAGTGACATGCTGACGTCACGCTGCTGATGCGTTTCACCAGCCAATGGACGCTGTTTTTTTCAGAGCAGGGAGGAGTCGGAGAAGTAAGTTTAAATAGGCTGTTGAGGATGTAATTCCTATCAATAACCACTAGATATCATCCGAAACAATTCTCAAAACAAAACATTCAGTAAAAAGTACTTGAAAAGTGCTCTGACATAGATCACATAGATCACTAGATCTGGAACTAGGATCACAACAAGCACCTTTCGTAAGGAGACAGCAGTGAATACCCTCCTCCTAGCTCAGAGCCCCCATCCTAAATCACTTATTAACGGGATACCCACAGGTCAGTTTCTAAGAATAAGACGGAACTGTTCTGAGGATGAACAATTCCAAAATGAAGCACGTGAGATGTACCAGCGATTCAGACAGAGAGGGTATTCGCACCATTCTCTTAAAAAGGCCAGAAACAATGCATTAAAGAAGAAACGTGAAGATCTCCTCATAATACAGAAAAAGTCCTTGCATCTCAAGAATCCTGAGCAGGACTTCCCTAGGATCGTCACTAGATTTGGTTCTCAATGGACTGAGGTCCATGAGATCCTTAATAGACACTGGCATATTTGGAGATCTGCCCCACTAATTGCCAACATAGTCAGCCCAAGACCCCTACTAACTGCTAAAAGAGCACGCAATCTGAGTGATGTTCTAGTCCATTCTGAATACACGCGGACCATAAGCGAGAATTGGCTCACCAGGTCTAAACCGCCCCCAGGTATGCATGCCTGTGTACATTGCACTATTTGCAAATACATACACCAAAAGGATGTGTTCGCCAATCTAATGCAGAGGTAAAAATTATAAAATTAAACAGTTCATTAATTGTTCAACCACATGGGTTATTTATATGCTTACCTGCCCCTGTAATAAAATTTATATAGGCAAAACTAAACGCCAACTTCACATTAGGATTGGCAAACACATCGGTAGTATTAAGAAGAAGGACGATGATCGTCCGATCCCCTTACATTTTGCCAAATTTCATAATGGTGACCCCAAAGGCCTGACAGTTAAGGGAATTTATGTGTTAAACTTGCCGCCTAGGAGGGGAGACTTTGATACCATTCTTCTCCAGAAGGAGAAGATGTGGATGTATTAGAAAAGTGATAATTGGGGTAATCTAATGTTTTGCTTCTAGTTCCTACTTACTTATTCCTGTCTACTTCAGGCTGATTATGGCACTACTTAATCCTTGATACTTATAATACATTCTTTAACTTTCCATTTTTTAGAAGGAGTAGACCCATTTCCCTAAGTTTTTTGGTCATTTAACTCTTAATGATGTTGATCCACTCTCTCCATCTCCGCCGTCATTGTTAATAAATTCTTTGTTATCATTATGTCAGTGCACTTTCAAGTACTTTTTGCTGAATGTTTTGTATAATTTTTAGTTGGAGCTTCTATAAACTTTACAAACTTTCCCTAAAGGCAGTTCAAGGGGCCTTCATTATTGAGTTTTTACACCACTGAGTTGGACACGAGTATATTGTTTTTTAAGTTAGTGCACTGATTCATCTACTGGTGATATAAGTTTTTATTGTTTATTTCGAGCACTTAACCTCCCTGGCAGTTTTCCCGAATGTGGCTCGGGGTAAATTTCAGCACCATTAGCGGTAACCTCGAGCCACACTCTGGATTACATCTCAGGATCCTGGTGCAGTGTACTACCTTGTCCCCAGGATCCTGCGATGCCCCCCCGCTGTGTCTGCGGGCTCCATTTCCTGTGAGCGTCGCGACGCACGGGGGCGGAGCCTGGCGGCAAATTCAAAAAAGTGAAAATTCATAACACATACAGTACACTGTAATCTTACAGATTACAGTACTGTATGAAATCATTTCACATCCCTTTTGTCCCCAGTGCTTTGCCCAATGCCCTGCATGCAGTTTTATGTTATATATACTGTTCTTTCTGCCTGGAAACTGGAGATTGTCCATGGCAACCAAAAAGTGTCCCTTTACGTCAAAAGTGGTTTTAGACCAGCTAGAAAACAGCAATAGTAAATTAGAACACTTGCAGAATTCAGCGATAGTGAATCGTGGGGAAATTTATGTTATTGTTATTATATTATCATTTTTTATAATTATTTATATTTATTTAATGAGAGCTTAATGAGAGCACTTAATGAGCACTTAATGAGAGCAGCGCAGCATCTTAAATATTGTCAGAAAACATTTGTGTATACAAATAAAAAAACATTTGAAATACATTTTTCCCCTTTTATATAAAAGATCACATACCTTCTGTTCTCAGCTGCACAGGGAGCTGAGGGATAAGAAACAGCAGCACACTAATCTTTTCAGCGAATGGCTGTGCAGGAGGGGGGGTGTCAGCACAAGCCTTATCATTGGAGGAGAGCAGACTGAGTTCCAACACAGCTAAGGAAATGATCACTCTGTGCTCCTATGCTCAGTGTGATCAGTTTTTAATGAGAAAGCAGAGGGACTGTTAGGAACACTGGGGATTTCATACAAAGAAAGCAATACAAAGAGAACGGGATACTTTTTCATACAGGTACATGGTAGGCACATGTCAGGAAAATAAAATATTGGGTTTACATATTCTTTAAACCAGGGGTCAGCTAGCCAAGATCACGATCAATAGGTTGTCGACCTACCATCCTAGAGGATCAGAGTGCATTTAGCTGGCACCAGCAGTGGAGGAAGCAAGCACCCATGGAGGGAGCAGGAGCCGCATAAGCTGATGCTTTCTCTGTAGCACCGGCTTCTGTCCCAGGTAGAGTGAACCTCACCTGGGACCCTTCTAGCCGCCTAGAGAGTGATGCCAGCAGAAGAAAGAAGAAAAGGTCAGTGTATTAAACATCACATGCACTTCACTTTTGCAATGGGCATATTAGCACTTATAATAACTAGTTATTAGGCTGCTTTCACACTGATTCGTGGGTGGATTGTAGTGTACCTGTGGCTTTCCTGTGGCGGAAATTATAGGCAGCACTGATAAGCATTACTGATAGGCAGTGCTGATTGACACTAACAGGCATCAATGATGGGCACTGATTGGCAGCACTGGTGGGTAGCATTTGTGGGCACAGATTGGCAGCACTGGTGACAGATTGGCAGCACCAGTGGGCACTGTTGAGGCTGCACTAATAATCAGGACACTGATCATCAGTGCCCTGATTGTCAGTGCAGATGTCCCCTGTGTGGATTTGCCATTTTTCGGATCTCCTCTCCTCACACCCTGTCAGTGTGAGGGGAGGATTGCCAATAACCGGCAAATCTTGTCTACATCAGTGATCAGCTCTGATTAGACACAGCTGACTACGTTGTAAAGAGCCACCGTGATAGGCTCTTTACCCCAATTTGTGATCAGCTGCGTCCGAAGAACACAGCTATCACAGATCACTGCCGATGCACCCTGCAGGGGGCGTGCAGGCAGCGTGAGCATGGTAGGGCGTCATATGACGGCCTCCTGGCAAAGTGCGGCCGTGCTATAGCTGTCATTCAGCTATAGTGTGGTCGCGAAGGAGTTAAATATGGTCATGCAACAATGTCTACTTGGAGCAGCAGAGTGGGAGCTGCTTAAAGGTTAACTCCACTTGGGGGGAAAAAAATAGCAAATAAAGAAAAAATAATATAGTGTATACAATTGCAACACAAGACATATTGTAATGAAATCTTATAAAAAAATGACCTCTTCTTTTCAATCTGCAACTCTGTAATTTTCTGAAAAGGTAATGTAATATGGCTACCTGGAGGTTTTCTGTACACAAAATGTGTACAGAACACCCCCCAGAAGTATAATTTCCTGCATGTGTGATTGGCTTATTGATTTTCCCAAAGGTCTGCACTAAGATATAAGTCAGATTTCATTCATCCCCTGCAACAAAAATGTCACTCCCTATAGGAAATTGTGTCTAATCGGCGTTTCCAATAGGAACACGTCTATAGAGATGCAGGCTCAGCAGCTTTCTTCATTAGAGCCCTGCAGGTGCAGAAGCTGGTTGATAATTGTGAAACCACTCCCATTAGATTCACTTTCGCACAGGGGCACAGACAAACACACAGGGGCACACAGGGGTTTCTGCAACAAAGTTTGTTAAAAACCTTGTAATGTACATAGATCACCAAGAGGGGGTTGTTTTTTTTTTCTCAGCAAAAGTGTAGTTGCTCTTTCAGTCAACATGTTTTACAGTTATCTATGTCAGGTACTGAGAGGTATTCTAAAATTATGTAAATACATTTTCAAAGTTAGGATTCACATGAAATGTTATATAAATATCTACACACCGAGTTTCTACCAAGACTAAAAAGCCTTCAAAAGTGTAAATGGGCTAAAAGTCTTAAACCTAACTACTACATATATGTTTACACCACCCATAGTAATGGCTATTAGACTCCATCTACTCATGTTTGCCTACTTGGTTGGATGAAATAATATTGTTTATATTAGAATGACAGCAATACGTACTGCAAGCAATGTGAACATCAGATGACTGCAATGCTCTAGATTTGTGAAGGGTATGCTATCAAATTCATTAGATAAGATATTCATTTTGCAAAATCAGTTTTGGAAACACATTATCAGTTATTGGCAGATCGACCTGTGATTTTGTAACTAAATACTGGAAATATAGTATAGTCACATGCTATAAATTAGGATGTATAATAAACATGTTCATTTTTGTATAAACTAAATGCTTAAAAATACTTGTTCACAATTACTTTTCATGTAATTTGTCCAATGACTGCTTTTAAAATGAAACACTTTAACAATGTAAGTGCAGAAAGAAGTAGGAAAGCCAATTATGTTTCATTGTAACTGAGTATGACAATAGTGCATGATGAAATTGTGCTGTATGCTAGGAAATTTCAAATTAAGCATTATTCTTGCTGCAGATCTCCTACTGAAGTCTAACCTAGTTAATGTGTTGTTCTGCGTTGAGAATGGCAGGCATGGTGTGCTTAATATCATTGTTCTGGGGGACTTTATAGTGCATGAAGATTTAAATTATATACGAACATGCTGTTAATGCTATTACCGGTATATGTTGAGATGACAGCAATGGTTACATTAAGGTTGTGATTCAATTATATCACATCACAGTGGTAAACTGTACTTTACTAGTAGGTGGTGGTCAAGTTATAAAGTTATTTTAGGGGCCTCTTAATCATAAGTAGGCTATCTACACAAAGGTATTGTGTTGAAAATGATAATGTAATTCAGGTTGTCAGGCTGTAGTTGAACAAAAAATATATGAATTCCTACGTATGATTATGTGAACAATTGTGATATAGTTACACATGAAATTTATAATGTAATTCAGGCTATAGTAGGACAAAAAATATATATTCCCATGTATGATTAAGTGAACAATTGCTATATAGTTGCACTTGAAAATGATAATGTAATTCAGGTTGTAGTAGGACAAAAATATATATTTCCATGTATGATTATGTCAGCAATTACCCTATACTTACAGTTGTTATTAATTTCTTTATTTAATTATACTTTTTTAATGTTGTAATTGTCATAATTATCATCAGCGTTACAGGCCTAATGACGGGCTACAACAACATGGAGAAGGAGACATTGCTCTTTATTTGCCTCTCTCCCTGTGATATGTGTGTAGCGCACCCCCTAAGGAGCCGCAAGTGTAAGACTCCTTTCACACTGGGGTGGATTTTCAGGTGCTTTAGCGCTGGAAATAGCCTCTGCTAAGCGCCTGAAAACCGTGACTTTTCACACTTGGGCAGTGCGCTTGTGGGACGTTACCAAAAGTCCTGCAAGCAGCATCTTTGGGGTGGGTTAGGAGCGCTGTATTTAGTACTCCCAAAACGCCATGCCCATTGCAATGAATGTGCAATGCTTTCAAAGTGCCTTAAAAGCGATTTGAAAACACCACAAAACGGGAGTTTAAACCCTTTTTTTGGGGTTAAAACTGCCCCACTAGCGGCTGAAAAGCGCTGGTAAAACAGCGCTAAAGCGCTGCTCGTTTTAAACGGCGGGCACTCTCAGTGTGAAAGGGGTCTAAAGGGATTCCCCACCCTGTAGAGCCAGGAAGACCACACTTTCACAGCACACTTGAGGCAAGGAACAGTCCAGTGCTTTGTTTTGTATTTTTATTAGGGTGCTTAACTTGGATGGGGAAAGGGGTCATATGGGATGCCAACTTGACTATAGCAGAACTTTTCAGGAACAGCTTCTTCTCTACAGACTATTTATACTCCTCAGCTTGCTCCAGCACAACACTTGATTGAAGCACTACAACTCCCAGGACCAGCTGGCACACTGTAAGGTGATCTGACAACAAGGCTCAGTCAGTTTAGTAGCAAATTCCTTTTACAGGCAGGGACTGCAGCCCCCTTTGGTAATGTAGCAAAGTCCTAGTGCCCAGCTGTCCTTCTGTGGTTACTGATCCCAGCACCACCTCTTTAGGCACTGCCCCACTTCCCCTTTCACTAGCCCTCTTGGCTACTCTTCCACAGTCCTCCCAGACTGACTCTGCATCCATCCCAGACTGCTCTCACCGAGTCCTTAAGGCTGCCTTTCAGTCCTCCTGACTGCAAAACTCACCAGCCAGCTGGCTGTCTTCCTCCCTTGGGATTTACCCAACAGTGTTTTCCTCCTGCTGTCCTCACATCTGCTGTCCTGCCATTGGTCAGGACCCCTCTGTGTGTCATAAAGAGGGTCCCTTCTGCACCCAAGCTCCCAGAACTGAGGTCACCCCCCAGACTAGGGGACTACCTTCAAGGGTCTATGACAGCCTCCTAAAACTCCATCTCCTTCTTCCACCCAAACTCCACTGCCCCAGCTGGGCTGACCCTGAGTATATGAGGGGGCCTGCCTCCTGCCAACCTATCTGTTGGGGATTGGTCAGGACCCTCATGAATATTCCAGGCAGTTTCCCCTCACCCCCACTTCCATTCTTCTAGAATCTTCTAGAATATTCTCCAAGTTTCCAGAAGTAGGGGGAGGTATCAGAGGTGCTGACGGTGAGTCATCCAGCCCTCCCTGAGTCTCTGACCAGATCCAGATAAAAAAAAAACACAGGCTGCCAGCAATGCCTGAACATTTTAATGGCATAATGGCTACATTATAATTGTCACATTACAGATCCCAAAATGCACTGTGCAGTAGGAGGAGTGGAGAAGGGATTTATATTAAACTGCCCTGCAAAGTTATTCCTCGTGGCACCGAGCGAGTTAGAAAGAGAGCACCTCTGTCTGGATATTTGCCTGCCAGCGGGAGACCATACCAGCAGAGATCCAGGCCTGAGACTGGAAGTGTGGACACCCAGGAGCAGTGCAGCAATCCCCACAGCACCTGCACCATTACAGCAGAGGGGCTGGAGAATCCACTCACCCTCTGCTTCCCACCACTGATCACTGGAGGCTTTTCGGGGAGTGACCAAGAGGGTCCCCCCTCTACATCGATAGGTCACTGCAGTGTCCTGGGGACTGGTGAGAGGACAATTCGCCCATGATACTGCTGGCAAGGACTGAGCCACTTTGAGCAGGATGCCATGTGTACCCAATCCATACCCCACCCATACTGCATTCTATACCGCACTTAGTCCAAATCTAGACTGCACCTATACCAACCTTATGCCACGTTATACTAAACCTTTATCACATCTGAACCACATCACCTTATGCCTGTGCTGAGACTATACCATACCTGTACTGTACGTGTGAAGTTACTCTTAAAGGGCCCCAATGATAGCCGACAGAAGAACATCTCACAGGACTTCCCTTCCAGTGATACATTTTCTGCAAGCCCCCTTTGTTCCCCTGCCCCTTCCACTACCATCCTCCCTTTCAAAATAATGGTCCCTCTCCAAAAGGATGATGCATACCCAGTTAGTCTAGGACTAGCATTGCTACCATAAATGTGCTCTGCAAGTATAGTTCTGGCACTCGGTAGATTAAACTTTGCTACTGCTCACTGCTGCACTTGAGGTGGCCTTGCTAATGTTTATAGAGATCTGGATGCCAAATATCATCTTATGCCTAGTCCTTATTGTTAAACATGTTGTACACTAAATTGTGTTACCATTCTTGATCCATTTTATGCTAGCCTAGTTACCAACCATATTTGATGACAATATTTTAAAGTGGTAGTAAAGCCAGCTTTGTTATTTTTACCTACAGGTAGGCCTATAATAGAAAGGCCAGGGGAAGATATCAGCCCTCAGCGGTGACCGGGCGCCGCTGAAAGGGCTTCGTTCTAAGGTATTTCATAGTGTGCTAGTATGCAATGCATTCTAGCACATTATGGCATTGTCTTACATGTTTTTTTTTTTTTTTGCAGCAGCAGCAGTTTACTAGCACTTTCGGTTTGCCTTTACTGCCTGGTTTGGTGACTTCTTTGATATAGCTCTACTTCTGGGTACTAAGTATTACTTTCAGTGATTTCCTGTGATATTATGTTTCTACACTCAATCTGCTGTGTTAGAGGGACTGAGGTTCTTGAGAAGGCTGTGGCAAAGAACAGAGGACCCATTTTATCCACTGGCTTCTACGGGGGTAGAGCTATACAAGCATTATGTTATAAAGCATTTAACCACTTGCCAACCGGCTAACGCTGATATACATCGGCAAAGTGGCACGGGTGCACAAAACGATGTACCCGTACGTCACTGTGTCATCCTGCAGACTCAATGTCTGCCAGTGGCCCGCGATCGTGGCACAGAGAGGCAGAACGGGGAGATGTAAACAAGGCATTTCCCTGTTCTGCCTAGCAACATGACAGGGATCTACTGCTCCCAGTGATTGGGAGCAGTGATCTCTGTCATGATCTAGTGCAGTGTTTCTCAACTCCAGTCTTCAAGGCGCCCCAACAGGTCATGTTTTCAGGATTTCCATTATTTTGCACAGGTGATTTGATCAGTTTCACTGCCTTAGTAATTACCACATCCGTTTCATCTGGGGGAAATCCTGAAAACATGACCTGTTGGGGCGCCTTGAGGACTGGAGTTGAGAAACACTGATCTAGTGAGCCCATCCCCCCTACAGTTAGAACACACTGAGGGAACACACTTAACCCCTTGATCGCCCCCTAGTGTTTAACCCCTTCCGTGCCAGTGACATTTACACAGTAATTAGTGTATTTTTATAGCACTGATCGTGAAAAGTGTCCGATCTGTCTGCCGCAATGTCGTAGTGATGATAAAAATCGCAGATCACTTCCATTAATAATAAAAAAAAGTAATACAAATGCCATAAATCTTTCCCCTATTTTGTAGATGCGATAACTTTTGCGCAAACCAATCAAGATACGCTTATTGCGATTTTTTTTTTACCAAAAATATGTAGAAGAATACATATTGGCATAAACTGAGAAAGAAATTAGTTTTTTATATATTTTTTGGGGATATTTATTATAGCAAAAAGTAAAAAATATTGCTTTTTTTTCAAAATTGTCGCTCTTTTTTTGTTTATAGTGCAAAAAATTAAAAACCGCAGAGGTGATCAAATACCACCAAAAGAAAGCTCTATTTGTGGGAAAAAAGGATGTCAATTTTGTTTGGGTACAACGTCACACGACCACGCAATTGTCAGTTAAAGCAATGCAGTGCCGTATCGCAAAAAAGAGCTTGGTCAGGAAGGGGGTAAATCCTTCCGGGGCTGAAGTGGTTAAAAAAAAAACAGTACTGACAGAAGACTTGTTATTGTCAGAGATAGACATCAGAAACCTTATTAAACAAGCAACATAACTGTTAATAGCTTCTGTATATTAATGGGGCGTACACACGGTCGGACTTTTCGTCTACAAAAGTCCAACGGACGCTGACGGACTAAAGCTGGCTGGTAATCCGATCGTGTGTGGGCTTCTCCGGACTTTCAACTGACTTTTTTAGCCTCAAATCCGACGGACTTTAGATTTGAAACATGCTTCAAATCTTTACGTCGTAACTACGACGGACTCCGAAATCCGCTCGTCTGTATGCTAGTCCGACGGACAAAAAAACGACGCATGCTCATAAGCAAAAACTAAACGGAAGCACTCGGTCTAGTAAAACTAGTGTTCGTATTGTAGGTAGCACATTCCTCACGCTGCAAAATCTGTGATCGTTGAATGCAGCGCATTTCAGGTCTTCTTTACGAATGCTATAAAGAACGAAGGTGTTTTGCTGTTCATATTCAAACAGAGTTCTCCCAAATTGATTTCTGGATTCTTTTTCTCTTTGATCTCATGAATGATATAGTATGCTTTTTAAAAACAATGTTTCCATACTAATAATACTTTTTACCCTTTTTTTTTTTATTTTTTTGTGTGGAGTCATATTTTCTTGTAATTTTTATCCAGATATTTATTTTATGATTGTTGTTGAACTTTTTTATATGTTTATCTCTATATTTGTTTTTTTTTTTTTTTTTTTGTGTTTGTAAAGTTACCACAAAGAACCCATTTGTTTTTTTTTTTTTAAATTTATTTTTTTAGGTTTGTAAAGTTACCACAAAGAACCCATTATTATAGTTTTGTTTTTCTAGTGAATTTTTTTTTTTTTTTAGATAAAGTTAACCCAAAGCACCGTTTTTGGTTATGTATCTTTTTTTTTTTTCAAGACTTACCACTCAAACATTATTAACATTATTAATGTATTTTTGGTGTGTTTTTGCAAACTCAATGAGATTGTTGTCCTTTGTTAATTTAACATTGTGTGTAAAATCAATGATTTAAAAGAAAACACATAAAGTCTTTTCCTAAACTCAAAAAAGATCCATTTATTCATGGTCAAAATAAAATAAAGAGGAAGTCAACGCTGGAAAAAGTCAGTGTACAAGAAAATTGGGATCTTGAGGAGTCCATATAAGAGGGAGCACAACCTGGTCCAAGAATCCCAGAGATCAACAGCACCAGCAGATGATATAGATGTCCCCAGACTGTGGTACTACAACAGCCTGCGTCTTCTGTCAGACCAGACTGAACCCAGGTCATCACTTTCTTCTCTTCCCTGCAGCCTTTCCTCCACGCTGCCCTGCAGCCTTCCCTGCAGCCTTCCCTGTAGCCTTCTTTGGAGGCTGTGGCTGTGGTGTTTCAGTTGTGGCAGGAGGAGGAGGAGGAGGAGGAGGAGGGGGGGCTGCCTCATGTAGTTGGGTGTTTCGGGTTAGCGTGCCCTGCAGCCCCTTCTGGATTGTTTCCCCAAATAGTCGCTCGCAAATGAGGCGCTGCTCCCAATCCATTTGAAGAAGCCTGCTGGCTAAGTAGCAGCCATAGGACTCTCCCGCTTCGGGGGGGCTCCTCAAAAAACGGGTGGCCTCTTGCATGAGGCGCAGGGATGCCTCCTGTGTGACCGTCCCCTTCCTGGCCCTTTTTTTGGGAAGGCGGAGGGGAGGCACTTGTGATTGGGTCAGGCTCCTACTGGGCCCAGCCACCTCACTTGGCCCAGCCACCTCACTGGGACCAGCCACCTCCTGCCTGACACTGGGCCCAGCCTCCTCCAGGATGATGGTGAATCCGGCCTCCTCCAGGCTGTCCATGGGCCCGGTCTCCTCCTGCCTGCCACTTTCCACACATTCCTCCTGGATGGACTCATCCTGTGTATAAAAAAAGGACATAGTTTTAGTATATTTTTTGGGGTTCATCAATGACACACAATTTGCTTCTCATGACTAGCAAATTCAATGTGAATACATCTCTTTAATAAAAGAGTCTAATCAGACACCCTAATTTTTTCTAGCAGGTGCCAAACATATTTAGCCACTCCTGTCAATTGATATGTATACACAATTTTGAGGGCAAAATTCTTTGAGACAATTATAACATCCAGTTAACCTCATTAATATTAGTACAGTAAATATTGGTTAAACTAATTTACCTGACTCCAGATGGTCATATCCGGTTCATCCAGGATGGAAGACCCAGCTTGCTCCTCATCAGCCTCTGCTGGGGTGGAGGGAAGGGTGGAGGGAAGGGTGGGAGGAAGGGTGGGGGGAAGGGTTGAAAGTGATGCCCTGGCTTCAGTCTGGTCATCAAGAAAACGGAGTTGATTGTAGTACCACAGCCTGGGTACATAAACATCATCTGCTGATGCTCCTGATCTCATTGATTCCTGGATCTTCTTATGCTCCCTCTTATACATATTCCTCAAGACCCCAATTTTCCGGAGCAATGTCTCCATTGTTGCTTCCGGGATGGTCGCCTGGACAAAGGACAGAAGTCTCTCCAGCGTTGACTTCCTCACATGCTTTGCATAATACTGAGGGTGTTTCACCTCCCACAAATTCCTCATCTCTCTATATTTCGAAATAAAAGCAGTAAGGAACTCTGGATCCTTAAATAGGGGATTCATAATGTCTGTAAAAGATAAAGTCACAAGACAAAAAACACTTATTAGGTTTCTGCTAAACCCTCATCATCTTCTCCCTATGTAGGCCTCATCAATCTGTCAAGCCATATAGGCCGCTTGCTACAAAGTCTTGACCAAAAGTATAAATTTAAAATTACCTTCGTTTAGTAGCGTCCCGGTCCACTATCACCTACGCACAGAACGTACGTACGACACGTGCACAAGGCCCCTCTTTATACACTACGCATGTGTGAAACTGCGCCTGCATCGCCCGCCCCTGACGTTCGATTTTAACTCATGTTCTCCGCCCCCTAATTCTACGCACAGAACGTACGTACGACACGTGCACAAGGCCCCTCTTTATACACTACGCATGTGTGAAACTGCGCCTGCGTCGCCCGCCCCTGACGTTCGATTTTAACTCATGTTCTCCGCCCCCTAATTCTACGCACAGAACGTACGTACGACACGTGCACAAGGCCCCTCTTTATACACTACGCATGTGTGAAACTCCGCCTGCGTCGCCCGCCCCTGACGTTCAATTTTAACTCATGTTCTCCGCCCCCTAATTCTACGCACAGAACGTACGTACGACACGTGCACAAGGCCCCTCTTTATACACTACGCATGTGTGAAACTCCGCCTGCGTCGCCCGCCCCTGACGTTCGATTTTAACTCATGTTCTCCGCCCATTTTTCGTTACGGCGCGTAGTGGGGTGAATAATGGCGGAGACACATCAGGTGCGTACTACCTCAGGTAGCGCAGAAAGCCCGGAGGCCGGAACGTCAAGATCTGTGATGCCTAGATTTAAGGCCTCCAATATGTCCTTTAAAGAGATGGTGGAAATGGTGGCCATTCTTAAAAAAAAGGATTATGATGGGAAGTATGGGCCGTACGCCCGGCCAAATTTGCGCAAAGCCAAAATAATGTCCAAGGTGGTGAAGACTTTGCAGGCTTATTTTGGGGTACAGCGCTCCAAGGATCAAATTAGAAAAAGATGGTCCGACCTCAAAATCAGGGAGCCGGATCAGTACAGACGGATCCGTAAAGTGCTGAAAAAAAGTAAGTACTTGTCGTGTTTTTCTCTTGTGTTTATTACCTTGTATACTGCTCCATGTGCTTTTCATTCCTATACGATTTTTTTTCTCATCGTTTCAAACGATCTTTTAATAAACCTCGTTACATATCTATAGATATATCTCTGTATAGATATATATATATATATATATATATATATATATATATATATATATATAGATTTATCTATATATCTATATCTATCTATATGTATGAATATATCTATCTATATATCTATCTATATATATATCTATATATATATATATATATATATATATATATATATATATATATGTGTATGTATATCTATATATCTATATATATATATATATATATATATATGTGTATGTATATCTATATATATATATATGTGTATGTATATATATATATGTGTATGTATATATATATATATATATATATATATATATATATATATATATGTGTATGTATATATATATATATATATATATATATATATATATATATATATAGATATAGGTAGATGTAGATGTATAGATATAGATAGATATAGAAATTTAATAAATTATTTTTGAATATTTAAATTTATATATATTTTTTTCTTTACATTTTGGTTGATATTTATATTTATATTTAGTTAGAGATATATAGAGAGAGAGATCAAAAGATTAGTAACTATATTTAGATATTGATATCTAGATATCTATCTATCCGATATGTCTTTAGAAATTTAAATATTTAGGTCAACTAGGAACTCTACACAAACAGACCATTTGTACACCACTTCACTACAAATGTTTGAAGATTACTATGTACTAAAATATCTGTGTGCTAAATATATTAATTTTTTGGTTCACATAGGGGAAAAATCACTCAGCCAACAAGAAGAACACAGTCCCCCCCAAGCAAAAGAACATACTTGGGAAATCAGCCCAAGCCCCACTGAGGATGTGGAGGAAGGAGAGGTGGGCGACATGGGCACCCCACCAGGTGAGTGTCTGACACACCAGCTTACGGTAATCTATGCATGGCTGCCTTTTCTTTTATGTAATTTTTCTACTCTATTTTAGGTGATCTGGTTGTGCTTGAGTCAAGCAACAGCGCCACCCCCGAGGATGTTCAGGAATTATGCGACATGGGCACCCCAGCAGGTCAGTGTCTGAGACACCAGCTTTATGGTAAGGTAAACTATGTATGTGTGCATATTTCTAAACACATCTTTTTTTTCATTCCACTTTAGGTCCAACAAGTGACTATTTCACCACAGACAGTGCCCAACGGCTAATAGCTCAAATAATGGCCTGGAATGGGGAGATCGATGAAATGCGTAATCGGCTGGATCGTATGCAGCAGGAAATGAAGGACATGATTGATGTTTTGGGTCGAATCTAAATGCCCTTTTTGAAACCCCAAAACATCGATCATGTCCTTCATTTCCTGGTTTGCTGACCCCATTCTGGGCCTTCTCTTTATTATTTTCTGTTAAATTATATGGCTGTTTAACATCATTTAAAAAAGGAGGGCTGTTTTGAGAAAATACCTTAAAAATCCAAAAAAAAAAAGGATTTTAAAAAACCAAAAAAAAAAAAAAAGGATTTTAAAAAACAAAAAAAAACAAAAAAAAAGGATTTTAAAAAACCAAAAAAAAAAAAAAAAAGGATTTTAAAAAACCCCCCAAAAAAGGATTTTTAAAAAACAAAAAAAAGAAAAAAAAAAGGATTTTAAAAAACCAAAAAAAAAAAAAAAGGATTTTAAAAAACCCCAAAAAAAAAGGATTTTAAAAAACAAAAAAAGAAAAAAAAAAAGGATTTTAAAAAACAAAAAAAGAAAAAAAAAAGGATTTTAAAAAACCAAAAAAAAAAAAAAAAAAGGATTTTAAAAAACCAAAAAAAAAAAAAAAAAAAGGCCTGTTTGCTAAAATCAAAATGCCCAAAAAATTGTATTTTTGATTATGTAAAAATATTTTAACTTCTTATTAATTTACTGTGATCAGGAAACCAATATAAGTGGCGCTGGTGATAGTGATGAAAATGGCCCTATAATAGACCAGTGAACTGCAGTGATATAAAGAGTGTAGATAATCTGTATCAACCATAAACAATCTTCATAAATTCACCCTGTATCATGAATCTGTGAATCCACAAAAAATGAAATAAAATAAAATTTAAATTAAAAATAGTGATAAAAGTCCATAAGTAGAAAGAACAGTGAATAAAGTCCATCCAATAGAAAAGACACAGTGATAGATGTGTAGATTTCTAGAGATGTCCACCAAAAAATCAAAAAGTGCCAGTGATTCCTCTCCCTTTAGATTCAAAACTGACCGGATAGATGTGCCTCACACTCTCGTGTTTTGGCAAATGAGCATAATAACCCCACAATCAGGATTAAACGGGAGACCCCTCAATCAGATTACGATGGGAGATCCAGATTTCATCCGTGAATATGCCATTCTACTTATGGACTTTTATCACTATTTTTAATTTAAATTTTATTTTATTTCATTTTTTGTGGATTCACAGATTCATGATACAGGGTGAATTTATGAAGATTGTTTATGGTTGATACAGATTATCTACACTCTTTATATCACTGCAGTTCACTGGTCTATTATAGGGCCATTTTCATCACTATCACCAGCGCCGCTTATATTGGTTTCCTGATTACAGTAAATTAATAAGAAGTTACAACATTTATTATTTAAAGTAGCAGCTGTGAAAGGTTTACACCTTTTTTTGACACATGAATACACTTTTTTGTCTCACATCTAACGTTTGAGACATTTATTGTCCTAAGCGCAGTGGTAGGTACTCAGGGCGGGCGCCAATTACTTGATTACCAGCGATCACATGTAAAAATATTTAACTATAATTATATTATTCGAAAATTAGTAATATATCATTATATTTTTGGCTAGGAACATTTTATACTAAATGCATAACTGAATGCATAACAACGATTAATAAAAACATCTGCTTAGGAATTAAATAAATGTGTGGTTTGTTATTTCAATGCTCAGTATCAGTTTGGTTATAATTTTAAAAAAGTTGTTTACAGTGGCAATGGAGCTTATTTAGAAATTTAAAATGAAAATACAGTTGGCACTACAACTGCTCGACCATAACCTAGGAGAAAGCCCAAAAGAAAGGCAAGCAATAAATATAATTCAAGATTTCATCCAGATTTTTTTTATTTAAAATATTTAGATATCCTGGCCCATTGCAATGGCCCCCCTACCCATAAAATAATTAAAATATTGCTGTCTAACTTGACGGGCACTTTGGGGGGCCAAGCCAGTACGGACAGTACCCAGGCCCATAAGGTTGTCATCGATAAGTCCGGCCTCAGGCCCAACTGGTACCATATAATTTGGAGAATGTTTGTGTAAAAAGTTGTGCAGGATGCAGCACGATAAAATGATAAAATTAAGTTTGTATTCCGCCAAATTAATGGAGGTTTGAAACAGGCGGAACCGGCTGGCCAGAATCCCAAACGCATTCTCAACCACTCTTCTAGCTCTGGCCAGCCGGAAATTAAAAACCCTCCTCTCCGGGGTGAGGGTTCTTTGGGGGAATGGCCTCATGAGGTGCTTGCTCAGAGCGAAGGCTTCATCGGCAATGAAGACAAAGGGGAGTCCTTCCACGTTATCCGCATCAGGTGGCAATCCCAGGCCACCACTCTGGAGACGCTGGCAGAACTCCGTCTGGGCAAATACTCCTCCATCCGACATCCGGCCATTCTTCCCCACGTCCACATATAAAAATTCATAGTGTGCCGACACCACCGCCATTAAAACAATACTGTGGAACCCCTTATAATTAAAATAGTATGACCCCGAATGGGGTGGTGGCACGATGTGGACATGTTTCCCATCTATAGCCCCTCCACAATTGGGAAAGTCCCAACGGGTGGCAAAATGGGATGCCACAGTCTGCCATTCCTGTGGCGTTGAAGGAAACTGGGGAATCAAACAAGAAAACCAAAATCAGTAATTTTGAAGATAACATTGCAAGAAAATTATACAATTAAAAACATTATTCCCCAGCATCAGTATAACATTAAATAATTTAAATCTTCTGGAAGAAATAATATGGAAATGCACACTTATCAGATTGCTCACCCCCTCTGATGGAACATTGATTACATTTTAGGGGGTTGTGAAATCCCTAAAAAATATTACTTTTAGGACACGCAGGGATTTATGGACTAAAAAGGCTACAAGACTGCAGTTGTCGCACTCTGCAAGTGCAGTTGCTCCCCAGCTTAAAGTAAATGAGGTAAGGTAAAAAGGCAGTCATGTTGCAAGGAGTACACAATCACATGCAAGGGCAATTAATGAAAACACTTTGTGGCTTGCATATGATTTGATGATGGAAATCAGCAGAGCTTCTGCTCATTTACTAAAGCACTGGAACAAATGCACTTGTAGAGTGCACATGCATTTTGCAAAGTGCAACATATATTTGCTTTTTTACAAATCAACACCACAGAACATTCTAGCAAATTATTACGGGGGTGGGGGTGGGGGGTTTGGGAAATCAAGCTAATTGCTAATTATAAGCACACTATTTGGATTGAGTTTAGGTGGAGGGGAGGGGGTTGGGAAATCAAGCTAATTACTAATTATAAGCACACTATTTGGATTGAGTTTAGGTGGGGGGGAGGGGGTTGGGAAATCAAGCTAATTGCTAATTATAAGCACACTATTTGGATTGAGTTTAGGTGGGGGGGGAGGGGGTTGGGAAATCAAGCTAATTGCTAATTATAAGCACACTATTTGGATTGAGTTTAGGTGGGGGGGAGGGGGTTGGGAAATCAAGCTAATTGCTAATTATAAGCACACTATTTGCATTGAGTTTAGGTGGGGGGGGTTGGGAAATCAAGCTAATTACTAATTATAAGCACACTAAATACACTCAAACAAAATACATTCAAAATGAGTAGACTAGGTGGATATGTGCCCAGCATTGCATGCTGGGGAGATTATTGAAGGCAAATATACATGCATGACAAAAAAGAACAGGAAAAAAATCCAGCATGTGTGAGGAGAAAAAGGGGACATTCACACTATATTGCAATGATGGTAAGTAGTGTTTGAGGCAAGAAATACATTACATTATCAAAGATTACATAAAAGAACATGTGATGCTAATAAAAGAAAAATATCTTACCTTAATATAGTCCTTCTGCAGGACCTGGATGATGGCAGAACAGGTCTCTGGGATAATGATCCCCAGAGCCTGGGGGGAGATGCCTGTCGAGAACTTGAGGTCCTGCAGGCTTCTCCCTGTCGCCAAGTACCGCAACGTGGCAACTAGCCTCTGCTCCGGAGTGATGGCTTGCCTCATGCAGGTATCCTGCCTGCTGATATAGGGGGTCAGCAAAGCCACCAAACGGTCAAAAACGGGGTCTGTCATCCGGAGAAAGTTCCTGAAATCCTCAGGAGTATTCTCACGGATCTCACGGAGCAATGGCACGTGACAGAACTGGTCACGCTGGAGCAACCAATTCTTGCTCCATGAACTCCTCCTCGCCCTGTTCATGGACTGGTCTTGGTCTGAAGAATAAACTACAGCACCAAACACATACAATGCACGAGCTCAACATGGTTTCAAAACGGTCGGCTGGTCAGAACGCACTAAACAGAACGCACTGAAGAACAGCAAGGCCTGTGAAGAGCGACCTGAAAATCAGGAACGAGCGGACAATAAAACAAAGATTTCTCAATGCCAACTGACCAAACGCACTGAAAAGCAGATACAAACCTCACAAGCACAGACTGAACAACAGTTAAAACGAACTGAAAAATACGAGTCTCACAAGCGCGAATCGTCTCTCACCAAACTTCTACTAACACGAGATAAACACGAGATTAGCAGAAGGAGCCCAAAGGGTGTCGTACGGGCTATTGAACTTCCGTTTTATAGTCTCGCCGGACTTGGTGTATGTCACCGCGTACTAGGCTGTCGAACTTTTGTGTGGTCGTGTGTAGGCAAGTCCGTTCGTTGGAAAGTCTGCCGCAAGTCCGCCAAAAGTCCGCCGGAAGTCTGTCGGACAGGCTGTCGGACTTTTGTAGCTGAAAAGTCCGACCGTGTGTACGCCCCATAATAGATACAGTGGGGCAAAAAAAGTATTTAGTCAGCCACCAATTGTGCAAGTTCTCCCACTTGAGAGAGGCATGAGAAACATGAGAGAGGCCTGTAATTCTCATCATAGGTATACCTCAACTATGAGAGACAAAATGTGGAAACAAATCCAGACAATCACATTGTCTGATTTTTGAAAGAATTTATTTGCAAATTATGGTGGAAAATAAGTATTTGGTCAATATCAAAAGTTCTCAATCTTTATTATATATCCTTTGTTGGCAATGACAGAGGTCAAGCGTTTTCTGTAACAAGGCTGTCACACATTGTTGCTGGTATGTTGGCCCATTCCTCCATGCAGATAGAGCAGTGATGTTTTGGGGCTGTCGCTGGGCAACACGGACTTTCAACTCCCTCCAAAGGTTTTCTATGGGGTTGAGATCTGGAGACTGGTTAGGCCACTCCAGGACCTTGAAATGATTCTTACGAAGCCACTCCTTCATTGCTCGGGCAGTGTGTTTGGGATCATTGTCATGCTGAAAGACCCAGCCACGTTTCATTTTTAATGCCCTTGCTGATGGGAGGAGGTTTGTACTCAAAATCTCATGATACATGGCCCCATTCATTCTTTCATGTACACGGATCAGTCGTCCTGTTCCCTTTGCAGAGTAACAGCCCCAAAGTATGATGTTGCCACCCCCATGCTTCACAGTAGGTATGGTGTTCTTTGGTTGCAACTCAGCATTCTTTCTCCTCCAAACACGACGAGTTGTGTTTCTATCAAACAGTTCTACTTTGGTTTCATCTGACCATATGACATTCTCCCAATCCTCTTCTGGATCATCCAAATGCTCTCTAGCAAACCTCAGAGGGGCCCGGACATGTACTGGCTTAAGCAGGGGGACACGTCTGGCACTGCAGGATCTGAGTCCCTGGCGGTGTAGTGTGTTACTGATGGTAGCCTTTGTTACGTTGGTCCCAGCTCTCTGCAGGTCATTCACAAGGTCCCCCGTGTGGTTCTGGGATTTTTGCTCACCGTTCTTGTGATCATTTTGACCCCACGAGGTGAGATCATGCGTGGAGCCCCAGATCGAGGGAGATTATCAGTGGTCTTGTATGTCTTCCATTTTCTAATTATTGCTCCCACAGTTGATTTCTTCACACCAAGCTGCCTGCCTATTGCAGATTCAGTCTTCCCAGCCTGGTGCAGGTCTACAATTTTGTTTCTGGTGTCCTTCGACAGCTCTTTGGTCTTCACCATAGTGGAGTTTGGAGTGTGACTGTTTAGGGTTGTGGACAGGTGTTTTTTATACTTATAAGTCCTCATGCACATGGACGTTTTAAAAAACGAGCTGTAAAGTTAGGTTCGACGCCTGTAAAAACCGGCGTTAAAAGCGCGATTTTTACCGCGTTTTGCATTAGCGTTTTTTGATGAAAAACACATCTCTCAGCTATATACACTCCCAAATTTCCCACAATGCCACAGAAACCAAAGAAAATATGTTAATGAGCATGTGTCGGTGCCATTTTGGTAGGAGAGAGAGAAAGGAGAGAGTGTTTCAGAGTCTGTTTAAGTTTTGTGTATTTTTCTGAAAAATATGGATCCTGTCATCGAGAAGATCGATGAGGCAATCCTTCTGATTGTTTTGCGGAGAATGAGACAGGAGGAGGAGAGAAGCAGAAGATGTCAATTTTGGGTGCATCCAATGGTATCCAATCGGTTTTCTACAGGGTACTTTGGCAATATTTATTCCCAACTGCGCTCATATCCGACAAAATTCTTTAACTTTACAAGGATGTCAGTGCCGCTCTTTGATGACCTGTTGGAGAGGCTCAGGCCAAGGCTCACAAGGATGGACACTGTGAGGCATAGCTCTGTGTCACCGGAGGAACGGATGCTAGAGGAGATAGGGTCAGGAGATAGGGTCAGGAGATAGGGTCAGGAGATAGGGTTAGGGTTAGGAGATAGGGTTAGGGGTTAGGGTTAGGTTTAAGGGTAGGGTTAGGACTTATGTTTATGCTTTTCTCTTTCAATAACTAAATTTATTATGTTATCCTAGGTTCCTTGCCACGGGACAAAGTTATGCTTCCTTGCATCATTACTTCCTCCTTGGCCTCTTAATGGTCTCAAAAATAATAAAAGGAAACATGTGTGGCAATATGGGAGGAATTGCATAACATTGTAATGCCAGAGCCAACAGAAGACATCTGGGAATCAGTTGTGGACACTTTTTGGGAAAAAACTCAGTTCCCAAATTGTATAGGAGCCCTTGATGGGAAACACATCAGGGTGAAGAAGCCTCCCCACTCTGGATCGTCATATTTTAATTATAAAAAATATTTTTCGGTGGTCCTCCTGGCATTGTCCGATGCACACCTTAAATTTCTTTTTGTTGATGTGGGAGCATATGGAAGCCAAGGTGACGCCCGCATATTCCGAGAGTCGGCCTTCGGACGTCGTCTACATGAGGGACGACTCAATATTCCTGAAAGCAGGCCTCTACCCTGCACTGAAGAACCCAGCTTGTCATTAGTCATGGTGGCAGATGAGGCCTTTGGACTGGCTGAAAATCTTATGAGGCCATACAGTGGCAATGGTCTCAGCCGACGACAAAAAATCTACAATTATCGGCTCAGCCGTGCACGCCGTGTTGTTGAATGTGCATTCGGGGTGTGCGCGGCCAAATGGCGAGTTTTGCTGACAAGTATGCAATTGGATGTTGACAACGCCATTAAAGTCGTCCTGGCATGCTGCGTTCTGCACAATTTTCTGCGGGACAGTGACAGAAATAATGTTGAACAGGAGCCCATTAACCAACTTCAGAGGGTTCAATTTATGGACTTGCATTCAACTGCACGTGTCATGAGCATTCAAAACCAATTTGCAGAATTTTTCGAATCCCCTGATGGAGAGGTATCATGGCAGAATGATTATGTCTAAAAAATATTTGCAATACATCTACCTTTGCTTTCTTGTGTTTTTTGAAATAAAGCATTTCAAAATTGAAGTTTGTTATTTTTATGTCCATTTATCAACGATTGTTCAACAAGTCAATTTGACTCTGCCTTCGGGGTAAGTCTAGGCTAAGCCCAAAAAAGAGCTAGCTTACGCTTGTCCGAAGGTAGAGTACGATAGAGTCCTTTGCACTCTGCCTTCAGGGCAAGCAGAGTGCAAAGGAATGCTGTTGTGCATAATATAAAAGACAAATTGAACACATTTTATTTTTAATCAAAAAACATATTTAATAAAGGATTGGGATCACAACTGGTATTTCAAGCAAAAAAAGAATTTATTTTGGGATCACAACTGGTGATAGGTGGTGGTGGATGCTTGATTGCTTTGGGGATGTGGGGATTGGGGACGGGGTAATGGTTGGGCCTGGCGATCACTCCCAAAATCCTGCTGGTAGCGGGGTACAGGGTATGAGGGCTTAAAATGGGAGGTGGAAGGTGGAAATTCACCATAGGAGTGCGGGGTATAGAATGAGGTCTGGGACGGGATAGGTGGTGGTTGGCAATGAGGAGGGGGCTGATAGTGAGAGGGGGGTGCTTGCACTGCTGAGGTCCCAGGGGCCATTGGGGGATCATGAGAAACATTATATGGATCGCATGGAGGTGGCCCGCCACTTAATTTTGCATGTCGGTATTGCATTGCAATAGCGTACATGCGATCCATACAAAGCTTCTCTTGGTCTCCCCCAATGTCCTCCAGGATGTGGTAAAGGCTGCGGCAGAAGCAGGCGCGTGGGTTGTTGGTGTCTAAAAAGGCATCCATACTGCGCCTCTCCTGCCGCACTTCCTGCAGCAGTGCTGGCACTCTGTCATCAGCCTCCGGATTGAAGCCGCCCCTCGTCTGACGTCCACGCCCACGGCCACGAACACCGCCACGACCGCGCTGCTCTCCACCTTGCTGACTGGCAGGAGACGCTGATTCCACAGCCCTCGATTCCTGCAAAAGAACAAAAATGTTTACATTGACATGTACATGGACAGACAGACAATGAGATAGACAGGCAGACCGAAGCAGTTACCTCATCTGTGCACTCAACACCTCCCTTGCTTATTGGACGTGGAGATCCAGTGCTGGTCATGGGACTGCTTGGTCTCTGAACCTCAGCCTCTTCTGCATCCACCTCTCTCAGTCTAATGTTAGAAGTTGTCCTGCAGAAAATACAAAATGTATAAACGTAACTACTTCAGCCCGGACCATTTTGCTGGCCAAAGACCCGAGCACTTTTTGCGATTTGTCACAGCGTCGCTTTAACAATGGTGGTCGTGCAACGTGGCTCCCCAAAAAATTTACGTCCTTTTTTTCCACTCAAACAGACCTTTTTTTAGGTGGTATTTGATCACCTCTGGGGTTTTTTTGGGGTTTTTTTCGGAGCTATAAAAAAAGAGTGTAAATTTCTGTTTTAAATTTTGAATTTAAATTTTTTTAAGTAATAAATATCCCACAAAAAATAAATAAATCTAAAATTTTTTTTTGGTTTAGGCCAATATGTATATACAGATTTCAGTTAATAAAGTTTTTTTTGGCAAAAGTTATAGCGTCTATGAAATAGGGGAGAGTTTTATGGCATTTTTCTTACAAATTTTTATTTTATTAGTAATGGGGGAGATCAGCGATTTTTAGCCTGACTGCGACAATACGGCGGACACATTGGACAATTTGGACACATTTTTGGGAAAATTGTCATTTTTACAGCGATCAGTGCGATTAAAATTGCAATGATTACTGTAAAATTACACTGGCATTGACCTCTTCCTCTCCCTGAGACAATCGCCGGTGTGCCCGCGGACATTGAGTCCGCAGGACCCGCGGACATTGAGTCCGCAGGACCCGCGGTCGGACTCATGGACCTCGCAATGGGAAACCGCGCCGCCAAGGCGGCAACTTAAAAGGGACGTACAGGTACGCCCATTTGTGCAGCCGTGCCATTCTGCTGATGTATATGTACATGTGGCGTTCGGAAAGTGGTTACAATAGCCATGGAACATACTGCCTGAAAAGCAATGTACATAGGCAAATATATGGAAAAAAAAAAAAACTTACGGTCTGGTATGGCTCAGCATATTTTGCCGTAAGAAGAGCAGATTGGTGTGGTAGATGTGTGGTCTCTTAGTTGGCGCTGGTGCTCCACTACGTGCCGCCTTGTCCTCGTCTGTGAGGTCCCTCCCGACACGGTCATGTAGGGACTTCCAGAGGCGCTGTATAATTTTGCCTAAAATAACATGGAAAACAAAGGGTTAAATATGCAATCTTCGTTTACATTACACACAAACAGATCATGCATTCAAGGAAAATAGACTTACTTATTTCCTTTCTTTCAGCATTTCGCAATTGTTCCCAGCCAGGGGTAATGGCAGCACTGATGTCCTCCCAGGCTTTGACTTTGTGTATGTGGTCTCCATGAAGTGGATGTGCCACATCCCACAGTTCAGGATGGGCCTGTACAGCACTAATGAGCTCAACTTGCGAAACAGCACTTGCCATCTTCAACTCACTAACCACAGTCACACGGCTGTGCAAAGGACTCTTGGGTAATCTAATGTCCAGACAGGAATTTCCTGTTTTTACAGAGATTACAGTGTCCAATCATCTTTTTTGAGCAAAAAAATGCGAAAAAACGCAGTGTTCGCATTTTTGCATGTTTTTCCGCGTTTCCCGTTTTTACAGCTCTAGCGCCGCGCCTCGGAACGCACTGGTCCTGGGTTTTTTTTATAGCTTCAAAACGCCTAGGCAATTTGCAGCTCAAAAACGTCTAGGTGGGCATGAATCTATAGACTAACATAGACAGGCGTTTTTAAGCTGTAAAAAACGCTCAAAAACGCGGCTGTAAAAACGTCCATGTTCATGAGGACTAACAAGTTCAACCAGGTGCCATTAATACAGGTAATGAGTGGAGGACAGAGGAGCCTCTTAAAGAAGAAGATACAGGTCTGTGAGAGCCAGAAATCTTGCTTGTTTGTAGGTGACCAAATACTTATTTTCCACCATAATTTGCAAATAAATTCTTTCAAAAATCAGACAATGTGATTGTCTGGATTTGTTTCCACATTTTGTCTCTCATAGTTGAGGTATACCTATGATGACAATTACAGGCCTCTCTCATGTTTTTAAGTGGGAGAACTTGCACAATTGGTGGCTGACTAAATACTTTTTTGCCCCACTGTATTTTCAAAAATGACTTATAACAGAAAACACTCAGATACCCATCATCACAAAAACACACTGCAAGGTTATTGAATCAAAACTATTGAATCTATCTGAATACATCAGATTTACTCAGCATACAATAACATGTAATAATATATATGCACAAAAATATATGAACAAATAACAGCCCGGTTTACATTCAGAATAAATCTGTTAAACGTAATAAATTGTGCCTACATCTCATGGAAAAAGTAGATGTCTATAATAAATTAAAGTCGAACTACACTGCATCTGAGCTCTTCAAACCAAAAATGCTAAATAGTTAACTTTTAATATCTAAAGCAAACTCTCCTATCCATTCATATTGCCATGCTTTATTTTGTTGAGAAATCACTTAACCACTTCAGCCCCGGAAGAATTTACCCCCTTCCTGACCAGAGCACTTTTTGGGATTCGGCAGTGCGCCGCTTTAACTGACAATTGCGCGGTCGTGCGACGTGGCTCCCAAACAAAATCCTTTTTTTCCCACAAATAGAGCTTTCTTTTCGTGGCATTTGATCGCCTCTGTGGTTTTTATTTTTTGCGCTATAAACAAAAATAGAGCGACTATTTTGAAAAAAACGCATAATTTTTTACTTTTTGCTATAATAAATATCCCCCAAAAATATATAAAAAAACAATTTTTTTCCTCAGTTTAGGCCGATACGCATTCTTCTACATATTTTTGTTAAAAAAAATTTGCAATAAGCGATTATTGATCAGTTTGCGCAAAAGTTATAGCGTTTACAAAATAGGGAATAGTTTTATGGCATTTTTATTAATATTTTTTTTTTTTTTAATGGCGGTGATCAGCAATTTTTATCATGACTGCGACATTATGGCGGACACATCGGACATTTCTGACACATTTTTGGGACCATTGTCATTTATACAGCAATCAGTGCTATAAAAATGCACTGATTCCTGTGTAAATGACACTGGCAGTGATGGGGTTAACCACTAGGAGGCAGGGAGGGGTTAAATCAGTACTAGGGAGTGATTACTAACTGACAGGGGGGATGGGCTGTGTGTGACATCACTGATCTCTGCTCCGATGACAGGGAGCAGAGATCGAGTGACACTGTCACTAGGCAGAACGGGGAGATGCTGTTTACATCAGCATCTCCCCGTTCTTCCTCCCCGTGAGGCGATCGCGGGTATTCCCATGGCGATCGAGTCTGCGGGACCCACGACCCGACTCACGGAGCTTGCCAGGGGCGCGCGCGCCCACTGGCCGCCTTTTAAAGGGCAACGTACAGGTACGTGATTTTGCCTGTACGAGCCCTTCTGCCGCAGTATATCTGCGTGAGGCGGTTGGCAAGCGGTTAAAAAAAAAACCCTAGCCATCTTAAGTAAGGGCAGATGATTCATGTAGCATTTATTTCATTGAACCAAACTGCCCTTAGCTCAGGCATGCAGGCAGGATACTGTGTTTCTGTATTCCTTTGACTGATTGAAGCAGCCGTTAAAAGACCCTTTCACTAGACCATTAACTTTAATATCAATCTTCCTACAGGCTCATTTACACCAGATGCAGTCAAACACATTTTTAAATGCAGTACAAGCTCTGTGCATAAACAATCATGTATTTCAATGATCCTAGTTTACACCATTGTGGTGCTTTCATGTTCGAGTACAGCATGCTGCATTTTTTCACAGATAAATGTACATGCATGTGAATGCATCACAAATGCCTGAAAATTCAACGTATAAAATTATAGGCAAATCATAATTAATGCTGAGAAAATGCACTGCAAGTGCATCAAAAAATAACAAAAAAATGCACTGCAAATGTATTACAGATGCATGTAAATGCGCATGAGGAACTGTACACTCAATGTGGGGATTTTGGTGTAAACAAGCCTTTAGAGCTGGTTCACATCAGCCTCTGCACTGCAGTGATGAAGCACTGAGCTCGGCGGATCTCACTGTTTTCTTTTTCTAAACAAACTTTGAGGTTTCACACAGACATTTTATAAAATTCAATTGCCGGCTGCATGGTGCCAGCGGCCAGCCAGTGGATTGCCTTGCACTGCTCTGCATTGAAAAAAGTTCTACATGCAGTACTTTTTTTCAGCTCATTGTGCCTGCACACAACTGCAGTACAATAGAGTGTACTGGACACATAGGAGACAGGGCATTTTGCCTTGTCCATGAGGTGGGACTGTGCTTGAATAGTAGACATGTTCACTGCCAAAAAAAATGTGTTCATTTTTGTTTCATTCTGTTGTTTTTTTTTCAATTTTTCGAGTCATTCGTTATGATCGCAATTCGTAAATTCGAAAAACTCATAAAGTCGTAAATTCGAAAATACAAAAATAAGAAAGAAAATCCAAAAATTGGAAACAATAACTAAATAACTAACTAACTAATAATAACTAACTATTAAATTATAGGTATTGGAATTTCCTTGGAAATTTGGCTGTTAGTAGGGATGAGCCGAACACCCCCTGGTTCGGTTCGCATCCAGATCACGCGAACGGACCGAAAGTTTGTGCGAACATTCAAACACCGTTAAAGTCTATGGGATTCGAACGTGAGAAATCAAAAGTGCGAATTTTAAAGGCTAATATGCAAGTTATTGTCCTAAAAAGGGTTTGGGGACCTGGGTCCTGCCCCAGGGGACATCAGCCAATCAAAAAGAAAAAGTAAAGTTGTGCTACTATAAACAAAAAAAAATATAGGTGATAGCAGCCATCATCAACAGTGTAGCAAACCGTGCAATGAAATACAAATAGATATAAATGCAGCGCTAAGTGATACAGAAAACGGGGTGACAACATATCACCCTAAAGGTAGTGTAAAGTTACTGATGGTTGTAAATATATACCAAAACAAGTAAAGTGAAAAAAACATTCTCCAATAACTAGAAAAGGTGTCCATAATGAAGTCAAAACTCATCAATAAATGGAACGCAATATTTTTCATAGGAAAAGGAGGGATATATGTGGATGGTGCCTTTCAACCAATAGGTAAACGAAACAATGGTCTTCATGTATTCAGGTCCACACACAGATTGTAATGGCAGAAGAAATGAATACGCTTACTAGAAAGGGTGGACACACTCACCATACGGTGGTATGTCGATCAGGCTTTAGAATCAATCAATCCTGAGGGTGCTTGAAAGAAGGCAATGGTGGTGTGAAGATGTTCCAATGGCCTCATATGGAGCAACCATAGATGGATGGTGATGCTCGGATCCCCAGCGGATGGATGGGCTCACATTCACAGAGAGCAGACAGCTGGAGCATGCAGACTCCACCACACAGGATATCAGATCATATGAAGAAAGGAAAAGATCTCCACATAGTGCATGAATCCAGTATAAAAGGTTAATTTAAAAAAACGCCAGGAAAAAAAGGATATACAAACACCTGGTATGGTGAGTAATAGCAGTGATCACAAATGGGTATATAAAATCGCGTGGTGACAGGGCACAAACGGCTCAGCAACCCGACATGTTTCGGACAATTATCCTTCAACTGGGGCATACAGCCTTGTGTTTGGCACCACGCTACATAAGAACACATTAAAATTAGAGAAAACAACAATCAGCTGAGTGTACTGACGCTGGGCCGACACAACAGCCAATCGGGGACAGTCAGTATGCTCACACACAGCATCATTGGGGCATGTGATAACATCACCCAATCAAAACACCTAGAACAAGATCACATGCTAGCGTTGTTGTGGATGACGTCATCACGCACCGGCATATGCGCTCCAAGCCTCATTTCCATTACAGGAAGGAGCCAGTATGTTTATACGGCCAGGGGTGAGATAACCCCACCCACTCACCATGGATAGGCGTCATTGCGCGCCGGGACGAAGCGCTCATATCCAGGTACATTTTTTAAGTGTAGCTGCAGCCAAAAAAATCTATTTTTAAGCTTTTTGGATAACATAGGGAAGGGTTATCACCACCCCTGTAACATTTGTTTTGCTGTCTGTGCCCCTGTTCAGAAGATTTCACCTCACTTTCTGTCCCAATGACTGGATTTTGAAAATTTGGGGTTTTTAGGGAAACAAGGATTGGTGATAAAACATCAATGGAGACACCTTTTTCCCATATGAACTCTTAGGCCTTAGGCCTTAGGTGTTGGTGGTACCAGAACACTGCAAAGCTTCACAGATACTCTTGTTGAGCACAGGAACGGGCCCTGCTGTGAAATATTACAGCAAAAATTGTAATTACATGCCCCTGTTAAACAGGAGCAGAAAAATTGTGCTTTGGGCACTTGTGGTGGTGAACATAACCAAAAATGTTCTTAGAAGCTATCAACATGAACATTGAGGAGAAATAGGATAGTCACTAGACATGTGCATTCGTTTTCGTCCGAATGCATTTTCGTCCGAATTTCAGGTATTTTCGTTATCGTTTTAACAAACGATAACGAAAGTGCAGAATCTGAAAAACGAAAGATCCGACATAAACAAATTCTTTATTTTCGTTTTCGTTGCTACAACAGTTCGATAACGATAGGAGATTCAACATGATGCTGACAATAACAATCTGTGTCCATCAAACCTAACCTGCCTAACCTTAACTCTATTAGTCCAAGATTATTCTACATAGAGAGAAAAGATTCGACGTAGGGGAGAAAGATTTGAAGTAGGGGAGAAAAGATTCGACGTAGGGGAGAAAAGATAAACAAAAATAATGATGATGATGAATGTTATTGGCTGATTGTAACCAAAGAGGAGGAGCAGTAAAATAGCTAGAACTAAGTACACACGTACTTTGGCTTATGGTGTCTGTTGAAAGTTCTAAGAAGATTCGACTGAGCAGGTAAACTATACGGCGTCGTACAGTTTAGCTGCTCCGTCGAATCCTCTTTGAACATTCGACAGACACCATAAGCCTTCAATGACAGATTCGACCTTAATTTGGATTTTTGGACGAATGCAATTTTTAACGAAAAACGAAATAAATAAAAACGAATTTTGAGAGTAACTAAATAAATTTATTTTTCGGACGAAAACGAAATTCCGAAACGAAATATTTCAGTGTGCACATGTCTAATAGTCACTCAGCATAACAGGATAGTCACTCAGCATCAGCATAGGCAGTCTTCAAGGGATCTCATATTCATAAAAAAATTAATCGGTTACATAAGCATCAGGTGCTTGGTAGCTGGTGATCCAAGACTGATTCATTTTTATGAAGGTGAGCTGATCAACCAAGTCTGTGGACAGGCGCACTCTGTGATCAGTTACAAAGTCTTCAGCAGCACTGAATGTGCATTCAGATAGAACGCTGGATGCAGGACAGGCCAGTAGCTCAATTGCATACTGTGCAAGCTCTGGCCAGTGATCCATCCTCAAGACCCAGTGGATTTTCGGTTGGAAAGGTCTCCAAGTCTGATCTTGCCCCAAGGTATTCCCGCACCATGTAAATCAGACCCTGGCAATGGTTGCTGGAACCGATCAGACCTTGGGGCTGCGGAATAAAAAATTGTCTGAACGCATCGGTCAGACAGCCACCTTCTCCACCGCTCCTTCTGTGACTAACCGAAGCCTCAGCAACACGTTTTCCAGGAGGACCAAGAAATTGCAACCTCCCAGGCTCTGGAAATGCATTGCACAAACCTTTCTGCAAGACCTCCCGAAGATGCTTCATCCTCTGCTCCCTCTGCAAAGGCTGGATAAGTTCCGCAACCTTACCCTTGTAATGTGGATCAAGAAGGGTTGCCAGCCAGTACTGATCCCTCTCCTTGATACCACGAATCCAAGGGTCCTTTTGCAGGCTTTGCAGGATCAGGGAGGCCATGCAGCATAGGTTTCCAGAGTCCTCTGGGTTATTAAAGATGACATGATCCGCAGCCACCTCCTCCCAGCCATGTACAAGTCCATGGGTTTCTAAGGACTGAAAACAATCCCTTGAAGACTGTTACTGATGCTGAGTGCCAGGCTCCACAGGGACACTTGACACATGGGTCAAGAGTCCCTGTCGGAGGGTGGAGAGGAGGTTGGTGCCATTGTCGCAAACCACCATTCCTGCCTGAAGCTGGCGTGGCATCAACCACCTCTGAACCTGCCCGTGCAGAGCTGCCAGAATCTCTGTCCCAGTGTGGCTCCTGCCCCCTAAGCAGACCAACTCAAGCACCGCATGGCATCTTTTTGCCTGAGTGCTTGCATAGCCCCTAGAACGCCTATGGAGCACCGCTGGTTCCGAGGCCAAATCTGCACAGGAAGAAGCCATAGAGAAAGAAGAGGAGGGGTGGAGGAGAGAGGTGTGGCAGAAACACCACTACCAGCATTTTGAAGGCGTGGTGGCGGAACAAGCTCCAACATTACTGCACCCTGTCCTGCATCCTTCCCAGCTGCCAGCAGGGTTACCCAGTGCACCGTAAAAGAAAGGTAACGTCCTTGTCCATGCCTGCTGGACCATGAGTCAGCGGTAATATGCACCTTACCACTGACCGCCCTGTCCAAGGAGGCCAAGACATTGCCTTCCACTGAGGTAATGCACATTCCACAAATTCTCAAAAGGAGGCAGAGTCTACCAGCTGAAAAGGCAGCAGTTGGAGTGCTAGCAATTTAGCCAAACTAGCATTCATCCGCTGAGCATGTGGATGGCTGGGACCGAATTTCTTTTGACAGTTTAGCAACTGGGGTAGGGAAATTTGCCTGCTACAATCGGATTTAGGTGTACTGCTAGCAGATTGCCCGCAAGTGCTTGGGACAACTAATTCTTAGACATAAATAAAAACAAGTAAACCGCGCTAAATATGAGTCCAATTGACATTCAGTGAAATTAAATTCAATTAAGTCCAGAATAATGCAGTAAATTCTTCTAAGTGATGAAGTGAAGAAAAATGAAAAACAACTGTGTGGTGAACTGCTTACCAGAACGTAAGCCAAGTCAGACAGATGGCTTAAAACCCAGCCCGGGCCTTTAGGAGCACTCCAAGATGGGCAGAATTCGTCACGCTCATGCAGCAGAACGGGTCCACATAAGGTTTAATCAAATAAAAATACAAAGACCATAGCGTGATACTGACATAAACATGTTAAATCAAAAAAAGAGAGTGTTCACACAAAATAATCATGAAAATCATAAATGCACCCTGAATGCGTAGCAAATCCAGGGGCGTGAAAAAAGTGACATGCAGCATGCAATGGGTGGTGTCCTTGGAAATAGGATGTAAAACACCAAATAAATCTGTTTACCAGAAATAAGATTGGACAGGCAGACAAAAAGTCAAAGCAGGGAGAACACCCGGTGCACAGACACAAGAGGCCGCTTACCAGATGGTAAACTGGTGAGGGTATAATCAGCGGTAGGCTTACTGCCTCTGTGTAACCCAGAATATAATCTTGATTGAACCCAAGGGGTTCCTGCTCACCAGAAGATCGACTGGAAAAAAGCCAAAAACGAAACTGTGGCGGAGTCACCGCGATCCCGTCCTGGCAGGCTCTTCACAGGCTCAGATATGTGTATATATTCAAAGAGGAGAAGCAGCCAATAGTATAATAACGTTACGACTCCAATTTATTAAAAAAGCAAACACTTACATTTAAAAAACGAAAAACAGCAATGCCGGCCGGCACTCAGACAGCTCCACAACAGGGCAACGTGGTGACGTCAGCACGTCCCTCCCAGACGCGTTTCGTCACAGGTTGACGTTCTCAATGGGGAACCCATTCACCGAATTGCGAACGATATGGGCCGCTCGCGCCAAATTCGTGTGGCGCGTCACGGCCCATAATTCACTGCTGCATCGCAGTGCATTGCTGGCTGATGATTGGCCAAGCATGCACTATGACCCGCATGCTTGGCCAATCACAGCGCCGCCTGAACAGAGAGCCGTAATTGGCCAAAGCCAAGGAGGCTTTGGCCAATTATGGCTCAGGGGATTTAGTACACGCCCCACACTATATAAGGCCGCCTGCACGGCGGCCCTGTGTAGTGTGTGTTCGGGCGTTCATTGAGAGAGAGAGAGAGACAGACAGTGACATTTGATTTGAGTTAGATAGATTAGGCAGTCAGTCAGTTAGCTGCACTTACAGTGTATTGTGTATATATATGCATCCCAGGTGTTGCATATATATATATATATATATATATATATATATATATATATATATATATATATACTGTATTCAGTTTAGCTAGATCCGTTCCTGTTATCTTCTTACTGACAGGCAGGCTTGTCTTGTTACAGTATATACAGCTACCTGAAAAAAATTGCTGGTGTTCTTTTGATCCTATTAGTACCACAGTCAGGCAGCTAGACTATTTACAGTTAGTGCAGTGCGTCCTGCTCACACTGTTCAGCTAGATCCGTTCCTGTTATCTTCTTACTGACAGGCAGGCTTGTCTTGTTACAGTATATACAGCTACCTGAAGAAAATTACTGGTGTTCTTTTGATCCTATTAGTACCACAGTCAGGCAGCTAGACTATTTACAGTTAGTGCAGTGCGTCCTGCTCACAGTGTTCAGCTAAACCTACAAGTTAGTGGGTTGCGTCCTGCTCACAGTGTTCAGCTAGATCCGTTCCTGTTATCTTCTTACTGACAGGCAGGCTTGTCTTGTTACAGTATATACAGCTACCTGAAGAAAATTACTGGTGTTCTTTTGATCCTATTAGTACCACAGTCAGGCAGCTAGACTATTTACAGTTAGTGCAGTGCGTCCTGCTCACAGTGTTCAGCTAAACCTACAAGTTAGTGGGGTGCGTCCTGCTCACAGTGTTCAGCTAAACCTGCAAGTTAGTGGGGTGCGTCCTGCTCACAGTGCTCAGCTAAACCTACAAGTTTGTGTGGTGCGTCCACCTAAACCTACAAGTTAGTGGGGTGCGTCCACCTCACAGTGTTCAGCTAAAGCTACCTGTAGAAGGTTGGTTGTGTTCTCATACTACAGGCAGGCAGTTGATTTTGCTAGCTGCAGTATCAGTACACATATATACATACATACATACATACATACATACATATATATATATATATATATATATATATATATATATATATATATATATATATATCCCAGCTTAGTGCAGCTACAGGCCATTAGTATGTCTGGAAGGCCAAGAAGGAGAGGCAGACAGTCACAAGCCAATAAGAGAGGGCAAGCAGGCTCTGTGTCTAGTGCTGGTCGTGGAGACGGTGCATCCTCATCAGCACGTGGCCGTGGGACACGCTTGGCCTTTTTTTCAGCAGCTGGCCGTGTTGAGCCGCAACATGCGGAAGACTTGGTCGAGTGGATGACCAAGCCGTCCTCATCCTCCTCATCCTCTCTCACCCATGCCCAGGGTACTTTGTCTGGCAAAGCAGTGGCCTCTTCCCTCGGCTCAATGTCATCAGTGACTCCTTCCCTAGCCCCACCATGTCCTCCTGAGGAGTCCCTCGAACTGTTTGACCACAGTGTTGGGTACATGCTCCAGGAGGATGCCCAGCATTTGGAAGGCTCTGATGATGATACTGAGCTCGATGAAGGCAGTAACATGAGCACGGACAGAGGGGGTGCCCAAGAAGGACAGCAATCTGGCAGTCATGCTCCCCCTGCTGCAGCATACTGCCAGGTTTGCTCCAGTGATGAGGAGGGAGGGGATGATGAGGTCACTGACTCAACGTGGGTGCCTGATAGGAGAGAGGCGGAGGAGGAGGCGGCACATCACCAATGAGGCAGGATGCCCTCCAGGGGCCAGCCTAAGGGCAGCACATTGACTGCATCACACCCCAAAGCTCCACATGTGCAGGGCGCTGCAGTCTCTGCGCGTTATTCAAAAAGTTCTTTGGTTTGGGCCTTTTTTGAGATGAGTGCATCAGATCGCACCGCTGCTATTTGCAACATATGTCTCAAGCGTATCTCGCGTGGCCAAAACATCTCCCGCTTGGGTACCACATGCTTGAACAGACATATGTTGACCTGCCATGCAATTCGTTGGCAAGCGTATCTAAAAAGACCCACACCAAAGAACAAAGAGGGCCTCTCCTTGCTCCTCATCAGCTGAGATTTCCAACCCCACTATACCTTCAGTCCTCTCTGAGACCTGCACTGAGAGGAATGAAGGTGTAGAATTATGTGTGTCACAGCCAAGTACTTGTGGGCAATCTGCTTTTGGTGCACCGACGTCAGATTGTACCAGGCAAATTTCCCTGCCCCAGCTGCTGCACCGCCGAAAGAAGTTTGCTCCCAGCCATCCACATGCCCAGCGGTTGAATGCTAGCTTGGCAAAATTGCTAGCACTTCAACTGCCTTTTCAGTTGGTAGAATCTGCCCCCTTCCGTGAGTTTGTGGAATGTGCGGTTCCTCAGTGGCAGGTACCCAAACGCCACTTTTTTTCACGGAAGGCGATTCCGGCTCTCTATCGGCATGTGGAAGGCAATGTCCATGCCTCGCTGGACAGGGCGTTCAGCGGTAAGGTGCATATTACCGCTGACTCATGGTCCAGCAGGCATGGACAGGGACGTTACCTAAGTTTCACGGCGCATTGGGTGACTCTGCTGGCAGCTGGGAAGGATGCAGGACAAGGTTCAGTAGTGTTGGAGGTTGTTCCGCCACCACGCCTCCAAAATGCTAATGATTGTGACACACCTCTCTCCTCCACCCCCTCCTCTTCTTCTTCCTCCATGGCCTCTTCCTGTGCTTTGTCCTCGGAACCAGCGGTGCTCCGTAGCCATTCAAGGGGCTACGCAAGTACGCAGGCCAAAAGATGCCATGCGGTGCTTGAGCTGGTGTGCTTGGGGGACAGGAGCCACACTGGGGCAGAGGTTCTGTCAGCTCTGCAGGGGCAGGTTCAGAGGTGGTTGACGCCACGCCAACTTAAGGCAGGAATGGTGGTTTGCGACAATGGCACCAACCTCCTCTCTGCCCTCCGACAGGGACAAATGACCCATGTGCCCTGTTTGGCTCACGTCCTTAACTTGGTGGTGCAGCGGTTCTTGGGCAGGTACCCGGGCTTACAGGATGTCCTGAGGCAGGCCAGGAAAGTCTGTGTGCATTTCCGCCGGTCATATAATGCCAGTGCTCGGCTGACGGACCTCCAAAAGGAGTTTAACCTGCCCAAGAACCGCCTAATCTGTGACATGCCCACCAGGTGGAACTCAACGTTGGCCATGCTGCAGCGGCTGCACACGCAGCAGAGGGCCATCAATGAGTACCTGTGCGACTATGGCACCAGGACAGGGTCAGGGGAGCTTGGTTTTTTTCCCCACGCCAGTGGGCCATGATCAGGGATGCATGCACTGTCCTGTCACCATTTGAGGAGGCCACGAGGATGGGGAGCAGTGACAGTGCATGCATCAGTGACACTGTCCCCCTTGTCCACCTGTTGGAGCACACGCTGCGTGGAATAATGGACAGGGCACTTGAGGCAGAACAGAGGCAGGAAGAGGAGGACTTCCTTAGTTCTCAAGGCCCCCTTTATCCAGACAGTGTTCCTGCGTGCCCGCCGATCACACAGAAAGAGGATGAGGAGGAGGAGGAGGAGGAGGAGGAAGATTGTGTCAGTATGGAGGTGGAGCCTGGCACTCAGCATCAGCAGCAGTCTTTAAGGGATCAGTCCCAAGAAATACATGGACTTGTACGTGGCTGGGAGGAGGTGGCTGCGGACCATGTCGTCCTTAGTGACCCAGAGGACTCCGGACCGAATGCCTCAGCAAACCTACGCTGCATGGCCTCCCTGATCCTGCAAAGCCTGTGTAAGGATCCTCGTATTCGTGGTATCAAGGAGAAGGACCAATACTGGCTGGCAACCCTCCTTGATCCACGTTACAAGGGTAAGGTCGCGGACCTTATCTTGCCATCGCAGAGGGAGCAGAGGATGAAACATCTTCGGGAGGCCTTGCAGAAAGGTCTGTGCAACGCGTTCCCAGAGACTGGGAGGTTACAAACTCCTGTTTCTGGACAACGTGTTGCTGAGGCTTCGGTCAGTCAAAGAAGGAGCGGTGGAGAAGGTGGCCGTCTGACCGATGCGTTCAGACAATTTTTTGGTCCGCAGCCCCAAGGTATGATCGGTTCCAGCAACCATCGCCAGCGTCTGTTTTACATGGTGCAGGAATACCTAGGGGCAAGATCAGACTTGGACACCTTTCCCACCGAAAATCCTCTGGGTTACTGGGTCTTGAGGATGGATCACTGGCCAGAGCTTGCACAGTATGCAATTGATCTACTGGCCTGTCCTGCATCCAGCGTTCTTTCGGAACGCACATTCAGTGCTGCTGGAGGCATGGTAACCGATCACAGGGTGCGTCTGTTCACAATTTTCAAAAAACATTTGTCATTGGGACAAAAAGTGAGGTAAAATCTTCTGAAGAGGAGTAAAGACAGCAAAACAAATGTCACAGGGGTGATAACCCTTCCCTATGTTTTCCAAAAAGCTTAAAAAAGATTTTTTGGCTGGAGCTAAACACGTTAAAAATGTACCCGTTCAAAATTACAAACAGATTCTACTTAACAACAAACCTACAGTCCCTGTCTTGTTTGCACCGCCTGTATACTGCTGTTCAGAGTATATAGGGCCTGGTGGCCCCACACCTTTCCTTATTTTAATTTGGGTGCGGGGTTCCCCTTAATATCCATACAAGACCCAAAGGGCCTGGTAATGGACTGGGGGGTACCCATGCCGTTTGTCTCACTGATTTTCATCCATATTGCCAGGACCCGACATTACATTAAACCCGCAAGCAGTTTTAAATGAGATTTTTTCCTTTAAAAATGACATTTGGTGCAGGGACTGTTCTAAACATGGGAAACACGCGCCACTTTACAGGCATACTATAGACACCCCCCAGGTACGATATTTAAAGGAATATTTCACTTTTTTTTTTTTTACTTTAAGCATCATTAAAATCACTGCTCCCGAAAAAACGGCCGTTTTAAAACTTTTTTTTGCATTGATACATGTCCCCTGGGGTAGGACCCGGGTCCCCAAACCCTTTTTAGGACAATACCATGCAAATTAGCCTTTAAAATGAGCACTTTTGATTTTGAATGTTCGAGTCCCATAGACGTCAATGGGGTTCTAACGTTCGTGCGAATTTTCAGTCCGTTCGCAGGTTCTGGTGCGAACCGAACCGGGGGGTGTTCGGCTCATCCCTAGTGGATATACAGTATCTCACAAAAGTGAGTACACCCCTCACATTTTTGTAAATATTTTATTATATCTTTTCATGTGACAACACTGAAGAAATGACAGTTTGCTAAAATATAAAGTAGTGAGTGTACAGCTTGTATAACAATGTACATTTTCTGTCCCTTCAAAATAACTCAACACACAGCCATTCATGTCTAAACTGCTGGCAACAAAACTGAGTACACCCCTAAGTGAAAATGTCCAAATTGGGCCCAATTAGCCATTTTCCCGCCCCGGTGTCATGTGACTCATTAGTGTTACAAGGTCTCAGGTGTGAATGGGGAGCAGGTGTGTTAAATTTGGTGTTTTCGCTCTTGCTCTCATACTGGTCACTAGAAGTTCAACATGGCATCTCATGGCAAAGAACTCTCTCAGGATCTAAAAAAAAGAATTGTTGTTCTACATAAATATGGCCTAGGCTATAAGAAGATTGCCAAGACCCTGAAACTAAGCTGCAGCATGGTGGCCAAGACCATAGAGTGGTTTAACATGACAGGTTCCACTCAGAACAGGCCTGGCCATGGACGACCAAAGACGTTGAGTGCATGTGCTCAGCGTCATATCCAGAGGTTGTTTTTGGGAAATGGACGTATGAGCGCTGCCAGCATTGCTGCAGAAGTTGAAGGGGTGGGGGGTCAGCCTGTTAGTGCTTAGACCATACACCGCACACTGCATCAAATTGGTCTGCATGGCTGTGATCCCAGAAGGAATCTTCTTCTAAAGATGATGCACAAGAAAGCCCGCATACAGTTTGCTGAAGACAAGCAGACTAAGCAGACTAAGGGCCTGAAAGTGTATTTTGAAAACGTACATCAGCAATGGCCTGCAGTCAGATATAGGCTTGGCTAGACTGGAATGCAGTGGATATATATATATATATATATATATATATATATATATATATATATATATATATATATATATATATATATATATATATATATATATATATATAGCCGGGATGTATATATATATATGCTAAATAAACTGCAGCTAACTGAATCAACTGCCTGTCTGAAGTATATTAGAAACAGTACAGCAGGAACGGTCTGCAGTGAGATCTAGCTAACTGAATAAACTGCCTGCTCAAAGTAAATGAAATGACACTCTATCTCTCTCTATCTCTCTCTCCGCCAGCAACACACTACACAAGGCCAACGAGCAGGCGGCCTTATATAGTGAGGGGACTCAACCCCCTGAGCCATAATTGGCCAAAGGCACCTCGCCTTTGGGCAATTATGGTTTTCTTTGCTGACGGCGCTGTGATTGGCCAAAGCATGCGGGTCATAGTGCATGCTTGGCCAATCATCAGCCAGCAATGACTGAGATGACACAGTGCATTATGGGGCATGACGCGCCACTCGAATTCAGCACGAATGCCTCATAATGTTCGATCTTCGTCGAACGATCGAACAGCCAATGTTCGAGTCAAACTCATGTTCGACTCGAACTCAAAGCTCATCCCTAGCTGTTAGTGAACGTAACGAATACCACATCTAAACAAATGGAATGGAATTAATTAATAATAAATAATAATAATAACAAGTTTTTATTATTTATTATTATTAATTCGTTATGTTCTATTCATTTAGGTACAGCATTCGTTATTTTGGATAATTCATAACTTCTGATAAATTTGTATTCGTTAGATTCACTAACAGCCAAATTTCAAAGGAAATTCCAATACCTATAATTTAATAGTTAGTAATAATAAGGTTATTATTAGTTAGTTATTATTTCATATTTTCGAATTTTCGGGTTTTCGGATTTCGAATTTACGAATTTTCGAATATTGGAATTTACGAATATTCAGATAAATTCATTAAACGGGTTTTCGTTAATTTGGATATTTTCGAATTAATGGATTTTTCGAAATTCGTTGAAAAACGAATTCGGAACGAAATGAATTGTACATGTCTAGTGAATAGCCACCCAACACAGTCCCACCACATCTGATGGGAACCAGCCCTTAGGGCACTTTCACACTGGGGCAGAGGGGCGTTGGCAGTAAAGCACCGCTATCTTTAGCGGCGCTTTACCATTGTTTTAGCTGCGTTTTTCGGCCGGTAGCGGGGCACTTTTAATCCCCGCTAGCGGCTGAAAAAGGGTTAAAAGCGCCCGCAAAGCACCACTGCCGCGGTGCTTTGCGGGTGCTTTGGCAGAGCTGGCCATTGATTTCAATGGCAGGGGCGTTTTAGGAGCGGTGTATTCACGCCCTAAAGATGCTGCTTGCAGGACTTTTTTTCCCCATCCTGCAAGAGCACCACTCCAGTGTGAAAGCAATCAGGCTTTCACACTGGAGAGGCTGGGGAGGCGTTTTTTAGGTGCTTTACAGGCGCTATTTTTAGCCCTTTAATGCTTGAAAAACGCCCCTGAATCTCTCTTACTCCACTGCGCCAAAGAAAATGCAAAGCTGCATAAAAGATGTGTAAATGAATACAAAATATGTGTACATCCACAGTGTACAGTGAAAAAAAAAGCTGCCACTTAAATAAATACATAGACTGATCAAAATCCCAAAACTATACCTCTCACACGTGTACAGATAGAGATAGCGGCGCTAATATAAATTGTGTAAAATAATGGGTCAGAGCAGTATAATGCCTACGACCCTCTACTACTCTACTATGCATAAAAATAATAATAATAATAGTGTCATGAAAAATATTAATTTTATCATGAAAAGAAATGTCCTTAACACCCAGTGAAAAGTGTCACTATAAATAATAAATTACAAGAAATGAATGATCAAGTTCAACAGTTGTTTTTCAATCTTCTTGTGAAAAATCTTCTTCTACTCTTCCACCACACCACCGTGATAGTGACACCACTCCCTCTGAAGAGCGCACTCACCAGATTGTATAGCCTCCCACTCTCGTGTTTGGCAAAACAGCAATTGAACCACACCTGGGTTGCATGTGATGAACCGTGACTCCAATCAAGCCAGCTCCATATGTGAAAAAATGAATAAAGTGCTCCACATAGCGTGATACCATTTTGACAGATTTATTAAAATCACTTCAAACACACTTCAATGGTTACACTCACTTTTAAACTGAAACATAAAGGCCTTTAAAAAGAGGAGGACTACACCGATCGGATGGCTGGGCCTTAGAAGGTTGGGTGAGAGATACACCAGTTTACACTTCAGGTCCGCTGTGACCGCGGTGCACCGTTGGATCACTGATCCTGTTGCTTGCTGTGCTTGCTGTCGATTTCTTTTTAAAGGCCTTTATGTTTCAGTTTAAAAGTGAGTGTAACCATTGAAGTGTGTTTGAAGTGATTTTAATAAATCTGTCAAAATGGTATCACGCTATGTGGAGCACTTTATTCATTTTTTCACATATGGAGCTGGCTTGATTGGAGTCACGGTTCATCACATGCAACCCAGGTGTGGTTCAATTGCTGTTTTGCCAAACACGAGAGTGGGAGGCTATACAATCTGGTGAGTGCGCTCTTCAGAGGGCGTGGTGTCACTATCACGGTGGTGTGGTGGAAGAGTAGAAGAATATTTTTCACAAGGAGATTGAAAAACAACTGTTGAACTTGATCATTCATTTCTTGTAATTTATTATTTATAGTGACACTTTTCACTGGGTGTTAAGGAAATTTCTTTTCATGATAAAATGAATATTTTTCATGACACTATTATTATTATTATTTTTATGCATAGTAGAGGGTCGTAGGCATTATACTGCTCTGACCCATTATTTTACACAATTTATATTAGCGCCGCTATCTCTATCTGTACACGTGTGAAAGGTATAGTTTTGGGATTTTGATCAGTCTATGTATTTATTTAAGTGGCAGCTTTTTTTTTCACTGTACACTGTGGATGTACACATATTTTGTATTCATTTACACATCTTTTATGCAGCTTTGCACTTTTCTTTGGCGCAGTGGAGTAAGAGAGATTCAGGGGCGGTTTATTTGTATCTCTTGCTACAAACCATTGTCTATTTATTTACCACCTGCAGCCTTAGATGCCATTAATTGTAAACAAGTTAAAACTTGGTGGGATGTTTTCATGTTTGAGGTGGTTTTATTCATTGACCACTGATGATATATCATTTTATTCTCCTTTTTTTAGACTCGTCTGCAGTCATCCATAATTTTTATTAATAGGATCAGATTGTGTTTCAGTCATTGTTTGTCCTATGCAGCTGTATGATAGTATCATGACTAATTTATATAGCTTGTATTTTAAACCAGACAAATTCATTATCTCCTGTTGAAATGTTCATTTTAATTTATTAATATTCATTTTTATTGGTTACTTTTCCACATTAGCACTGTAACTAGTGGTGGATTATAAGTTAGGATATGTCATATGTCATATATGGTAATGCTGGACGCAGCATTCTAACTACACACCGTAAAAATGTTTGGGATCTACTAATGTATTCAGTCTTTTTACCTGTGCTTCACGGTCAGGGGGACATGAAGTGTGAGCATGTGCAGAGCAGGAGGTCACATGACTGATGGTGATCACATGACTGATGGTGATCACATGACTGATGGTGATCACATGACTAATCATAGATAGTATATAAGGATTGATGAACCATCCGTGTAGCCAATCCCATTTGAAAAAGTCTATTCGACGAAACATGTCTTGGGCATGGTTACACGGCATTCCATCGCACTGACATTAGATGCCGCTGTCTGAGGAGGACTACACCGATCGGATGGCTGGGCCTTAGAAGGTTGGGTGAGAGATACACCAGTTTACACTTCAGGTCCGCTGTGACCGCGGTGCACTGTTGGATCATTGATCCTGTTGCTTGCTGTGCTTGCTGTGGATTTCTTTTTAAAGGCCTTTATGTTTCAGTTTAAAAGTGAGTGTAACCATTGAAGTGTGTTTGAAGTGATTTTAATAAATCTGTCAAAATGGTATCACGCTATGTGGAGCACTTTATTCATTTTTTCACATATGGAGCTGGCTTGATTGGAGTCACGGTTCATCACATGCAACCCAGGTGTGGTTCAATTGCTGTTTTGCCAAACACGAGAGTGGGAGGCTATACAATCTGGTGAGTACGCTCTTCAGAGGGAGTGGTGTCACTATCACGGTGGTGTGGTGGAAGAGTAGAAGAAGATTTTTCACAAGAAGATTGAAAAACAACTGTTGAACTTGATCATTAATTTCTTGTAATTTATTATTTATAGTGACACTTTTCACTGGGTGTTAAGGAAATTTCTTTTCATGATAAAATTAATATTTTTCATGACACTATTATTATTATTATTTTTATGCATAGTAGAGGGTCGTAGGCATTATACTGCTCTGACCCATTATTTTACACAATTTATATTAGCGCCGCTATCTCTATCTGTACACGTGTGAGAGGTAACGTTTTGGGATTTTGATCAGTCAATGCTTGAAAAACGCCTCAGTGTGAAAGTAGCCTTAAGCATGTTATTTACCTGTAAAAGTCACCTTTGTGTAGAAATCCCAAAGCCCTGAGACTGCTGAGTGCCGCCATTTTGGATTTGTTGCAGTAGCCCCAGTAGACTCAGAGTTGTCAGTCAAGTGACACTATACAATATAGTATTCCTCTTTGCTCCTCCCCTGGCAACTACATAAAAAGTTATGTAAGGAGATGAGGGGAGATGCTGGAGAGTCACTAGCACAGGCTATGGTATGCAAGGAGGGAGGGGGCTGTGCTAGAGAATCGGCTAATTAATCTTTCAGTTTTGGCTGTTTGTTTACTGGCCTGTACTAGCTAGACAGGCAGCCAAACAAACCCTATCTTAAAAGGTTAAATACAACCTGTCATGAGAAAAGCACGGTCCAAATATGTAAAACAAACCAAGGGGCACCACACCAATGATGATAGAGTCAAGAATGATATGTTATTGAATGATCAATAATATAAATGAGCCAATGTATTTTGGGGGTTGAATCCCTAAACCTCAGACTGAAGATGAGTACCCTAGTAAAAACGGTTTTATTGCATCTTTATTTAAAATGTATTATTGTTTTATTGATGGCTTATGTTCTGCTTTAAAAGAAGACATGTCAGAAAAAAATGCTGTCCTTACTTACCAATTTTGAAATGTACATACCCCCAGGCTGTGATTCTTTCATCCACGCTTCTCTACTTATTAAGTCACCTACCTAGGACTCACCTATGCATGTTGTGTGTCCTAACACCTGATATATACAGTACACGCTTGGTGCAGGGGCAGTGATGCCCCAAGTAGAGATGGGAGGAAAATGATGACAGCTTTGGTCACAATCTCACTCCCCTACTCCCTGCCAAGCAATCCCCATTTTATTTTTAAACATAGGGTTGATTTACTAAAACTAGAGTGCATAATCAGTTCAGTTCAATTCAGTTTTTTTTTGACAAAGCTTAGTTTTTTGTTTTTTTTGAAATAACAAACATGTCATACTTACCTCCACTGTGCAGTTAGTTTTGCACAGAGTGGCCTGCATCATCCTCTTCTGGGGTCCCCCGGCGGTGCTAGCAGCTCCTCCCCGCATCGTAAAAGCCCCCTAGGAGAAGCGCTCTCCCGGGGGGTTACCTTGCGGGCCTGCTCCCGAGTCCAGCATTTGCGTCCATAGATGCAGAATGTAGGACTCGGCCCCGCCCCCAGGCGCCCGCATCACATGTGAGTACCCTGTGCTGGGGCTTTTTTGTTTGTACAATAAAATTGTATTAAACTGTATCACGCTATGGAGTCTCTTTATACTGTTTGTATATGAGGACACAGCATCAGTGAGCAGTTTGGATCCATACAGCTAACTTAGAATCCCTGAGGTGATTCATATGCGTGTTTGACCGAACTTAATTGCGAGGTCACACACTCTAAGGTGAGCGGCCATTGCCTGAGGGTGCGGAGCACCTGATTGTGGACACCGCAACACGTTATTTTCACAGTTTTATGAGGCCACCATTATACCTTTAATAAGGACTATATACTGATTATGTTGGACTGATCTGTGTTTGATTAGAACGTCACTGTTATATGCACTAAAGCACTTTATGATTCAGTTTTGTGGCACCATAGATTTAACTCTTATAAGTTTGCTTATTACTTTTATTTTGTCTGTGGAATGTGACACTTAACACAGAAATTATCATCACAGCAATCAAAAAACACTATATACAGTTTTGGAATATATATATATATATATATCATTTTTGTCAGTTTATCATGGTTTTTTATTATTATTTTTTTTTTTCCCCTCAATATTGATAAGTTGGCATTCTATAAGTATTTATTGGAACTAATGTTAGGAGATAGCGGAGCATATTAATTTTTTATTTACCTTATTTATCAGCGTATAACACGCACAGGCGTATAACACGCAACTTTAAGAGGGAAGTTTCAGGAAAAAAAACTTACATTTTGAAGCAAAATAAGGGTCAGTGCCCATCAATGCAGCCTTATCATTGCCCATCTGCAGCCTCACCAGTGCCCATCAATGCAGCCTGATCCATGCCCATCTGCAGCCTCTAATATGCCCATCATTGCAGCTTGTTTAGTGCCCATCTACAGCCTCTAATGTGCCCATTATTGCAGCCTGTTTAGTGCCCATCTGCAGCCTCTAATATGCCCATCATAAAACAGGTAGCTCAAACAGGTAGCTCATAGTTTGTAGGAATTAAAGGAAAATCACCCAAGTAGGACACACAAAAAAGTGTCTTATTTTCTACAATGTAAAAAGAATAGTTTTGACTTTAGATGCATTAAAAAAATAATTCATACACGGGGAGGACTATGAACATGGGGACCAAACACAAACAACTAGCTCTTTCATTGTAGGGCCATTAGTCGAAAATATATTTGTAGTACTGTCCAGGGAAGGTAAGTGTCCCACTGCACCACATTCCAGCCATCCACTGACTGAATTTTTTTACATTCTTATGTGAAATTGAATTTAAAAAGCATTTTTGGAAATGCGCTGCATATTTTCTATGTATAGAACAGGGAGACAGTGCCACACACTGAACAGAACACCTGTCTTTGAGTTAGGACCTCACACAGCCCTCGGTTTTGCCATGGAAGGAAATGTTATGTAAATCACTTAATAATTGTTAGGGATCTCATGCAGCAGGTGCTTAATCCCGTGCAGTAAGTGCTCATTCCCATTCAGCAGCTGCTAATTCCCATTCAGCAAGTGCTAATTCCAATGCGCATGGGCAGGGGTACACATTAGCGTGCGCACGCATCCACAGATTCTGGCGCTCAGCACTGAGAGTCTGCCTGGCTTCAGTGCTGGATTGTCTTCAGCTCTGGTTCCTGTGTTCCTGATTCTAATCCATGTCTTGGATTTATGACTACGACTCCGCCTCCTGATTTGGTACCCCACCGCCAACATGTTACCGGCTCCTGCCTGTTCCCGACCTTGCAACTGATCCTGATTCTGCACCTGTCTGCCAGGCTCCCCCTGAACAAGGCTTGTGACCAGACTCCACACCACCACTGGAAGGACTCCTGTGTCTCCAAACTACAGCTCACTCCTACAGCTTCCAGGCGCCTGCACCCTTCCACTGCCCTAGCAGTCCCTTTCTCCACTACCAGGGGTGCTTGGACAGGAATTGTGCGAGAGGTTACCCTCATCATCTCAAACTCCACAGTCAGGTACGTGACAATAATTTTCATCACAAGTCAGCTAAAAGTGCCTAACTTTTTTTACCAGATTACCCCTCATGCACTACAAGATTAAAGGAGAAGTAGGGCCAAAGCACTTTTGGCCCTACTTCTCCTGTCGGTCACAGAAGTACACTTTGTTCTGCACACCTGTGACACATAACCAGCCGACAGTGGGCTAATTGTCCAGCTGAGTGACATTGTCCGATGGCGGCTAATGTCACTCATCTGATCCAGACTCTGGAGGGATCCAAACTTTACTGTCGGGGTCCACCTAAATGCCCAACTAATAGGTGGCTCAGCCTATTAAAGCACCACTGAGAGCCCGAGCCAGCCGCTCCTGCCCCGTCTACAGCCCAGCACTCCAGTGAGCACTGAAGGGGCAAAGAACAAAGTGGTGACTGACAGTCACCGGCCCTCTGTTTATTGAAGACTGAGAACCGAGTGATCAGCAGTCCTTGATTATTCAGTTCTCGGTGTAGAGGCAGCCGGGGGACAGAGGCAGCATTGGACAGATGCTGCATCCACCTAGGTGAGTATGTATATTCATTTTTTTAAAACACGCACTTCTCTTTTAAATAATTAGTAATACATTAATTTGCTTTTAGCTTTTCATTGCTGTATTTAGGCTTTCGTCTCATGTTTGAACATTCTGTTTTATAGTCAATTGTATTAATAAATCAAGTCACTGAATCCAGTCAGTGTTAAGTGGTTATATTAATTATATACAGTAATAAAATCTAAACATTGTCACAAATGTGACTTTTCATTTAAAAAGGAAAAATGTATTTATTTATCCTGGCCTTAAACTATGAAACATTTTTTTTTTACTTGCGGCATGCATTAGCTCTATACTTTTCAATATATTTTGCATCATTAGATATGTGATCTGGAATACATTTATATCCTTAGCACAAATGAACTAAATATCATGCCTTATTTGAAACTCATTAGTTGGCCTGGAAAAAAAAAAATAATTTATTCTGGGGCAGGTTGACTTTGAAATCCCAGTATGACTTTTCATATGTCATTTTAACTCCACTGCAACTACTGCGGTTTTCCTGATCTGAACAGCAGAATGACAAAAAAGAGCAAATAAAAGACATTTTACATTCCAGGCATAAATGTACTACAAGACACGCACATTTCAAAATGCTCACAAAGAGTCACTCTTTGCTGCTTCATATTCAGCCCCGTAGAAAAAAATATTTACATGTCTGCAACATCAAAGTGGATGACAAGTCACTGTAAGACATGTAAGGCATGCACATCTGGTCACATAGCTTGATTTGCATATGCTTTATTGAGATTATAACAAGCAATCAAATCTGGTCACCAAAGGCGATATTGAATTAAAATGCAGAATTCTGGCATTAGTTTGAGAAAAAGAAGATGAAAGGGCTTGAATCATGAATTAATTACACTGAATCTTCTGTATGTATTTACAGTAAATTAAAAGTAAAATATAATTTGATTAGTAGAGCTGCAATACATTAAAGTGTACATAAATTGGCATCATGCCTCACTATGTAGTATGTTTTGTTTTAGAATCTGGTGCAAAGTTTCTTCTATGGGGATCCTGCCAGTAACAGCACTTCCAGAAGGCTGACACCACTAAGCTGCTGCCTCTCAATAAGCAGAAATGTTTTCAATCTGCTGTGTTCGCCGCTTCAAGTGACTGTCAGGTCTAAAGGAGGTATGCACAGAACTTATGGGTTGCCAAACAGCCAACTGAAGCAGCTCACATGGCAGGTACAGGGGCACACTGACCATTATGCCACTCGGGCACTGCCCGAGGGCCCTGGGCAACTAGGGGGGCCCATCAGGGTTGCCAGCCTCAGTAAAACCAGGGACAGTATGTATCAATCTGTGTTTATTTTACATCTGCCGGTGTATACTGTGTGTACATAAATGTGTATACTGTGTGGCCCCATAATCTCTGATTGCCTGAGGGCCCCATAATCTCCTATTGCCTGGGGGCCCCATGAGTTATCAGTCTGCCCCTGGGCAGGTAGACAGAGTTGTGGAGAGTGGCTTAACGTCAGTCTGCACCTGGAAGTGCTGTTACTGGCAGAATCTAAAGGTAAGAAACTTTGCCACAGCTCACAAAAGAAAACTGTATACAGCGAGGCATGATGCCAACATGTTAAAAATAGGGTTTACATGCACTTTAATGTATCATAAAATTAAAAAAATAGCAACAACCTGAACTCCTTCTAAATATTACCTGGATAATCATCTCGCACACATTTGCTAGTATAATAATAAAAATAAAGATAATACGGTGTATGGACATTAGAGGGTAAAACCTGAAGTGAATGGCTCATGGGTCTCTGCAAAGCACTGCAAAATATTTGATTTCAGCGTTATATAAAATTACTAAAAATACAATTACATTTTTACCTAAGTCTAGAATATAAAGGCACACCAAATATTTAATTGTGCCAAAACAGTGCGTGGGCGGGGTCCTCTGCACCCGTGCACGTGGGTTAACTCTTGTGAGGGGGGTGCTCATGAATGCCCTGGACCAGGTGGAGACTGCAGTCATGTGAAACCTCTAACATTAAGGCCGGTTTCACACTGGAGCGGTGGGTGCGTCGGCGGTAAAACGCCGCTATTTTTAGTGGTGCTTTACCGTCATTTTAGCGGCGCTATTCGGCCGCTAGCCGGGGCGGTTTTAACCCCCGCTAGTGGTCGAAAAAGGGTTAAAGCCGCCCGCAAAGCGCCGCAAGGCGCTGCTGCAGCGGCGATTTGCCGGCAGTATAGCTGCGCTGGCCCATTGATTTCAATGGGCAGGAGCGGTGAAGGAGCGGTGAATACACTGTTCCTTCAACGCTCCAAAGATCCCTGCTCTCTCAGGCTTTCACACTGGAGACACAGCAGCGGCTGTTTCAGGGCGCTTGGCAGGCGCTATTTTTAGCGCTGTAGCACCTGCAAAGCGCCCCAGTGTGAAAGGGGCCTAAGGGAGTTTGTTGACTTAGAGATGAGCCTTTACTCTATGCAGTAATAAAGTACAGAGTTCATCTGTGAAATGACCTGTCCTATGTCACTGCACACTGTGACTTGTATGTTTGCATCAGGAGGGACGTGCTGAGCCTGCACCTCACTCCCAGTAACAGAATGGGGTCCTGCTGAGCACATAGCATGGACCTCATGCATGCTCTCACTTAACTCTTTCCTTCCCATTTCCCATACCATGTGACTAAGCCATGGATCTCCATAATGAGGGTTCGGATCCGGTTGCTTATGGATACCAACTGCTAGGGAGGGAGCAGGAACACTGATCCCCTCACTTACCAGGTACCACGCTTATCGACTGGTTGCTTGTAGCTTGTTCCTATACTTGGCTACCCATAGCAACTTCACTCCCCTTTCTTGTCTTGCTGAGTTAACCTTTCATAGTAGCATAACGTCAAACCCAGAGTGCGTTTTTAACCCAAGTTCTTTGGAATACGCCAGAACCAACATGCACACCTTGAATGACTTCAGATCAGGCTTAGAAAAGTTAATGAAACTTTACTGTTGCAATGCGACATGGCAATACAAAATGAATAATGTACTGTCTCTGATCCTAGCTAACATAACATAGTGGCCCAGGCATAATTCTGTGAGGTAGGAGTCCATATACTGTAGGCAAGGCCCATGACTTGGATGGTGTCTGTGACTCTCGGTATCTTCAGTATTGCTCTTGCACTCACAAGTGGGTCTCCATACCCCATATACCATGTTTTGTTCTCCAGCTGCCAGTCACCCCTAGCTGGGTGGCTAAATAGAAAAGGTGGGACTTTATATGAAGCACGCAGGTGGATAAAAAGTCAAGTTCTAATTTTTATCCCTATTACTTTTTTTTATCCCCGTTTTTCTATGATCATATAATCTGACCACATAGCATTTTCCTTACTCTATTACAGATACAAGTTACGTGCATACTCCAGAAGAGTGGATATACCCTCCACGAAACACGTAGAGTTGTCATATGCCATGTTTCAATCTATCATGGGTTGCATTAGAGTTTTATCTGTTCCTCATGTGAATCACGTGTTTATCAATTTATCTTATATGTATTGTCTGCAATCATGTGACAATTTACCTCATTGTATGTTTGTGCATAATTATGAACAATATCTTGTTTATATACAGCCCATGATTATTATCATTTAATATACAATTTTTTCATGCAATAAACTTTTTCTTTTTATCTATATACATAGGGATGGAGGCAGATGGCCTTATCAGGTTATTGCCTCATATAAAGTCCCAAACCGTTCTTTCTCCTCTTCACCCCTAGCTGGGTATTACATGATATGGCTTGTCTGTGTCCGCTTCCCATGCAGACTGCTCTGTGCAGTCCCCTTACCTTTTTATTTAGAGCACAGGAGAGGAGGCAGAAATCAGAAAAACCGGGAACCTGCAGAAGCTGGTTTAATCCCATCCCAGCCTGGGCCAGCCAACTCCAACCTCCCTACACATACTTTAAAAACAAGACACATGATATAGACATTTTATATGAGTGAGCATTTGAATGCTATAATTATAGTAACTTGTGGCAACAAATTTTGTTCCAATAATCTGGATTTATGAAATCATTAAGTATCATAAAGAATATGGGCGGAATAAAATAAAGCACCTACAACAATTTTCTGGCAGTATGGCCTGAACAGATTAAAAAATGCCTCCTGTCAGTTTCGGTAGCTTTACCAAAACGTAGTAGTTAAAGGTAGGTAAAAATAGAATTACCTCCTGTTCATAAATAATGAAAATTAAGAAAATTAAGACCAACTTGAACTTGACATACAGAAAGCAGCTACCTTAATTTTGTGTGATGAAAACCATAACCTAATCCTAAATATATAAATCAATATACCTAAAAAACACAAATAATAATAAAAAAGCATAAAATGTAAGAAAATCAAACATAAAATCATTCTTATTTACTGTCTCTTTTATTTTCTAAGTTGACAATTTTTGTGCTGTTTTTTTCTGAGTCTAATAGATATTACAAAAAGGAATGAAAATTGAAAAGGTTAAAAACTCTTCCGTCATGTTCTTGTGTCGCTTGAGAACCACCTGTTTGGCCCTCTTCAGATGTTCCCATTGTACTTGGACCCATTCATTGGGCTTGTGGGGGGGGGGACTTTTGTCTCCAGGAGCAATTCTACTGATAGTCACCCACTACTTCCAAACATCAGAAAAAAATTGGTGTGTCCAGTTGCCCAGTGCACTGTGTAATTGTAAGCCCACACAATGTCTCCTACATGTTGGTACCAGCGGTCCAGATGCCCCTGCTCTAGAGTCCATAACATGCTTAATAGCATGCAATTAAATCACCCACAGATAGGGATTAGCAAGCGGCTCTTACATTCGACTCAAACATCGGGTGTTCGTTTGTTTTAAAACAAACCGAAAATATAGGGCATTCATTGGAATCTCGAGCGTGGCGGAATGCCCCATAATGTACTGCGAGTTCGCAGTGCATTGCTGTATGTTTATTGGCCAAAGCATGCACCTGACCTGTATGCTTTGGCCAAACATAGTGCGCTCTGCTGAGAGAGCCATCATTGGCCAAAGGCAGGGTGCCTTTGGCCAATAATGGCTCAGGCTTATGTCCACGCCCCACACTATATAAGGCTGCTTACATAGCGGCTGTGTGTAGTGTTGTTGGACAGAGAGATAGTTTGAGTTAGATTAAACAGGCAGGTAATTCAGTAAGTGGCAGTGTATTTGATATACTGTATATACATACAGTTAGTCTCAGTGGCGGCTGGTGCTCAAAATTTTTTTTTGGGGGGGGGCGCAAACAAACTGAAAAATTCTGGAAAAAACCCATATATTGCAGCCTCACTGTACCATCAATCGCAGCCACTGTGCCATCAATTGCAATCACTGTGCCCATCAATTGCCGCCACTGTGCCATCAAACGCAGCCACTGTGCCATCAAATGCAGCCACTGTGCCATCAAATGCAGCCACTGTGCCCCATAAAATGCAGCCACTGTGCCCCATAAAATGCAGCCACTGTGCCCATCAATTGCTGCCACTGTGCCCATCAAACGCAGCTACTGTGCCATCAAACGCAGCCACTGTGCCATCAAATGCAGGCACTGTGCCCCATAAAGTGCAGCCACTGTGCCCCATAAAATTCAGCCACTGTGCCCATCAATGGCCACCACTGTGCCCATCAATTGCCACCACTGTGCCCATCAATTGCCGCCACTGTGCCCATCAATTGCCGCCACTGTGCCTATCAATTGCCGCCACTGTGCCATCAAACACAGCCACTGTGCCTATCAATTTCCGCCACTGTGCCCATCAATTGCCGCCACTGTGCCCATTAATTGCTCCCACTGTGGCCATTAAATGCTGCCACTGTGCCCATCAATTGCTCCCACTGTGCCCATCAATTGCTGCCACTGTGCCCATCAATTGCCGCCACTGTGCCATCAAACGCAGCCACTGTGCCATCAAATGCAGCCACTGTGCCCATCAATTTCCAGCACTGTGCCCATCAATTGCCGCCACTGTGCCCATAAATTGCTCCCACTGTGCCCATCATATGCCGCCACTGTGCCCATCAATTGCCGCCACTGTGCCCATCAATTGCCACCACTGTGCCATCAATTGCCGGCACCGTGCCCATCAATTGCTCCCACTGTGCCCATCATATGCCGCCACTGTGCCCATCAATTGCTCCCACTGTGCCCATCAATTGCAGCCACTGTGCCATCAAACGCAGCCACTGTGACATCAAATGCAGCCACTGTGCCCATCAATTGCCACCACTGTGCCATCAATTGCCGGAACCGTGCCCATCAATTGCTCCCACTGTGCCCATCATATGCCGCCACTGTGCCCATCAATTGCTCCCACTGTGCCCATCAATTGCAGCCACTGTGCTATCAAACGCAGCCACTGTGCCATCAAACGCAGCCACTGTGACATCAAATGCAGCCACTGTGCCTATCAATTGCCAGCACTGTGCCCATCATATGCTGCCACTGTGCCCATCAATTGCTCCCACTGTGCCCATCAATTGCAGGCACTGTGCCATCAAACGCAGCCACTGTGCCATCAAATGCCGCCACTGTGCCCATCAATTGCCACCACTGTGCCCATCAATTGCCACCACTGTGCCCATCAATTGTGCCCACTGTGCCCATCAATTGCTGCCACTGTGCCCCATCAATAGCTCCCACTGTGCCCCATCAAACGCAGCCACTTTGCCCCATCAAATGCAGCCACTGTGCCATATTAAATGCTGCCAGTGTGCCCCCCACCGGTCTGCCGTCTGTTTTAAAACAAACTGAACATATAGGGCGTTTGTGGGAATTCTAGATCGTGGCGGAACGCCCCATAATGTACTGCGAGATCGCAGTGCATTGCTGTATGATGATTGGCCCCAGCATGCACCTGACCTGCATGCTTTGGCCAAACATAGTGCGCTCTGCTGATAGAGCCATTATTGGCCAAAGGCAGGGTGCCTTTGGCCAATAATGGCTCAGGCTTATGTCCACGCTTCACAATATATAAGGCTGCTTACATAGCGGCCGTGTGTAGTGTTGTTGGCGTGGACAGAGACATAGCTTGAGTTAGATTAAGCAGGCAGGTAATTCAGTAAGTGACAGTGTATTTGATATATATACATACAGTCAGTCTCGGTGGCGGCTGGTGCTCAAAAATTTTTTTTGGGGGGGTGCAAACAAACTGAAAAATTCTGAAAAAAACCCCATCAATTGCAGCCTCACTGTACCATCAATCGCAGCCACTGTGTCATCAATTGCAACCACTGTACCCATCAATTGCCGCCACTGTGCCATCAAACGCAGCTACTGTGCCATCAAATGTAGCCACTGTGCCATCAAACGCAGCCACTGTGCCATCAAATGCAGCCACTGTGCCCCATAAAATGCAGCCACTGTGCCCATCAATTGCTGCCACTGTGCCCATCAAACGCAGCCACTGTGCCATCAAATGCAGCCACCATGCCATCAAATGCAGGCACTGTGCCCCATAAAATGCAGCCACTGTGCCCCATAAAATTCAGCCACTGTGCCCATCAATTGCCGCTAATGTGCCCATCAATTGCCACCACTGTGCCATCAAACCCAGCCACTGTGACATCAAACGCAGCCACTGTGCCCATCAATTGCCGCCACTGTGCCCATCAATTGCCGACACTGTGCCATCAAACGCAGCCACTGTGCCATCAAACGCAGCCACTGTGCCCATCAATTGCCGTCACTGTGCCCATCATATGCTGCCACTGTGCCCATCAATTGCTCCCACTGTGCCCATCAATTGCTCCCACTGTGCCCATCAATTGCTCCCACTGTGCCCATCAAACACAGCCACTGTGCCCATCAAACGCAGCCACTGTGCCCATCAAACGCAGCCACTGTGCCCATCAATTGCCGCCACTGTGCCCATCATATGCTGCCACTGTGCCCATCAATTGCTCCTACTGTGCCCATCAATTGCTCCCACTGTGCCCATCAAACTCAGCCACTGTGCCCATCAAACGCAGCCAGTGTGCCATGAAATGCAGCCACTGTGCCATCAAACGCAGCCACTGTGCCCATCAATTGCCGCCAATGTGCCCATCAATTGCCGCCACTGTGCCCATCAATTGCCGCCAATGTGCCATCAAACGCAGCCACTGTGCCATCAAACGCACCCACTGTGCCCATCAATTGCCGCCACTGTGCCCATCATATGCTGCCACTGTGCCCATCAATTGCTCCCACTGTGCCCATCAATTGCTCCCACTGTGTCCATCAATTGCTCCCACTGTGCCCATCAAACGCAGCCACTGTGCCCATCAAACGCAGCCACTGTGCCCATCAATTGCCGCCACTGTACCCATCATATGCTGCCACTGTGCCCATCAATTGCTCCCACTGTGCCCATCAATTTCTCCCACTGTGCCCATCAATTGCTCCCACTGTGCCCATCAAACGCAGCCACTGTGCCCATCAAACGCAGCCACTGTGCCATCAAACGCAGCCACTGTGCCCATCAATTGTCGTCACTGTGCCCATCATATGCTGCCACTATGCCCATCAATTGCTCCCACTGTGCCCATCAATTGCTCCCACTTTGCTCATCAAACGCAGCCACTGTGCCATCAAATGCAGCCACTGTGCCATCAAGCGCAGTGTCAGAAAAGAGCCTGTCAACATCGGAAGGTCCCTGTGCGTTTGCGCGGCGGAGCCGCGCTTCGGCGCATGCGCGTTAGCAAAGTAACGGCGTAACGGCGTACGGGCGTTCGCTCGTCAGCGTCACGCCCCCTTTCTGGCCTATATAAAGACTGACTTGTGCCCTGTTTAATTGCTGGTTTGTCTTTCAGCTTCCAGTGTTCCGTTCCTGATTCCTGCTTCTTGTTTACCTGTTTGACCCGGATTTGCCTGACCTACCTTGTCTCTCTCCAGCATCTGACCTCGGCTTGTTTAAAGGACTTTCCCACGATCTGCTTCCAGTGTTTGACCCTCTGCCTGTCTCCGGATTCTCCTGTCTTCTCGTGTATGACCCCGGCTTGTTTAAAACGGACTTCTCTGCTGACATCTCCAACCCCTTACCTCTGGCTTGCCTTCAGGATTCCTCTACTTACCATCTGCGGTGTTTGACCCTCGGCCTGCTTCTAGGACTTCCTCATCTACCAGTCTCCAGTATCAAGTTATTGGTCTGCATCTTAGTCTCTCCACTGCTGAGTTCTCAGTGCCTGATCTCCTGCGCTTATCCCAGCTCCCATTGTGTCTGCGGGTTAGAGCCCCGGCCGGGTCCTCCTCTCCAGCTCTGGGTCAGAGCCACCATCGCTCTCAGCTCTGCATGACTGAAGTCCTCCTCTCTAGAAGCTTCCTGCCTGCAGGCGACCCGTGCCCCTCTGTGCCCTACACCCTCTGTACCACTACCAGGGGTGTAGTGCGCTCAGTCGCAAGGGAAGTCACTCTCAGCATCTCGGCCTCGGTGAGTACCCGTGATAGTACAAACCAGCCAGATGTCTGAGGCCGACAGAGTGGGTTCCCCTCTCGAAGCTCTATGCCAGCAGGTAACGACCCTTACGCAAGCAGTCCAGAGGCTACAAGATGGCTATTTCCAACTAGAAGGTCGTCTCCAGCACCTAATCTTATCTCCCGGGGATGCAACTTCCACATCCCCCAGTGGGGCCAGCTCTTCACAAGATCACTCCAGCACAACTCCTACAGTTGCTATGACTCCCCCAGAACCTAGGGTGCCCACACCCGAACGATTTTCCGGAAATCGGAAGAGGTTTAGAGCTTTTAAAAACGCCTGCTTGTTATACCTGGCTCTCCAACCTAAGACTTTCAGTTCTGAGACAGTAAAAGTTGGGTTCATCATTTCCTTGTTGTCGGAAGAACCCCAAGCTTGGGCTCATAACCTCCTGGAACAGAAGAGTCCCTTACTAAACTCCGTGGAAACCTTCTTTGAATCTATGGGAAGATTATATGATGATCCCCAACGCTTAGCCACGGCCGAGTCCTTCTTACACACCTTAGTCCAGGGAAAAAGACCGGTGGAGGACTATACGGTCGAATTTCGGAGATGGTCAGGGGACACTGGATGGAATGAGGCGGCTCTCAAATACCAGTACCGCCAGGGACTCTCAGAGACTCTCAAAGACGAATTGGCACGTGTTGATTCTCCTTCCACCCTGGAAGAATTGATCCAGCTAGCCATAAAACTCGACCGACGCCTACGGGAACGACGTTCTGAACGTCTTCAATTTCCTCGGCCTACATGGATGCTACCCAGGGTCTCCGCAGGTCATCCTCTTCCTGCAGTCCCTTCCTCCTCTACCTTGGAGAGCGAGCCAATGCAACTAGGACTGATCCGGGCTCCACTTACACCTGATGAGAAACAACGCCGACGGGAGGCCAATCTCTGCCTATACTGTGGAGGGTCAGGCCACTTTTTGCGCAACTGTCCTATAAGACCCAGTAAGTCCCAATTACAAACAGCTATGAACTTTCAAGTCAATGGTTCAAGTACAACCCATCTTGTCCTTCCTGTCTCCCTACAGGTGGCAGACGAGGAGATCCGGCTACCAGCCATTATTGATTCTGGCGCCTGCAGCTGCTTCCTGGATACATCCCTATCTCGAAGTTTACGCATCCCTCTGCAAAATAAAAGACAAAGGCTCCAAATCCACCTGGCCGATGGGTCATCCCCTTGTTCCGGGCCTGTTACCCAGGAAACTAAACCCATTCTCACCATCACAGATTCAGGACATCAAGAATTTCTGTGCTTTGATATCATCTGCTCCCCCATGTTCCCTATCATCCTGGGACTTCCATGGCTGCAAGCTCACGACCCCCATATCAATTGGAGGGAGAAGAAGATCTCCTTCTCTTCGACTTACTGTTCCCAGCACTGCTTCACCTCTGGTCCTGTCCGCACAGCTTCCTGTCTAACTATCCAGCCAGTCCCTGAACACCTTCAGCACGTCCCTGCAGCCTACCATGAATTCATGGACATTTTTGACAAAAAGAGAGCTGACAGTTTGCCCCCTCACCGACCATACGACTGTCCCATTGATCTCTTACCTGGCTCCGAGATCCCTTTTGGTCGGATATTCCCTCTATCTGAAAAGGAGTTGGAGGCTCTGAAGTCCTACATCAACGAAAACCTTGAAAAGGGATTCATTCGTCCTTCCTCTTCCCCGGCTGGAGCAGGGATTTTCTTCGTTGAGAAAAAAGATGGTACTTTAAGGCCTTGTGTGGACTACAGGGAGATCAACAAGATCACCATCAAGAACCGTTATCCACTTCCCCTCATCCCAGAACTGTTCCAACGGTTTCGAACCGCACGAGTTTTTTCTAAACTTGACCTAAGGGGCGCCTACAACTTGGTGCGGATACGCCCAGTGGAAAACGGCTTTTAGGTCTAGATTCGGACATTTTGAATATCTAGTGATGCCATTTGGTTTGTGCAATGCCCCAGCTACATTCCAACACCTGGTAAATGATATTTTTCGTGAATACTTAGATGACTTTGTGATCGTTTACCTTGACGACATCCTGATTTTTTCTACAAACATTGAGCAACACCAGGCCCATGTGAAGAAGGTACTCACGATCCTCAGGAAGCACGGACTTTACCTAAAGGGAGAGAAATGCGAATTCGAAAAAACAGTAGTCCAATTCCTAGGGTTCATTATCTCCACTGAAGGGGTCTCAATGGATCCTCAGAAGGTGAAGTCTATCCAAGAATGGCCAGCCCCTACAGACAAAAAGGGGGTCCAACGATTTGTGGGCTTCGCCAACTTCTATCGCAGGTTCATAAAAGGTTTTTCATCAATCATCTCTCCCATAACCCAACTGACTCGCCAGCAAAGTCGATTCCAGTGGTCCTCAGAAACTCAGGAAGCATTTGATAAACTGAAGAATCTATTTACTTCTGCCCCGGTACTACTGCATCCAGACCCCGCCTTTCCCTATGTGTTGGAAGTAGACGCCTCAGAATCCGCTTTAGGAGCAATTCTATCCCAAAGACGAGGCCAGAAGGTCCTTCTCCATCCTGTGGCTTTTGCCTCCCGGAAGCTGTCCCCGCCGGAAAGGAACTACGACGTAGGGGAGCGTGAACTACTGGCCATCAAATTTGCCCTGGAGGAGTGGAGATATCTTTTGGAGGGTGCTTCTCACCCCATTATGATCTTCACCGATCACAAGAACCTGGAGTACCTTAGAACCGCAAAACGCCTCAGACCCCGGCAAGCCCGCTGGGCTTTGTTCTTCTCCAGGTTCAACTTCCACATTTCCTATCGGCCTGGTTCTAAGAATGGGAAAGCGGACGCCTTATCCCGAATGTTCCCAGAAACCTCTCCACCAGCAGAACCTGGTACTATTCTATCCTCACAAAATTTTCTTTGTGCAATCCAGCCAGATCTAAGAACTGCCATTGAACAGGCCTCCAGCCAATGCTTAAACCCTGAAGTACCCACACTGAGGAAACAGGATGGTCTACTATGGGCCCAAAATAAAATATTTGTTCCAGCGCAAGTAAGACCCTTGGTACTAAAAACATTTCATGATAACAAATTTGCAGGACATTTTGGGGTACACAAGACCTCGGAACTAATACATCGTTCCTTCTGGTGGCCAGGGTGGAGTCAGGACTGTAAGAATTACGTAAACTCTTGTATTATTTGCCAGCGCAGCAAGGGATCCAATGCAAAAGCCTGGGGTCTATTAAGACCACTCCCCATTCCAGAGCAACCCTGGAAGGAAGTGGCTATGGACTTCATCGTTGACCTACCATCTGCTGAAGGATTCTCCACCATCCTGGTAGTAGTCGACCGCCTCTCAAAGATGGCCCACTTCCTACCCATGAAGGGCACACCCTCTGCCTCAGATACCGCGGATATATTCATCAAGGAAGTGGTGAGGCTACATGGAGTACCCGCTAGCATTGTGTCTGACAGAGGAGTTCAGTTCACCTCAAAATTTTGGAGAGACCTTTGTAAATCCCTGGGAATCAAGGTATGCCTATCCTCAGCATATCATCCTCAAAGTAATGGCCAAACAGAGAGGACGAACCAAACGCTGGAACAATACCTGCGCTGTTTTTGCTCATGCTCTCAAGACAACTGGGTTTCACTCCTCCCCTGTGCAGAATTTGCCTATAACAATTCCATACATACAGCAACCAATCAAACTCCTTTCTGGGCTAATTATGGATTTCACCCCTCTTTTTTGCCTAATTCTTTTTCAGAAGTATCAGTTCCCGCGGTACAAGACCGAATAAATTCCATTCAAGCCAATTTTCAAATAATTCAGGAAACTATGAAGAAGGCTCAGGACAGCTACAAGAAATACTATGACAGGGGTAGGAGGAGCAACCCAATTTTTAAGATTGGGGATGAAGTCTGGCTATCTGCAACAAACCTTAAACTTTCTTGTCCTTCACGCAAATTAGGCCCAAAGTTTATTGGTCCCTTCAAGATTAAGAGAGTAGTGAACCCAGTGGCCTTTGAACTCTCTTTACCCAGCTCTTACAGAATTCATCCTGTCTTCCATACTTCCCTTTTGAAACCAGTAACTCCCAGTTCTTTTCCAGGAAGGGAGGAGTTGCCACCTCCTCCAATCAACATTGAAGGCGAAGAGGAATTCGAGGTTGAGGCTATAATGGACTGTAGAAGGAGGGGGGGTCATATCCAGTACCTGGTCAAGTGGAAGGGGTACCCCCCAGAAGATAATTCTTGGGAACCCTCCTCCAATATACACGCCCCACGGTTAATACAAGCATTTCACAAGAAATATCCGGGAGTACTGGCCAGATTGGGCACCCGGAGGTTGCCCTTTGGGGGGGGGCACTGTCAGAAAAGAGCCTGTCAACATCGGAAGGTCCCTGTGCGTTTGCGCGGCGGAGCCGCGCTTCGGCGCATGCGCGTTAGCAAAGTAGCGGCGTAACGGCGTAACGGCGTACGGGCGTTCGCTCGTCAGCGTCACGCCCCCTTTCTGGCCTATATAAAGACTGACTTGTGCCCTGTTTAATTGCTGGTTTGTCTTTCAGCTTCCAGTGTTCCGTTCCTGATTCCTGCTTCTTGTTTACCTGTTTGACCCGGATTTGCCTGACCTACCTTGTCTCTCTCCAGCATCTGACCTCGGCTTGTTTAAAGGACTTTCCCACGATCTGCTTCCAGTGTTTGACCCTCTGCCTGTCTCCGGATTCTCCTGTCTTCTCGTGTATGACCCCGGCTTGTTTAAAACGGACTTCTCTGCTGACATCTCCAACCCCTTACCTCTGGCTTGCCTTCAGGATTCCTCTACTTACCATCTGCGGTGTTTGACCCTCGGCCTGCTTCTAGGACTTCCTCATCTACCAGTCTCCAGTATCAAGTTATTGGTCTGCATCTTAGTCTCTCCACTGCTGAGTTCTCAGTGCCTGATCTCCTGCGCTTATCCCAGCTCCCATTGTGTCTGCGGGTTAGAGCCCCGGCCGGGTCCTCCTCTCCAGCTCTGGGTCAGAGCCACCATCGCTCTCAGCTCTGCATGACTGAAGTCCTCCTCTCTAGAAGCTTCCTGCCTGCAGGCGACCCGTGCCCCTCTGTGCCCTACACCCTCTGTACCACTACCAGGGGTGTAGTGCGCTCAGTCGCAAGGGAAGTCACTCTCAGCATCTCGGCCTCGGTGAGTACCCGTGATACGCAGCCACTGTGCCATCAAATGCAGCCACTGTGCCCAATAAAATGCAGCCACTGTGCCCCATAAAATTCAGCCACTGTGCCCATCAATTGCCGCCACTGTGCCCATCAATTTCCACCACTGTGCCATCAAACTCAGTCACTGTGCCATCAAACGCAGCCACTGTACCCATCAATAGAAAACCAAAAGAAAAAGCGCCTCTTAGGTATAAGGGATTTATTCACGTATTAAAAGCATAATACACACTTACATAAAAGTAGATAATAAGCTGCTTCCATGAAGAACTAATCCCGGTGTCTGTCCGTGATTCCCAGTGATAGGTGGGGGCTAGATGGATGCCGTGCGGGGGGCCGCGGAACTCCGCTCGGAAGCCCCAACTGTGTAAGCGGTCTTAGTGGAGAAGTCACTTCCGCGTTCCAGCGGATCACATGGGAGATGACGTCACTCGGGTAGTATCAAATTAGCTGGGGACCACTACGCGTTTCTGAGCATGCGCGAAGCTCGTAACGGGCATGCGCGCTCCTTTTTCAAGTGTATTGTGGGTAAGGCTAACCTGAAAGCTAAATAGCTCTAGGGTGCTGATGAGAACCAATCATAACAAAGGAGGGGAGGGAATAATGTCCGGAAATAACCGGAAATAACAATAGTAAAACGAATTCTACATAAATTACAAACTAACTAAGTAAATTGATGATACTGATAGAGTTATAATGAAAAAACAGGAATATATAATGCCAATATATGTATAAAATCGAGGAACTGGATGATAATACAATATTAAATATTAAATAGTATGATGGTATATAAGTACAAAATAAAATAAAATGCAATAAAACGTGGTATAAACTAAATATATGGATGAAGTAAACGAAAATAAAAATAAATAAAAAAATAAATAAAAATGTAATCAGACTTGGACAAAATTCATATATGAAGTGAACTTAAGCACTGGATATAGGAAAGATGGAAATTATGTGTATGTCCATATATAGATATATCATTGGTGTTGGGCCAACAGGTATCATGCTGGTATATATATCAATGTGTGTACAATACAGAAGGTGAAAAATAGTTGAAAAATAGATATATGTATACATATATATGTGTGCATGTACATACATGCATGTATTCACATACACATACATGCACACGCACACACGCACATGCGTGCGCATGCGCATATATATAGGGAAGAGAACCTCAGTATATTGATGGAAATAAAATAATATTGATAGGTCAAAATTCCGTATAATAGGCAGCGGGACACCCTTAATTATATTATATTGATGGCATGAGAGAAAAGAACCTCAGTGTGTTAATGGGCTAATGGCAATAAATAATTAATAATAATAGTAGTGGATCAAAGATAAACTATTAGCTTTCTACATAACGTTCCATATGATAGACAGCAGAACACCATAAGTTATATTATATCAATGGCATAATAAATCAAACAAGGTGGTATAAAGGGTATATTTAGATAAAAGGATACGTTCTATAAGATGGTGTTAACCTCTAGTTCCTCATTTAACCCATTAGGCGCTAAAGTATCTAAAATAAAAATCCAAAAAGTTTCACGCTCGCAAAGTTTAGAAAAACGCTCGGCCTCAGATAGCTTGCGTGGAATGGACTCAATTACCCAAACCTGTAGGCCGGCAGTGGATTTTTGGTGACATTCAAGGAAGTGTCTGGGGACGCTGTGTTCATCACAGCCTTGTTCTATAAAACGGCGATGTTTGCCGAACCGTTGTTGCAAAGGACAAATAGTGCGTCCAACGTACAGTAATTTACAGGGACATGTGAGACAGTACACAACGTAATCTGTAGAACAGTTGTAAAAGCCTTCTAGTTGATATGTTTTATCCTTATGTTTGAAATTTCGTTGGCCATGTCTGACGAAAGTGCAGGTTTTGCATAAAGCTTTATTACATCTATACATGCCCGTGAGTGGAATCAGGCAGAGTGAGCTCTCTGGTTGGCTGGTTTTAAATCTACTAGGTGCCAATTTGTTTTTTAGTGTTGGGGCCCTTCTGTAAGTAACCATCGGTTTATCGCCGAGTTCATTAAGAAGAAAAGGATCCTGTTTGAGGATCCCCCAATGTTTAAGGAGTATAGATTCCATTCTTCTATGTTTATTATGGTACCTGGTAATGAAGCGAACCGTACCATGATCCGTCTGTTTGATGGTTTTGGGTTCCTCCCCATACCTCCCCACCTCAGGGATTGATGTCAGCCCTGTAACCCACAGAGCATTTGCTCCTCCATGCCACATGCACTATAGGACTGACATCAATTTACTTTGCGTCCGGACGCTGGTTTTTGATTTGTTTATGTTATCTGTATTTTGTCTGTTTGTTCCCCCTGTCTGTGGACGCGGCAGATCCACCTTCACAGGTGATCGGCGTCATTTTTATTATAACAGTACTGTATTGGGTCATTACCCTGCTACCTGCCAATATGTGTTCATGTCAATAAATTGCCAATTTTTCTATTTAAACCTGGTCACTGCTTCTCCATTTAGCCCTGCTTTTCTTCTTTCCCCACCTGTTTGGGATACTTTTTAATAAGGAAGATGAGTCAGCCTGAGAAGAACTATGATGTGGGTGACCAGGAACTGCTAGCCATCAAATCAGCCCTGGAAGAATGGCGATACCTGCTGGAAGGTGCTGCTCACCCCATCCTGATATTTACTGATCATAAAAATTTTGAATATCTCAGAACTGCCAAGCGATTAAGACCACGACAGGCCCATTGGGCTTTGTTCTTTTCAAGATTCAATTTTCATTTTACCTATCACCCAAGGTCCAAGAACGGAAAAGCGGATGCTCTTTCTCGTATGTTCCCAGAGACTCCTGAAATAGCTGCTCCCAGTACCATCCTGTCAGCTCATCACTTTTTACTAATTCAACCTGATCTAGGCACATCAATCAAGCAAGCTTCTGCTCTATGTCCTGAATCTGAAACCCTCTTGTTGAGGAAACATGAAGGACCCTTATGGCATGAGGACAAGATCTTCATCCCTCAGGAAGTAAGAACGCAAGTCCTTAAGGCCTGTCATGATCGTCTGCTTGCAGGTCACTTTGGAGTTCGGAAAACATGTGAACTCATTCAAAGATCCTACTGGTGGCCAATCTACGACAAGATTGTAAGGACTATGCCACCTCCACCACCAATTACTGTGGGGAGGACACGGAGTTTGAGGTGGAGGCCATTGTGGATGCTCGAAGGAGGGGGAGACAGGCGCAATATCTCATTAAATGCCAAGGCTATCCACCTGAAGAAAACTCATGGGAACCAGCAAAAAAAATGCAAGCTCCTAAACTTCTTCTGGAGTTTTTCAACAGATTCCCAGAAAAACAGGCATGTCTGGGCATCTGGAGGCTGCCCCTTGAGGGTGGGGCACTGTCAGGGAATAAATCTGAGGAGAACTGGCAGATATGCCAATATCCAATATGGCCACGCTAATCCTCGCATGCGCATTAGCAACCAGTGTGCAACGGCGAATGCGTGTTCATGTTGGCTAACGTGCGTATGCAAAACGTGCTAATTACCAGTGTTTGCTGGCCTATATAAGGACTCCAATTGCTCTCATCTCAAATCTCGCTGGATTATCATCAGCTCTGTATCCTGTGTTCCTTGCTCCTGTTTGATTACCTGTTACTGACCCGGCTTACCCTGACCTGCTCTGGCTTCTCTCCTGGCTCTGAACCCAGTTTTTTTCACAGACCTGCTCTTGCCTGTTCCAGATTGACTTCCTGTGTTTGACCCTGGCTTGATCACAACTACACCTCCTGCCTCTGCTTCTGACGGCCTTCCTGTGTTTGACCCCCAGGCTGGCTTCTGACGTCTCTGCTTTTCCACCTGTTAAGATCCGCCAATACCTCCAGGGAATCATTGGCTGTGACCACCTTCTCTGCTCCTGGGTGTCCGCTTCTGGAACCATCAGACATCTTCACCGGCAGGCAACCCGTGCATCACTGGGCATAGTATCCTCTGTCTCCAACTCAGGGGCGCTCTGCACTCACCCACAAGGGGAGCCCTCTGGACACCTCAGCCTCCAGCCTGGTATGTGACACAGCCTTTCCATTTACTGTATGTTAGTAATCAAGACAGGTCCCTGAGGACATTCATACTCAGGACCATGGTTACAGAAGAGACCACTGGACTGCAGGTGACCACCACCCCTCCTTGTTCCTCCACTTGGTTGACTAACTGTCATCCAGGTAATTCATTCTAGCACAATAGGTAAGTTATTGGCCATTTTCAAGGACAACCTCGATGTGTCCAGTTAGTTCCAGGCCCCAAACTATTGCACAAAAAAGTCATAGTCCATAGTGAAAACATCAGACCTGGTATCTATGGGAAAATGGAACTGCTGTCCATTGATTAAGGCGGTGACCATGGGACTCAGAGTAACTGTCGAATCGTGAGTTTTGGGACATTGGTGGAGGTTCCCATGAGATCATCCCTCCACCCGGAGAACCTTTAGTTTAATGGCTTGTGAAAGATGCCCTTGCTCTCAGGGTGGCCCCACTTTGTAGCCAGATGCACATAGTGGCCACACTGCCAGCACCTCTGGTCCTCCTCAGGGTTTCCCCACAAAGGGTTTCCACCTTTTGAAAACCGAGCTAACTCCTGCTTGACTGTTTTCATCTCTTGTAGCATGTTCTGGGTCAATTCTCATATTGTTGTTTGTATAGCCAAAAGAGGGGATGGAGTCAAGGCCTCTTTTCTAAGATACACCAACTCAGTCACATGTCACAGCTATGGTGGCTTCTGCATCCTCCTGTGCTTGGGCCACTGTTTTCACTACCACCCCAAAGAATGTGAGAGAAAGTTGGGCCCTCACCCATTCTTTCAGGACCCACTGCATGGGGCCTTGTCAGGGCTGGGCTCAGCCCTTCCTTCTCTGAGCTGGCCACTCAGCTGTCAGCTAATTGCCAGCTCCTTTTTCTCCACAGTCACTCACCTGTTGATGATATCCTGCTTGTCAGTCCTGCCTACTTAAGCCATCCAGCCCAGATGATCTCTGCCTTCGCCTTGGTCAACATCACAGACTATCTCCTGCGTTCCTGTTAAAGACTTCCTTGGCTGACATTCCTTATGGCTCCAGAATCCTGCTTGCTGTGCCACTACGCTGATCTCTGGCTTCCTGACTTTCTGGCTTTTCTGACTATCTGTTCCGTTTACCAAACGTTGGCTATGTTTTGACTATGTTTGTTCTATTTACTTTTATTATTAAACAAGTGTGATTTAACTGTGATTCTGTCTCAGTCTAATTCATAGTTTCTGACAGGCCTGCACTGACTTCTCCTATGAATTGATCCCGCAACAGTTTGTCCAGAGTGCCTATATTAGCACACCCCTTCTTCTTCTTCCATTATTCTTTGCTAGCCACTTCCATATCCAGCTTGGACCAATGTAAGTATGCATGTGCCATACCCTAAATTTCCTGAAAATGCTGTCTGTGTTATAGCAGGAATATTGCAAAATCAGTTTATCTACATCACTGTCAGTAACTTTGACATATGCAATTATTATATAAGATTTTATTTTACAAGACTTCATTAAACTTTTAGAATGTTGATGTATTTTGTGGTACTCTGCATTTCTGCTAGTTTGGATTAATGAGAGAAGGTCCCTAATGTTTTATTGGAGAAAAGCAATCCGCAACATATAAATTTTAAACAAACTCACACTAGAGGTAAGAAGGTCTGTCACATTATGACAGATACAGTTTGGAAGCAAAAGGAACATAAATAGGTTTATTTAAATCTCCAGACCAGCTGTTCTTCTGCAGGTAATTTGAAAAAGTGACAGGCATGAGTAGGCATAATAAATTAAACCATAAGTAATGACTTTAGAACAACTTTATAGTCACTTGAAGGCCATCAAACAAAGCCCCAGGTCTAGTACATAAACAGCTCTGTCAACACTTTTATTCCATTGACAAGTACCGCTTTTTATATGACTGTCAAGAAATCATTAATAACTAACTTTATGTCACCTTAATATATTATCGTTCAACATGGTCAAATGCACATTCTAATACTGTTTTCTTAGTTTCTGTTTATTTTGGTATACAATATCATTACTTCTTTTTAATCACTTGCCGCCCTGCCCTTGCAGATATACTGCAGCGGGGCGGCACGGGCAGGCTCAGTCACGTATATATAAGTGATTAAGCCTGCTGTTGTTTAGGATCGATCTGCGAGCCCACTGGGGTGTGCAGGGCTACCATCCTCTGACCGATGTGTCCACTGTATACAGCGGATCACTGTTACCAATAGCTGGTAACTGAGTATCATGTGATCGATACGATTGGTCATAACAATCACATGATCACAATGTAACCAACCTGTCATGAATGGCTTTCCATTCATGAAAAGCTTGCTTACTGTTGTTATCTGTGATTGGCCCAAAGCAATCATATGGTACCTGGCTACCTGTACCATGTGATTAGCTTAGCCGATCACAGATCACAATCAAAAGCAAGCTGTTCATGAATGGTTAAAGCTTTCATGACAGCTAAAGCTATTGCTCATACAGTGATCAATTATTTATAAAAAAATTTAAATTTTTTTATATAATGTCAGTATCCCTGATCACCGCCATACCAGTCATATGATGACACTGTACTGCGCTGGTGAAAAGTATGTAAAAAAAATAAATAAATAAATAAAAATATAAAATGTATTTAATTTTTAAATTTTCCAAAAAATTGTGACAAAAAAATTACAACTTCAAAAAAACTAACCATGTCTGTTACTAATTGCATCAGACTGTCTACGTTCCAAACTGGGGCAATTTGGGTGGTAATTGTACTGTCCTGGCATTTTAGCACCTCAAAAAATTAGGCCGTCAATACATCAGGATTGATCAATTTTCAAAAATATATACCATAGTTTGTCAATGCTATAACTTTCACACACACCAATTAATAACACCAATTAATATACACTTATTGGGATTATTTTTTACCAAAGACATGTAACAGAATACATTTGGCCTACATTTATGAATAAATTAGATTTTATTGACTATATTTTATAAAAGAGAGTAGAAAATAGTTTTTTTTTTTCAACATTATATATATATATATATATATATATATATATTGTAACCTGGGGGACAGGTAGCAGATACAAAGCTCCCTGGGATGAGCAGTCTTCCAGGCACAGATACCAAATCCAGTAAAATAGTGACAAACAGTGCGGTGTTTATTTGTGATATATACAAGTCTATATACAGGTGCTGTACAGTGTTCCAAAAAACAAATAGGAACAAAAATAGCCAAAACAAAACCTAGCTGTGTCTCGGCACTAACTAAACAATATTTACAGATCCTAACTACCAAGCTGAGCAAGCCTACAGCTTGTCAGCTTCCACATACCTTTTTGCTCTCCTACACAGACGTTGTCTGAGTGTCCCAGGCCAAGAGCAAAGGCTGTCTGCTCAGGTGAGCTTAAATTAGCCTGGGGGAGAGGACCAAGACCTGAACTGGACCATGGATCAGAGATCCCTGAACGTGTATGAGAGGAGCCTGGGAGATGTATAAACCCCGAACAGGACTTTTCCTGGCTCTCTCTGGGACGCTCTGCTACATATCCTCCCCCCTTGTTTCAACCCCAGGGTTGGAACACCTGTAGCCCAACAGGAGTGAACACGGGACAGGGCATCTACATTTCCCATCTCAACACCTGGCCTGTGCTTTACAGTGAAGGAGTAATCCTGTAGAGTCAAAAACCACCTGTTCACCCTTCTATTAGTCTCCTTCTTTTGGGCCATCCATTTTAGGGGAGCATGGTCAGTTATTAACTCAAACTGGCGTCCTAATAAATAGTTCCTGAGTGCGTCGACAGCCCACTTTATGGCTAAACATTTCTTTTCTATGACTGCATACTTTTTCTCATGGTCATTGAGCTTTCTGCTTAGGTACACCACAGGGTGTTCTTCCCCATTGTGTACCTGTGACAGTACTGCCCCGATACCAACATCAGACGCATCTGTCTGAACCAAAAAATCTTTGGAGAAATCGGGGGAGTACAGTACTGGCTGTGCACAAAGAGCCTTCTTCAGGACTTGGAAAGATTCCTCTGCTACTGAGGACCATTTCACCATTACACAGTCTTTCCCTTTCATAAGGTCTGTCAGTGGGGCAGCTTCTATAATACCCCGAAATGCCAAGAAAGGCCCTGACCTGCTTTTTGTCTGCAGGACGTGGCCACTCCTGGATGGCTTCTATTTTATTCACTTGAGGTTTTATGAGACCACGGCCAATAGTGTAGCCCAAATACTTGGCTTCCTCTAGACCAATGGCACATTTTTTTGGATTTGCTGTAAAACCTTCTTTAAGGAGGGAATCAAGGACAGCCTGGATACGGGGCAAGTGAGACTCCCAGTCAGTGCTATGTACCACTATGTCATCTAGATATGCTGCTGCATATTGTCAGTGGGGTCTTAGAGTCCTGTCCATGGCCCTCTGAAATGTTGCGGGGCATTTTGCAACCCAAAAGGCATTTTTTTTGTATTGAAAGGAACCCTCCGGGGTCACAAATGCGGTCTTCTCTTTGGTGTTACCAGTCAGGGGTATTTGCCAATAACCTTTTGCCAAGTCCAAAGTGGTCAGATAGCGAGCCTTGCCAAGTCGGTCTATAAGTTTGTCCACTCTGGGCATTGGGTACGTGTCAAACTTTGTCACTGCATTAAGCTTCCTGAAGTCATTACAGAACCTCCAAGTGCCATCCGGTTTTGGGACTAACACGTTGGGGCTAGACCAGTCACTATTGGATTCCTCAATGACATCTAGCTCTAACATTCTTTTAACTTCCTCGCTGATGTCCTTTCTCCTTGCTTCAGGAATTCTGTACGGTTTGAGCTTGACACGGACCCCAGGTTCAGTAACAATATCATGCTGAACTGCTGAAGTTGTGCCAGGTAACTCTGAAAATTTCTCTCTATTTCTTATCAGGAATTCTCTAGTTTCCTGCTTTTGGGAATATGACAGGGTGTCTGGAATAGTGACCTCGGGGATCAGAAGGGACTCAGCACCCTTAGGCATTACCGGGAGGGACCTCGCAGTTAACGCCAGTCTATCCTTCCAGGGCTTTAACAGGTTTATATGGTAAATCTGTTCGGGCTTCCTTTTCCCTGGTTGATATACCTTGTAATTGACCTCCCCAACTCTTTCAATTACTTCAAAGGGACCCTGCCACTTAGCCAGGAACTTGCTCTCAACAGTGGGAACTAACACCAGGACCCTGTCACCAGGTGAGAAAACACGGAGTTGGGCCCCCCTGTTGTATATCCTCTGTTGGGCTGCTTGGGCCTGCAGTAAGTGTTCTTTTACCATCGGCATGATTGCTGCAATCCTGTCCTGCATTTGAGCGATATGCTCAATGACACTTTTATGGGGTGTCTGCTCCTCCTCCCAAGTTTCTTTGTCTATGTCTAAGAGTCCCCGAGGGTGTCTCCCATAAAGCAACTCAAATGGAGAGTACCCCGTGGAGGACTGGGGAACCTCCCTGATGGCAAACATCAAGTATGGTATCAGGAAGTCCGAGTTTTTCCCATCCTTGCCAACAACCTTTTTTAACATGCTCTTTAATGTCTTATTGAAGCGTTCCACCAAGCCATCCGTTTGAGGATGGTACACCGAGGTTAGCAATTGCGACACCTTAAATAACTTGCACAGCTCTCTAGTTATTCGTGACATAAATGGGGTGCCCTGGTCTGTAAGGACTTCTTTAGGGATTCCAACATGACTGAACACCATAAGCAGCTCTTTGGCAATGTTTTTAGCAGACGCGGTGCGTAAGGGAATGGCCTCGGGGTAACGGGTAGCATAATCCATGATTACAAGGATATTCTGATGACCTCGGGCAGACTTGGGGAGTGGACCCACAAGGTCCATGGCAATCCTCTCAAAGGGCACTTCAATAATGGGCAAGGGCACTAAAGGACTTCGGAAGTGTTGTAGTGGGGCTGACATCTGACACACAGGACAGGATTGACAATAATTCTCAATATCCTTCTGTATCCCGGGCCAATAAAACCTGCGCAACACCCTTTCAGTAGTTTTCTCAACCCCTAAATGACCTCCTAGCAAGTGCCCATGGGCAAGTTCCAACACCACCCGTCTGTATGGCTTAGGGACCACCAACTGTTCAACCACTTCATAATTTTTTTTATATACACGATACAGTAAATCCTCATTGCTGCTAAAATAAGGAAAACAGAGCCTGTCCCCTGATTTGACAGGTACATCATTAATCACCATTACATTTTCCCAGGCCTGGCAAGGGTTGGGTCTTTTCTCTGCTCGGTACCAAAATTTTCCTTGTGTACATTAAGGTCAGCAAACTCCAACGTAGGCTCAGATTCAGCAGATGGCTGTCCAGCTCCACTGGTTGTGGGGACCTCCTCAGGCTCCTCCAGCTCTCCTGTCATAACTGAGAAAGGAAAACCCGGGGAGCCCTGAGAAGAGTCCACTGAACGCACATTGTCAGTAGCGCCCAGGAGTTTTGGCTCTGTCACTGAGTCAGCTACTGCGATCGGGTCGGGACGATCCCACAGTTCCTAAAACTTAGGGAAGTCCCTACCAACGATAGCCTCGTGCACCAAGTGGGGCACAAGTCCGACCGGATGGGTCACCGTACCTAAGCCAGTTTTAAACTGAACAGTGGCTATAGGATACTCGCGGGTATCCCCAATGTACACAGAACACAGCAACTTTTTTAGCATGCAAATTCACAGTTTCAACCATCTCAGCTGTAACCAAAGTCACTAGACTTCCAGAGTCCAGCAAAGCCGTAATAGGCTTATTTTTAACAGTCATTTGGCACATGTGTTTTCCCATACTTGGTGCTGCAGCGCATGAAACAGCAGCAAACATAGACTGCCTTCTAATAGATAGATCACACTGCATTGGTTCAACTGTCAATGGACAGTTTGCTGCAACATGTCCCAGTTCTTGGCAATGAAAACACCTGATGTTTCCCCAGTTTGGTTTGCTGACAGGCAGTAGCTTCCCTTGTTTGGGACGCCAAACTTCAGTCCTGGCACCAAAAATCCTCCCCCCTATTTCTTTGCCATGCTTACCACCCACTTCCCCTGGAACAGTCTTACCGGTTGCCTGGGGAGACCGTGGCTTTGGGTGGAAAGTCTGTGCAGCTGTAGGGGTGGTGACCAGGCTCTCTGCAGCAAAGTACCTTTCAACGAGTTCCACGAGGTTGTCCGGGGTTGTTGGGGTCTCCTTGACTCACCCACTTCTGCAGGGGAACTGGTAGTGACCTCAGGAACCGGTCCATGACCACACGCTCCACTATTATTTTTTTTTTTGGGGGGGGGGGTTCGTGGTTGAGTTCCTGCACCTATTTTCTGAGAAAAAAAGCCCTGTATATCCCCCATTAATAAGGCAAACAAAGGTGCATAATATTTTATTAACTTTTACAGTTTTTCATACAATTATTAATACCTGGTATCAAAACAGTGCTGTGACTGTACTACAGTGGATCATTGCCTATAATGGAAGGTCCATGTCCCTTACAAACTGCAAATTGCAAGATTAGTATGAAACAGTCAAAATGATGTACATACCTGCTTATAACAAAAACCTCTCCCTCTTCCATTATATAACTTACTAAGTTGTGTTTTGGTTCACCAGTTTTGGCCCAGCTTTGCAGTTCTGTATACCAGGTTTTAATCAAGAGCAGTTCCAGGCATCAACCTAAATCAGTAAATGTGCTACTAATATTAACTAGCAAACTCTGCAACTGTGCTTAATTCATAATGTTTTCTCAGTTGACTTCAAGCTGAGTTATGCCTAATTTCCTGCAGCTAGAGAACATACAGCTGCTTAGTTTGCCAAGTAGTACATTACCTCTTGAAGCCTATGTTGTGTATTTTCTTAGGGGTCTATTTGTATATGTTTTTACACAGGATTCACTCAACTTTCACCCTGGAGTCACACATTTTTCGAATAATTTAAGTGGAAGATTGTGAATCATGAGTAAAAGTTGTGTAAATCTTGTATGAAAACAATTATAAATAGACTCCATAAGTGCTATTTTTATTTGTGCTTTTCTCTTGTATATTTGATCAATATTTATTTACTATTGCTTTAAAGTGGGGCTAAACCCTGCTTTCCTTTTCAGCCAAGGGAGCTGCCATCCTAGCCTCTGTTTGATATGCAACTACTATGGTGCTGCACATGTGATCAGTTATATTTGACAGTTTGTTGAAAGAACAGCATGCCTGGGGTTTAGTTAAGCTTAAAGCTTTAGTTTAGCTTAAAATTTTTATCCACTTTCTTTTTCTATCTGTGAAAAAGTGTAAATTAATGAGGATAATTCAGGGTTTTTTTTTTGATACAAGAAAAGATCCAAAGTTAGTTGAAAGAGACCTATGTAATCCTTGGTAGTTTCTTGAAGCCTGTTTCACACAACAAACCATGCGTTAATTTACCTTCCCTATTGACTCCAATGCATTTTGCCAAAAGGGTGTATTGTCACTGAAATCCCATGATTTTCACAAAAAAAATTTCAGGGAAGTAAAAACTCTCAGTTTTGTTAATCTATCATTCTCAGCCTATCAAACCCCTGTTACAGAGCTATAAATACTTAAAAAGATTGTAAAGTCTTGTTTTTTTTTTTTTTCTTGTTATACTTACCAGCCCAGACCCTCAACTTCTCGGGTCCTTCTTCTGTGCTCTTGACCCCTCCCTCCTGTTTTGTACCCCCACAGCAAGCAGCTTGCTATGGGGGCACCCAAGCCGAGCTGCAGATCCATGTGTTCATTCAAACAATGAGCTGCGGATCGGTCCTGCCCCCCTCTCTCCTGATTGGCTAACTGACTTTGATTGACAGCAGCAGGAGCCAATGGCGCTGCTGCTGTGTCTCAGCCAATCAAGAGGGAGAGTTTGAGGTGACTGAGACACTCGTGAACATCACTGAACAGAGATAGGGCTCAGGTAAGTATTAGGGGGGCTGCTGCACACAGAGGGCTTTTTATCTTAATGCATAGAATGCATTAAGATAGAAAACCTTCTAACTTTACAACCCCTTTAAAGAAAAGTGGATGAAATCCCAACAATATTGTCAGTATCTTCCCCTCATTTTCCTCCTCATCATGATTGCTATTGCCTTCCTTCTTGCGATTCATATTCATGAGATCTCACTGCATGTGCAGTTGTGCCTTCACCTCCTGCACTCATTCATGCTGTTCTTCTGTCATTTGGCTCCAAATACAGCCTGTAAAGCATATGCATAGAGAAAGAGCCCTCCACTAAACAAAATAAACCAATAAAGCAAAGCAAAAGAGGCAACAGAAGCAAAAAAGGGGGCTGGTTGCTTATTTTTTTACTCCCCCCCAACCATTTAAACTTTTGGCAGACTGTTGGAGACTATCAGGAGTACATTAGATGTTAAATTATTTAGAAGTGCAACAATGGAGGAGAAGACAAGTATATTATTTTGTCTCAGGGTAAGATTACACATGGTATTGCAATACCTCATTCTGCTTTTTTTATTTATTTTTTTTATTGTAAGTTAACTCAATAAGACAACCAAAGAAGCAAGAAGCAAGGATTTCAATTCAGTTTGCAATTTATAAATAGGCCCCTTAGCTATGGTGACGGTGAAAAAAAAAAAGATTTGATGACTCTTTCTCAATATTTTTTTTAATCTAGCTATTGAGTCCAACATCTGTCATGATTCAGTAAAACTGTAATTATATATTTTGAATGTAGGGTATGATTTTATTGATTTCTTTTTCTGAATAAGCTGGATGTTCAGCAAGGTGACCAGACTCACTGATTGTATGTCATGCAGTGTTATTTCAGTAACAGCTTCTGTTGTCTCCTTACATCACCTGAAAGGTGACTCAGAACCTGATGGTTCAACTGTCAAATTCAGCTATACATATATACAGTATATATGGTCAGATCTTTTAAATTAAAACTTTACCAGACAGTAGACAAAAAAAGAAAATCTTTTTTAGATGAATATACCGGTACTTCAAGCTCATTGGTTTTGAAGATTCATACCTTTTTCTCTTAAAATAACATTTGTTTTACTTTGTCCTTTATTAAAGCGATTTGTAAATGAGAAGGTCAGCTTGACCTGAGCTTTGTAAAAAAGCTGCAGTGCCTGTATTCTTTTAGAAACTGGACAGGCCCTAGAAAGTATGTAATGAGTGCTTAATGTGTGGCAGAGGTTAGAAGGAAACATGCAACATTAGCGCTGCACTTATTTATATATTAGAAGGAAACATGCAACATGTTTCATTTAGGCGTTTTATTTAAAGAGTAACTCCACTTTCGTGGCAAAAAATGGCAAATTAATTAAAAAAAAATATTTAGCATATGCAATTGCAACACAAGTCATATTGTAATTGAATGTTATTAAAAATGACTTTTCCTTTTCAATCTGCAGCTCTGTATTTTTTTGTAAATTGCAATGCAATATGGCTACCTTACTCTAAAGCCTTGCACACACAATTGGATTTTCCGACAGGAATTGTGTGATGACAAATCCGACCGTTTGCACGCTTCATCAGACAATTGTTGGCCAACTTTCCGCGGACAAATGTTGGATGGCAGGTTTATAAATTTTCCGTGGACAAATGTCTGTTGTCAGATTTTCCAAGCATGTGTACACAAGTCCGTCAGACAAAAGTCCAAAGTACAAACACGCATGCTCGGAAGCAAGGAGGAGCCGTAAGCGGTCAGTCTTGTAAACTAGCGTTCGTAATGGAGAATTAACATTCGTGATGCGGCAAATTATGAAATCTAGAAATGCAGCGCACAATTCTCTTCTTCTTTAATGTGATAATAATGAAGCTGCTTTGCTGCTGATACTGATGGAGTTCTGCCAAACGTATTTTTCTAGTGATATCAAGAATAATATTATTATGCTTGTTTTTTTGTTTTTTTTGGGGGGGGGGGGGGGGGCAAGTTACCACACCACCATTATCCCGTAGTTTTTAAGATCAAAGAAACAACTATGTTGGTGTCCCTTGTTAATTTTACATTGTATTTTTTTTAATGTAACTGCCTACTCTCAAACTGTTATTTGAAGTAAAACACATAGCCAAGTATTATTCTACACAATTTTTTATTGTGCATTAAAAAAAGAAAACAAAAAAAAATTGGACATGCTATCTGCCAATAGAATTTAACCAAAAAGTGCATTCTATGCATCCAAAAATATAGAAAATATATCCAATCAAATCATTATTCAACCAAAAAATAAAATAAAAGCCTCATGCATGTGTTCTGCTTCTTAATATAAGGGTTCAACAATGCCAAGAGTTGGTGAAAGCAGGGGTCCGTCATCAGGACATAATTCCTAAAATCATCCGGATTATTCTCATGTAGCTCCCGCAGCAAAGGCATATGACATAATTGGTCACGATTAATAAAGCAAATAATTTTTGGTCCAAGAAATCCTCCTCCTCCTGTTCCTGGACTGGACTTGGGTCAAAGCAATAACTCCAAGGCCAATAAAAAATAACACGTTATCTTTTCAGATTCCGCAACATGATCGGTCGATGAACGGCCATTCAGAAACAAACTAAAAAGCGCAAAATGAAAACGCAAAATGAAAAGCGCGAATTAACGTTTACCAAACTTCTACTAATACGAAATTAGCAGAAGGAGCCCAAAGGATGGCACATGACAATTGAACTTCCTCTTTGTAGTCTCGTAGTACGACTAATATGTCACTACGTTCGTGTTTGTTGGCCAACAATTCCTTGCCATTTGTATGCAAGACAAGTTCCTAGCCAACGTCCTTCAGACAAAAGTCTGACGTTTTGTCTGCGGAAAATCCGATCATGTGTATGAGGCTTTAGATACAAATCAAATTTTGATCATTCCCTGCAACAAAAATGTCATTTTTGATGAGATGCTGCCAAAGGGATGCAAATTTTGCCACTTTCCTCATTGGAGCCCTGCAGGTGCAGCAGCTGATTGATAATGATAAAATCACTCCCATGCAGATTCAGTCGGGACATGGACAAACACTGCATGGTGATCAAATATCACCAAAAGAAAGCTCTATTTGACATAAATATTATTTGGGTACAGCATTGCATGACCGCGCAATTGTCATTTAAAGCAACACAGTGCCGTATCGCATAAAATGGCCTGGTCATGAAGGGGAGTAAATCTTCTGCAGGTCAAGTTGTTATTCACCTCCAAACAGCAAAGCACATACAATGGCAAGAATAATTTTGAAAAATTGTAGTGTAGTAGTGTATGTAGTGATTAAGTGTTTATACAGGCAAACTTGCATTCCAGATGACTCTTAGCGAAGAGTGCTTTCCTGGGCCCGGCTGCTATGTGGTGTTCCTCTTACTATCCAGGGCTCTAGATATATGGAATCACTCCTTCCTTCTTCCACTGACCCTTCTGCAGAATAAATTGTCTGATGCCCATGTTGTCCCTACTCATCAGAAACCTGTCTCTTCATGTACATCTAACTCTTCCTAACAGCCGAATTCCTGTCTCTGTCTAAACTTGCCCCTCTTTGTGATGTACAGTAGATGGAAATAGATATATAATTAAGGAATACCTTTGAACTATTTTTGTATGTCCTTATTTCTATAAATGTTTGTGCAGCAATTTGAAGGTTTTTTTCTATATATGATCATTGGGATAGTCTGATAGCATGGCACTTGGAGTCTACCGATGTGCTGTTCACCACCTGTTTTTTGGATATATATATATATATACAGTATATGTCCAAGATGGACATCAAAAAACGGCCCTCAGAGTCAATGGCAGAGGGCACATAAGTTCTATGCAAGGCTCTTTCCTAGTGCCAGTAGTAAACAGCGATCAGGTGATTGTTTGGTTTACTACTGTCAGTCAACCAGCTCATCAGATCACTGCGTACTTCTAGCTCTGCACTGTTCCTTGGGTGCACAGGCAGCCACAGTCACTCATCTGCCTATAAGCACCTCACAAAAATTTAACTCCTGTTACAGAGGATACCTGAAATTTAAAGGAGATCTCCAATTTTGGGTCATCTATCCAGTCCTATGGTATCAGGGGTTCTTCTTCTTCCTCTCTGATGGCATTGGTGGACCATCCTTACTTCTGTGCTGAATGGCACGTTCATGTGATGATGTGTGAGTGCAGTTCTGCGCAATAGTACTGTGAGCCCTGGCTGGAATGCTGCAATCCCAAATTATGCGTCTGTTATAGCCTGGGTTTACAGGAGATGGGTTGAATGATGCTGGGCACCATTAAATTCAGCATTCGCTTTGAGATGACTGTTCTATTGACACTGGATTGCTGCAGCTAAAATGTTATGCCCTGTACACACGGTCGGATTTTCCGACGGAAAATGTGTGATAGGACCTTGTTGTCGGAAATTCCGACCGTGTGTGGGCTCCATCACACATTTTCCATCGGAATTTCCGACACACAAAGTTTGAGAGCTTGCTATAAAATTTTCCGACAACAAAATCCGTTGTCGGAAATTCCGATCGTGTCTACAAAAATCCGATGCACAAAGTGCCACGCATGCTCAGAATAAATTAAGAGACGAAAGCTGTTGGCTACTGCCCCGTTTATAGTCCCGACGTACGGGTTTTACGTCACTGCGTTTAGAACGATCGGAATTTCCGACAAATTTGTGTGACCGTGTGTATGCAAGACAAGTTTGAGCCAACATCCGTCGAAAAAAATCCATGGATTTTGTTGTCGGAATGTCTGATCAATGTCCGACTGTGTGTACAGGGCATTAGACTTTAGCTATAGTGAATACTTAATACTGCTTTTCAATATAATTTTGACAGTGTCTGTTTGCTGTGGGGTTCTTATTTTACAAAGCATGCTTCTAGCCTTGTATAAAAAGGAAATAAATTGAATCAATATCTCATGGTCATAACTCCAAACTCCCTAGACTAAGATGAAGGGAACTCATGATTTTATAGCGTTGTGCCCAAAAGACATTTGCACCTCTGATGTATGAACTGTTTATATTTCTTGTGAAACCTATGAAATAAGCAACAGAAATTCTAGATTGCATAATAGACTGCTCTGCTCACATTAGCTGCATTATACTGAAAGTCAGGTCTTTGCTATATATTAGTTGATTTGAAGTGTTTGGTAGTGATTTGAAGTTTATACAGGCTGCCTGGATGCAAAAGCTCTCTCTGTTTGCTGTGGGGGTCTCATTTTACAGAAATGCTTCTAGCACTGTATAAAAAGTAAATAAATTGAGTCAATATCTCACAGTATATAATCCAAACTTTTCCTTGGACTAAGATCAAGAAAAATCATGGGTTCTTTATAGTATCATGCCCAAAAGACATTTGCAACTGTGAGAGATGAACTGCTTTTATTTACTATGAAGAACATTTATTAGAAGAAGAAACTCCTGTGTTATTTTAACATTGAGTATAGCCTTTTCTGAAACTGAAAACTAAGCATTTCATATATTGTGTTCATTCTGCACTGTAAGCAATGCTAGATCCCTTTGTTCTAAATAGATCTCATTTGTTCTAAATAGAAGTCCAAATTTAGCTAAAAAATGATAAAGCCACTGCATGGCAAAAAAAGTTTTCCCATGCTGTGGGGCTGTGCCACAGAACTGCTCATTTTGTCTAGGGGTGAGGCTAAAACTGTACACTCACCGATCCTCCGATCCACCTGTAAACAGCACTCCCCCATGATCCAGGGGTTGATTGTTCCTGATGTTCTTCACATCCAGAGCAGGTCTATGGGTGTGATGATGACAGGACCAGTCTACTGCACAAGACTGCTAGACTGCATGGGGGCCGGAGCCACAGGGACCAGGATTGGAGGATTAGGTAAATGTGGGGTCAATTCACTAAGAGGTGAATAATGGGTAATAAAATGTGGTTCCCCGCTGACAGCTGAATGTGAAAAAAAGCCAACAATTAAAATTGTTGAAAAAAAAACTGTGTGGGACCCCCCCCATGCATGCCAGGACCTTCAGGTCTGGTATGGATTTTCAAGTGGAGTTCCACCCAGAAATAGAACTTCTGCTTATCGTATTCCTCCAGGTATTTGCTCCCATTTCCGGCGAAAGAGCACCGCACATTGTACAGCGAACTGCACTATTTCTGGCCCCTCCTTCCTCTGGAAGGCACAGAAGACAGCAGGGATCATTCAGAACGCGCACGACTCGTGCATGCGCAGTAGGGAACCAAGAGTGAAGCCAAAAGTCTTCACTGCCTGGTTCCCTTACCAGGAATGGCAGCACCAGTGAGTCGATCCAAAGATCGGCTTTGGGTGCCAACATCGTGGGCTCCCTGGACAGGTAAGTGTCCATATATTAAAAGTCTGCAGCTACAGTAATTTTTTTTCTAAGGTGGAACTCAGCTTTAAGGGAAACCCCACGCCAATTTTTTTTTTCAAAATCCGTACGAGACCCTTATCCTGGCATGCAGCCCAGCAGGTCAGGAAAGGGGGGGACGATTGAGCAGCCCCCCTCCTGAACTATACCAGGCCACATGCCCTCAACATGGGGGGGGGGTGGGTGCTTTGGGGGATTTACATCGGGGATACTATTTTTTTATTTTTTTAGTAAAGGAATTGTCAAAAATTGTGTGTGTGTTTTTATTACTTTGTGACACTTTTTTGGTGAATGGGAAGTGGTACTATGTACCTGATACTCATTCACATGGGGCGGGGGGTGGGATCTGGGACCCTCCCCATGCTTTTTTTTTTTTTTTAAAGTTTAATTGTCCCCTTTTTATTTTCCAATCGGCTGTCAGTGGGGAACCCGCTGACAGCTGATGAGTCATCAGTTGTTAAGGACATGGCGGATGGCTTCCCGGCTCGCTCCTTAGCAACCAACTATTTAACAAAAAACAGCCTGTGATATTATTATTATACAGGATTTATCATTTATATAGCGCCAACAGTTTGCGCAGTGCTTTACAACATCAGGGAAGACAGTACAGTTACAATACAATTCAATACAGGAGGGATCAGAGGGCCCTGCTCGTTAGATCTGGTGATACTGCATGTGATACCTCCAGCTTAACTCTGATAATTTTCGCATGCTTTTTTACTCTCTGGTCAGTTTGTGAATCGGAATTAAGAGCTTTTTATGCGATATTTACCGGCACATTTTTTTTTCGGTAAATACCGCATATTCATTATTTTTTTGTGAATTTGACTTAATTTACCGCATGCAGTAATTTATGCAAATTAGTAATATGATTCCCCTATCGCAAATGGTAAAGCTTTGTGAATTGACCCCTGTATCTCTGTTTTTCAATCCCCTAAACAAAAATAAGCAGGTAACTTGTCCAGTGCTGGCACAGCCCAATTGCATGGGAAAGCATTTTTTTTTGCCTGGAGTTGTGCCTTAACTAATATGCAAAATGAGAAATCTTTAAAGTTTTCACCATTTCAGAAAAAATTAAAAGGTGAACTATTATCGTAACCCTCCCCACCCCACCCTGCTGTACTTACTACCACAGGCTGTCAGTGCCCATGCATCCTGTGTAGTGACCAGGGATTTGAAATTCCTGCTTTTTTCCCTCTTCTTTCTGCAGCGCTTCTGGAACTGATCAGAATGATTTTGATTGGTCAGCACCAGCACTGAGCATCACTCTGATCCATCCTGGAAGCACTGCAGAGAGAAAAGGGAGATTTCAAATCCCTGGACTGCTACACGGGTTGTGTTGGCACTGACAGCTTGGCATAAACAGAGGTAAGTACAGTGGGGGCCAGAGGGTGGGGTGGGTGTATGGTGTTAGTTTTCATTTTTTTTCAAAAGGTTAACTAACCCTTTAATGGCTTGTTATTGGTAATTAGGAATGTGATTCAGGTCAAGGTCTACCATTGGGCTTGAATTCTGCCTGTTTGAGGATTGTGGTCCTGGTGAATAATCTGGGATTTCACCAAACTCAATGCTTTCTAACAATAATGCAGTGCAAGGATGTTTGAATTTTGGTCAGCCAGCTTAGGGGAGCCAATAATGGAGGCTTTGTTATGAGTCCTCACTATAAAAAGGGGGCACAGAGCAACCGTTAATGTATTGTAAACTGCTGTAGGGAAGGATAGGGAGAGCTGATAAACTACATAGGGAAAGATTAGGGTCAGTTAGAAAATAGTACTTTTATTCTGATTGTTCTCTTTGGGCAATCAACTCATAATCAATCTACAGTATTTGTTTTTTTTAAATTTGTTGTTATTATTGTGGGTTTACTTATCTTTGATTTTTATTTTGTGTTTGACTCACATTTAGCTGTTGTCTTGTCCATAGCAGCCTTTCTTTTCTACACAGGTGTCATAAACCAGATGTGACCAGAACTGCGTGACTGCGACAGAGCGAACCAGACATAAATAGGTGAAAGTAAGTAAGTTTATTAAAGTAAATGCATATAAATGTGAACACACCACCAACACAAACAGAGTGAACAAACTGAACAACCAAACAGTGATAATAAACCAACCAGCATATATAGCAAAAGGGAGTACCAGAATCATAGTCAAGCCAGGCCAGGGTCATAAACAGTAGATCAGCAGATGGGGAGCCAAGAGTAAACAGACAGGAAAACAACATGGAAGGAATCAGGCTGCAGGGCAAGGATCCAGGGATACAGAAACAGATACAAACAGGTTAAGGATCAGGTTCAGGATCAGGCTGACAGATAAACAGGATGCAGGTCAGGGCACAAGGCAAATACCAGGGCAAGGTGTGTGTGCATTTGCCGGGTATTTATACTATTAGCTGCTATCAAAGTCAGGTGATGCCTGATTGCAGAAGGTAATACCTGCTCCACACTGCCAGGATCCATCCGCTGGTGGACGCCAGTACTGAGGCCCAAATATGACATAATACCAGCAGGGAAAAGCTCTTCTGACAGTTCTAAACTGCCAGGAGACACCTGCTGGTGGACCTCAGTACTGCACGCCAAATGATAGATATAATCAGTGGAGGGAACCTTTCCTGACAGTACTCCCCATCGAAGGAGCGACCTCCGGACGCTCCAACTAGCTGTTGCTGAGGAAAGTCCATGGCATCAAGCCGGGCAGCGGGCAAAGTCACATCAGGTTGGGCAATAAGTAAGTCAAGCTGGGTAGCAGGCACAGGAACCTCAAGCTGAGTAGCAGGCACATCAAGCTGAGCATCAGGCACATCGAACTGAGCAACAGGCACATCAGGCTGGGCAGCTGGCACGGGCACATCAAGCGAGGCCGCAGGCACAGGCACATCAAGTGGGGCAGCAGGCACATCAAGCGGGGCAGCAGGCACATCAAGTGGGGCAGTGGGGCAGCAGGCACATCAAGCTCGGCAGCAGGCACATCAGGCTGAGCAGCAGGCACGGGCACTTCAAGCTGAGCACCAGGCATGGGCACTTCAAACTGGGCAGCAGGCATGGACACATCAAGTGGGGCAGCAGGCACAGGCACATCAAGCGGGGCAGCAGGCACAGGCACATCAACCTGGGCAGCAGGTACGGGCACTTCAAGCTGGGTAGCAGGCATGGGCACTTCAAGCTGGGCAGCAGACACGGGCACTTCAAGCTGGGCAGCAGATAGGAATACATCAGGCTGGGCAGCAGACAGAGGCTCATCAGGCTGGGCAGCAGACAGAGGCTAATCAGGCCAGGCAGCAGACAGAGGCTCACTCATACGGCTGGGCAGCAGACAGAGGCTCATCAGGCTGGGCAGCAGAAAGGAACACATCAGGCTGGGCAGCAGACAGGAACACATCAGGCTGGGCAGCAGGCTCCGCAGGCCGGGAAATGGGCAACGCACCCTCAGACTGGGAAACGGGCATCACAACCTCAGACTGGGAAAGACACCGAGACTTCAGGCTGGAACGCTGGCTCTGGTTCTTTGGGCTGGAATGCTGGCTCTTCAGACTGGAACGCTGGCTCTGGCTCTTCAGACTGGAACGCTGGCTCTGGCTCTTCAGACTGGAACACTGGCTCTTGCTCTTCAGACTGGAACGCTGGCTCTGGCTCTTCAGACTGGAATGCTGGCTCTGGCTCTTCAGACTGGAACGCTGGCTCTGACTCTTCAGGCTGCACGCTGGCTCTGGCTCTTCAGGCTGGAACGCTGGCTCTGGCTCTTCAGGCTGGAACGCTGGCTCTGGCTCTTCAGGTTGGGACGCTGGCTCTGGCTCTTCAGGCTGGAATGCTGGCTCTGGCTCTTCAGGCTGGAACGCTGGCTCTTCAGACTGGAAAGCTGGCTCTTCAGACTGGAACACTGGCTCTGACTCTTCAGGCTGCACGCTGGCTCTGGCTCTACAGCCTGGAATGCTGGCTCTTCAGGCTGGAACGCTGGCTCTGTCTCTTCAGGTTGGAACGCTGGCTCTGGCTCTTCAGGCTGGAACGCTGGCTCTTCAGGCTGGAACGCTGGCTCTTCAGGCTGGAACGCTGGCTCTTAAGGCTGGAACGTTGGCTCTGGCTCTTCAGGCTGGAATGCTGGTTCTGGCTCTTCAGGCTGGAACGCTAGCCCTGGCTCTTCAGGCAGGAATGCTGGCTCTGGCTCTTCAGGCAGGAACACTGGCTCTAGCTCTTCTGGCTGGAACACTGGCACCTCTGGCTGGAACACTGGCACCTCCGGCTGGAACACTGGCACCTTCGGCTGGAACTCTGGCACCTCCGGCTGGAAATCTGGCACTTCGGGCTGGAACTCTGGCACTTTGGGCTGGAACTCTGGCACTTCAGGCTGGGATACTGGCACCGGAACTTCAAGCTGGGACAGATTGGTGGGTGTGGAGGCAGATTGGGTTAATGGCAGGATCGTTTTGGTTGGGAAAAACATTCGTTTTTTCTTTGGCTTAGCCACTGAAGCTCTGTAGGTGACTGCAGGACTGTAGGTAAGGGGTGCAGCAGACTGGAAAGGAGGATTGGGATATGGCAGAGAAGAGGGAACAGTAGCTGGGGGAAGATCTTGTGGGTTTGTAGGCAGCGGAGAAGAGGCAGTTGGGTTGAATGCAGGATAAGTACAAGGAGCAGAGACCGGATATGCATATTTGGTTGGGAGCAGTGAATACTGGTCTGCAACTGAGGTTGACATGGCTGATGGGGAAACATACATTTGGGTAGGCTGGTGTCTGATGGCAGAGGTGGTTTGTTTGGCTGGGGCTGATTGCACCAAGTCTGACCATGCTGAAAGTATAGGTTCCCCTGTCTAACAAAAGACTGAGCAGACACAATGCATTCAGCAATCACCTGTGGGGAACAGTCTGAGTAGTGCTCACAAAAATCGGCGGGATCGTCTTCAAAAAGCCACACTAGGGATTCACATTAAAAGGAGGAGTGAAATCATCATGGCCTTCTGGAATACAGGGCAGGGCCAGCTCAGTACAGATCTTGATCAAAGGCTGCACCTCCCCAAACAATATATAAAACAGACAGGGAAACAAGATTGAAGGAATCAGGCTGCAGGGCAAGGATTCAGGGATACAGGAACAGATACGAACAGGTACAGGATACAGGATTTAGGGTTCAGGTTCAGGATCAGGATCGAGTACAGGATCAGGATCAGGATTAGGCTAACAGATATACAGGCTGCAGGTCAGGGCACAAGGAAAATACCAGGGCAAGGTGTGTGTGCACTTGCCAGGTATTTATACTATTAGCTGCTATCAAAGTAAGGTGATGCCTGATTGCAGAAGGTAATACCTGCTCCACACTGCCAGGATCCATCCGCTGGTGGATGCCAGTACTGCGGCCCAAAGATGACATAATACCAGCAGGGAAAAGCTCTTCTGACAGTTCCAAACTGCCAGGAGACACCTGCTGGTGGACCTCAGTGCTGCACGCCAAATAATATATATTACCAGCGGAGGGAACCTTTCCTGACAACAGGTTTCATTAACCACTTAAGGACCGCCTCACGCCGATGTACGTCGGCAAGGCGGCACGGGCAGGCAAAATCACGTACATACACGTGATTTGCCTCCCGCGGGTGGGGGGGTCCGATCGGACCCCCCCCCGGTGCCCGAGGCGGTCCTCTTTTGTCCCCCGGCGATCGGAGGTGAGGGGGAGGCCATCCGTTCGTGGCCCCGCCCTCGCGATCGCCGTCGGCCAATGGGAACATTCCTTTGCTGCTGTATGCTAAACAGCAGCAAAGGAAATGATGTCATCTCTCCTCGGCTAGGTATTTTCCGTTCCGGCGCCGAGGAGAGAAGACATCTATGTGAGTGTAAAACACAAACACACACAGTAGAACATGCCAGGCACACAAAACACCCCGATCCCCCCCCGATCGCCCCCCGATCACCCCCCCGTTACAAACTGACACCAAGCAGTTTTTTTTTTTTTCCTGATTACTGCATGGTGTCAGTTTGTGACAGTTACAGTGTTAGGACAGTTAGGGTTAGCCCCCTTTAGGTCTAGGATACCCCCCTAACCACCCCTAATAAAGTTTTAACCCCTTTAACCCCTTGATCACCCCCCCTTGATCGCCAGTGTCATTTTTCTGATCGCTGTATTAGTGTCGCTGGTGACACTAGTTAGGGAGGTAAATATTTAGGTTCGCCGTCAGCGTTTTATAGCGTCAGGAACCCCCATATACTACCTAATAAAGGTTTTAACCCCTTGATTGCCCCCTAGTTAACCCTTTTACCACTGATCACCGTATAAGTGTTACGGGTGACGCTGGTTAGTTCGTTCATTTTTTATAGTGTCAGGGCACCCACCGTACATTACCGAATAAAGGTTTAGCCCCCTGATCGCCCGGCGGTGATATGCGTCGCCCCAGGCAGCGTCAGATTAGCGCCAGTACCGCTAACACCCACGCACGCAGCATACGCCTCCCTTAGTGGTATAGTATCTGAACGGATCAATATCTGATCCGATCAGATCTATACTAGCGTCCCCAGCAGTTTAGGGTTCCCAAAAACTAAGTGTTAGCGGGATCAGCCCAGATACTAGCTAGCACCTGCGTTTTGTCCCTCCGCCCGGCCCAGCCCAGCTCACCCAAGTGCAGTATCGATCGATCACTGACACTTACAAAACACTAAACGCATAACTGCAGCGTTTGCGGAGTCAGGCCTGATCCCTGCGATCGCTAACAGTTTTTTTGGTAGCATTTTGGTGAACTGGCAAGCACCAGCCCCAGGCAGCGTCAGGTTAGCGCCAGTACCGCTAACACCCACGCACGCACCGTACACCTCCCTTAGTGGTATAGTATCTGAACGGATCAATATCTGATCCGATCAGATCTATACTAGCGTCCCTAGCAGTTTAGGGTTCCCAAAAACGCAGTGTTAGCGGGATCAGCCCAGATACCTGCTAGCACCTGCGTTTTGCCCCTCCGCCCGGCCCAGCCCAGCCCACCCAAGTGCAGTATCAATCGATCACTGTCACTTACAAAACACTAAACGCATAACTGCAGCGTTCGCAGAGTCAGGCCTGATCCCTGCGATCGCTAACAGTTTTTTTGGTAGCATTTTGGTGAACTGGCAAGCACCAGCCCCAAGCAGCGTCAGGTTAGCGCCAGTACCACTAACACCTACGCACGCAGCATACACCTCCCTTAGTGGTATAGTATCTGAACGGATCAATATCTGATCCGATCAGATCTATACTAGCGTCCCCAGCAGTTTAGGGTTCCCAAAAACGCAGTGTTAGCGGGATCAGCCCAGACACCTGCTAGCACCTGCGTTTTGCCCCTCCGCCCGGCCCAGCCCAGCCCACCCAAGTGCAGTATCAATCGATCACTGACACTTACAAAACACTAAACGCATAACTGCAGCGTTCGCAGAGTCAGGCCTGATCCCTGCGATCGCTAACAGTTTTTTTGGTAGCATTTTGGGGAACTGGCAAGCACCAGCGGCCTAGTACACCCCGGTCGTAGTCAAACCCGCACTGCAGTAACACTTGGTGACGTGGCGAGTCCCATAAGTGCAGTTCAAGCTGGTGAGGTGGCAAGCACAAGTAGTGTCCCGCTGCCACCAAAAAGACAAACACAGGCCCGTCATGCCCATAATGCCCTTCCTGCTGCATTCGCCAATCCTAATTGGGAACCCACCACTTCTGCAGCGCCCGTACTTCCCCCGTTCACATCCCCAACCAAATGCAGTCGGCTGCATGAGAGGCATTTTCTTTATGTCCTCCCGAGTACCCCTACCCAACGAACCCCCCAAAAAAAGATGTTGTGTCTGCAGCAAGCACGGATATTATTGTCCCTCCTGTCCTGACAATCCTGATCTTTGCATTGGTGAATGTTTTGAACGCTACCATTCACTAGTTGAGTATTAACGTAGGGTACAGCACTGCACAGACTAGGCAAACTTTCACAGGGTCTCCCAAGATGCCATCGCATTTTGAGAGACCCGAACCTGGAACTGGTTACAGTTATAAAAGTTAGTTACAAAAAAAGTGTAAAAAAAAAAAAAAAAGAAATATATAAAATAAAAAAAAATAGTTGTCGTTTTATTGTTCTCTCTCTCTCTATTCTCTCTCTCTATTGTTCTGCTGCTTTTTTATACTTTACCGTTTACTGTGCTTTATTGTTAACCATTTTTTTGTCTTCAGGTACGCCATTCACGACTTCGAGTGGTTATACCAGAATGATGCCTGCAGGTTTAGGTATCATCTTGGTATCATTCTTTTCAGCCAGCGGTCAGCTTTCATGTAAAAGCAATCCTAGCGGCTAATTAGCCTCTAGACTGCTTTTACAAGCCGTGGGAGGGAATGCCCCCCCCACCGTCTTCTGTGTTTTTCTCTGGCTCTCCTGTCTCAACAGGGAACCTGAGAATGCAGCCGGTGATTCAGCCAGCTGACCATAGAGCTGATCAGAGACCAGAGTGGCTCCAAACATCTCTATGGCCTAAGAAACCGGAAGCTACGAGCATTTTATGACTTAGATTTCGCCGGATATAAATAGCGCCATTGGGAAATTGGGGAAGCATTTTATCACACCGATCTTGGTGTGGTCAGATGCTTTGAGGGCAGAGGAGAGATCTAGGGTCTAATAGACCCCAATTTTTTCAAAAAAGAGTACCTGTCACTACCTATTGCTATCATAGGGGATATTTACATTCCCCGAGATAACAATAAAAATGATTAAAAAAAAAAAATGAAAGGAACAGTTTAAAAATAAGATAAAAAAGCAAAAAAAAAAAAAGAAAAAAAAAAAAGCACCCCTGTCGCCCCCTGCTCTCGCGCTAAGGCGAACGAAAGCGGCGGTCTGTCGTCAAACGTAAACAGCAATTGCACCATGCATGTGAGGTATCACCGCGAAGGTCAGATCGAGGGCAGTAATTTTTGCAGTAGACCCCCTCTGTAAATCTAAAGTGTTAACCTGTAAAGGCTTTTAAAGGCTTTTAAAAATGTATTTATTTTGTTGCCACTGCACGTTTGTGTGCAATTGTAAAGCATGCCATGTTTGGTATCCATGTACTCGGCCTAAGATCATCTTTTTTATTTCATCAAACATTTGGGCAATATAGTGTGTTTTAGTGCATTAAGATTTAAAAAAGTGTGTTTTTTCCCCAAAAAATGCGTTTGAAAAATCGCTGCGCAAATACTGTGTGAAAAAAAAATGAAACACCCACCATTTTAATCTGTAGGGCATTTGCTTTAAAAAAATATATAATGTTTGGGGGTTCAAAGTAATTTTCTTGCAAAAAAAAAAACTTTTTCATGTAAACAAAAAGTATCAGAAAGGGCTTTGTCTTCAAGTGGTTAGAAGAGTGGGTGATGTGTGACATAAGCTTCTAAATGTTGTGCATAAAATGCCAGGACAGTTCAAAACTCCCCCAAATGACCCCATTTTGGAAAGTAGACACCCCAAGCTATTTGCTGAGAGGCATGTCGAGTCCATGGAATATTTTATATTGCGACACAAGTTGCGGGAAAGAGACAATTTTTTTTTTTTTTGCACAAAGTTGTCACTAAATGATATATTGCTCAAACATGCCATGGGAATATGTGAAATTACACCCCAAAATACATTCTGCTGCTTCTCCTGAGTACGGGGATACCACATGTGTGAGACTTTTTGGGAGCCTAGCCGCGTACGGGACCCCGAAAACCAAGCACCGCCTTCAGGCTTTCTAAGGGCGTGAATTTTTTATTTCACTCTTCACTGCCTATCACAGTTTCGGAGGCCATGGAATGCCCAGGTGGCACAAAACCCCCCCAAATGACCCCATTTTGGAAAGTAGACACACAAAGCTATTTGCTGAGAGGTATAGTGAGTATTTTGCAGACCTCACTTTTTGTCACAAAGTTTTGAAAATTGAAAAAAGAAAAAAAAATGTTTTTTCTTGTCTATCTTCATTTTCAAAAACAAATGAGAGCTGCAAAATACTCACCATGTCTCTCAGCAAATAGCTTGGGGTGTCTACTTTCCAAAATGGGGTCATTTGGGGGGGTTTGTGCCACCTGGGCATTCCATGGCCTCCGAAACTGTGATAGGCAGTGAAGAGTGAAATCAAAAATTTACACCCTTAGAAATCCTGAAGGTGGTGATTGGTTTTCGGGGCCCCGTACGCGGCTAGGCTCCCAAAAAGTCCCACACATGTGGTATCCCCATACTCAGGAGAAGCAGCTGAATGTATTTTGGGGTGCAATTCCACATAGGCCCATGGCCTGTGTGAGCAATATATCATTTAGTGACAACTTTTTGTAAATATTTTTTTTTTGTCATTATTCAATCACTTGGGACAAAAAAAATAAATATTCCATGGGTTCAACATGCCTCTTAGCAATTTCCTTGGGGTGTCTACTTTCCAAAATGGGGTCATTTGGGGGGGGGGGTTTGTACTGCCCTGCCATTTTAGCACCTCAAGAAATGACATAAGCAGTCATAAACTAAAAGTTGTGTAAATTCCAGAAAATGTACCCTAGTTTGTAGACGCTATAACTTTTGCGCAAACCAATAAATATACGCTTATTGACATTTTTTTACCAAAGACATGTGGCCGAATACATTTTGGCCTAAATGTATGACTAAAATTGAGTTTATTGGATTTTTTTATAACAAAAAGTAGAAAATATCATTTTTTTTCAAAATGTTCGGTCTTTTTCCATTTATAGCGCAAAAAATAAAACCTGCAGAGGTGATCAAATACCATCAAAAGAAAGCTCTATTTGTGGGAAGAAAAGGACGCAAATTTCGTTTGGGTACAGCATTGCATGACCGCGCAATTAGCAGTTAAAGCGACGCAGTGCCAAATTGGAAAAAGACCTCTGGTCCTTAGGCAGCATAATGGTCCGGGGCTCAAGTGGTTAAAAAAGGCTATTGCTTCAGAGTGCAGCATTAGGGAGTTATATTTATTTTGGAGATATATTGGTTTTTATTCTGTGTTGATAGGGTCTTTATTTTAAATTTTTTTTTCTTCCCTTAACCACTTCTGCTCTGGAAGGTTTTACCCACTTCCTGACCAGGCCATTTTTTTGTGATACAGCACTGCGTCGCTTTAACTGACAATTGCGCAGTTCTGCGATGCTGTACCCAAATAAAATGAATGTGCTTTTTTTACTCACAAATAGAACTTTCTTTTGGTGGTATTTGATTGCCTCTGCGCTTTTTATTTTTTGTGCTATAAACAAAAAAAGACAAACAATTTTGAAAAAAAAACAATATTTTTTACTTTCTGCTATAAAACTTTTCCAAAGGAAAAATATAAAAAAACAAAAATTCGTTATCAATTTAGGCATCTATATATTCTTCTACATATTTATTATAAACAAAAAAACACAACAATTTTGAAAAAAAATAACTATTTTTTACTTTCTGCTATAAAACATATCCACTAAAAAAAATTCAAAAATCAAATTTCTTCCTTAATTTAGGCCAATATGTATTCTGCTACATGTTTTTGGTAAAACAAATCCCAATAAGCGTATATTGATAGGTTTGTGCAAAAGTTATAGCGTCTACGAACTACAGGATAGATTTAGGGACTTTTTTTATTTATTTTTATTTTTTTACTGGTAATGGCAGTGGTCTGTGATTTTTAGCGGACTGTGACATTGCAGCGGACAAATCTGACACTTTTTGGGGACTAGTGACACCAATACAGTGATCAGTGCTAAACTGGTTAGGCCTGTTCTCAGTTCTTTAAACTGTCCCTTTCCTGGCCAATTTTACCATGCTGTAGCCTCTGCAGTATTTTAATTCTTGTAGTAAAACCCAGCTTATGCTCTTTGTCTCTAGTAAATTAGGACTAGCCTTGCTGCTTAAAATGTTCCTGCTGCTGCTGGCCAGTTTTACACTGCTGTAGCCTCTGCAGTATCTTAAAGTGGTTGTAAACCCATTTAAAAAAAAAAAGCCTGCAAGACAAAGACATAATGAGCTAGTATGCGTAGCATACTAGCTCATTATGAATTACTTACCTGAGATCGAAGCCCCCGCAGCGGTCCTCGTTCACCGCTCCGGCAGGGTTACTTCCAGGTATTGCGGCTCCAGCGCTGTGATTGGCTGGAGCAGCGATGACGTCACTCCTGTGCATGTGGGCGGGAGCCGCCGGTAACAACACAGTACAACTGAAGCAACGGCGCGTACATGCCATTGCTTCAGTTTGCTTAAGTGTGCATGTGCTGATGACATTGGCACATGCAAATACAGGGATATCTCCTAAACCGTGCAGGAGATATCCAGTGTAGCTACAGGTAAGCCTAATTATAGGTTTGCCTGTAGTATAAAGTGGTTGTAAAGGGTTTACAACCACTTTAATTTTTGTAGTGACACCCCTACCTGTACTCTTTGTCTCTAGCAAATTTGGGCTTAAAATTTCTATTTAAAAACTATTCAGCCATACTTCTCTTGTGGGTCACAGGAGTGCACTTACTTTTGCTCCCCTGCAACCCAGTATCAGCTGAGAGTGGGCTGAAGTAGCAGAGCCATTCCAGGCTCTCGAAGGACCCAGACAATATTATTGAGATCCACCCAGCTACCTGATTGACAGCTGGTGTGCAGCTAAGAGACAGATGCTTCCATCTGGAGGAGCAGAGCAGACCAAGAACTGAGCAATCAGCGGTCATGTGATTGCTCAGTTCTCACTCTTAGAGCTGACAATGGACAGCTGCAGCATCACACTGTGTTACAATTTTTTGGTGTTGGATGCTAGTTCTTTCTGGATTGCTTAAAAAGGGATCCAGTTGTTGCTAAGTATGTCAGCTGTGTATGCTTATTAACATGGTGTCACTGTCAGTGAGCAGGTCAGATCTTTTTTGTTGTTGTATTATTTAAAGTAACAATACATTTACTTAATGGTCCTGTAAGCTTTTTTCAAGAAATGGTTTCTTACTGTGTTTTTCTGCCTCTTTGTCATGTCCTCTATGGGCTTCTGAACCTCTCTTTTTCTCCTTCATGTCAATTTGTTTGGAACAAGCAGTGAACATGAGTTGTAGTCATCTGCACTGCTCACTATAAATCCCATAGTCTATAGTCCATAGCCCTAGTCCAGCTCAGGATTGAGCAAAGGAGGATGGCTACAAGTCTACATGCAATGGGACCATGAAGAATGAACATAGGCACCCTCTAACAGAAAGTCAGATTACAGCAGTAAAAAGGAATTTTGAGGTTTGGAGGAAGAGAACTATTTTTATTTTCCAATATAATGACAAAAGTAAAGCACCAAATACTAGACATGTGCAGAATGGAAATTTTTTTTTGTTTCATTTCGGATACATTTGTTATTTTATTAATTTAGTTTCATTATGGAATTCGTTTAGTTTGATTTCGGAACTCGTTTAGTTTAGTTTTCCTTAAATTTTTTAGTGCATTAATTTTCTAATGAATTCCAACTTTTCGGAATGATTAGAATTTGGATTGGTCGGAAAACGTTTAACCGATTAAAATTCTGTGTGAACAATAGCTGGTTGTTAAACAGCAGGCCGGGAAGCTTGCACCTGCGTCCTTAACAGCCATGACTCATCATCTGTCAGCTGGCTTCCCCACTGACAGATGAATGTAAAGAAAAGAATGCCGACATTGCACATTTAACAAAAATGGTGTGTCCCCCCGAAGTAGATCCATCGTCAATCACGCGCCTGCCGAAAACCCCCAGATGGGCCGAAGGTCCTGGTATAGACTGGGGGGGCCACGCCGTTTTTTAAAAACGTTTTTCTATTGCAATGCCGGCATTCTTTTCTTTACATTCATCTGTCAGTGGGGAAGCCAGCTGACAGAGGAGTCATAGTTGTTAAGGACGTGGATGGCCAGCTTCACGGCCCGCTGCTTAACAAGCAACTATTCTTCACACCAAATTCGAATCGTCAATCGTTTTTCGACTGATCTGAATTCTAATCGTTCTGAAAAGTTGGAATTTGCTAGAAAACGAATAACTAAATTCATTACTATTCTTTACTATTTCATTCGGAGATTTGGATACATCTGAATCTCTGAATAACCAAAAATTAATCAGAATTTGTATTCGGATTGAAACGAATTGCACAAGTCTACCAGATACTGTATAGAAACATACATCAAGAATAGCCATAATAAATGCAACATCAATGCAGATCTCCTCAGCAGTACTATTAAAGAATAAGGCGCAGTTCACAATGCTGTGACTTCAAAGTCATGCAACTTTGAAGCCGAAATCCCAGCGCGACTTCAGCACGACTTGTATGCGACTTCTTTAACAGAAGTCAAACATCCAGTGATTTTGCATAGAAAGCCGTTATAGTATGGTGCACTGACGCACCAGTGCCATGTGAGTACCCCCGTGTGGGGAGCGTTTTCTTTTAATAAAAGTATTTTGACTATATTACACTATATAGTTTCCTTTTCATTTATATGTATGGAGCCACATTGTTTCCAGCTGGAGGAGTGCAGCAGACACTGAGACTGAGCCCAGGGGTGGCTCCAAAGCGTATTTGGACTCAGGGTAACAGTTGAGTCACACACTCTGAGGTGAGCACATTAGCTTAAGTGGGTCACGAAGGAGCACCGGAGCATGTTTTGCAGCACTCAGGATATCTTCGGCATGATGTTGGATTGTTGTCACAGCTGAACACCACCTGCACGCATTGTTTTATTATCACTGCTGGACATTATTTGCACGTACTATTTAGAGTGCTAAAGAGAACTTTTTTCATTATTTATTAATTATTAATTTATTTATTTAGACAAACAGGATACTTTATATTGAGCACTAAGCACTTTTTATGTTGATTAAGACACTATGTATGGTGTAACAAGCACTAATAAGCACTAATTTATAAGCACTTGTTTTTTCACACCTTAGTTATTTATTCAGCATTCATATTATTTGTATTTAATATTATCGCACTAGTAAGCACAGAGTTGGTTAATATTAATTTTGTTTTTGGGGTCACCCAAGTGCAGCGCATAACTTGTAAATTTATCCTATGCACGTTATATGAAGCGTGATTAGCGCATGCAGCTGGAGGTAGCACATGCAAGGCATAAGATCATTGTGGCTCACAGAATTTTCCAATTTGATTTGTGTTTGTTTTCATATACCTGTTAGCAGCCTATGGATCCATTTGCCTTCTTTGATAATAGAGAGTTAGATTTGGAGGATCTGTTCTCAGATAACAAAACAAAGGATGATGACTTAGCACATTTGTTTAGAAAACTAGGACATTGTATGGATAAAAAATGTAATGTTTGGTGGGATCAATCCACCTTGGAAAAATACTTGAAAGACAATATGATACCCAGAAAATTAAGGTGGGATATACCCATTAGTGATGGTTTACTGGGAGATGATGATGATGAATGGTATGCTTTCTTTGTTGGTAAAGGGAAAGAGGTTATGGATTTCCTGATCAAAAGGAAAAAACGGAAACTTAAAGCACTAGAGGTGCAGATAAAAGAGATTAGGGATAAGATTAATCCATTTAAGGAGACACCTGAATATAACAAATTAATGGGTGAGTTGCAGAAAAATATGCAAAAAAAGGATACAGAGAATAGGAATGTGAAGAAAAAGAAATATTGGAGAGATCTTGAAGATTACCAAAAGAAACAAGTTTTTCGCTGGCAGTCAACATTAGCCAATAGGAGTATTGTTAACCCCCAAGAGCAGACCACCACTGATAGAAATGGGGGAAATAAAACACCAATACCGCAGAACCAGCAGCATCGCCCACAGTATGATACTAAACAGCCCGTTAAGGGGTATCCTCCATATTATCAGGAGGTCAGACAGTCTAATACCCCATATGGGCAACCACAGAGAAGACCTGATTATGAGCAGCAGGAGTACCGAGGATATAATGGGAATGATGACCGATATCAACAATGTGGTCCACCACCTGAATATGACAACAGGGGTTATGGGGGATCACAGTATCACAGAAATAACAACAGAGCTCAACCACGTGGAAATCAATATGGAAAGGGCTTTCCACCAAATCGCACACCCTATCGGAGAGGGGGAAGCAACATAATTATTACAACAATGGTCATCAAAATTATGGCTACCAACAAGGAATACCATATGGTGGAGGCCAACGTCAGCCCCTTAGGGGCCCCCACAAAGGGGGGAACTTACTATTCGCCCAAACCTCAGCGTGTAAGATATGAGAAATCACCGGATCAATATGAAATACCTGTTTATAATAGTTATCAACCATTGGAGGGGATTGCAGACCATCACAATGATGAGTCTTTGAGTCTTTTCTAGGGGCAGACAGGGGGGGGCGTCCGCGATATAAGAAACCTAGAAAGAGGGGGGGAAGAGCTGTCTGAGTCATCTAAGCTGTCTAAAGGGATTAGTTAATTAGCCCATGTTAATTAGGTTTCTGGTCACAGGTGTATGTTCAGAGTAATATGAGCCGGAGGTATGCAGCTCCACTTTTAGTGTATAAAAGAGCCTGTATTTTGCAATAAAAGAGATTCCTGATTGAACTTACATACAGCCTGCCTGGTGTTTGTTCTGAGCTATCACAACTGGGTTAGAACGGCACATAGCTGTAGTTCTAATCCCGGAGCATCGGATGACCGAACAATCAGATGTTGCGATCTGCAATCTGATTCTATAGTAGCAGAGGAGTGTCGGGAGAGTGGAACCGAGCGAGCAAGGGGCTCGTTACTGAAGAGTACAACAAAAAAAGAAGATTAGGAGAAAAAGTTTACAACTTGAGTGGAGCCACACTATCCAAGGAGAAAATCTTGACCCTGGACAAGGGTATTAAGTTTGCTCCAAAAAAAGGGGCTCAATAAATTCAAAACTTTTATGTTGGATTACAAAAATTTATTAGGAAGCTCAACATTAAAAAATACTATGCCATTAATCCGATAGAAAGGGCGATTATGAACAACAGTTTCACTAATTTGAGGAACAACTCTGTATTCAACCCCACATAACCAACAATAAATATGTTGACCTATTCAAAAAACTAGTCATGAGTGAACTAGAAAGACTACCTATCAAGAAGGTGTATGAATCCATTTATCTCAGGAAGGTGTTGGAATCATTGGAAGGTAGGACTGATATAGTGATCAGGCCTGCGGATAAAGGGGGGGGGATTGTTGTCCTATCCCTTGAACAATATAAAGCAGAGATGAACAGGATATTAAATGATGAGGACACTTACCAGCCTCTAAATGCTGATCCCTCTAAATTATACAAAGAAAGATTAGAACTTATCGTGCAACAGGGTATGGAGAACAAACTTCTCAGTAAACAGGAAGCTAAATATCTGGTTTCCATGGTCAGTAAAATCCCGGTAATATATTACCTTCCTAAAATTCACAAAAATAGCGTTGAACCTCCCGGAAGACCTATAGTAAGTGGGATCGAGTCTTTAACCTCGAGATTGGGAGAATATATCGATCTCCACTTACAACCACTAGTAAGGAAAACGGATACCTACCTCAAAGATACAAAGCACACTTTACAATTATTAAAGAGATTTAACACCAATGAAGATCTTATCATGGCCGCAGGAGATGTAGCCTCGCTATACACCAATATCGATCATGAAGGAGCCCTGGATGCAGTCAAGTGGGCTCTGGAAAAAGAGGATGATTTAACGCGAGAGGACCTACACAAATTCATTTTGAAGTGTTTGGACTTTTGTCTACATCACAACTTCTTCTGGTATGATAATACATTTTATCTGCAAGTACGAGGAGTAGCTATGGGCGCCAAGTTCGCCCCGAGTGTAGCGAACCTCTATATGGCCAAGTGGGAGGCGGAACGAGGTCTGGGTGATGGATTTGGAGATATCCGGTTGTACAAAAGATTTATTGATGATCTCCTGATTATCTGGAGTGGAAATATGGAATCACTGATGGGGTTACTGGAATCAATGAACAATAATGACCGGAGTATCAAGTTAACCTGGGATATTAGTAGGGATCGGATACACTTCCTTGATCTAGAGATATTTAAAACTGTTAGTGGTATTGAAACCAAGTCCTTTTTTAAAGTTTGGATCGGAACTCATATATTCCCACATCAAGTTGTCACCATAGGCCATGGCTTGACAACATTCCCAGAGGCCAATATATGAGGATGCGGAGAAATTGTACGCGGGATGTGGATTTTGAGACCCAATCAGATAGGTTGAGTGCAATGTTCTCTGATAAAGGTTATGGTAATGAATTTCTGAAAAAAGAGAGGGATAAAGTCAGGCATCTGAATAGGGAAGATCTTTTGAGGGATAGAATTGGAACAAGGGATGATAACGAGCACATTTGTCATTTTGGACTACAATCTACAGAGTAAGGAAGTGGAAAAAATCATAAATAAATATTGGGATGTAAATAGAAAACACCGCGCTAACCAGTAAAATGAATGAAAGCTGCTGCATACAGTTTGACAAAAACAACAAAATAGGCATATGGAAAAATGCAGCGCATGTACAAATGAATATAGGTCTTTAAAATGGTGAAACAGTCAAGAAATAACGAATTGACCACAGGTGCCTTGAAACACAAACGTCCATAGATGGATGTAAATGTCCAACCGCACAGGAGGTATAAGTACTCCAAGGGGTGGTGATGGTCTGATGGTTGTCAGAAAACACCTGGCATCATACAGCGACTTCCCAACCGAGAAACCGGGTCCCAATGGGTCATTCAGAGAAAGTGCCAAAAAAAGCCTCTTACCAGATCCTGTGGATTCCCAATCTCTTGGATTGTGGTCTGTATGGATCTCGGCCGGCAACCGGATGGGTCCTCACAACGAACCGTCCTCACACCGAACCGTCCCAGCATGCATCAGAAGTTTCACAAACGGTCCCCCGAAAGGAGCAGTTGGAGGGACTGGATCTCATGCGGTAAATGTGGAAACAAAAAGAATGTGCCTCCACATGGTGCAGATAAAAAAGGGTGTTTTTATTGACAAAAACGTCCATACACAAATAAAAGCGTGATCACGGTGGATAAAAACAAATGGGCAACAAAGAGAGTGGTGTATGTACCCGACGCGTTTCGACCTAGGGGTCTTCAACAGGGGCATAGACCACTCACTCCAAGTTGCCAAATATATATAATAAAATTATTTAGAGAAGGACCAATCACAAGGGCTGAAAAAACAGGAGATTGGATTGGGTGAATACAATCGCATGACTTGCTTGAATGTCTAGACATAAAGATCATACACAATTTCTATATAAATAAATGAATGACATTAAGGTGAAGCTCAGGAGACTGTATAAAGGTCTACAAGCAGAAAAATATATCACTCTATGATCTCTCTAACAAAAATAAAGCATTTAAAGATTAAATGAAAACAGCACTCCTCTGCTGACAGTCCAGCAGAATGTACCGCCCTGTCAGCCAGAGGAGCCAATCCTCAATAAGAAGACAAAAGGTGTTAAATAAAGCTGACCAATAGGCCCCTATGTATGAGCCGGCCTCTATCCCTGAACGCCCACATGACCAGTCTGTGTAGGAAATGATGTCACGTCCGTGGGCGTGTCTGACGTCTCCCTCTCACATGACTCACTGGGCCAATCAGTGAGCAAACATCCCACTCAACTCTGCTGCACGTACAATCCGTACACCGCAGAGGGATGGGACTTAAATAAATACACCTAGCGTCCCGGCAATGCAATCCAGCAAGCAACGGACGCTGAATGAGACAAAACAGCATCTCTATGGTGTCTGTGTAAAAAAATGTGTTATGCAGCAGACCGGGACCCGATGATCCGGAAGTGTGCATAGAACTCCAGTGAGCCAGAAGTGTATTGAAAGTGGGGACAATTTCTATATAAATAAATGAATGACATTAAGGTGAAGCTCAGGAGACTGTATAAAGGTCTACAAGCAGAAAAATATAACACTCTATGATCTCTCTAACAAAAATAAAGCATTTAAAGATTAAATGAAAACAGCACTCCTCTGCTGACAGTCCGGCAGAATATACCGCCCTGTCAGCCAGAGGAGCAAATCCTCAATAAGAAGACAAAAGGTGTTAAATAAAGCTGACCAATAGGCCGCTATGTATGAGCCAGCCTCTATCCCTGAACGCCCACATGACCAGTCTGTGTAGGAAATGATGTCACGTCTGTGGGCGTGTCTGACGTCTCCCTCTCACATGACTCCCTGGGCCAATCAGAGAGCAAACATCCCACTCAACTCTGCTGTACGTACAATCCGTACACCGCAGAGGGATGGGACTTAAATAAATACACGTAGCGTCCCGGCAATGCAATCCAGCAAGCAACGGACGCTGAATGAGACAAAACACCATCTCTATGGTGTCTGTGTAAAAAAGTGTGTTATGCAGCAGACCGAGACCCGATGACCCGGAAGTGTGCATAGAACTCCAGTGAACCCGAAGTGTATTGGAAGTGGGGACACATATAGTGAAATATAATGTGTTGGGAAATGACTAGCTGAGGTGGAATCGCATAAATGTGTAAAAAAAAAAAAATACTGGAGTGACACGTGTGAATGTCTCTTAAGGTCCATGTGTGTTAGGTGGGACTGAAATAAAAAATTAAAAAATTGAAAAATTATGTGAACACAAAATCTCCAAAACGCACATTGTAAAATGTGTTAAAATGAATCTATATGTGGAGGGAATGTGTAGATTTGTAAAGTGACCCAAATATCTGATAGTTATCCCTATGATCACTTGACTGTAAAGAATCATCAGCATAGACCGAATGGGTCAATTTGGATTGGACCAATTTCAATTGGGTGAATAGATAACCCTCTAAGGTGCACCATATATAAACTGTGTACCAGCTTGTGAATATAGGTGAAAAAAAGGGAGAGGGGGAGGGGGAAAAAATGTTGGAATAATGAAAATAAAAAAATATATAAAAATGTTAATAAAGAGAGGGAGGGACATGCATAGAGATGTGGAAGGAATTTAGGATTGGTTGATAAAGGAGTTGAGGTCCCACTCCACGTTTAAACCTAACGGGAAATAGGACCTCAACTCCCATATCCAATAAGTCTCGAGGCGTGACACTCCTCGGAGGCGGGACTCACCTCTCCAATGTGGGACAAATTTGTCGATCACCTGGAATAAAGTCCCGGTAGGGTCTTTATTATGGTGTTCCAGATAATGCCGGGGTACTGTATGTTTGTCCTTGCCTTTCTTGATACCTGCCACATGTTCATTGACTCGTATAGAGAAAGGTCTGATGGTACGCCCAACATACTGTTTGTGGCAGGGGCAAGTAATGAGGTAGACAATGTATTGTGATGTACAAGTTGTGAAGTGTTTCATCTGGTAAGTGAGGGAGGTGACTGTGGATTGGAAAGTGGTACTTTTTTGTCTGCCTCGAATGTTGTGGAGGCAGACATTGCATCTACGGCAGGGGTAATAACCCTGACATTCCTGAAAAAATGAAACTCTTTTGGGGGGGTCTATTATATTCGGAGCAATCTGTCCTTGAATGGACCGTGCTCCCCTGAATACAACAGCCGCCCGTTCAGGAAGAACTGACCCCAGTAGATTATCATTTAAAAGTACCTTCCAGTGCTTTTTGAATATAGCTTTTACTTGTTTGGACTGAATGGAGTGAGTGGTAAAGAAAGCCCATTTGTGCATAGGTTCAGCTGTGGATTTGGGGCGTTCTGTCAAGGTGGATTCTCTATCAGTGGATAGTGCCCTATTGAGTTCCTCGTCTAGATGTCTGGGATCATAACCTTTTTCAATAAATCGATCTCTCAGGTCTGCTGCATAACACACTTTTTTACACAGACACCATAGAGATGGTGTTTTGTCTCATTCAGCGTCCGTTGCTTGCTGGATTGCATTGCCGGGACGCTACGTGTATTTATTTAAGTCCCATCCCTCTGCGGTGTACGGATTGTACGTACAGCAGAGTTGAGTGGGATGTTTGCTCTCTGATTGGCCCAGGGAGTCATGTGAGAGGGAGACGTCAGACACGCCCACGGACGTGACATCATTTCCTACACAGACTGGTCATGTGGGCGTTCAGGGATAGAGGCTGGCTCATACATAGCGGCCTATTGGTCAGCTTTATTTAACACCTTTTGTCTTCTTATTGAGGATTTGCTCCTCTGGCTGACAGGGCGGTATATTCTGCCGGACTGTCAGCAGAGGAGTGCTGTTTTCATTTAATCTTTAAATGCTTTATTTTTGTTAGAGAGATCATAGAGTGTTATATTTTTCTGCTTGTAGACCTTTATACAGTCTCCTGAGCTTCACCTTAATGTCATTCATTTATTTATATAGAAATTGTCCCCACTTTCAATACACTTCTGGCTCACTGGAGTTCTATGCACACTTCCGGATCATCGGGTCCCGGTCTGCTGCATAACACATTTTTTTACACAGACACCATAGAGATGCTGTTTTGTCTCATTCAGCGTCCGTTGCTTGCTGGATTGCATTGCCGGGACGCTAGGTGTATTTATTTAAGTCCCATCCCTCTGCGGTGTACGGATTGTACGTGCAGCAGAGTTGAGTGGGATGTTTGCTCTCTGATTGGCCCAGTGAGTCATGTGAGAGGGAGACGTCAGACACGCCCACGGACGTGACATCATTTCCTACACAGACTGGTCATGTGGGCGTTCAGGGATAGAGGCCGGCTCATGCATAGGGGCCTATTGGTCAGCTTTATTTAACACCTTTTGTCTTCTTATTGAGGATTGACTCCTCTGGCTGACAGGGCGGTACATTCTGCTGGACTGTCAGCAGAGGAGTGCTGTTTTCATTTAATCTTTAAATGCTTTATTTTTGTTAGAGAGATCATAGAGTGATATATTTTTCTGCTTGTAGACCTTTATACAGTCTCCTGAGCTTCACCTTAATGTCATTCATTTATTTATATAGAAATTGTGTATGATCTTTATGTCTAGACATTCAAGCAAGTCATGTGATTGTATTCACCCAATCCAATCTCCTGTTTTTTCAGCCCTTGTGATTGGTCCTTCTCTAAATAATTTTATTATATATATTTGGCAACTTGGAGTGAGTGGTCTATGCCCCTGTTGAAGACCCCTAGGTCGAAACGCGTCGGGTACATACACCACTCTCTTTGTTGCCCATTTGTTTTTATCCACCGTGATCACGCTTTTATTTGTGTATGGTCGTTTTTGTCAATAAAAACACCCTTTTTTATCTGCACCATGTGGAGGCACATTCTTTTTGTTTCCACATTTACCGCATGAGATCCAGTCCCTCCAACTGCTCCTTTCGGGGGACCGTTTGTGAAACTTCTGATGCATGCTGGGACGGTTCGGTGTGAGGACGGTTCGTTGTGAGGACCCATCCGGTTGCCGGCCGAGATCCATACAGACCACAATCCAAGAGATTGGCGATTCCTGAGCTCCCATTCCACGTCATTTGTGACAAACTGCGCATGCGATTCCCTGTCGCTGACATGGGAATCCACAGGATCTGGTAAGAGGCTTTTTTTGGCACTTTCTCTGAATGACCCATTGGGACCCGGTTTCTCGGTTGGGAAGTCGCTGTATGATGCCAGGTGTTTTCTGACAACCATCAGACCATCACCACCCCTTGGAGTACTTATACCTCCTGTGCGGTTGGACATTTACATCCATCTATGGACGTTTGTGTTTCAAGGCACCTGTGGTCAATTAGTTATTTCTTGACTGTTTCACCATTTTAAAGACCTATATTCATTTGTACATGCGCTGCATTTTTCCATATGCCTAAATATTGGGATGTATTAAAACAAGATGTACATCTTAGGGATACACTCCCCAATAAACCTAAAATTGTGTATAAAAGAGCGCCGAGTCTACGTGACAAATTGGTACATAATGTTGTAGAACTGCCCCTTTCCAGACCCAAGGTGTTCTGGGATCTAAAAGGATTTTATGGTTGTGGAAGATGTTACAGTTGCATCAGGGTTGCTACTAATACTAAAAGGGTTAAGGATTTTCAGCATCCCCACACTAACCACATATACACGATAAGGGATTTTATATCCTGCAATACAGTGGGAGTGGTATATGTGGTCAAATGCCCATGTGATTTTCTTTATATTGGGCGCACCACAAGAGCTTTAAAAGATCGTATGGAGGAACATGTGAGGAACATACGGAAAGGTTTCAATAAGCACTACCTCTCGATACATTTTAAAGAGGTGCATAACAAAAGTACAGTCGGGATGCGATTTTGGGGAATAGAGGCACCTAAGAAACATTGGAGAGGTTCAAATTATACTAGGGAGATTAGCAAGCGTGAGTTGTGGTGGATACACCAGTTAGGCTCCCTCTTCCCGGGGGGGTTGAATAAAGAATTTGACCTTAGGTGCTTCCTTAGCAATTTTTAACCCTAAGATTGAGCATTCCTGGGGGTTTTTCAGGCCTACTCATTTCCCAGCTTGAATGTTTAATTGATGCGTATCAGTCATGTATTTCTAATGTTAAGGATTATATTAATATATAGGATTTGAGCGATTGTTGGTACGTACATGAGGATTGAGCGATAGCCTTTTAATGGTCTTCTATGGTTATCATTTTATTTCCTAATTTTATATATTTTATATATTTTTATTAATATTTTCATATTTTATTCATTGTGCATCATACTGTATTAAAACATTGACTCATAATGGGGATATCTATTTACCCCACACGCTTATTCAGATCACTCTGATGAGATGCATTTTTAAAATCGCATGGACAGGGGATTCGTGGTATAATAATTTTAGTGTATTAAAATATTGATTCATAATGGGGATATCTGTTTACCCCACACGCATATTCAGATCACTCTGATGAGATGCATTTTAAAATCGCATGGACAGGGTATTTGCGGTATAATAATTTTAGTTTTGATTTTAATCCTAGATTACTGTTATTCATTATATTTTATATGTAGATATGCATTTATCTGTAGTTTTGGAGGTATGCTGTGGTATGCGCTGTGCGGGGTACCGGAGCTCTGTCCTGGAATTACACTTACAAATGAGTCTCATTCGGCTGTTATTGACAGGTAGTAAAATAACACTAGGCAAATTTTCCCCACTTACTATTTTCAGCAGTAGTTAGGGTTAATGTGATGAGATAGGCTCATTAGTCATAACAGAAGTTGTAGCCTAGCATTAGAGTGTCTGCGATCTATGGCAAAATGGCCGCGATCGCCTTATATAATCCTGTAGAGCATCTGTCTATTCATATCCCCCTGATGATGACACGTGATCCCTGTGTCGAAGACACGTAGGGGAGGGGCCAGGACGGAGAGACTGACACAGACTTTACACCAGCACTGTCCCAACACAGCATACCGCACCAAACATCCAGTGATTTTGCATAGAAAGCCGTTATAGTATGGTGCACTGACGCACCAGTGCCATGTGAGTACCCCCGTGTGGGGAGCGTTTTCTTTTAATAAAAGTATTTTGACTATATTACACTATATAGTCTCCCTTTCATTTATATGTATGGAGCCACATTGTTTCCAGCTGGAGGAGTGCAGCAGACACTGAGACTGAGCCCAGGGGTGGCTCCAAAGGGTATTTGGACTCAGGGTAACAGCTGAGTCACGCGCTCTGAGGTGAGCACATTCGCTTAAGGGGGTCACGAAGGAGCATCGGAGCATGTTTTGCAGCACTCAGGATATCTTCGGCATGATGTTGGATTGTTGTCACAGCTGAACACCACCTGCACGCATTGTTTTATTATCACTGCTGCACATTATTTGCATGCACTATTTAGAGTGCTAAAGAGAACTTTTTTCATTATTTATTATTTATTAATTTATTCATTTAGACAAGCAGGATACTTTATATTTAGCACTAAGCACTTTTTATGTTGATTAAGACACTATGTATGGTGTAACAAGCACTAATAAGCACTAATTTATGGTGTAACAAAGAACTTGTTTTTTCACACCTTGGCTATTTATTCAACATTCATATTATTTGTATTTAATATTATGGCACTAGTAAGCACAGAGTTGGTTAATATTAATTTTGTTTTTGGGGTCACCCAAGCGCAGCGCATAACTTGTAAATTTATCCTATGCTATATGAAGCGTGATTAGCGCATGCAGCTGGAGGTAACAAAAGCAAGGCATAAGATCATTGTGGCTCACAGAATTTTCCAATTTTTTAATAGCTGGTTGTTAAACAGCAGGCCGGGAAGCTGGCACCTGCGTCCTTAACAGCCATGACTCATCATCTGTCAGCTGGCTTCCCCACTGACAGATGAATGTAAAGAAGTAGATCCATCGTCAATCACGCCGCCTGCCGAAAACCCCCAGAAGGGCCGAAGGTCCTGGTATAGACTGGGGGGGGCCACGCCGTTTTTTAAAAACATTTTTCTATTGCCGGGCAATGTTGGCATTCTTTTCTTTACATTCATCTGTCAGTGGGGAAGCCAGCTGACAGAGGAGTCATAGTTGTTAAGGACGTGGGCGGCCAGCTTCACGGCCCGCTGCTTAACAAGCAACTATTCTTCACACCAAATTCAAATCGGTCAATCGTTTTTCGACTGATCTGAATTCTAATCGTTCGGAAAAGTTGGAATTTGCTAAAAAAAAAGAATAACTAAATTCATTACTATTCGTTACTATTTCATTCGGAGATTTGGATACATCTGAATCTCTGAATAACCAAAAATTAATGAGAATTTGTATTTGGACTGAAACGAATTGCACAGGTCTACCAGATACTGTATAGAAACATACATCAAGAATAGCCATAATAAATGCAACATCAATGCAGATCTCCTCAGCAGTACTATTAAAGAATAAGGCCCAGTTCACAATGCTGCGACTTCAAAGTCATGCAACTTTGAAGCCGAAATCCCAGCGCGACTTCAGCACGACTTGTATACGACTTCTTTAACAGAAGTCAATGAAAGTCGTGCCGAAGTCACACCAAAAGTAGTGCAGGAACCCTTTCTAAGCAGGAGCGACTCAAGTGACTCCTATTAGCATGGTTCCATTGCTATTAATGGGGCGCGACTTGTCATGCGACTTGTGCTCTTAAAGTCAGAGTGCATGTCACACCAGTGTGAACTGCTCCTAAAAGTTATATGCTGGAGATTTACAAACAAAAAAAAGGATAAACAAGGCATACCAGACAAAGGCACCATCATAATATATCATGTATAACAGACAAAGACACCATCAGGATGCAAAAAAAGAAAAAAAATGTTTGTCAGCAATGAGCAGTGTGAGTTACATTTTCAACAGACTGTATTCATTACATATACAGATTATGGTCTCTACTTAGTAGTACTGCACAATGTGTTTGTTTTGCTGCTCCAATCTCTCAATGCATGTCTATGGGTCAATGGTCATGTGTGATCTTACTGATTTCAGTTAGGCACCTATACTAATTTCAACAGCATGTGTATCAACAGTAATAAAACAGGGAACAATAATCAAATTCTCCAATATATAGATGACTGTCTGAAGTGCTTACTAATCTGCACATGAAAATAAAAATAAAAACCATGTGAGTAAAATATAAAGAATTTTCTTCCAACTGAATATTTAAATTAATAACTCAAAACTGGGTATATAATATTGTGCCACATGGCAGATTATTATATACATATTTTTGAATGATTGCTATAATTGTAGTACTAGAAGCTTATTTCTTTGGAGGTGAGACTGGCATAAAGTAATATTAAGCGCTTGTCGACCAACAGACGCAGTTGTACTGTGGCAACATGGCCCGGCTGCACTAATCACGGTCATGTTACGTCACTTCCTTTTTTGGCCACTAGAGATGCGCGTGTGCCGCCGGAGGAGTGTGCGCACGTACCCCCTGCTCGCCCACAGAGCTGATGTGAGTGCCCAGTAGTCGCGATCACCGCCGGGCTCCCGCGATCGCTTGGGGCACACCGAGAACTGGGATCTGTGTGTGTGAACACACAATTTCCAGTTCTCTGAGGGGAGAAGAGACAGATCGTCTGTTCATACTCCCCTACACAGTCCCCTCCCCCCTTCAGTTAGAACACACACTAGGGAACACAATTAACACCTTGATCGCTTCCTAGTGTTAACCCCTTCCCTGCCAGTGACATTTTTACAGTAATCAATGCATTTTTATAGCACTGATCGCTGTATAAATGCCGATGGTCCCAAAAATGTGTCAAAATTGTCCGACGTGTCCGCCATAATGTAGCAGTCCCGATAAAAATTACTAGTAAAAAAAAAAAATTAATGATAAAAATGCCATAAAACTATCCCCTATTTTGTAGACGCTATAACTTTTGCGCAAACCAATCAATATACACTTATTGCGATTTTTTTTTACCAAAAATATGTAGAAGAATGCATATTGGCCTAAACTGAGGAAAAAGATTGTTTTTTTTATATATTTTGGGGGATGTTTATTATAGTTTTATGGCATTTTTATCATTATTTTATTTTTTTTACTAGTAATTTCAGTGATCTGTGATTTTTATTGGGACTGCTACATTATGGCGGACACGTCGGACCATTTTGACACATTTTTGGGACCATTGGCATTTATACAGCGATCAGTGCTATAAAAATGCATTGATTACTGTAAAAATGTCACTGGCAGGGAAGGGGTTAACACTAGGAAGCGATCAAGGTGTTAATTGTGTTCCCTAGTGTGTGTTCTAACTGAAGGGGGGATGGGACTGTGTAGGGGAGTATGAACAGACGATCTGTCTCTTCTCCACTCAGAGAACTGGAAACTGTGTGTTCACACACACAGATCCCAGTTCTCGGTGTGCCCCAAGCGATTGCGGTAGCCCGGCGGTGATCGCGACTGCTGGGCACTCACATCAGCTCTGTGGGCGAGCAGGGGGTACGTGCGCGCACTCCTCCAGCGGCACGCGCGCATCTCTAGTGGCCAAAAAAGGAAGTGACGTAACATGACGGTGATTAGTGCAGCCGAGCCATGTTGCCACAGTACAACTGCGTCTGTTGGTCGACAAGCGGTTAATATTACTTTATGCCAGTCTCACCTCCAAAGAAATAAGCTTCTAGTACTACAATTATAGCAATCATCCAAAAATATGTATATAATAATCTACCATGTGGCACAATATTATATACCCAATTTTGAGTTATTAATTTAAATATTCAGTTGGAAGAAAATTCTTTATATTTTACTCACATGGTTTTTCTTTTTTCTTTCATGTGCAGATTAGTAAGCACTTTAGACAGTCATCTATATATTGGAGAATTTGATTATTGTTCCCTGTTTTATTACTGTTGATACACATGCTGTTGAAATTAGTTTAGTTGCCTAACTGAAATCAGTAAGATCACACATGACCATTGACCCATAGACATGCATTGAGAGATTGGAGCAGCAAAACAAACACATTGTGCAGTACTACTAAGTAGAGACCATAATCTGTATATGTAATGAATACATATGGCTGCACAAACAACATCAAAAGTCTTAAATATAATAATGATATTCAAGTATTTGTTTCTTTACATTGATCTGGATCAATCTATCTATCTATTTGTCTAGCTATCCATCTCTGCAAAACACATCTAATAATCCTTTAAGAAGACATTCAACTTTAGATTACACTGCAGGTAAAGTAATATATAACCATTGTGATTCTCACTTAAAGTAATAATAGCTTATTTTATGGTCCAGTTTTACAGTATTTTAGAAGCATCATCAAATAAACATTTTAAGATACTTACCAATGCTTACCTTTCTTTTACAAGTTCAATGTACCATCTGTTCCAGCAGTCACTTCCACCACCAGCTGTTCCAGCAATCTCAGAGGAAATTAGAGCCTTCGACAAACCAGTGCTTCAGCATCAAGTAAAGACAGAACGGCCTGTAAATATAGATGAGGAGGTTGCATTAATTCTGGAACTCATCCAGGAACCCCAACAGACACCACTTGCAAGGCAAAGAAAGGAGCAGCACAAAATTCTACAAAAGAAGGCGAAGATGAAGAGAGGGAGCGTGAGCAATCATATACTTTTGTAGTGCCCAGGAGATCAATCATGCAACAGCCGTAAGAAGTGTGCAGCATAATGTGGCAATCATGTTCAGGTAGAAAAGAAGCATACAAGTAAGCAAACACTTTGAATAAAGTATTGCACAGCAAAAATAAATAGAGGTCCTTAGTTTTCTTTAATAGAATACTTAATACAGTGATTAAATGGATGATAGGTACGGGTTCCTTTGAAATATTGACTTTTTTTCTATATATTTAATATCTGTGGCGGCTGGTGAAATTTTAGGATGGGGGGCGCCAGACCCTGCCCTTCCTTTTTGACTCTTCCCATTTGGTAAAATGGGTGTGGCTTCATCAAAATAGTGGGTGTGGCTCTAAGGTGGTGTGGTTAGTGTCTGAGATGAACGAGGAATGGCGGGAGGGAGAGGGAGGAAGGGAGAGAGGAAGGGAGGGAGGGACAGCAGGCCCAGATCCTACACAACAATAGAAATATGTGTATTATAGAAAGTTTAACAATCAGCAGATAAAGATACTCCAAACACCTGGTATTAGCACTTCAATCATCCCGACACCATGGTTGTTATGGTGTCAGGATGATTGAAGTGCATTATTTGTATTATTACATTGTAATATAAAATGAAATCATTCAACTCACCATAATGCAGAATCAGTGGGATCCCTGAGCGTGTCACTTGCCACATCGCCTGCCACCAGATGCCATCAGGTGCCCCCAGCGGAGTCCGTCCTTACATCAGGTGTAATTATTATTTATTTATTTTTTTGGTGACTACAGGAGGGGGAGCGGTGCCCGGGCGCCCCCTATGGACGGGCCCCCACTGTTTCATATGGATCTCAATTATATGATGTCATAAAACCCCCAAACTCTTTAGGCTTTTGTTTGTCATTGTGTACAGTATCATAAATGTTATACCTTTGCCACATGATGGAACTCAGTGACCCCCATGTTTCTCACTGATATTAGCAAATCAGGTAAAACCATGGAGATATTTACTTTGCAAAGAATTCCAGTCATGTGCAAGAACAATAAAAAAAAAATGGATTTTTTGCTCATACATAATTGGTTGACTGAAGTCAGCACATCACCTCATTCGCTATAATAAGAGATAAGAGATAAGATTTATTGTCATGGCCGGGATGGTGGACTGAGCAGACGTGCCTCACTGAGCTCTGCTGGAGAAGAATGCGTCTATCTATCCGTATCTGAGACAAACACAATTTACTTGGTCCGACAGCCTCTGCATGCCTTCAAGAACACCTGGGGGTCCGAAACGGGGCAAAAAACTAAAATTTCCTCCTGGCATTGAGGTGGAGAAGACCCCGGATCCAGACCAGCGGCCTACACCAGCGCGCCTCAGCAACATGGCGTCGCAGACGGAGCACGAGGAGGCTGCTCCACCGGGTGGCGGCTATTTCGTTGTGTCAGACAACGCTTACATCTAAAATCGAAGCTGTGCAGTTAGCTGTGGGGCTGCTGAGGCAAGACTTGGACAAAATCTGCTCCAGGATAACAGTGGTAGAGCAGCGGGTTGGAGATACGGAGGATACAGTGACCGATCATGCGGCCTCCATTAGAACACTCCAAAACAAGGTGAAAGCGTTGGAGTATCAGGCAGAGGATGCCGAGAATCGTAGTAGGAGGAAGAACCTCCGCATTGTTGGACTCCCTGAGGGGGCTGAGGGACGTAATCCTACTGCTTTCACTGAAGATCTCCTACGATCGGTACTTCCCGCGGCGCACCTATCCCCCTACTTCACGGTGGAAAGAGCTCACCGAGTACCGCCGAGGCTGGGACCAGAAGGGGCCCCTCCACATACGCTAATTCTATGCCTGCTAAATTACAGGGATAGGGATGAGCTCCTGAGAGCGGCTCGCGCAGCAGGTAACATTCCCTACCATAATGTGAAGCTTATGATGTTTCCTGACTACACGATGGAGACACAGAGGCAGCGTCGGTCCTTTGATGCGGTGAAAGCGCCCTCAGAGTCAAAGGGATCCGTTACAGTATTTTACTCCCCGCCAAGCTGCGAGTGGTGGATGGAGAAACAGTAAGGATCTTCACTAGCACCAAAGACGCCAATGCCTGGCTTGAAACACTGCCTCCATAAGACCTTTAATATGATGACCCGAGCTTCTTCCTGAACCCCTTGTTTGTCTCCAATTCTACTGCTCACTTCCTGGGCCTGCTGCAGTCATCAACAGGAATCCTGCATTGAAGAGGTACAGACGCTGTCCTGCTTTGTTTGCTCTGGGAGTTGAAATCTGAACATACAGGGATTTGGGCTCCTTAGATCCCACAATTCTAAGCCACTCTATGCTTTATCTATATTCCTCCCTGAGTTATAATATCAGATGATAGCCCAATGATGCAGTTTCCAACGAACGCCTTGACACAATTTTGATGCCGGTCTGGAACATATTATGATCGTCTCCATCAAACTTTCCTTCATGTGTTAACTCTCCAGCAACTCACGGCAGTGAGGTGTTTTTCCCCTTTTTCTTTTGGTTCTGTTTTCCTGTTCTATTTTTTTCCTCCATTTTTCATTTCTCTTTTTTTTTTGCTCTCGGGACATTCCCACTGTTTTTCTTTTTATTTGAGTGACTACACAATACAAACATTGAAATGTTCTAAATCGGGCCCAAGCTCCCGGATACCAAATTTTTTATATTTGGAACTTGCTAAGTTCGTTTGGGGTTATGTGTCCCTTGATGGTAAAGGGTACACGGGGTGGGGGGGGGAGTTGGATGACCGTTGTCATCACAAAGTTATCTGTTTTGCTCTTTATATGGTCACAAACATATATGATTGGTCTAAGTGCTCTCATTACTGTGTGCTTCACGTGGTCATCCGGAAGTGTAATATTCTCATTCCCCAATAGTTCGGTGCACCTTGGGCAGCACTGGGGGATGAGGGGCTGCACGCCCTCGGATGAGGTTCATAAAAGTCAGTATCCAGTTATCCTTTACTTATGGTTACACAGGCAGTATGGCTAATTTTACAGTGATGTCCTGGAATGTTAGGGGTCTTAACTCAGCAATCAAGCGGTCCCTAGTGCATAAATATATACGGCAGCATAACCCCAAAATATGTATCTTACAAGAAACCCACTTAATTGGAGCCAGGATAATGGGGTTAAAGAGAGCCTGGGTCTCTGTCCATTATCATGCCTCTTATTCCAATTATGCTAGAGGAGTAAGCATTCTGGTGCACAGATCTCTGTCTTTTCAATTAATAGATGTTAAAACTGATCCAGGGGGCAGGTATGTTCTAGTACATGCTTTAATTGCTGGTTCTCCATACATAATTGTGGGGATATACCTGCCTCCTCCTTCTGACATTACTTTGCTACACACACTGATGCAAATTGTTGTGCAATATGATGTTAGTAAAGTGCTGGTGGTGGGAGATTTTAATCTGGTCATGTCTGATGAATTAGATAGGCTTCGATCCTCTTCCTCTACTAATAGCGGCCTGCCTCATTGGGCATCCTCCTTTCATATGACGGATCTCTGGCGCCATTTCCACCCTTCAGATACTCAGTTCACTTGTCTATCCACTACCTTTCGGACGCTGTCTCGTATAGATATGGCCTTTGCTTCGTCTGATCTGCTTCGGGAGACGGTGTGCACGGAGATTCTCTCCCGAGGCATATCGGATCATGCTCCATTATTAGTTACGGTTCGGATGGTCCCTCCTGGGGGCCCGAGGCTGCGGCGATTATCCAAATATTGGATCATGGACCCAGAGATCCAGGAGGAGATGCCGGAGGAGCTGTGCACCTTCTGGTTGAAAAACGCAGACTCAGCTGGACCACTTATACTGTGGGACACATTTAAGGCATGGTTGAGAGGCGAGTACATCAGGAAAATTGCAAATAGGAAGAGGGTATCTGTGCAGTCTCTTGGGCAACTAGAAGAACGGGCCCGTGAACAGGAGCAATTATATGTTAGCGCCCCGAACTCAAATAATTATATCTCCTGGCAACATACCCTTAGGGAACTATCGTTGCTAAGAGTGGACCTCACTAAAAAGTCCATGTTGGCTTGTGCCCAAAGGGTGTTTGAGTACGGTGACAAAAATGGCAGACTTCTGGCCTGGTTGGCAAAGGGACAGTTTAAAACGACACATGTAGGTAGGTTGCTGGATACGGAAGGTGCACTCCTAACCACCCCTGGAGCGATTAGTAACAGATTCCTACAGTTCTACCAACGATTGTACTCCACTAGGGCAGACTACACGGCCACCGACCTCTCAGACAATTTAGACCTTGTACCATTACCTGCACTGGATTTAGACCAAAGTAAGGCCCTAGAGGAGGACATAACCCTGGAGGAGGTTCAAATGGCCATGAGCTGCATGCAGGCGGGAAAAGCCCCTGGCCCAGATGGTATCCCCATAGAGTTTTACTCACAGCAGCAGGAGCTATTGGCCCCTAAACTGACCTCCCTCCTCCTGCAGTTCTATAACCTTGGCTCCCTTCCAGAATCTATGTCTGAGGCGGTGGTGGTGCTGGTGCCCAAACCTGGTAAGGACGCTGAGGAATGTGCTTCCTATAGGCCCATATCTCTTATAAATGCAGATGCCAAATTGTTGGCCAAGATTCTGGCTCTTAGATTAGCTACAGTGATTGAAGATCTGATTCATCAAGACCAGACGGGGTTCATGCCGGGGAAGGGCACCGATTTCAATATACGTAGACTTTTTCTTAATCTTGATATGGCACACGACAATGTAGGCACTAGAGTCATTGCCTCCCTGGACGCAGAGAAAGCCTTTGACTCCGTGGAATGGGGGTATTTATGGGAGGTATTAAAAAGATTTGGCTTTGGTCCTAAATTTCTTAATTGGATAGGCTTGTTGTATAAATCGCCCAAAGCCAGGATCCGTGTAAATTACACTCTCTCTGACTATTTTCTCCTCCAGAGGGGCATGAGGCAGGGTTGCCCACTGTCGCCTAGCCTTTTTGCCTTGGCTCTTGAACCGTTAGCTGTCCTGATACGAGAGGCGGATGCTGTGCGGGGATTTAAGGTTGGCCCTCTGGAGGATAAAATCTCCTTATATGCAGATGATGCATTACTGTATTTAAACGACGCTGGACCATCGTTACAAGCAGCATTGGAGATCTTTAATGGGTTCGGGAGGTTCTCAGGGGTTAAAATAAACTGGTCCAAATCTGTCATTTTCCCAATAGACTCCCTTGCCCGTGACGAAATACCATCGACTCCGCTAATGTGGGTGGGGGAATTTAAGTACCTGGGGATCGTAGTGTCCAAGGACCTCCAGGCCTTCCGTCGTCTTAATATCCAACCCATTATTGCAAGACTAAAGGAGCATTGTTCTAAATGGAGGGAATTACCACTTAACCTATTAGGACGCATTAATATACTGAAAATGCTATACCTACCCAGACTTAACTATGTATTTCGGAATTGCCTGTGGGGCTTCCTAGCTCCCTGTTTAAGGACCTGGATGGGTGCATTGGTTCCTTTCTATGGAAGGGATCCTCCCCCAGATTGGCTAGATCGACTCTGCAGCTCCCGATCCATTGTGGGGGTCTTGCACTACCTAACCTTCTAATTTACTACTGGGCAGCAGTACTAGTTACTGTGCGATGGTGGTTTGAACAATCCAGATCAAATGCTGCCACATGCCTGGAGGCTGCTATCATAAGCTCCTTTACGGAACTGAGTAATATAGTTTATAGGGGTCCCTCGGCTTACTCCTTGCTCCCAGGACCCACCAGGACAACCCTTAAAGTATGGGCTATGGCCAGGAAGAGATTCTTGCGCCCCGACCAGTACTCCCCCTTCTCTCCACTTTGGGGGAACCCCTTCCTCTCCCACTTCAAAACCATACCAGACCCTCAACTGTGGGCCAGATATGGGATTAAGGTCCTTCAGGACGTTATCCACTTAGGGACATTGCTCTCATTTCAGGAAATAGCAGAGAAATTTGGGATCCCCAGTAGCATGATATTCAGATACTATCAGTTGAGGCATGCGGCTAGGGCTCAATTCCCCAACCCTATAAGCCTAAAACCAGACCCCATTGAAGACATGCTGGCTCAGGAAATTCTTAAGAAGAGTCTCTCCACCTTGTATCTTGCTCTACTGGAAACCGATTCACCCAAGATGCACTCATTATGGGCCAAGTGGCAGGCTGATATTCCCAGTTTAGACAGGGAGACTTGGGAAGAATGCTTTGAAGATGGGGCTAAATTACTGATTTCATCTAGAGACAGGTTGCTGCATACTAAGTTTATGCTCCGGGTATATTACACCCCACAGAAACTGCACCAGATTTACCCTAACAGATCACCAAACTGTAATAGATGTCAATCTCCAGACAGCACGTATTTGCATATGTTCTGGACCTGCCCTCCCATAACGCAGTTCTGGACAGCAATTTTTGAAAGTATTAATATCCGCCTACAATTAACACTGCCGATATCGCCTGAGCTGGCTCTCTTGGGCATCCATGAGGATAATCAGAGGCCTAGATATATGAAAATACTAATGTCGTTGTTACTGTTCTATGCCAAGAAGGAAATTCTTAAGAAGTGGGCGTCACCGTCTCCCCCTAAGGTGGAGGCGTGGGACTCCACTGTGAATGCCGTTTTGCCCCTGTATAAGATGACCTACACCAATAGGGGCTGTCCGCAGAAGTTTGATCGCATATGGCTGCCCTGGACTGAACATTTTTAATACTCCATACTGTACTGAGTGAGATATTATATGTAGTTATTATGGCATTAGCATGCGGTGGCATAGTGTCCCCCCCCCCCCCCACCGGGCAAGCAATACCTTGTAACCTGACAAACTAGAACCTAAGCACATGGAAAGCTATATATGGGTTGAATGTACTGGCTAACACAGACTTTCCTTCTTTTATCTGAATCCGCACTTTATTTTGTTTATAATGAATACTTTTGTATTTTGATCTCTTTATTTTTGGATTGTATATGAGAGCTCAATTGTAGATGTTAACTGTTAAATGATGTCTTCTCCAATAAAGACCAACCTTGTTGTTAAAAAAAAAATTCTACTCCACACATAATTCATACATCACAATTTTCAACCATGCATTTACCACATAGGATTTAATTATACTAAAAAGTGTATAATATATAGAAATATATAAAAGTATCCCCATATTATAAAGGTAGTCAAAGTACCCTCATATTAAAAAAAAACTAAGCAAGACAAAAAAAAAATAAAACTATGTAACCTCTTTCATTTCATTCCTGCATTGATAGCCTTAACAGCCCTGGGAAACGTCTCCCAGATGGCATTAATTCAAAGAAGTGTCAACCAGGATTAGTTGGTCTCTCACTATTTTTCCTGCTCTCCAGAGGAAACGAGTCTCATATATTTCTTCTAGAGAAACAAGTTCACACCCTACAATTTTCTGTGCTGTTCGAACCACTCTCCTTAGAGCATTTTTATCTGCCTGCATACAACTAGGATACCAAACTAGAATACAATACGTTAATGTACTCAATGGCAGAGCGATAGAAGGTCTCTAGCACCTTCCTTCTCAAGCCATTCTTCCTAAGGAGTCGCAAAAAATATAAACGCTGTTGCGATTTCTTAATGATGGCTTTAAAAAGGAAAGATTATTTTTGCAAAGAGAAAGTTTGCTTTGAAATTAACATGTTTTTAATAAATCAATGCCAGGATATTTAAAAGTCAGAATGTATGTCTTGAAATGTATAGTACTGTATTATTTGTGACAGTGGTGTGCCTTGTCATGGTGTCAGAAGGGTTAGGTGTCATCCAGGCTTCTCTCTTAAGCAGGTTTTGGGGCTCAGGGATGTCTGTTATTTTTTTTTTTTCAATTCTTTATTTATAGGTTCACATCAAAATTCAACATAGCATTAAGTTCGCATTGCAATCGGATAGGGAACACATTGCAATAGCCCCGTGTATATACATAGAGTATTACCCATTACTTTTTGTTGTACTAGACCTCAAGATCCACATCTTGTTCCTCTACAAAGGTTATATCCTCAGGGGCATAAAAGAGTCTGATGGTCACATATTTTTTTTATAATTTTAATGAGTCTAAGTAGGGGGGGATTAGTAAAAACAGAAAGAGGAATGTCATGGATAAACGGTTCACAGGGTAGGAAGAAAAAATAGCAGTGGGGGGGGGGGGGAACAAGTGAGAGAGGATGTCCAAAGAGAGTGTTTCATAGAGTGGGCAGACATAGTAATGAAGGGGGCTATGCAGAATTGCAAACATTCATTAGACAGTTGTCACTGTTCCCAGTAGAACCACCTAGCTTTTGTCTGGGATTTGCTGAATGTGATAATGTGGTGGGTCTGTGCGCAGACAGGCTCAAGGATTACGAAGTCTGGATGGCCAGGAGTCTGGAAAATGTATGTTTTGTTGTTATGATGCTAAAAACCCCTGTGGAGGTAAACTTGTGTGAATTTTTAAACTTTATTTTTTTGAAGAAAAGTGGGCAGGAAGCCCTCAAACGCTACATTTGAGTGAACACCCCACATATAGTTATATAGTTAGCCTGGTTGAAAGAAGACACAAAGTCCATCTAGTTCAACCAATAAAAACATACATATTATATATTATAATACAAAATATAATGTTTATATATAGTAAGAACACCAAAACTAATAAAAGCTTGCTGAATATGATAGTGAGGATTGAAACAGAACCAAGTTGGGTAAATCTATCCCTGTGATATATGAAATATCCCCTGAACATGAACCCAGACATCAACAGAGACCTGACAGAGTCTCCAAGTCTTCCCCTTTTCACCAAGGCTACACTCACTTCTCTCCGTTTTGGGGCTATGCAGGTGCATTTTCTTATAGAATCATAGGGGAGATTTACTAAAACTGGTGCATGCAGAAACTAGTGCAACTTTGCATGGTAGCCAATCAACTTCAGCTTGTTCAATTAAGCTTTGACGATAAAAAAAACCTTACTATTCTTGTTAAATGTATTTATTGAGTTTTCAGAAAGAAAGAAAGAAAAAAAAAAAGAATATAATACATGGTTACATATCACATATTTCCAGATGCTTTACAGTATAATATTATATATAGAACCATCTTACAACTGCTGTTATGCTATACACATTTTGAGTAAGGCATAGAAATAAAAGGAAACATGGAATGTTTAGACTGAATATAGTTGCCTAGTTGTAAGATGAGCAATAAAAAAGTATAATAAAGAATAAGTATCTCATGTATACAAACAGCATATTCCCTGGAAAATGTTACCAAAAAAAAGGGGGGGGGGGAAGAGAAGAAAGAGGGAAGGAAAGGGGAACCCGGGGTGACGTCCTGACTCACGGCATACATACAGTTATATTTAGTGAATATATTATATAATATATAACCTAGTGTGGTAATAACAAAGATTGGTCGAAGTCGGCAAGGAAGTAGTGTTTGACCCATGGTTGCCATATCTTACTAAATTTATCAATTTTATTGTCTTCAATAGCTGTCATCTTTGCTTGTATGAGTGCTTTATTCATTCTGTGTTTAGCTTTGTTCACGATTAGAGTTTGAGACTTCCATGCCTTGGCAATGGTTTGTTTGGCTGCAGTACTTAGTTGGATAAACAAAAGAAACTGAGTATGAGTGAGCCTGGTAAGTTTTAGGTTTAGAATAGCCATGGTGGGATCTGGAGGAATTGTGATTTCTAGGGCTTTAGAGGCCATAAGAAATATGTTCTTCCAGAATACTTTAACAATATGACATTGCCACCATATGTGATAATGTGTACCTGGCATGTCGCATCCTCTGAAGCAATTAGGAGAATATGAGGGAGCAAATTTAGCTATTCTAGCTGGTACCATGTACCATTGTGTTAAAACCTTATAATTAGTTTCTACAGCAAAACAGTTAGGAGAGGAAGTTTTGGTGGCTAACCATATATTAGACCAATCTTTATCATCCAGTTTTTGGTTAATATCTTGTGCCCATTTAATAGATAGCATGTGAGGGTAGAGTTTCTCCAGAAGTCACATTGAGTTGATGATATAATAGTGAGATACGTCCTCTGATGTGTGGGTCACTCATACAGATACGCTCAAATTGAGTAATTTGATTGAGAGTAGAACCTGTATTAAGTAATGGTTCATAAAAAATTTTAATCTGTAAATATCGAAATATTTCTTTTTTAGGTAAGCCATAAGTTTCACATAATACAGGAAAGGTATGAATATTGGATGGGGGGGATAGATTATACAAACGGGTAAGATTTACCATGGACCATGCAGAGAATGATTTTGGAAATTTCCAAGCAGGATAAAAGGCTGGATTATTGAGGAATGAAAGCAGAGGATTATGTGGAGATTTAAGATTATGTAAACACTTGAATTTATCCCAAATAGTCAAGGTATGTTTTGTTATTGGATTAGAAAGATGGACCCTATCAGCTGGGTTAAGCCATAATATATTTGCCACTGAGATAGGATCGCTGTCTACAGATTTAACAGCTACCCAAAGGGGTGTTTCAACCTTAGCGTGATATTTGGGTAGAAGAGCAATTTGCGCAGCATTGTAGTAAGAAGAAAAATTGGGTATCCCCAAACCTCCATTCAGTTTATTCAAATATAGTGTAGATTTAGATATGCGAGGTTTGGTGTTACCCCAAATAAATGACATAACTCTTCGTTGAGTAAGTCTTAGAAAGTAAGATGGTATTGGTATTGGAAGTACCCTAAATAAGTCTAAAAATTTTGGTAATATTGACATCTAAATAGCGTTAATCCTTCCCAACCAGGATAACGGAAGAGAAGCCCATTGTTTCATGAGAGCAGTAATTTGTTTCAGAAGAGGTAAGTAATTAACTGCGAAAAGATCTTTAAGGGAAGTTGTGATTTGTATTCCCAAATATGGGAGTTGTTTCGGAACCCAATTGAATGGTAAGGAAGTTTGGGCTTGTTGAAGTTCAGTTTGTGATAGAGAGATATTTAACGCATTCAATTTTGTAGGGTTGATGTATAAACCTGAAATTTGAGCGAAGTTTTCAAGTGTGAGTAATAAGTTAGGGGTAGATATATGGGGACGTGACAAAAATACAAGAATATCATCTGCGAAAAGGCATAATTTATGATGATGGCCACCTAATTCAATACCTTTGATATCAGGGGTATTCCTAATTAGTTGTGCTAAAGGTTCAATTAATAAGGCAAAAAGTAATGGGGAAAGGGGGCAGCCTTGTCTGGTACCTCTTTTGATGTCAAACATTGTTGACTTATAACCTGAATATTTAATATATGCTTTGGGATTATTGTATAAAGAGGAAACCCAGGTTAGAAAGTGATTACCAAAACCCCATTTTTGAAGAATATATTCCATGTATGGCCATGTGACAGAGTCAAATGCTTTCCTTATATCTAGAGACACAAGGCAAGCTGGGATCTGTCTAGATTTAGCTGCGTGAATAAGTAAAAGTGCATGTCTAATATTATCACCTGCCTGACGTTTTGGCATGAAGCCTGTCTGATCTTTATGAATTAGATGTCCTATAATAGAGTTCAGTCTAGTGGCCATGATTTTAGCCAATAGTTTTATATCTAGATTGAGAAGAGATATAGGACGGTAATTAGTCCAGGAGGTAGAATCAGAGTGTGGTTTGGGAATCATTGCTATAATAGAAGTAAGCGTCTCTGTTCTAAAAGAATGCCCTTCAAGGATCGAGTTGAAGGCTTTGGTTAAGACTGGTGTTAGGATGTGTGAATACTGTCTATAATAAGCTGCTGAAAAGCCATCTGGGCCCGGTCTCTTGCGTAATTTTAAGGATTTTATAGCATTCAACACTTCATTGTCAGTGATCGTGTTTTCAAGATGAACTCTCTGCAACTGGTCAAGGTTAGGAAGTGTAATATTAGAAAATAAAGCATCTACCTTGGACTTATCAAAATTAGGAGATGAGGAATATAATTTAGCCAAATTAGAACGAAATATCTTGAGAATCTTTACTGGATTACTAGTATATGCTTCTCTGGATATTTTTAGCCTTATAGGTGTTTGATTGTGTTGAGAATTCTTTAAGATCCTAGCCATAAGCGTATCGGGTTTATTTGCCTTAAGGTATTGGACATGCTGGTGTTTGCGTATGAGTTTGTCTGCTGAATCGGTCAAAAAAAGATCTAAATCCAGGCGAGCTCTTTCAAGTTTAGTGCTGTTGTTAGCATTCGGAGAGGATTGAAAAGTCTGGTAATAGTCATTAAAGGTGGATTCAAGTTTTGCAAACATAACTTTACGTTCTCTTTTGAGAATAGTAGCTTGTTGTATAAATCTACCTCTAATAACCACTTTATGGGCTTCCCATAATGTAAGAGCAGAGATATCACCTGTGTCATTAGATATTATATAATCTGATAATGCTTTTTCAAATTCAACACAGTGAGAGGGATGAGTCAGTATAGAATCGTTTATACACCAAGTGGTGTCATGTGATCTTTGAATTGTAGAAGCAATAGTAGTGATTACTGCGCAGTGGTCAGTCCACGGAAGAGGAACAATTTTGGATGAAATGATTTCTGGTAACATACTGGATGGAGTAAAGATATGATCTATTCGTGAGAAGGACTTATGTGGGTATGAATAATGAGTAAAACGTCTACTGGCAGGATTCATCTCTCGCCAAGTGTCAACTAAGCCATGTGTGTTAAGTAAGTGTTGAAAAGTCAAATTTTTAATACCTGTGTTAGGTTTTGGGGGAGAATTATCCAGAAATGGGAAAATAGTTGCATTGGAATCTCCACAAATAACAACTGTACCAGTCCCATGAGCTTCTATTACATGTAAAAGATGAGACAAGAAGGCAGTTGGGTGTTTATTAGGTGCGTAATATGAAACAATTGTAATGGGATTATCAGAAATAAATCCTGTTAGATGTATATAGCGTCCCTCAGGGTCAGATAATTGTGATACTAGATTAAACGGAGTGGAACAGTGAAAACCAATCAGAGTTCCACGCCGTTTAACGGTGGCAGAGGCTGTATAGAATTGTGGATATGAGGATGAAAGAAACTTGGGATAAATCTTATCAGTGAAATGGGTTTCCTGTAAGCAAATAATGTTAGCTTTCTTTAATGCAAAAGAGCGTAATGCTTTTGTTCGTTTATGCGGAATATTAAACCCTTGCACATTTAATGACATAACATTTATAGGGGCCATAAACCAAGTAAAGTAAACATTATATCATAGTAGATAAAGTATTTACCAAGAGCCAGGACGACCAGCTGGAGGGTCAAGGGGGAATAGAAAAAGTTAGAAAATGAAGAAGTAAGAGAGTACAAAAACAATAACCCCATTTGAAGATTAAGTATCATTAGACAAAAGCTAGAGTATAGGGTATGGGAGCATCTCAGGTGAGTATATAATACTCCCTGAGAGGATCCTGGACCACCCGCAGAGTCCCCCATAAAAAAATTAGAGGGTCCCTTTAGGTGGTAAAAAGGGCAGCAAAGAATTCCTATGGGATTAACAACACCGGAGGACCACAGGAGCTATTAGAATACTAATATAATGTTAACTAACTGATATCTTTTTTCCTTTTTTAATTTTTTTTCCCTTTCTTTATAACAAAAAAAAAGGTGGAATAAAGAGGAAAAAGAAAAAAAGGAAAAAATTCAATAAAAAAAAAAAAAATAGTTATATTTTTTCCCTTTCCTCTTCCTCCCCCAAACAATTGCCATAACTAAACCATATAGTAAGAGCTCATTTTATTCATGAGCTTGGCACTAAAAGGGAATTAACCAGCATAAAAAGCTGGGAACCTGTAGATAGTGTGAGGAAATTGTTTGAGATGGAAAGTCAGTCCATTGAGTCCACAATATTGAGAGGTGAATGTTCATAACGACCGCGCTTATTGAGATTTTGATATGATGAGGTTGCAAAACTGGGACCTGTAGCTTTATTTTGCTGTGATGATCTTGAGGTGAAACGTCTGCGAGGCTGTTTTTTTGTCGAGATTTCTTCGGCTAAACCTATTTCGATTAGGATCGATTGTAGATCTTCTGAGAAGCAACAAACGTATTTAGTTTCCAGATGTGTAAAACGAAGACAGAAAGGAAATCCCCAATGATAGACAATTTGATTGCGCTGAAGAATCTGTAAATGGGGTTTGAGTGCACGTCTCTTAGCCACCGTAAGTGGGGAAAGGTCAGTGAAAAGCTGGTAACTATGGCCCTGAAAGCTGAGGAATTCTTTGCCTCTGGCTGCTGTTAAAAGCTGTTCCTTGGTTCTGTAATAGTGCAGTTTAGTAATGATATCTCTAGGAGGGCGATTGGATTTGCGTGGAGCTAAGGCTCTATGTACTCTGTCAAATTCAAGCCTGTCAATGGGAATATCAGGTATTAATTCCTGAAACAGCGCTGTGACTGTTGTCTGCAAGTCTAGATAAGATTCAGGGATCCCCCTGATACGCAAATTCGATTGACGATCTCTATTTTCCTGATCTTCCAAACGTGACTGAAGTGTGAGATTTTCTTCCTTCAGGGTCATTATTTCAGTCATAAAATTTTGAGTGCGTGTGTCAATTTCATCAACTCTCAATTCTAGATCTGCAGTTCTCTGACCTAGTTCTCTAATTTCTCTAGTTAACATGCCTGTAATGTGGTCAGAGGTCTGCTTAAGGGCTTTCTGGAGCATATACTCAAATTGTTTGAATATTTCAGACTGTGTAGTAATTTGGGAATCTTTGTGGTCACAAACTGACTCACCCATAGAAGCCTGTGTATTCTTTCTGTGAGGCAGAGGCTGCGTCCTGTGTGGACTGCTGTGCTGTGAGGGAGAGGAGGATGCCGCCATCTCGGCCGTCAGTCTGGTCTCTTATGACCATTATTTTGGTCACTGGCTGTGTTGGGGTGAGCAGTGTCCCGTTTCTCACAAATTATAGTGGCGCTGGGACCTGTAGTCCTCTGGTTCGTAATCCTGAGGAGCGGAGCTCTAGAGAGACATTACCGCCGCCTCAGGCTGCCACGCATGCGCCCCAAACCTTACTATTCTAAACCCTTCTGTCTCACAGCCATAAAGCTTATGTACCCCTCTCTGCCTGTAGCAATCAATCCCATTTCAGAATTTGATTCATTAGTTGACACTTACACATAAAAAGCCACCAAAATCCAAAAAATATATAAACATTCCTGACTTTTTCTTTTGTCAAAAATAAAGAAAACAAAGAGAATGGATAACTTATCGAGTAACATAGTCATATCAGGGTGAAAAAGACACAATCCATTGATTTCAACATATAAAAAATGAATAAAAAGAAATTGAAAACCTGTGTTGCAGAGTATTTAGGTACTACAGGCCATACAAAAACACCCCTCTTATGAAAGATATTAAATACCAACAATTGGTATGCTGATACATTTTTTTTTTTTGTTTGCTTTTTTACTGTGTTGATACAATACAAGGGGCAAACTCATGTACTGTATATGCTGTGTATTGGTAATTCTATAAATGTCTAAAGCTACTCACATTTTTGAGGCTAAGCCCTAAGGGTTAGTTAGTGGTAAAATATTTAATTTGTCCAAATGTATGCTAAAAAACAGAACAATGATCAGTCCTTTGTATTACTCCTTACCATCTGTAGTAAAGCACTGGAGTTCCCCAAGTGGAGCAAAGTGTTATATTATCCATTGCCACTTTCCAATGTAGCATACTCACTCTTTAACCACAAGAATGTCATTTTGAATCCAGTGTTATAGTTGAGAAGTTTTGCTTCTGTGTATGCATGTGTTTTAAATCTTTAAAATTTGAATTATCAACTGTTTAAAATCTGACCTTTCAGATCCTTTTCGACATCTCAGAAAATGTTTTTCATTAGATATACTCTCTTGAAAAGGGAAAGACTGGTATAAAAATGTAAAAAGCAAAAATGTTCTAAAAAGAAAAACGATAATTGCTTCAGGGCTTAATAGGTTTGATATCTTTGTAGGTATGACAGCTGTAGAGCTACAAAAGAAAATAGTGTTTTGCATGTTCTGACAGGGATTAGTGATGGCAGGCAGCGTTGTACCTGAAAAATAATTAACACATATTATCTTTTGTTGCACCACATAATGTTTTCCAGAATTATTTCAAATAATTAAGAAAGCTATTTGAAAATGTCAATTTCTTTGTGAGATTTATTAAACTTGATTACCAACTTTAAAAGATAGACCGCATGTGTGCTAGATGAGTGCTTTGACAATTATTTTTCATTATCTAATATTTGCAATGTGCCAACATTTGTTCTGTGTACTTGCAAGAAAAAAATAAAGTAACACTAATAGTGATAACGCCATATAATCTTCAAAGGAACAGCTAAAGCACATCTCTACTTCTCTCAAAAACAACTGAAATAGGGTATGGCATTGGAATAATCAAATGTGTATATAATCTTCTCTTGCCTTTCTAGTTTCTTCAGATTTGTGCTTGCTGCCACAAGGGAATTGCAAACAATATATTCTGGCATATTGATTATACATATAGTTTCATAGTTACATGGTAGGTAAGGTTGAATAAAGACAATAGTCCATCCAGTTCAACCTGTGTAGGTGTACAGTACGTGTGTCAGTGTCAGTAATTGTTTCATGCATTAGAGAAAGAAATAGATGCAGAACCAAGGTGGTGAAGGGATAGAAATACTCCTCAGTCCCAGTCAGGGTTCAAAGGTGCACTCCACACATTTCAAAAATACATGTGTTGTTATCACCACGTGTCGCCGTCACCAAAAACAAAATGCCCGCTTACCAGATTGTCAGACCTATAGAAAAGGTCAACTGCGCCTGTGGCTGATTACCCTGCCAGGGCCTTTGGACTGCAGTAACCTCGATACACAGTGGTCCTATGGGTACTCCCTCTTGTCCTCTCACCTCCGCTATCCATGGATGTCCTACTCAAAAGAGAAGAAGGAGGCTCCAGATAGTGTAAGATCCAACGATATTTTTTTCCAAAAAGTTTTTAAAAAGAGAGAACATCTCTCTATCGCCTAAAAGAATATACCAGCCGGTACAAAAAGCATTCACCCGCACTTCCAGGACTCCATATGTCGTGATGATGTCAGCGCGTCATCCGCCTGACTAGTTTTGTCACAGATTGATGTCATCCTGGGGCACGGGAGACGGTCTGTGTCATCGCCTTAACTATACAAGCAAACAAACCAAGTCTAGTTTTGAGTCCTGATGACTCAGTACAGAAATCAAGCCTCTTATTGGCCATACAGGGCAAGCCTACCTATGAGGGTAAACTGGACACCTCTTGTGTTATATCTTTAGCTCAACTCGGCCCGATTAACACATAACGCTATTAATGTGTGAATATATAATACTACATTAGGAAAATAGGTGCAAAAAAGGGAACAAAAAAACACCAAAAATGGGGACAGCTACGAAAATCAATCCACGGATACTCCGATGCTGCCCTCTGTAGGCCACCCCACTGTTTACACCCATAGACTGACGGTTAAAGCGCAGACCTGCTTTGCCAGGACTACGTCCATTGACGTCGTCCCGTGCACGAGCGGCCTGCGCACCCCCTGCAGGGCGCGCGCGGCGCGAGCTGTGATCAGCGAGTCTGAGACTCACCTGATCACAGATCGGAGTAAGGGGTCGATCCCGACCCCTTAACGAGATCAGCTGTCAGTGAATGACAGCTGATCATGTGACATCAACAGAGCCGGTAATCGTGAGGAAAGAGAAAAAGAAAAATATCCTGGACGGCCAGGATAGTCACTGTCACAGTCACTGCATTTGGATTTTATTTCTTCATATCAATAAAGATGTCTTCTATGGTTTGCGGCCGTCCAGGATATTTTTCTTTTTCTCTTTCCTCAAGCTTGTGCAGAGCCAGCACCTGTGAGTTCCATTAGGGCGGGTGTCTTGATACGGATTTGAGAGATTGGAGCGGCAATCTTTTGCTTAGAGCCGGTAATCGGCTATTTTTTCTCCTCGCGCTGACAGTGTGAGGAGGAAAAAAAGACGATCACCGGCGGCCGTGAGAGGGACATCAGTCTCGATCACGGCGAGCGCCACCAGATCCTCAGTGCCCACCTGTGCCCTCTGCCAGTGCCACCTAGCAATAGGCAGCAGTGTCGCCTACCAGTGCCCACCAGCGCCACCCATCAGTGCCCACAGTGCCACCCATCAGTGCCCATCAGTGTCACCTACCAGTGCCCATCAGTGCCGCCCATCAGTGCCCATCAGTGCCCATCAGTGCCGTCATCAGTGTCACCTATCAGTGGTACCTATCAGTGCCCATCAGTGCCACCCATCCGTGCCACCCATCCGTGCCACCCATCAGTGCCACCCATCAGGGCCCATCAGTGGCCATCAGTGCCGCCTTATCTGTGCCCATCAGTGCCGCCTTAACTGTACCTATCAGTGCTGCCTTAAATGTGCCTATCCGTGCCCATCAGTGCAGCCTATCAGTGCCCACCAGTGCCGCCTCATCAGCGCATATCAATGAAGGAGAAAAATTACCTGTTTGCAAAATTTTATAACAAACTATGAAACATGATTTTTTTTTTCAAAATTTTCCATATTTTTTGTTTGTTTAGCAAAAAATAAAAATCCCAGCTGTGATTAAATACCACCAAAAGAAAGCTCTATTTGTGGAAAAAAAATGATAAAAATTTAATTTGTGTACAGTGTTGTAGGACCGCGCAATTGTCATTCAAATTGCGTCAGCACTGAAAGCTGAAAATTGATCTGGGCAGGAGGGGGGTTTAAATGCCCAGCAAGCAAGTGGTTAATAATGCTTAAAGTGAAACAATAAAAGTGTAATATTCCTTTAAATTTTATACCTGGGGGGTGTCTATAGTATGCCTGTAAAGGGGCGCATGTTTCCCGTGTTTAGAACTAGGGATGAGCCGAACACCCCCCTGTTCGTTTCGCACCAGAACATGCGAACAGGCAAAAAATTTGTTTGAACACGCGAACACCATTAAAGTCTATGGGACTCGAACATGAATAATCAAAAGTGCTAATTTTAAAGGCTTATATGCAAGTTATTGTCATAAAAAGTGTTTGGGGACCTGGGTCCTGCCCCAGGGGACATGGATCAATGCAAAAAAAAGTTTTAAAAACTGCTGTGTTTTCAGGAGCAGTGATTTTAATAATGCTTAAAGTGAAACAATAAAAGTGTAATATTCCTTTAAATTTTGTACCTGGGGGTGTCTATAGTATGCCTGTAAAGGGGCGCATGTTTCCCGTGTTTAGAACAGTCTGACAGCAAAATGACATTTCAAAGAAAAAAAAGTCATTTAAAACTACTCGTGGCTATTAATGAATTGTCGGTCCGACAATATACATAAAAGTTCATTGATAAAAATGGCATGGGATTTCCTCACAGGGGAACCCCGAACCAAAATTTTAAAAAAAAATAGCGTGGGGGTCCCCCTCAATTCCATACTAGGCCCTTCAGGTCTGGTATGGATATTAAGGGGAACCCTGCGCCAAAATGAAAAAAAAAATGATGCGGGGGTCCCCCTCAAAATCCATACCAGACCATTCAGGACTCGTATGGATTTTAAGGGGAACCCTGCGTCAAACTGAAAAAAAAATGGCGTGGGGTCCCCCCAAAAATCCATACCAGACCCTTATCCGAGCATGCAACCTGGCAGGCCGCAGGAAATGAGGGGGGACGAGAGAGCGCCCCCCCTCCTGAACAGTACCAGGCCACATGCCATGAGGGTGCTTTGGGGTCCCCCCAAAGCACCTTGTCCCCATGTTGATGGGGACAAGGGTCTCATCCCCACAACCCTTGCCCGGTGGTTGTGGGGGTCTGCGGGTGGGGTGCTTTTCGGAATTTGGAAGCCCCCTTTAACAAGGGGACCCCCAGATCCCCCCCCGTGTGAAATTGTAAGGGGGTACAAAAGTACCCTACCATTTCACAAAAAGTGTCAAAAATGTTAAAAATGACAAGAGACAGTTTTTGACAATTCCTTCATTTAAAGTCTTCTTCTTTCCATCTTCTTTCTTCTATCTTCTTTCTTCTATCTTCCTTCGGTTTCTTCCTCCATCTTCTTCTTCCTCTGGTTCTTCCTCCGATCCTCTGCTTCTTGAAGGTTCAATTCTGTATTGAGGCCCATTGGCACAAGGGTCTTTAACCTATATATCCACCATTTTCTTTTTGAGGAGTATACGGTCAAAGTCACCTCTTCTGGTGGGTAATTTCAGGACATAAATCCCTTTTACCTTCATGCCTGCAGGATTCCCCCCATGGCATTGAGCAAAATGTTTCGCCAGGCGTTTTTCTGGATTTTTTCCCCTAATTTCTCTTAGGTGCTCGCCTATCCTCACTTTTAATGTCCTTTTCATTTTTCCCTATATACATTTTAGGGCAAGGGCAGGTGATCATATAGATCACTCTCGCTGTTAAGCAATTAATTAAGTCCCTGATTTCAAAACCTTCTTGTTTTAGGGCGTCCATAAATGTCTGTGTTCTGCCTACAAAGGGACAGATCTGACACTTATTACAGGGGAACATTCCTTTTGTCCTAGGGTAAATCGGCAGCTAATTAGAATTTTAGTTTGGACTCAGATTGTATTAGCATATCTCCTAGATTTTTGTCACGACGTGCTACCATTTTAGGAGCGGTGCCCACTATTTCCATTAGGCCAGGGCTATTTGTCAATATCCCCCAGTGTCTTTACAGGACATTGCGTACCAGATTCCATTAGGCTCCAAAAGCTGTTATTATTCTAACAGAGTCACTATTTTTTGGAAATCCCATATCCTCATTGCTGTTCTCTTTTTGTAGTAGACTTTCCCTACTTCTGCCTGCTGCCTTCTTTTTGGCTTTCCTAATTTGGCCGTGAGAGTATCCTCGTTTTCGAAATCTTTTGTACATCTCTGCTCCCTCTTTTTTGTAGTCATCTGTTTTTGTGCAATTTCTTTTAATCCTTAAGAATTGACCTACTGGGATTCAGTTTTTTAGACATTGTGGATGGTGGCTATAAGAGGGTGTTGGCTGCAATTTCCTTACGGAACGCACAGGTATATAACTGCCCCTCCTCAACTGTTATCCATAGAACTAGGAAAGAGATTTCTGTCTGGTCACATGTGTATGTCAGGTGTATATTACGCTCATTTTGATTAAGTTGATCAATGAACGTCTGTAGATCCTCTATACTGCCTTTTCATACCATTAGTACATTGTCGATGTACCTTAACCACGTATGTACGTGGTCACTGTATATCGACGAGTTGAGCACCTCCTCCTCCCAAAGTCCCAAGTGGAGGCACGCATAGGCCGGTGCCCAGGCTGCACCCATCGAGGTACCTCTGATCTGTTGATAGTTTTGTGTGGAAAACTGTAAAAAGTTGTTGAGCAAGGCAAATTCCAGAATCTCTATCAGAAACTCATTCTGTGAACCAAGTCTAGAAAGGTCTCAATTGCCTGAATTCCACAGGAGTGGGGGATCGAGGTGTAGAGTGATTCCACATCAATGCCTACCAGCCACATCTCATCCCCCACCTGTAGGTCAGTAATTTTGGCTAACACATGGTGGGTATCCTGAACAAAGGACTTCAAGTTTTTAACCATATCCTTTAGGAGGGAATCCAAGTAGCCACCAATCCTTTCAAGAGGGCCCTGGCCTGCCGAAACTATCGGTCTACCAGGTGCTCATATTCACGTGTAGTCAGGAAACCCGCCTCTCTAGCCTCCTTTAGTTTCTGATTTAATTGTCGAACAACCTCAGGGAAGGGGTTGTAGACCAATCACCTATATATATACAGTATCAGATGATCATTTAAGAGGCGTTTGGCTTCTTTTTCATAGGAGTTCTCATTTATTAGAACGACATTACCTCCCTTATCACTTCTCTTAATGATGATGTTTTTCGTTTCCCAGAGTTCTTTAAGTGCTCATCTTTCCGCATGTGTTAGATTGTCTGTGCCCATTTGTGTCCAGTCAACCCCATTTAGGTCCAATTGGACCATTTCTAAAAAAAGGTTTAGCCACCTATTCTTGGACAAGGGGGGCATTTTCTTAGATTAAATCCTTAAGTTTGCCATTCTCTTATTAGGATTTGAGGTCTCGGGGTATCCTCATTTTCCTTCAGGAGAGAATTCAGAATTTCCAAGGCTTTCTGATCCTCCACGTCTAGATGAAGTTCACCAATATTGGGGGTGTCTATCCTCTCATATAGAGATCTCAGAAAGACTTTCCGAAGGAAGAGTGCTATGTCTTTATAGACAAAAAACTCATCCATTTTGCTGAACAATAATTTTGCTGACTGGTGAGAATGACATATCTTTTTGTAACAGAGTAATATGTTCTGGGGAGAGGGAGAAATCGGACAAGATGACAATCTTCATGTCTTTTTTGTCCTCGTTCTCAAGAGGAACATTATTTTTATCTAGCATCTTTTCTGACTCCTTGTGTACGATCACTCGTTGCTTGTTTTTCTTTGTTTCATTGTTTTGTAGCTTTGATTGAGTTTTGGTTTTTGATGTTACTTTTGGAGGTGGAGTATGGTCTATGGCCTGCTCCACCCCCTCTTTCTCCAAAAATGTTACTGTCTTAGTATTCTCCTCGTCTGTGTCATTAGTAGAGTTTCTACGCCTTGATCTTGACTGTTGACATGACCCCCCTCCCCAAGATCTGCTCCATCCTCGGACGGTCAAATCAAAAACTTCGTCTTTTTTCTAAGTCAGTTATGTCCCTTATAAATTTACTCTGTTTTGTAGTTTTTAAATTGAATTGAACTCTTTCTATGTCTTTTTTAAGTATTTAATTTTGTTTTGAAAACTCTCCTGTTTCTTTTAAACCCTCTAGTCTGCATGCACTTTCCTCAATCAATTTTTTAATCTCAGCTAGCTGAATCCTTTCCTCCTCCTCTTTTAAACCCATGACAGCCAGTCCATGGTTAATACAGAGTTTCTTCCATTTTGAAGGAATCTGTCCGTGTGTAAATGTTCTGCTGGAATGATTCTGTCTCCAAGTCCTCCTGATATTATTTTATGTTCATAATTGTTGGCGCCTGATTGTGCCAAATCTTTTTTAATATAATAAATTTTGAATTTTTTATACTCTAATATGATCTACTTCTGTCGCCACAAGTAACTCTTTCCTGTTGTTCTATACCGGGTCTCTGTTTGTGATATGTGCTTTTTGGTTACGGCAACAGCACCCTACACGGTGAATGATCTATGAGTGACCACCTCACTTGCTGAAGTGGATAAATATGTGCTAAGCCTGCTCCCCTGTTTTCTTTTTGTTTAACAACCTACCTGTTTAACGACCGCTCAGACTTATGACCAGCTCTCCCGACCCGAGCGATGCACTGTACATCATTGTATTGTACAGTACAGTGCAGAATTTTTGCTGTTTATATTTTTGTTTTCTGTACTTATGCAAATTAAAATGTTATCAAGTTGGAGTTTTGTGATTAGACCATTTTTCAGAATACAGTACAGTACAGTAGTTAAGAATGCTTAAAATATTGATTACTTGTGGCTCCTCATTTAACGACCTGGTCGCTGGAAGGAAACCTTGTCGTTAAATGAGGAGAGCCTGTATTTATAAATCGCTGTCATGTCCCCTCTCAAACGTCGTTTCTCCAGCGAGAACAAATTTGGTACCTGTAGTCATTCCTTGTATTTGAGGTCCTCAAGTCCCCTTATTAATTTTGTTGCCCTTCTCTGGACTTTCTCCAGCTCCAGCGCATCCCTTCTTAGGACTGGTGACCAGAACTGGATGGAATACTCCAGATGTGGCCTAACCAGAGCTCTAGAAAGTGGCAGGATTATGGTTTTATCTCTGGAGTATATCCCCTTTTAATGCATGCTAAAATTCTGCTGGCTTTGGTAGCTGCAGCTTGACATTGTATGCTATTGCTCTGTCTGTTATCTACTAGGACCCCCAGATTTTTCCCCATCCTTGATTCCCCCAGATGTTCTCCCCCTAGTGAGTAGTTTGTGTTTATGTTTTAGCCCCCCAAGTGCATGACCTTACATTTCTCCCCATTAAACCTTATTTGCCATGTAGTTGCCCACCCCATTTTTTGTTCAGGTACTTCTGTAAAATGTCTGATGTGAAGTTATTGCCCTACTTATCTTTATGTCATCCGCAGAAATGGAGATTGAGCTATTTATCCCATCCCCTATATCATTTATGAACAAATTATACAGAATTGGTCCCAAGACAGAGCCACGGAGTACCTCACCTACCACTCCAGACCAGTCTGAGTACACTTTATTTATCACCACCCTTTGGACACACCCATGTAACCAGTTTTTTTATCCAAGAACAGACGTTATGGTCCATGCCTACAGATCTCAGATTGTAGATTAAGCATTTGTGGGAACTGTATTGAATGCTTTTGTAAAATCCAGATACACAATATCCCATCCACAGGTCTCCCCCTATCTAGATGGCAGCTCACTTCCTCATATAATGTTAACAGACTGGTCTGGCAGGACATCTACAGCAAACCTGTACATGCTGCATAGTTAGTACCATGAGGTGCAAAAGAATACCTTCAGAATTAAGATGCTTCCTTTGCAAAGTGTCATTGATAAACAGTAAAGATTACTGTATAAGCAATAGTTTTAGCTGTCGTGAATGGGTTAACCATTTATGAACAGCTTACATTTGGTTGTGATCTGTGATTGGCTACAGCTAATCACATGGTACAAGTAGCCAGGTACCATATGATTGCTGTGGGCCAATCACAGATCTCAACAGTAAGCAAGCTGTTTATGAATGAAAATTAATTCATGACAAGTTGTTTACATTGTTATCATGTGATCATTATGACCATTAATAGGGACCACATGATACCTGGTTACCGATTACCAGTAACTGTAATCTGTTGTGTGTGGTGGACACAGCGGTCACAGGAGGGGAGCTCTGCTATATAATTACTGTGGTGGGTCGGCAAGTGCTCTTGCTATAGGTGTAGGATATTTAAATATCCTAAAGCATGATAGAAAAACACCCAGAGATTGTCTAATTTGGTCCTTCATTGTTGCTAGTATGTTGCTAAGAGACTGACAACTATTACTGTTCACCCCCATCATTACAAAATAGGAAAAATTAGCTGCACACCAACATCCATCCAACAGGGTTTTTGAAAAACTGCCACCAGGACTATGACAATGGACCAAGGGGTGACAACGTTTCACACATACATTGTGCTTCTTCAAACCCCCACAATGTATGTGTGAAACGTTGTCATCCCTTGGTCCATTATCATAGTCCTGGTGGCAGTTTTTTAATAAACCTGTTGGATGGCTGTTGGTGTGCAGCTATTTTTTCCTATTTTGTCTACATGTTCATGGTTGCGAGCCGGAGCTAGCACCCAGCCCTTCCTTTCTGGTGGGTTATCATACTCACCTGAAGCAGCGATCCATTTCAGTGTTCCCACCCCCATGATCGCAGGAGCAAGCTCTTTTTTTATTCTAACCCCTCACGTACGCTTTTCTCCCCTGATGCAGTTGCTCCGAGCTCAGAATTTGAGAGGTCGCTCCTGTAATGGTGGAGTGAAGAGTAACAGCTATGAGTCCTAGCCCAACATCCTAGCAACAAGGCAGGACAGGACAATTGGCTGCTCAGCTGTTCCATGGCCAGGTGTGTGTTATTCCCTCATTATCCCATTTACAAGGAGCAGATAAAAGGTCCAGAGTTAATTTCAAGTGTGCTATTTGCATTTGGAAATTGTTGCTGTCAACTCTCAATATGAGATCCAAAGAGCTGTCACTATCAGTGAAGCAAGCCATCATTAGGCTGAAAAAACAAAACAAACCCATCAGAGAGATAGCAAAAACATTAGGTGTGGCCAAATCAATGGTTTGGAACATCCTTAAAAAGAAAGAATGCACCGGTGAGCTCAGCAACACCAAAAGACCCGGAAGACCACGGAAAACAACTATGGGGGATGACCGAAGAATTCTTTCCCTGGTGAAGAAAACACCCTTCACAACAGTTGGCCAGATCAAGAACGCTCTCCAGGAGGTAGGTGTATGTGTATCAAAGTCAACAATCAAGAGAAGACTTCACCAGAGTGAATACAGAGGGTTCACCACAAGATGTAAACCATTGGTGAGCCTCATAAACAGGAAGGCCATATTAGAGTTTGCCAAACAACATCTAAAAAAGCCTTCACAGTTCTGGAACAACATCCTATGGACAGATGAGACCAAGATCAACTTGTACCAGAGTGATGGGAAGAGAAGAGTATGGAGAAGGAAAGGAACTGCTCATGATCCAAAGCATACCACCTCATCAGTAAAGCAGGGTGGTTTTAGTGTCATGGCGTGGACATGTATGGCTGCCAATGGAACTGGTTCTCTTGTATTTATTGATGATGAGACTGCTGACAAAAGCAGCAGGATGAATTCTGAAGTGTTTCAAGCAATATTATCTGCTCATATTCAGCAAAATGCTTCAGAACTCATTGGACGGCGCTTCACAGTGCAGATGGACAATGACCCAAAGTATACTGCGAAAGCAACCAAAGAGTTTTTTAAGGGAAAGAAGTGGAATGTTATGCAATGGCCAAGTCAATCACCTGACCTGAATCCGATTGAGCATGCATTTCACTTGCTGAAGACAAAACTGAAGGGAAAATGCCCCAAGAACAAGCAGGAACTGAAGACAGTTGCAGTAGAGGCCTGGCAGAGCATCACCAGGGATGAAACCCAGCGTCTGGTGATGTCTATGCGTTCCAGACTTCAGGCTGTAATTGACTGCAAAGGATTTGCAACCAAGTATTAAATAGTGAAAGTTTGATGGATGATTGTTAATCTGTCCCATTACTTTTGGTCCCTTAAAAAGTGTGAGGCACATATACAAACTGTTGTAATTCCTACACCGATCACCTGATTTGGATGTAAATACACTCAAATTAAAGCTGAAAGTCTGCAGTTAAAGCACATCTTGTTCGTTTCATTTCAAATCCATTGTGGTGGTATATAGAGCCAAAAAGATTAGAATTGTGTTGATGTCCCATTATTTATGGACCTAACTGTATGTAATTTATGCTCCTAGAATGCCTGACAACTTCAATGTTGGGCCCCTGTATGTGGCCAGGCTGCGTAAAAGTCTCACACATGTGGTATCTCCATACTCGGGAGGAGTAGTAGAATGTGTTTTGGGATGTAATTTTTGCTATATACGTGCTATGTGTTAGAAATATCTTATAAATTGACTACTATGTGTAAATTTTGATTTTGCGTTTTCATTTTTTTCCACATTTTCCATAAACTTCTGGAAAAAAATTAACCGTTCAAAAGACTCATTATGCCTCATAGATTATACTTTCGGGTGTTTGCTTTCCAAAATGGGGTCATTTTGTGGGCAATTCCATTGTCCTGGTGCTCCAGGGCCTTCAAAATTGTAATAGGTGGTTGAGAAATGAGATGTGTCATTTATGCTTGTAGAACGCCTGATGGTGTTACTTCAATGTTGGTCCTCTGTATGTGGCCAGGCTGTGTAAAAGTCTCACACATGTGGTATCACCATACTCGGGAAGAGTAGCAGAATGTATTTTGGGGTGTAATTTGTTGTATGCATATGCTGTGTGTGAGAAATAACCTGATAATATGACAATATTGTAAAAAAAAAAAAAAATCTTCATTTTGCAAAGAATTGTGGAAAAAAATTACAACTTAAAAAAACTCACCATGCTACTTACTTAATACCTTGGAATGTCTACTTTCTAAAAAGGGGGCATGGGGGGGGGGGTATTTGTACTTTCCTGACTTTTTAGTGTCTCAAGAAATGAGAAACACCTGGTGTACTGAAGGCCTGATCAGATGTGATCAATTTTCAGTGATTGGCACCATAGTTTGTAGACTCTATAACTTTCACAAAGACAAAATAATTTACACCAATTTGGGTTATTTTTACCAAAGATATGTAGCAATATAAATTTTGGCCAAAATTTATGAAGAAAAATTACTTATTAGCAGAATTGTATGACAGAAACAAAGAAAAAGTCATTTTTTTCACAAAATTTACGGTCTTTTTATTTATTTATAGCACAAAAAATAAAAAACCCACTAGTGATTAAATACCACCAAAAGAAAGCTCTATTTGTGTGAAAAGGACCCAAATTTCATATGGGTACAGTGTTGCATGACTGAGTAATTGTCATTCAATTTGTGAGAGAGCTGAAAGCTGAAAATTGGTCTGGGCAGGAAGGGGGTGTAAGTGCACTGTATTGAGGTGGTTAAAATAATACACGGTGATCCTAAAATGAACGTCCTTATTCTGGCACTTTTTATTGGGTGAAAACACTCTGTCCTTGTCTCACAATTTGCGCCTGGGTTGTAACGCTGTTATATAGGCTTTTGATGGAGACTACAAGTGGCTGTTTCAACATGTTTTATGCAGGCATGTCCCACTGTTGTCACCATCAGGTAACAACATACAGTCATCACTGAAGTACGTGTATGTACAGCTGCTGTTTATGATAAACTGTGCTTTCATAGAATGTCAAATGTCATGTCATTCAGTTGGGGCTTACATCTATGTTAAAGGACAACTTTAGTCAATAGAAACATTGTCAGTATGCTAATATCAGATCATACCGTGTCTACTCAGAAGTTTCAGATGTAGACCTCTGAAGTTACTACAACCACCTGCTACTGACTAATCACTGGCAAGTGATTTTGGGCATGATTTAAGGACAACTTTAGTCAATAGAAACATTGTCAGTATGCTAATATCAGATCATACCGTGTCTACTCAGTAGTCTCAGATGTAGACCTCTGAAGTTACTACAACCACCTGCTACTGACTAATCAATGGCAAGTGATTTTGGGCATGTCTGCCTCATGTACCTTCTATTTTGTAAGCTAACCAATGGTGTCCTGTTTATGCCTAGAATACCCTTAAATCACAGACAATCAGAACTTTGGGTTATAATGAGCTGGAACCTGATGTGTATCATCCTTTCTGCAAACCAATGGATCCAAAAGTGTAGATGCTCCAAGATGTGTGTGATCCAGCATTGCCAACCATCAGTAAATTTACTGACAGTTTGTAGAAACCTGTGATTTTTACAGCTGTCAGTAAATGTCAGTTAGAGAAAGTTTATGTCAGTAAAAATCTGTTCTGTAGGTTAGTGTTGGCTTATGTAAGAAGGAAACCTTTAACAGGTTAATGTAGCACCAGCAGCCACTTATCAAGGCAGAGTTTGGAGCCAGTTGGGATTATTTTTAAATAAAAGCAGGCTGGAGCTGGCAGTGTAGGGAGCAGGCTGACGCATTTGCTGATCCTGCTCCTCTATTTCGACTGTGGAGTGATCTCATCTGTGCTCCGCCACCTCTCTGCATAGATAGATAGTTGGAACCCAGCACTTGTCTGGTGGTAACAGCTCCTGAAGTCTGTGCCCTTGGCCCCACATGCCCCACAGCTACACCACAATCTCCTCCTGAGTAATCTATCCTGCTCTTTTGAAGCTGTGGTTCTCTATCAGGTACTGGCAAGGAGAGGGATTTGGAGGTGGGAGTGGTGCACTATACTGGGGGAGGGGTGGTTTAGGGGAAAAGGGGGCACCATTGTACAATACACTCTGTATGTGCCCCACCCATGAAACCTGCATTCTGTATGTAGCGCACACCTGAAGTCTGCATTCTGTACGTAATGCAAACTCTTGGTATTTAATGCCCCTTTAAGAAGCTCCTACTGTTAGTGCAGGAGGGGATACAGCTGCTTCCTGAAAGTGTTTTTTTCCCGTCCGAATGAGAATTTTGCATTGAAATACTGTCACAACTGCAAGTCAAGCATTTGGCTTGTGGCCACTGTGCAGCCCCATTAAGCTCAATAGGCAAGTTTGACAGGTGATGCTGCCTGTGAAACTTGACATGTTGAGTTAAAATTGCAGCACTATGAATCTAAGCATCGAGCATGCAAATAAAAGTGTAGCGCTATAGAAAGGTGGGCTATAAGCCCAATTACATGAAAAAAACTGTGAATAATAATGTACAATTTCCATACAAAGTAACAAAGTGAATAGATACAAAAAATAATGTCAATCTATACGTGGTACATATAGGAAGTATTGGTAATGACGTCAACACCGGAAATGCTGCAACCAAAACTTCGGTATGTATATAATCCAAGTCTATAGATATAAAATTGTGGCGTTCAACAGCAAAAAGTTCCACTCAGTGAAAACGTGTCTATCCGTAGAAACAAATAAGTGACTGTGATCAAACCACCACCGTGAGTAGAGGAGGCTTACCAGAATGTTTGAACACGCCAGGGCATATGCTCTGCGTGTCAAACAAGCTTGTGTTGCGGTGGGTGGATTCTGGTGATGTTAATTTCTGTAGATTGGAGATAACCTGCTCACAATCCAATGAGGACGCGTGGGAAATAACCTCTCAGAAATCCATAGATGTAAAAGTGGCAGAGGAGAAAGCATAGAGGGACCACATAGTGTAATTCCGTAAATACAAATTAAAATTTAATAAAATTGACAACACTCACATGATAATAGGATAAAAAAAGCGCATGTACAAAGTCAATAGGCAGCAGTGGGGACCTTTCCGACGCGTTTCATCTCCAAGGACATCGTCTGGGGTCAATCTAAGCATCGAGGGCATGGCAATGTGTACTCACCCAAGCAGCTGCTATGTTCATTTAGAGCAGTGGTCTCCAAAATATGACTCTTTGCATGTCTTTATCCGGCCCTTAGAAATTCCTCCTTCAGATATGAAGTGCTATTCCTCCCACTGATTCTGACAATGGGGCACTATTTCTCCCACTGACACCAATGATGAGGCACTATTCCCCCCACTGATACCGACGATGGGGCACTATTCCGTCCACTGACACCAATGACGGGACACTATTCCTCCCACTGACATCAATGATGGGGCACTATTCCTTCCACTGACACCAATGATGGGGCATTATTACTCCCACTGACACCAGCGATGGGGCACATTCCTTCCACTGACACCACTGATGGGGCACTATTCCTTCCACTGACACCAATAATGGGGCACTATTCCTCCCACTGACACCAATGATGAGGGCTACTGACACCAATGATGGGGCACTATTCCTTCTACTGACACCAATGATGGGGCACAGATGCTATGTCATTTTATTTTACTCCCACTAACCAAAGTCCAGCCCCCTATAGTCTGAATGACAGTAAACTGGCTCTTTGTTAAAAACATTTGGAGACTCCTAATTTAGAGGTAGGTGGTCAGAAGTGGATCTGTTTAATGATCCTCTTTTAGGTAACCCCCACTATTAGATGCAATCTGGTTATGTCCATTGCTCTATTTGGCATGCATAACAGAACTTGTTTTTCAACTGTATCCCAGCAGAGTGGCTGATAATTTGTCATGCTATGTTGACTTTTTAAAAGAGTTATTCAGGCAGAAGGTTTGTTATCCTAATGCATTCTATGCATTAAGATAAAAATCCTTCTGTGTGCAGCAGTCACCCCAGCACCCCCTAATATTTACCTAAGCCCCATCTCTGTCCAGCAATGTCCACGTGTGTCTTGGCCGTCCAAGACTTTCCCACCTGATTGGCTGAGACACAGCAGTGGTGCCATTTTCTCCCGCTGCTGTCAATCGAAGTCAGTTAGCCAATCAGGAGAGAGAGAGGGCAGGGCCGGGCTGCAGCTTCATGTCTGAATGGCCCAGGCAGGCCCGTCGCGACAGGACAAGCAAAACAAGCAATTTCTTGGGCCCCCGAGCTGGCCTGGGGCCCCAGCCGCGCCGCCGGCCGCTGCTTCCCAGTGTTGCCAACCGCCCGCCTGTAAATGTCCGTTATGGGCAGCGGTGCCTGTAAAAAAGATGGCCGCAAGTTGACCATGTAACTGCGTATGTGCCGTTCCAAAGCCGGCCGGGCTCGAGAAAGCTCGTACTCACTCGGCCGGGGGGCACATGCGCAGTAACTTAATGGCGTTTTTGAATAGATTCCAGAGTACACTTGTTCCTGGCTAAGACACGGCAGCTGCGTTTTATGCACTTGCTGTAGGCGGAGGAGTCAAGGGGGGTAAGTGAGGAGAAGAGTGTGACACTGGGGCAGAGGATGACATTACTGGGGACAGCAGCTGACCTTACTGGGTCTGGGGACAGGCGACAGAGGATGACATGGCATTACTGGGGGGCGGGGGGGGTGAAGCCATGGCATGCAGGGGGACAGTGAAGGACACTGATGTGCTGCTCTGTGGACTGTGGAGAGGTGAAAGGGAAGCAGCACAGGAGCAGCACACACTGGTGTGGAAACTGTAATATGAGGGTGGACAGAGGAGGAGGCTACTGTGAGGGGATGAGGAGGACACTATGTCCGCAGCCTCTGTCCCCTTCCTGTATATGTCCACAGCCTCTGTCCCCCTCCTGTAGTATGTCCGAAGCCTCTGTCCCCCTCCTGTAGTATGTCGGCAGTCTCTGTCCCCCTCCTGTAGTATGTCCGCAGCCTCTGTCCCCCTCCTGTAGGTATGTCCACAGCCTCTGTCCCCCTCCTGTAGTATGTCCGCAGCCTCTTCCCCCTCCTGTAGTATGTTCACAGCCTCTGTCCCCCTCCTGTAGTATGTCCGCAGCCTCTGTCCCCCTCCTGTAGTATATCCACAGCCTCTGTCCCCCTCCTGTAGTATGTCCGCAGCCTCTCTCCCCCTCCTGTAGTATGTCCGCAGGCAGCCACTGTCCCCCTCCTGTAGTATGTCCGCAGTCTCTGTTCCCCTCCTGTAGTATGTCCGCAGCCTCTGTCCCAACTCTGTAGTATGTCCTTAGCCTCTGTCCCCCTCCTGTAGTATGTCCTTAGCCTCTGTCCCCCTCCTGTAGTATGTCTGCAGCTTCTGTCCCCCTCCATCCCCTTCAATTGTTGAAAATGTTCAAATTTTATGCACATTATATGCAACAGCAGTATTTGCAGTGACTCGGCTTGGATGCCCCCATAGCAACCTACTTGCTGTGGGGGCACTCGACAGGAGGGAGGGGCCGGGAGCACAGAAGAGGGAGCCGAGAAGAGGAGGATCCAGGCTGCTCTGTGCAAATCCACTACACAGAGTAGGCAAGTATAACATGTTTGTTATTTTGTATTGAAAAAAAAATAGACTTTACAATCACTTTAAATAGAGACCAGGCCAATTACCTGTTATGGATATTGTTACTGTTTGCAGATTGTGTTGTTACTGTTTAAATGTTGATTGTTTTAGTTTCTAATAGGAGTTCTGTAATTTTTTCAGGTTGTCAGTAAAAAATGTGCTCTTTCAGTATATTTTCCATGTTCTGTCAGTAAAAAAAGTTGTGAGAGGTTGGCAACCCTAGTGTGATCTACTGTATGTGGTTGCATGGGGCATCATATTGCGAGGGGATCCCAGTCTGTAGGAGGGTTCCCACAGCTGGACCATTTATAAAAAAAAAAAAAACATAAATAGTAAACATATCTAGCAATCATTGATTTTTAAATGAGGAATCTTCCCTCTTCCCCCTGCCCTATCTATTTATCTACAGTTAGGAAAATGAAAATAATAATGCGCCAACCAAAACAAAATAAAAAAGAGCTGCCTACACAACAATCAGACTAATTGCGATAAAAGTATAAAATAAATAAGTGTGGCGCTAAATAATGACTGTGCGTTATTGGGCAAAGCCTGACAGAATGGATATCCGTGAGGACAGCAGCCCAATAAAGTGCATTTAATGAAACACAAAATTAATCGTGTATAATAATAGTGGGGGTAAAGTGTGTGAAAGGATTGTGTCAATAAGATACTCAAAACGGCCCTGTATACGCTGGTAACCAGTAATAACAGGATCGGATCACCATAGGGTAGTGATGGGAAAAATATATAAAGGGGTAGTTAATCCCTATAAATCCCAAATTACTTTATAAACATGTGGAAAATTAAATTTGCGTAGACTTTTATGAAGTGTGGTGACACACATAGATGAAAAGAAAAATGAAAATGATATGACACTTATAACAACATATACTGCTGTCAAAACCAAAAGTCCAGCATGTACTTATAGGTAGCTAACATGGCTAAAAGTCCAACATCAAATGAATGGATAAACATCTAAAGCTGTGGTTGGAAGGTCTACAGCAACCAAAACTAATGGTGTAAGGCCTTAGATCCGGGGATGGCATCCACAGGATAAGGTGTCCTGCATGTGTGTAGACGAGATAGGCAAAAATACCCTTACCGGTCCACCATTGCCGGTAAGGGTATTTTTGCCTATCCCGTCTACACACATGCAGGACACCTTATCCTGTGGATGCCATCCCCGGATCTAAGGCCTTACACCATTAGTTTTGGTTGCTGTAGACCTTCCAACCACAGCTTTAGATGTTTATCCATTCATTTGATGTTGGACTTTTAGCCATGTTAGCTACCTATAAGTACATGCTGGACTTTTGGTTTTGACAGCAGTATATGTTGTTATAAGTGTCATATCATTTTCATTTTTCTTTTCATCTATGTGTGTCACCACACTTCATAAAAGTCTACGCAAATTTAATTTTCCACATGTTTATAAAGTAATTTGGGATTTATAGGGATTAACTACCCCTTTATATATTTTTCCCATCACTACCCTATGGTGATCCGATCCTGTTATTACTGGTTACCAGCGTATACAGGGCCGTTTTGAGTATCTTATTGACACAATCCTTTCACACACTTTACCCCCACTATTATTATACACGATTAATTTTGTGTTTCATTAAATGCACTTTATTGGGCTGCTGTCCTCACGGATATCCATTCTGTCAGGCTTTGCCCAATAACGCACAGTCATTATTTAGCGCCACACTTATTTATTTTATATTTATCTACAGTATCTATCTATAAATCCATATCTATGTATCTATTTGACTATCAGTTGCTCACACGTTATGCTGAACTGTTTGCAACATTGCAGGATCTTGTCCTTTCTGGATAATGAATACAAAACCCATATGTGCCACCACACTGCTACACCTAGGTCAGCAGCCTGCAGGCTACAAGAACATAGAATTAGAACATATATGTTTAAGTATGCCTTATGAAGCAATTAAAGCTATTTTTTCCTGCTGAATACTGAGATCTGTAGTTCTATATTGCTATTTCCTGTAAGTTACTTTGCTTTGTAAAATAGAGGTTGTGTGAGAAATCTGTTTATTGGGATATAAATTTGCACTAGATAAATTAAGCAGATTTTTATTTATGCCTTGACATCCTATAAATATTATTTTTCATGTACTACTTTACAAGCAAATTTTATGCCGTTTTAAAACCAAAGGGACCAATTTATATTGATCAAGTGAAAGCAAAATAAAAAGCACATATTCCAGAAAATTTACTGCATGTCAACCATGTAATAAAAATATAACTTTGAGTAATTAACTAATGTAAAATATGAAAAGTCATATAAGCACATATTAATTAGTGGGTGATGTCTGAAATCGCAGCAGGGAAGTCTCATGGACTTTATAATTCAGGCAGAATGGAATTAACACACTCAGACTCAGACACTACATGGACAGATGGCTTGATTATCAATATATTTATTTCTCATTATAAAAAAAGCCTTTTTTAAATTACATAAAATAAGTATTTTTTTTATTCTTCATACTGAATAACTGACTAATTCACTGGCATTCACAAAATCCAAACCTTTTGTCTTTTAAAGAACAGATATTTTTGTTCTTTCTAAAAAAAATGTAAACTATGCTTCAGTTCTAAAATAAACATGTCATTGGAGGAATATGTAGGCTGTTATTTCTCCCCACCTTTTACTTGCCTGGCTGTCATGCTGATGCTTAGGTTTAAAGCAGAACTCTGAGTATCTTTAACATTTCTCCTTGCATTGCCCCTCACTGCAAGTGTTAAATTCTCATGTTTTGTCTAAGACCTACCTACCTCATTCCTTGTTCCCTAGGCATTGGAAGTGACACAATAACTACCTCATTTATTGCTCCCTAGGCACCTGGCGCTCTTTTGCATGACATTCAAATAATAGGCAAGCAGGTGGATGAGATCAAAAGATGGAAAACGGGCCCATTTCAACCGCTTAGCTGTTGTTTATATCACTGAAGAAAAAATAGTAAAAAACACTAGAGCGCTATAGACATGTTATCGTAAAACTTCACTCGCTCCAATGTACACAGCCCATGGCTCAGGCATCTTCTTGTCTATGGATGGAAATGTAGTGTGCAGTCCTGTGACTGGTCAGAACAGGATGTCAATGCTAGCAGCCATGAAAAACCTGGAGAGGTGTATCCCTTTAGAAGTCGCTCCGTGGCAATTAAGATGGTCAGATCCAGGAAGGGGACTGGCGTGCAGCAACCGCGGCTGTGTGGAGAGAACTATGGTGACACCAGAACTCGATCCAAAACACAGAGAGCTCGGCGGGGTCCAAAATGGAAACCGCAACGCCACCGGGTGCCCGAGGATGATGTCACAGACTTGCCAGAAGCCAATGGTTGTAGAGAGGAGGAACGGAAAGCTCTCGTTGCCCTGGCAGCCGTTCACCATGACTTTTAAGCATTTCGCTCATTGGAGGCTTGTCAAGTCATGTGACCGATAACCTATCAACAAGCTTTTAAAGGGAAAGAGACCCAACAAGGGGGGCAGAGAGGGGCAGGGAGGACATTAACAAAAAAAAAAACCTCAGGATTTCCTTTAGCATTTCCATCCATTAGTATTAACTCTTTGAATCCCTGAAGGTACAATGAACTACATTTTTTTAAGGAATTGTTTGAAACCATTGCATTATAAATACATACAAAAACCACTTGTAATACATCCAAAGTATTTATAGGCATTTATAAGCTGGTTTATGATTTCTAAAAGCCAGAATAAACAATCACAGTATGATTACTCACATTATGATGACAATAAAATTCTAGTGCTTTGTCACTAATAAACTCATATAAAGAAACATACAAGGATTGGGAAGGGGTGATGGAGGATGGGGGAGGGGGGAGACTTAAAAACACAGTTGAGAGTAACTTATTGCCTTTTAATTGCTTATATTATTGTAGCGCCCTCTACCTTTAGGTAGGTTCTTTATAGTATTTTTCTGATAGTGTAGGATATAGGGACAGGTAAATTTAGCAGGCCTGTGTTCTTTACTAGGCCTGGATGTTAATTTAGGGTTTGAAGTGTCAGAATAGAAGGGGGTGTGGCCGCCTACACTTGGGCTCAGGGAGACCTTCTCTGCTTAACAGTGGATTCTGCTGGAGAGAGAAAATGGGCTGAGACCTGAGTGGCAGAAAACCCATGTGAGAGAACTGACCAAGGGTTAATTTCCATGGTCAGAGCCTCTAACAAATCTAACTAAATTAGGTTCAGTTCCCTCATTTTTTTAGAGGTGAAAGTCTTAGGGGTTGTATGTTTTTGATAATCTCCTGTTATCAGGGACTCAGGATAACCCTTTGAGGATTTTTTTAATAAGACTCGTTCCCTATCTTTCATATTCTTCTAGTTCTGTACAGTTCTGTCGTAATCTCTGGACATGTCCCCCTGGAATGTTTTTTAACCATGAGGGATGGTGGCAACTAGAGAAATGCAAATAGGAGTTGCCACTTGTTGGGCTGCAATGAATATGACATATAATAACATCTCTCTCATGGGCAAGCTCCAAATCCAGGAAGACTATTTTGTCTGGGTCAATAACATGTAAAGTGAAGACCTAGTTTATTATTGTTGCAGTGGGTTACAAAGGTAAGGAACTGTTTCACATCCCCTCTCCAAAATAACAGGACATCATCAATGTACCTGCCATAGTACACAATGTGTTTGGCAAAGGGGCTTTGGTTCCAAATGTGTAGTTCCTCCCAGTAACCCATTGTGATATTTGCATAGCACGGAGTGAAGTTGGCCCCCATTGCCGCGCCCTGCAATTTAAGATAAAATTGCTTGTGAAAGGTGAAATAGTTGTGTTGTAAATAAAATTTGGTCCCATCCACCAAAAATTGTGCCTTCTCAATAATTCTTAATGAGTTCTTTATATAGAAAGTATTGCAATGCCCTTATACCTACTGTGTGAGGAACTGAAGTATAAAGTGAGCAGACATCTAATGATGCCCACAGGTACCCGTCCTCCCATTGGTAGTGGTGCAGGGATTCCAAAACATGATTGGAATCCATGATAAAGGCTGGAAGGTTTGAGACGATAGGCTGGAGGAAGAAGTCGATATATTGCGATAGACTACTAGTAAAACTATTAGTGTTGGCCACTATTGGTCTCCTGTGTGGATGTTCTGGGGATTTGTGAACTTTGGGAAGATAAAAGTAAAGGGTTCTGCTAATTTTTGGTAGTAGTATCCAGTATCCAACAATCCATCCCTAAAAGCATCTTCTACCAGGCCGTTATGAAATTTTTGATATTCTGGCAGAGGATCCTCTGTCAATTTAGTATAAGTGTTTTGGCCCATAAAGAGACAGTAAGCTTTCTTATGGTAATTCTCTTTGTCCTGGATGACTATACCACCCACTTTGTCTGCTTGTTTGATAATAACATTCAGCAGAATTAACCACATGAAATTCAAAGCTAGGCTGGGGAGGGACTCAACGGGGCAAATGTTATCCAGTATGACAGATTCTTAACTTAAGACTATCCACATCTCTAGATCGTGGGTTAACGGACTATACCGATTGGTTATAAGTACAGTAAATGTTAACCTGCCTCTCCTCTCCTAATGGTAGATGGGTCATTACAGGGGTCTAAGTTTAGATTCTGTGTTTCTGTAGCCCTGGGACTAAACTGGTAGGTGGTCTGAGCACCGATCTCCCTCTGTTCCTTTTCCATTAAGATTGGCGTAATAATAATATATATATAAAGTCAGTCTTATTATTCTTAGATAGAGATGAGCCGAACACCCCCCCGTTTGGTTCGCACCAGAACTTGCAAACAAGCAAAAAGTTTGTGCGAACACGCGAACACCGTTAAAGACTATGGGACATGAACATGAAAAATCAAAAGTGCTCATTTTAAAGGCTTATATGCATTTTATTGCCATTAAAAGTGTTTTGGGACCGGGTCCTGCCCCAGGGTACATGTATCAATGCAAATTTTTTTTTAAAAACAGCCGTTTTTTTCAGAAGCAGTGATTTTAATAATGCTTAAAGAGAAACAATAAAAAATAAATATTCCTTTAAATATTTTGCCTGGGGGGGTCTCCTTAGTCTGCCTGTAAAGTAGCACATCTTTCCCATGTTTATAACAGTACCACAGAAAAATTACATTTCTAAAGGAAAAATTGTCATTCAAAACTGCTCACGGCTTTAATGCATTGTCGGATCCTGGCACTATAGATAAAAATCATTGAAAAAAATATGGCGTGGATGTCCCCCCAAAATCCATACCAGACCTGAAGGGCCTTGTGGTGCCCTTCAGGTGCACCCTTAAGGGTAGATACTGTATATATATATATATATATATATATATATATATATATATATATATATATATATATATATAAATATATATAGTAGGGAGAACAAGTATTTGATACACTGCTGATTTTGCAGGTTTTTCCTACTTACAAAGCATGTAGAGGTCTGTAATTTTTTATCATAGGTACCCTTCAACTGTGAGAGATGGAATCTAAAAGAAAAATCCAGAAAATAACATTGTATGATTTTTAAGTAATTAATTTGCATTTTATTGCATGACATAAGTATTTGATACATCAGAAAAGCAGAACTTAAAATTTGGTACAGAAACCTTTGTTTGCAATTACAGAGATCATACGTTTCCTGTAGTTCTTGACCAGGTTTGCACACACTGCAGCAGGGATTTTGGCCCACTCCTCCATACAGACCTTCTCCAGATCCTTCAGGTTTCGGGGCTGTCACTGGGCAATACGGGCTTTCAGCTCCCTCCAAAGATTTTCTATTGGGTTCATGTCTGGAGACGGTCTAGGCCACTCCAGGACCTTGAGATGCTTCTTACAGAGCCACTCCTTAGTTGCCCTGGCTGTGTGTTTTGGGTCATTGTCATGCTGGAAGACCCAGCCACGACCCATCTTCAATGCTCTTACTGAGGGATGGAGGTTGTTGGCCAAGATCTCACGATACATGGCCCCATCCATCCTCCCCTCAATACGGTGCAGCCATCCTGTCCCCTTTGCCAAAAAACATCCCCAAAGAATGATGTTTCCACCTCCATGCTTCACGGCTGGGATGGTGTTCTTGGGGTAGTACTCATCCTTCTTCTTCCTCCAAACATGGCGAGTGGAGTTTAGACCAAAAAGCACTATTTTTGTCTCATCAGACCACATAACCTTCTCCCATTCCTCATCTGGATCATCCAGATGGTCATTGGCAAACTTCAGATGGGCTTGGACATGCGCTGGCTTGAGCAGGGGGACCTTGCGGGATTTTAATCCATGACGGCGTAGTGTGTTACTAATGGTTTTCTTTGAGACTGTGGTCCCAGTTCTCTTCAGGTCGTTACCAGGTCCTGCCCTGTAGTTCTGGGCTGATCCCTCACCTTCCTCATGAACATTGATGTCCCACGAGGTGAGATCTTGCATGGAGCCCCAGACCGAGGGAGATTGACCGTCATCTTGAACTTCTTCCATTTTCTAATAATTGCGCCAACAGTTGTTACCTTCTGGGGAAGAAAGTTGGGGGAATGAGTGGGACTTTATATGAGGTATAGGGGTGCCGTTCAGGTCCCCCCCTCCATCCCGGTTAAATGAAAAAAAAAATTTTTTAAAAAAATAGAGAGATAGCGGGACTTTTATATATAGACACTCGGGAGCGGGAATAAAATAAATAGCTTTTATTGGAATCAAATGGTTATAAAGTTTCTGTATTCGAATAATTCAATGCATGATGCTATATATAAAATCATTCGTACAACTATTACAATTCATTGAAACCAAAAGAGATATAGATACATACATGTTCCAACAAGGAATCAATACATAATACATAATGTAGAAACATTTAGAGCAAGGTTACATCATTAAATGGAAAAAATTGAAGAACAAACATAAAAGAGAGGGTTTCAAATCATAGGGGGCAAAAAACGAGTTATTATGGAACGGCCTGGTAAGATGCATCAAAATGTACACTAGGTTATTATTGGCTCTACGCGTTTCAAGGTATTTGACCTATCATCAGGAGCAAGGAACCATAGTGATAATCTAAAAATTTGAAAGAAAAAATATTTAATTAAAAGTATAAGGGAAAGAGGAAAAAAGAAGGAAGAAGAAGAGGAGGAAAAGGGGGAAAAAAAAAAGGGAGAAGAAAAGCTCAGAACAGGCAGGAAGGGTCCTCCCTAATGGACCCGAACTGTCTGTACACTTACATGTATGGTCCACACAGTGGCGGTGCGGCCCCGGAACGCACAGGCCAAACCAACCATGCCATGCACGGGAGCTGAGGGGACATGTCGTAGCGGGCAAAAACACAGGAACGGACGACGTCCCGCAGGAGTGTCATTGTAGATAATGGTGAAACGAGGGACCAAATCTGTAAGGGAAAGATAATTATGTGGCTGTGAAGTGAATGTGGGGCAAGTGTGAGGGAAATGGGTGGAGAGAGAGAGATGTAGAACAAGGGAAGGAATGGAAGGGGTTGAAAAGGATTAGTGTGAATGGAAAAAAGGTGTGAGGACATGAGAAGGGTGGATAGAATAGGAGAGAGAAAAGGGGAAAAAGAAGGGGGTAGAATAAGCGGGGTGGTGCAAAAGGGGCAGAGAGTGAGGAACTGAATAAAGGAGAAAGGGCGAGAGAAAAAAAGGGCAGGAGTGGAAAGGAGGAAGGGGAAATTTACAAGGCCAGGAAAGTGATGAGGGGAAAGTGGAATAAGGTTTGAAGGTCAAGAATAGTGAAAGAAAAAATGTGTACCTGATAGACAGTGTGTCCAGCCAAGGATGCATGGATGCATGGGTGATAAGTGAAAACAAAGTGTATGTCAAACGAAGTGCGGAATCCATGCGGGGATGGGGTCCATAACCGTCAAGCCCCCGCAACCATGTCCCCAACGTCAGACAGTGGCCCACAGATGGGGAGGGAAGGGAAGAACGCCGACAGCCCAGGACCCAAGCGACTAATGGTCCCCACGGCGGCGGTGGCGGTGACCAAACCACCCCCCAATGGGCCAGGGGATAGTGATCACTCGGACGGCACGCCGCGCTAATGGCGCCAGCGTGTCCGGCCGGGATGTGTGACGTCGACGCGCAGTGAGCACAGCCCCGCCCACCCTCCGTCACAACAGGGTGGAGGGGGGGTCCGCAGTGCGCGTCGCAGCTCCCGAACAGGACAGAGAGGCAGGCCCGGCAAACCAACAGACGCACGCACCACTGCGTGCATGTAAGAAAAAACAAAGTAAAAGTAAATACTGAAAATTGGAAATAAGGTTAAAAATAGGAAACGAAAAAAGAAAAATAAAGAGGAACAAAACTAAAATTGTCAAAGCAAATAAAGATTGGTATTGGATTGAAAAAAGATGTAATTGATTGTAGAAGCAATGAGGCCTCTGGTGGATAGAAGTGGGAATAAGAGTAAATTAATGGTTAACGCCGCCAGGTGCCTATCATCCCTAATTGGTTAATAATAATGGGGAAGAAAGTTGGGGGAATGAGTGGGACTTTATATGAGGTATAGGGGTGCCGTTCAGGTCCCCCCCTCCATCCCGGTTAAATGAAAAAAAAAAAAATTTTAAAAAATAGAGAGATAGCGGGACTTTTATATATAGACACTCGGGAGCGGGAATAAAATAAATAGCTTTTATTGGAATCAAATGGTTATAAAGTTTCTGTATTCGAATAATTCAATGCATGATGCTATATATAAAATCATTCGTACAACTATTACAATTCATTGAAACCAAAAGAGATATAGATACATACATGTTCCAACAAGGAATCAATACATAATACATAATGTAGAAACATTTAGAGCAAGGTTACATCATTAAATGGAAAAAATTGAAGAACAAACATAAAAGAGAGGGTTTCAAATCATAGGGGGCAAAAAACGAGTTATTATGGAACGGCCTGGTAAGATGCATCAAAATGTACACTAGGTTATTATTGGCTCTACGCGTTTCAAGGTATTTGACCTATCATCAGGAGCAAGGAACCATAGTGATAATCTAAAAATTTGAAAGAAAAAATATTTAATTAAAAGTATAAGGGAAAGAGGAAAAAAGAAGGAAGAAGAAGAGGAGGAAAAGGGGGAAAAAAAAGGGAGAAGAAAAGCTCAGAACAGGCAGGAAGGGTCCTCCCTAATGGACCCGAACTGTCTGTACACTTACATGTATGGTCCACACAGTGGCGGTGCGGCCCCGGAACGCACAGGCCAAACCAACCATGCCATGCACGGGAGCTGAGGGGACATGTCGTAGCGGGCAAAAACACAGGAACGGACGACGTCCCGCAGGAGTGTCATTGTAGATAATGGTGAAACGAGGGACCAAATCTGTAAGGGAAAGATAATTATGTGGCTGTGAAGTGAATGTGGGGCAAGTGTGAGGGAAATGGGTGGAGAGAGAGAGATGTAGAACAAGGGAAGGAATGGAAGGGGTTGAAAAGGATTAGTGTGAATGGAAAAAAGGTGTGAGGACATGAGAAGGGTGGATAGAATAGGAGAGAGAAAAGGGGAAAAAGAAGGGGGTAGAATAAGCGGGGTGGTGCAAAAGGGGCAGAGAGTGAGGAACTGAATAAAGGAGAAAGGGCGAGAGAAAAAAAGGGCAGGAGTGGAAAGGAGGAAGGGGAAATTTACAAGGCCAGGAAAGTGATGAGGGGAAAGTGGAATAAGGTTTGAAGGTCAAGAATAGTGAAAGAAAAAATGTGTACCTGATAGACAGTGTGTCCAGCCAAGGATGCATGGATGCATGGGTGATAAGTGAAAACAAAGTGTATGTCAAACGAAGTGCGGAATCCATGCGGGGATGGGGTCCATAACCGTCAAGCCCCCGCAACCATGTCCCCAACGTCAGACAGTGGCCCACAGATGGGGAGGGAAGGGAAGAACGCCGACAGCCCAGGACCCAAGCGACTAATGGTCCCCACGGTGGCGGCGGCGGTGACCAAACCACCCCCCAATGGGCCAGGGGATAGTGATCACTCGGACGGCACGCCGCGCTAATGGCGCCAGCGTGTCCGGCCGGGATGTGTGACGTCGACGCGCAGTGAGCACAGCCCCGCCCACCCTCCGTCACAACAGGGTGGAGGGGGGGTCCGCAGTGCGCGTCGCAGCTCCCGAACAGGACAGAGAGGCAGGCCCGGCAAACCAACAGACGCACGCACCACTGCGTGCATGTAAGAAAAAACAAAGTAAAAGTAAATACTGAAAATTGGAAATAAGGTTAAAAATAGGAAACGAAAAAAGAAAAATAAAGAGGAACAAAACTAAAATTGTCAAAGCAAATAAAGATTGGTATTGGATAGAAAAAAGATGTAATTGATTGTAGAAGCAATGAGGCCTCTGGTGGATAGAAGTGGGAATCAGAGTAAATTAATGGTTAACGCCGCCAGGTGCCTATCATCCCTAATTGGTTAATAATAATGGGGAAGAAAGTTGGGGGAATGAGTGGGACTTTATATGAGGTATAGGGGTGCCGTTCAGGTCCCCCCCTCCATCCCGGTTAAATGAAAAAAAAAAAATTAAAAAAAATAGAGAGATAGCGGGACTTTTATATATAGACACTCGGGAGCGGGAATAAAATAAATAGCTTTTATTGGAATCAAATGGTTATAAAGTTTCTGTATTCGAATAATTCAATGCATGATGCTATATATAAAATCATTCGTACAACTATTACAATTCATTGAAACCAAAAGAGATATAGATACATACATGTTCCAACAAGGAATCAATACATAATACATAATGTAGAAACATTTAGAGCAAGGTTACATCATTAAATGGAAAAAATTGAAGAACAAACATAAAAGAGAGGGTTTCAAATCATAGGGGGCAAAAAACGAGTTATTATGGAACGGCCTGGTAAGATGCATCAAAATGTACACTAGGTTATTATTGGCTCTACGCGTTTCAAGGTATTTGACCTATCATCAGGAGCAAGGAACCATAGTGATAATCTAAAAATTTGAAAGAAAAAATATTTAATTAAAAGTATAAGGGAAAGAGGAAAAAAGAAGGAAGAAGAAGAGGAGGAAAAGGGGGGAAAAAAAAGGGAGAAGAAAAGCTCAGAACAGGCAGGAAGGGTCCTCCCTAATGGACCCGAACTGTCTGTACACTTACATGTATGGTCCACACAGTGGCGGTGCGGCCCCGGAACGCACAGGCCAAACCAACCATGCCATGCACGGGAGCTGAGGGGACATGTCGTAGCGGGCAAAAACACAGGAACGGACGACGTCCCGCAGGAGTGTCATTGTAGATAATGGTGAAACGAGGGACCAAATCTGTAAGGGAAAGATAATTATGTGGCTGTGAAGTGAATGTGGGGCAAGTGTGAGGGAAATGGGTGGAGAGAGAGAGATGTAGAACAAGGGAAGGAATGGAAGGGGTTGAAAAGGATTAGTGTGAATGGAAAAAAGGTGTGAGGACATGAGAAGGGTGGATAGAATAGGAGAGAGAAAAGGGGAAAAAGAAGGGGGTAGAATAAGCGGGGTGGTGCAAAAGGGGCAGAGAGTGAGGAACTGAATAAAGGAGAAAGGGCGAGAGAAAAAAAGGGCAGGAGTGGAAAGGAGGAAGGGGAAATTTACAAGGCCAGGAAAGTGATGAGGGGAAAGTGGAATAAGGTTTGAAGGTCAAGAATAGTGAAAGAAAAAATGTGTACCTGATAGACAGTGTGTCCAGCCAAGGATGCATGGATGCATGGGTGATAAGTGAAAACAAAGTGTATGTCAAACGAAGTGCGGAATCCATGCGGGGATGGGGTCCATAACCGTCAAGCCCCCGCAACCATGTCCCCAACGTCAGACAGTGGCCCACAGATGGGGAGGGAAGGGAAGAACGCCGACAGCCCAGGACCCAAGCGACTAATGGTCCCCACGGCGGCGGCGGCGGTGACCAAACCACCCCCCAATGGGCCAGGGGATAGTGATCACTCGGACGGCACGCCGCGCTAATGGCGCCAGCGTGTCCGGCCGGGATGTGTGACGTCGACGCGCAGTGAGCACAGCCCCGCCCACCCTCCGTCACAACAGGGTGGAGGGGTGGTCCGCAGTGCGCGTCGCAGCTCCCGAACAGGACAGAGAGGCAGGCCCGGCAAACCAACAGACGCACGCACCACTGCGTGCATGTAAGAAAAAACAAAGTAAAAGTAAATACTGAAAATTGGAAATAAGGTTAAAAATAGGAAACGAAAAAAGAAAAATAAAGAGGAACAAAACTAAAATTGTCAAAGCAAATAAAGATTGGTATTGGATTGAAAAAAGATGTAATTGATTGTAGAAGCAATGAGGCCTCTGGTGGATAGAAGTGGGAATCAGAGTAAATTAATGGTTAACGCCGCCAGGTGCCTATCATCCCTAATTGGTTAATAATAATGGGGAAGAAAGTTGGGGGAATGAGTGGGACTTTATATGAGGTATAGGGGTGCCGTTCAGGTCCCCCCCTCCATCCCGGTTAAATGAAAAAAAAAAAATTAAAAAAAATAGAGAGATAGCGGGACTTTTATATATAGACACTCGGGAGCGGGAATAAAATAAATAGCTTTTATTGGAATCAAATGGTTATAAAGTTTCTGTATTCGAATAATTCAATGCATGATGCTATATATAAAATCATTCGTACAACTATTACAATTCATTGAAACCAAAAGAGATATAGATACATACATGTTCCAACAAGGAATCAATACATAATACATAATGTAGAAACATTTAGAGCAAGGTTACATCATTAAATGGAAAAAATTGAAGAACAAACATAAAAGAGAGGGTTTCAAATCATAGGGGGCAAAAAACGAGTTATTATGGAACGGCCTGGTAAGATGCATCAAAATGTACACTAGGTTATTATTGGCTCTACGCGTTTCAAGGTATTTGACCTATCATCAGGAGCAAGGAACCATAGTGATAATCTAAAAATTTGAAAGAAAAAATATTTAATTAAAAGTATAAGGGAAAGAGGAAAAAAGAAGGAAGAAGAAGAGGAGGAAAAGGGGGGAAAAAAAAGGGAGAAGAAAAGCTCAGAACAGGCAGGAAGGGTCCTCCCTAATGGACCCGAACTGTCTGTACACTTACATGTATGGTCCACACAGTGGCGGTGCGGCCCCGGAACGCACAGGCCAAACCAACCATGCCATGCACGGGAGCTGAGGGGACATGTCGTAGCGGGCAAAAACACAGGAACGGACGACGTCCCGCAGGAGTGTCATTGTAGATAATGGTGAAACGAGGGACCAAATCTGTAAGGGAAAGATAATTATGTGGCTGTGAAGTGAATGTGGGGCAAGTGTGAGGGAAATGGGTGGAGAGAGAGAGATGTAGAACAAGGGAAGGAATGGAAGGGGTTGAAAAGGATTCAACCCTGTTGTGACGGAGGGTGGGCGGGGCTGTGCTCACTGCGCGTCGACGTCACACATCCCGGCCGGACACGCTGGCGCCATTAGCGCGGCGTGCCGTCCGAGTGATCACTATCCCCTGGCCCATTGGGGGGTGGTTTGGTCACCGCCGCCGCCGCCGTGGGGACCATTAGTCCTTTTCAACCCCTTCCATTCCTTCCCTTGTTCTACATCTCTCTCTCTCCACCCATTTCCCTCACACTTGCCCCACATTCACTTCACAGCCACATAATTATCTTTCCCTTACAGATTTGGTCCCTCGTTTCACCATTATCTACAATGACACTCCTGCGGGACGTCGTCCGTTCCTGTGTTTTTGCCCGCTACGACATGTCCCCTCAGCTCCCGTGCATGGCATGGTTGGTTTGGCCTGTGCGTTCCGGGGCCGCACCGCCACTGTGTGGACCATACATGTAAGTGTACAGACAGTTCGGGTCCATTAGGGAGGACCCTTCCTGCCTGTTCTGAGCTTTTCTTCTCCCTTTTTTTCCCCCCTTTTCCTCCTCTTCTTCTTCCTTCTTTTTTCCTCTTTCCCTTATACTTTTAATTAAATATTTTTTCTTTCAAATTTTTAGATTATCACTATGGTTCCTTGCTCCTGATGATAGGTCAAATACCTTGAAACGCGTAGAGCCAATAATAACCTAGTGTACATTTTGATGCATCTTACCAGGCCGTTCCATAATAACTCGTTTTTTGCCCCCTATGATTTGAAACCCTCTCTTTTATGTTTGTTCTTCAATTTTTTCCATTTAATGATGTAACCTTGCTCTAAATGTTTCTACATTATGTATTATGTATTGATTCCTTGTTGGAACATGTATGTATCTATATCTCTTTTGGTTTCAATGAATTGTAATAGTTGTACGAATGATTTTATATATAGCATCATGCATTGAATTATTCGAATACAGAAACTTTATAACCATTTGATTCCAATAAAAGCTATTTATTTTATTCCCGCTCCCGAGTGTCTATATATAAAAGTCCCGCTATCTCTCTATTTTTTTAATTTTTTTTTTTTTTTTCAGTTGTTACCTTCTAACCAAGCTGCTTGCCTATTGTCCTGTAGCCCATCCCAGCCTTATGCAGGTCTACAATTTTATCCCTGATGTCCTTACACAGCTCTCTGTATGAAATACTTGTTCTCCCCATTGTATATATATATATATATATATATTATTATTATTATTATTATATAGAATTTATATAGCGCCAACAGTTCACGTAGCGCTTAACAAAATTAAAGCAGACATTACAGTTACATTACAATTTAGTAAAAGAAGAATCGGAGGACCCTGCTCGTTAGAGCTTACAATCTAGGAAGTATATGTATATATATATATATGTATATGTATATGTATATATATATATATATATATATATATATATATATATATATATATATATATATATATATATATATATATATATATGTATATATATATGTATATATATATATATATATATATATATATACTGTATTTATCGGCGTATAACACACACTTTTTTCCCCTTAAAATCAGGGGAAAATCGCGGGTGCGTGTTATACGCGGATCCCCTGCGATCCTGAGCTGTCAGATCTAAAAAATCGCCGACTGCGATTTGAAAATGGCGGCGCCGGCGCCGAAATACACAGTGCCGGTCCTCGGCTCTTCTCGGCCCCTTTTGGCTTCACTCGAGCGCCGCCCGAACCTAGCCGAGTGTACTCGGCTAGGTTCGGATAGCTCCGCTCACAGTCACGCCCATCCCGAGTGGAGCCGAAAGTGAACGAGAGCCGCCGAGAAGAGCCGAGGGCCGGCTCTGTGTATTTTGGCATCGGCGGCGCCATTTTCAAATCGTGGTCGGCGATTTTGAAGCTCAGCGAGCTGCAAGGCTGGACTGGGGCAAGGCTGGACTGGGGCAAGGCTGCACTGGGGCAAGGCTGCAATGGACACTGGGGAAGGCTGCACTGACAAGGCTGCACTGACAAGGCTGCACTGACATGGCTGCACTGACAAGGCTGCACTGACAAGGCTGCACTGACATGGCTGCACTGACATGGCTGCACTGCCAAGGCTGCACTGAGGCAATGCTGCACTGAGAAGGCTGCAATGATGGGCATTTAAATGTAAGTTTTTTCCCTTCAACTTCCCTCCTAAAAGTTTTTTTCCTTTAAATTCCCTCCTAAATTGGGGTGCGTGTTATACGCCGATAAATACGGTATACAGTGGCTTGCGAAAGTATTCGGCCCCCTTGAACTTTTCAACCTTTTGCCACATTTCAGGCTTCAAACATAAAGATATAAAATTTTAATTTTTTGTGAAGAATCACCAACAAGTGGGACACAATTGTGAAGTGGAACGAAATCTATTGGATATTTTAAACTTTTTTAGCAATTAAAAAACTGAAAAGTGGTGCGTGCAAAATTATTCGGCCCCTTTACTTTCAGTGCAGAAAACTCACTCCAGAAGTTCAGCGAGGATCTCTGAATGATCCAATGTTGTCCTAAATGACTGATGGTGATAAATAGAATCCACCTGTGTGTAATCAAGTCTCTGTATAAATGCACCTGCTCTGTGATAGTCTCAGGGTTCTGTTGAAAGCGCAGAGAGCATCATGAAGACCAAGGAACACGCCAGGCAGGTCCGTAATACTGTTGTGGAGAAGTTTAAAGCCGGATTTGGATACAAAAAGATTTCCCAAGCTTTAAACATCCCAAGGAGCACTGTGCAAGCGATCATTTTGAAATGGAAGGAGTATCAGACCACTGCAAATCTACCAAGACCTGGCTGTCCCTCTAAACTTTCAGCTCAGACAAGGCGAAGACTGATCAGAGATGCAGCCAAGAGGCCCATGATCACTCTGGATGAACTGCAGAGAACTACAGCTGAGGTGGGAGAGTCTGTCCATAGGACAACAATCAGTCGTACACTGCACAAATCTGGCCTTTATGGAAGAGTGGTGAGAAGAAAGCCATTTCTCAAAGATATCCATAAAAAGTCTCGTCTAAAGTTTGCCACAAGCCACCTGGGAGACACGCCAAACATGTGGAAGAAGGTGCTCTGGTCCGATGAAACCAAAATCGAACTTTTTGGCCACAATGCAAAACGATATGTTTGGCGTAAAAGCAACACAGCTCATCACACTCAACACACCATCCCCACTGTCAAACATGGTGGTGGCAGCATCATGGTTTGGGCCCGCTTTTCTTCAGCAGGGACAGGGAAGATGGTTAAAATTGAGGGGAAGATGGATGCAGCCAAATACAGGACCATTCTGGATGAAAACCTGTTGGAGTCTGCAAAAGACCTGAAACTGGGACGGAGATTTATCTTCCAACAAGACAATGATCCCAAACATACAGCAAAATCTACAAAGGAATGGTTCACAAATAAACGTATCCAGGTGTTAGAATGGCCAAGTCAAAGTCCAGACCTGAATCCAATCGAGAATCTGTGGAAAGAGCTGAAAACTGCTGTTCATAAATGCTCTCCATCCAACCTCACTGAGCTCGAGCTGTTTTGCAAGGAAGACTGGGCAAGAATTTCAATCTCTCGATGTGCAAAACTGATAGAGACATACCCCAAGCGACTTGCAGCTGTAATCGCAGCAAAAGGTGGCTCTACAAAGTATTAACGCAAGGGGGCCGAATAATTTTGCACGCCCCACTTTTCATTTTTTTATTAGTTAAAAAAGTTTCAAAAATCCAAAAGATTTCGTTCCACTTCACAATTGTGTCCCACTTGTTGGTGATTCTTCACAAAAAATAAAAATTTTATATCTTTATGTTTGAAGCCTGAAATGTGGCAAAAGGTTGAAAAGTTCAAGGGGGCCGAATACTTTTGCAAGCCACTGTATATATATATATATATATATATATATATGTATATGTATATGTACACCATCAGAAGTGCATTAGAAACTGTATTAGAAACTGTCCACACTGTATTAGATACTGTGTACACCGCCTGCACTATATTAGAAACTGTACAACAGCTGCACTGTATTGTATACTGTGTACACCACCAGAAGTGTAGTAGAAACTGTACACACTGCATTAGATACTGTGTACACAGCCTGCACTGCAATATATTAGAAAGTGTACAACGGCTGCACTGTATTGTATACTGTGTACACCATATATATATATACAGGCACTGTAGTGACATGAATCACAATGGCCAGAAAGCCCATAACAGAGAAATGATATATCACACACAGTGCGAACCATAGTTCTCATAATCGTACAAAATGAGCCCATAAAACAAAGGTAGTAAAATAAAAAGGAAATAAAAAGACAAACAAATAAAGAAAAAACAAGAAAACAGGAAGCATACAGTTGTGATAAATGTGCACTTCTAATAAATTGAGTTTACTGTCAGGGAATAAAAAACTATGTGTCTATTATTGTAAGGATCAAATATGCTGTGAAGGCCCGGGAGTGTCCCCTCTGCATGTTCTAACAAATAGAATTAAGATTTGCATTAATGGGGGTCAGCCGTGGGTTCCGAGGGGTCCTCCAGTCTGTTGCTAAGCAGATGAGCTGTCCAGATGTTCCACTTTCGGCCAAATATATGCATGGAATCTAGGAGAGTATGATGTATTCTCTCCATTGACCTGATGGACTCCATACGAGAAATCACCTGTGACCAGGATACTTGGGGGCGCTTCCAGTTCAATGCTATTGCCCATTGAATCGCACTGAAGAGTGTGTGGATTAATTTTTGTAGGGGGAGGGGAACATCTGGAAGCTCCGCAAACAGCAGACACATTTGACATGTCAGTGTAAGCGATATTCCGGAGAGAAGCCTTATGAGGGATGTAGTCTTGTGCCAAACGGTGTCTAAGGCCTTACAGCTCCAGAACGTGTGCAGCAACGTACCCCTGTCCAGTCATCCTCTGAAACATGTGCCAGAGACCAGGGGATATATTCTATGAAGACGTTCCGGAGTGTAGTACCATCTAGTGTGAAGCTTGAGTACCGTTTCCTTAATTGACACAGAACGTGTGCATTTGTGCATGTTGTCTATCATGTCCTGCCATTCTCCGTCAGGGACCTCTTGGGCCATCTCTACCTCCCATGCCGCCATTGCTAAGGATTTTTGAGGGGAGTTATAATCATTAAGGTATCGATAAAGTACGGAGATGGTCCCCTTATCCCTCGCCGCTTCTCCACATAAAAGTTCAAATGGGGTTTTCGACATCTCCACCCCGCCCATCATAAAAGTCGAGTAGAAGTGTCGAATTTGCAAGTATTGGTGAAACTCAGATCTGCCCATATCATAAGCCTGCTGCAGGTGAGTGTAGGAACAAAAGGAGGCGTTCTGCAGCAGAGATGGGAGGTTCACCAAGCCTAGTGCAATCCATTTAAGATATGGCAAACTGGAGGAAAAGGCTGGGGGGAATGAGGGTTCTCCCAAAAAAGAGGATAAAAGGGGGACGTCTGATTGTAACTTGAATTTTTTATGGTAAAGAGACCATAGATAAAGTGATTGGCCTACAATATTGTTTAATGGGGTGATATCTTTGGGGGATATTGAGCGGGACCAGAGAAGACCGGGGAGGTAGTATGGAGTTACCGAAATCCGTTCAAATTGTAGCCATGGTATAGAGGCAGGGATGGTATGCCACTGTGCCATTTGGATAAGCCGAGATGCCAGGAAGTACTTCCATAGATCCGGGCATCCCATACCTCCCCTCTTCTGGGCTCTATACATCAGTACACGTCCCATTCGTGGCTTTTTGTTTTGCCATATAAACCTAAGCAGGTCCATCTGAACCTTCTGAAGGACTGATCGAGAAACATATAGGGGTAGGGATCTGAAGAGGAATAGGAGTTTGGGGAGGATGTTCATTTTCACTGCCTGAATTCTCCCTAGAAATGATATGTGATAGGAGGACCATTGATTTAAGAGGTATTTGACATTGGAAAAAGCTGGAGGATAATTCAATGAGTATAGCTGTTTCAAAGAGGGGGCTAATTTAACACCTAGATATTGTAGGGAGATATGGTTCCATGAGAATTTAAATTTATCTGTAAGAGTGGTCAATAGAAGTTGCGGGAGGTGAATTGGTAGAGCCGAACATTTGGAGGGGTTGACGCCCAGGCCCGATAATTTATAGAAAGAGTCAAGGGAGGACATGAGTTTAGGGAGGGAGAGTAGGGGGTCTGAAATGAATAGCAGTACGTCGTCTGCGTAAAGGCTAAGTTTAAATTCCTGATCTCCCTTTCTGTAGCCCTTGATGTTTGGGTCATTAGAGATGGATCTAGACAAGGGCTCCATAGCCAGCGCAAACAGAAGCGGGGATAAAGGACACCCCTGTCTAGTGCCACACCTCAGAGAGAAATAATCTGAGTAACATCCTGGAAGCTTAATTCGGGTTTTTGGGTTATGGTAAAGGGCTTTGAAGCCATGTATAAATGCCCCACTAAAACCAAATTTAGATAAGACTGTATCTAAATATGTCCAGAGGACACTATCAAATGCTTTGTTTATGTCTAAACTCAAAAGCAATACTGAGATTGAGTTCATATGGGCGTCCTGCAAGATATTAGTGGCTAAACGGATATTATCTGTGATCTGCCTCGATGGGATAAATCCGGTTTGATCGGGCGATATCAAGGTTATAATAACTTTGGCCAATCTGTCAGCCAGGATCCTCCCGAATATTTTAAGATCATTATTTATAACCGAAATGGGGCAAAAATTTTGGGGGAGGGTATGATCTTTGCCGGGTTTGGGAATAAGGGACATGTTGGCTAGCAGCATTTCTTCAGGGAAACACTGTCCTTTGAGTATTTGATTATACATATTAGTAAGTGTGGGGAGTAGGGATTCAGCGAATTTTTTGTAATAAACAGGAGAGAAGCCATCAGGGCCTGGGGCTTTGGAGGGTTTAAGAGAGGAGATAATAGAGGCAACTTCCTCTGATGAGCAGGGGGCATTTAGGATATCCAATTGCTCCTCTGAAAGTCGAGGAAGCGAGAGGGTATCCATACAGGACTGCATGGGAGGAGGGTGTGAAGGGTCTGGGCCAGAAAAAAGTTTTTGATAGAAGGAGGAGAAAATCTGCAGAACATGTTTTGGATGAGAGGTTAGGTTGCCGTGGCAATCCTTTAATTTGTAAAGGTGGGTCGGTTGGGTAGACTGTTTAAGCTTTCGCGCAAACATCGTGGAAGCAGAGTTACTGTATAGGAGGAAGCGAGCTTTAGACCATCTAAGAGATTTCTTGATGTGACAGCACAGTATATCATCTAGGGCTCTCCTTTTTTCGTTGATTTGGAGGAGCAACTCCTGTGTAGGGGTCTGAGTGTGTCTATGATATAGATGTTCTAATTCTATGGTGAGTTTGTGGGTGTCCTGATGTTTTTGACGTTTTTGGGTCGTGGAAATCTCTATCAGGTGGCCCCTCATCACAGCCTTATGGGCTGCCTATAGAGAGATAGGAGAAATGTTCTCTACATTATTAAGCCTAAAATATTCTTTGAGACGTTCCACCAACTGAGCCATAATCACAGGGTCAGTGAGTAATGCGTCATTAAGGCGCCAGGACCTGGCTATATGTGGGAGGCCTAAACATGAGATATGGGTGGATACAAGGTGATGGTCCGACCAGGGGCAAACATGTATGTTGGCTGTAGTAGAGTTCACTGTCAGAGAGGGGGTGCCAAAAATATAGTCTAGGCGGGAGTAACTGTCATGAGGGTGGGAATAGAACGCATATTCCCTAGAGCCGATATTGTGGGCTCTCCAAATATCTATGAGTTGAGAGGATTTCAGGGAATGTTGAAGGGATTTGGGAAGGGCCTTAGATGTCGGGCATGTTCGGCTTCAATCAAGTCCTGAATGGGCTACTAAATTAAAGTCCCCTCCAATTAACATATGGGGGGAGTGGAACCTATCTAGGGTCTGAAAAAATTCTTTAAAGAATGTAGCCTGTGAGGCGTTTGGGGCATACACTGAGGCCATAGTTAGAAGTTTGTTTTGGATGGTACCCTGAACTATCACGAAACGACTGTTGGGATCTTTATAAATCTTTTGAGCCTGAAACATCACTGAGTTTTTATAAAAGATGGCCGCCCCTCTAGACCTGGACCCATACGTGGTGAAATAGCTTTGATTGAAAGATTTGTCAAAGTATGATGGGTGATTATCTCTGGAGAAATGAGTCTCCTGGAGTAAGATAACATCTGCGCCAAGAGATTTGTATGTTTTGAACGCTTTTCTTCTTTTTTGAGGGGTATTAAACCCTTTAACATTATGGGAAATTATTTTAATACCCATGATTGTTTATAGTGAATCTGCTAGGATCAGTAAGGGGTCCAGGACGAGAGGGAGCAGCCAAACAGCAACCCGGCCTCTTCAGAGGCGTGACACAGCTGTGGCGCACCGTCCCGTGGGACTGCACGCATCTATACTCTGAGTTAGTAGCACATAAATCACTAAGATAGAGCCAATTGGTGTGAATAACACAAAAAAAAAAAAACGAAAGCATAAGATCATAAACATAGAAAAACAAAAAAACTAGAAACCTGAATACTAGGCCAAAAAATGGCCAAACATAGCTCCGGGGGGTCATGGGGAAAAACATCCCATGGACCCAAAAAAAAGTGTCCATTCGGACCGAAAGGTCCGACACTCTGAGTGATAGTGTTCGTGTCATCCGTACAGACATAAATTCGTCTGAGGAATTTACCTGTGGGGAATCAACCAGCTCTGACATCACTAACCAGACGGGGAGCCAGTCAGTTCTCATTAATAGGGATGAGCTTCGTGTTCGAGTCGAACCCATGTTCGACTCGAACATCGGCTGTTCGACCGTCCGTCGAATTGCGAACGATATGGGCCGTTCGCGCCAAATTCGTGTGGCGCGTCACGGCCCATAATTCACTGCGGCATCGCAGTGCATTGCTGGCTGATGATTGGCCAAGCATGCACTATGACCCGCATGCTTGGCCAATCACAGCGCCGTCAGTAGAGAGAGCTGTAATTGGCCAAAGCCAGGGTGGCTTTGGCCAATTATGGCTCAGGGGATTTAGTACACGCCCCACACTATATAAGGCCGCCTGCACGGCGGCCCTGTGTAGTGTGTGTTCCGGTGTGCTGAGAGATAGAGAGAGAGAGAGACAGTGTCATTTGATTTGAGTTAGATAGATTAGGCAGAACAGTCAGTCAGTTAGCTGCACTTACAGTGTATTGTGTATATATATGCATCCCAGGTGTTGCATATATATATATACACTGTATTCAGTTTAGCTAGATCCGTTCCTGTTATCTTCTATCTAGACTATTTAGTGCAGTGTGTCCTGCTCACAGTGTTCAGCTAGATCCGTTCCTGCTATTTACATTCAGTGCAGTGCGTCCTGCTCACAGTGTTCAGCTAGATCCGTTCCTGCTATTTACATTCAGTGCAGTGCGTCCTGCTCACAGTGTTCAGCTAGATCCGTTCCTGCTATTTACATTCAGTGCAGTGCGTCCTGCTCACAGTGTTCAGCTAGATCCGTTCCTGCTATTTACATTCAGTGCAGTGCGTCCTGCTCACAGTGTTCAGCTAGATCCGTTCCTGCTATTTACATTCAGTGCAGTGCGTCCTGCTCACAGTGTTCAGCTAGATCCGTTCCTGCTATTTACATTCAGTGCAGTGCGTCCTGCTCACAGTGTTCAGCTAGATCCGTTCCTGCTATTTACATTCAGTGCAGTGCGTCCTGCTCACAGTGTTCAGCTAGATCCGTTCCTGCTATTTACATTCAGTGCAGTGCGTCCTGCTCACAGTGTTCAGCTAGATCCGTTCCTGGTATTTACATTCAGTGCAGTGCGTCCTGCTCACAGTGTTCAGCTAGATCCGTTCCTGCTATTTACATTCAGTGCAGTGCGTCCTGCTCACAGTGTTCAGCTAGATCCGTTCCTGCTATTTACATTCAGTGCAGTGCGTCCTGCTCACAGTGTTCAGCTAGATCCGTTCCTGCTATTTACATTCAGTGCAGTGCGTCCTGCTCACAGTGTTCAGCTAGATCCGTTCCTGCTATTTACATTCAGTGCAGTGCGTCCTGCTCACAGTGTTCAGCTAGATCCGTTCCTGCTATTTACATTCAGTGCAGTGCGTCCTGCTCACAGTGTTCAGCTAGATCCGTTCCTGGTATTTACATTTAGTGCAGTGCGTCCTGCTCACAGTGTTCAGCTAGATCCGTTCCTGCTATTTACATTCAGTGCAGTGCGTCCTGCTCACAGTGTTCAGCTAGATCCGTTCCTGCTATTTACATTCAGTGCAGTGCGTCCTGCTCACAGTGTTCAGCTAGATCCGTTCCTGCTATTTACATTCAGTGCAGTGCGTCCTGCTCACAGTGTTCAGCTAGATCCGTTCCTGCTATTTACATTCAGTGCAGTGCGTCCTGCTCACAGTGTTCAGCTAGATCCGTTCCTGCTATTTACATTCAGTGCAGTGCGTCCTGCTCACAGTGTTCAGCTAGATCCGTTCCTGCTATTTACATTCAGTGCAGTGCGTCCTGCTCACAGTGTTCAGCTAGATCCGTTCCTGCTATTTACATTCAGTGCAGTGCGTCCTGCTCACAGTGTTCAGCTAGATCCGTTCCTGGTATTTACATTTAGTGCAGTGCGTCCTGCTCACAGTGTTCAGCTAGATCCGTTCCTGCTATTTACATTCAGTGCAGTGCGTCCTGCTCACAGTGTTCAGCTAGATCCGTTCCTGCTATATACATTTAGTGCAGTACGTCCTGCTCACAGTGTTCAGCTAGATCCGTTCCTGCTATTTACATTCAGTGCAGTGCGTCCTGCTCACAGTGTTCAGCTAGATCCGTTCCTGGTATTTACATTTAGTGCAGTGCGTCCTGCTCACAGTGTTCAGCTAGATCCGTTCCTGCTATTTACATTCAGTGCAGTGCGTCCTGCTCACAGTGTTCAGCTAGATCCGTTCCTGCTATTTACATTCAGTGCAGTGCGTCCTGCTCACAGTGTTCAGCTAGATCCGTTCCTGTTATCTTCCTACTGACAGGCAGGCTTGTCTGGTTACAGTATATAAAGCTACCTGAAGAAAATTACAGGTGTTCTATCCCAGCTTAGTGCAGCTACAGGCCATTAGTATGTCTGGAAGGCCAAGAAGGAGAGGCAGACAGTCACAAGCCAATAAGAGAGGGCAAGCAGGCTCTGTGTCTAGTGCTGGTCGTGGAGACGGTGCATCCTCATCAGCACGTGGCCATGGGACACGCTTGGCCTTTTTTTCGGCAGCTGGCCGTGTTGAGCCGCAACATGCGGAAGACTTGGTCGAGTGGATGACCAAGCCGTCCTCATCCTCCTCATCCTCTCTCACCCATGCCCAGGGTGCTTTGTCTGGCAAAGCAGCGGCCTCTTCCCTCAGCTCAATGTCATCAGTGACTCCTTCCCTAGCTCCACCATGTCCTCATGAGGATTCCCTCGAACTGTTTGACCACAGTGTTGGGTACATGCTCCAGGAGGATGCCCAGCGTTTGGAAGGCTCTGATGATGATACTGAGCTCAATGAAGGCAGTAACATGAGCACGGACAGAGGGGGTGCCCAAGAAGGACAGCAATCTGGCAGTCATGCTCCCCCTGCCGCAGCATACTGCCAGGTTTGCTCCAGTGATGAGGAGGGAGGGGATGATGAGGTCACTGACTCAACGTGGGTGCCTGATAGGAGAGAGGAGGAGGAGGAGGAGGTGGCACATCACCAACTAGGCAGGATGCCCTCCAGGGGCCAGCCTAAGGGCAGCACATTGACTGCATCACACCCCAAAGCTCCACATGTGCAGGGCGCTGCAGTCTCTGCGCGTTATTCAAAAAGTTCTTTGGTGTGGGCCTTTTTTGAGACGAGTGCATCAGATCGCACCGCTGCTATTTGCAACATATGTCTCAAGCGTATCTCGCGTGGCCAAAACATCTCCCGCTTGGGTACCACATGCTTGACCAGACATATGTTGACCTGCCATGCAGTTCGTTGGCAAGCGTATCTGAAAGACCCACACCAAAGAACAAAGACGATCTCTCCTTGCTCCTCATCAGCTGAGATTTCCAACCCCACTAGACCTTCAGTCCTCTCTGAGACCTGCAGTGAGAGGAATGAAGGTGTAGAATTAGGTGTGTCACAGCCAAGTACTTGTGGGCAATCTGCTTTTGGTACACCGACGTCAGATTGTACCAGGCAAATTTCCCTGCCCCAGCTGCTGCACCGCCGAAAGAAGTTTGCTCCCAGCCATCCACATGCCCAGCGGTTGAATGCTAGCTTGGCAAAATTGCTAGCACTTCAACTGCTGCCTTTTCAGTTGGTAGACTCTGCCCCCTTCCGTGAGTTTGTGGAATGTGCGGTTCCTCAGTGGCAGGTACCCAAACGCCACTTTTTCTCACGGAAGGCGATTCCGGCTCTCTACCGGCATGTGGAAGGCAATGTCCATGCCTCGCTGGACAGGGCGGTCAGCGGTAAGGTGCATATTACAGCTGACTCATGGTCCAGCAGGCATGGACAGGGACGTTACTTAAGTTTCACGGCGCATTGGGTGACTCTGCTGGCAGCTGGGAAGGATGCAGGACAAGGTGCAGTAGTGTTGGAGGTTGTTCCGCCACCACGCCTCCAAAATGCTGATTGTGACACACCTCTCTCCTCCACCCCCTCCTCTTCTTCTTCCTCCATGGCCTCTTCCTCGGAACCAGCGGTGCTCCGTAGGCGTTCAAGGGGCTACGCAAGTACGCAGGCCAAAAGATGCCATGCGGTGCTTGAGCTGGTGTGCTTGGGGGACAGGAGCCACACTGGGGCAGAGGTTCTGTCAGCTCTGCAGGGGCAGGTTCAGAGGTGGTTGACGCCACGCCAACTTAAGGCAGGAATGGTGGTTTGCGACAATGGCACCAACCTCCTCTCTGCCCTCCGACAGGGACAACTGACCCATGTGCCCTGTTTGGCTCACGTCCTTAACTTGGTGGTGCAGCGGTTCTTGGGCAGGTACCCGGGCTTACAGGATGTCCTGAGGCAGGCCAGGAAAGTCTCTGTGCATTTCCGCCGGTCATATAATGCCAGTGCTCGGCTGACGGACCTCCAAAAGGAGTTTAACCTGCCCAAGAACCGCCTAATCTGTGACATGCCCACCAGGTGGAACTCGACGTTGGCCATGCTGCAGCGGCTGCACACGCAGCAGAGGGCCATCAATGAGTACCTGTGTGACTATGGCACCAGGACAGGGTCAGGGGACCTTGGTTTTTTTTCCCCACGCCAGTGGGCCATGATCAGGGATGCATGCACTGTCCTGTCACCATTCGAGGAGGCCACGAGGATGGTGAGCACTGACAGTGCATGCATCAGTGACACTGTCCCCCTTGTCCACCTGTTGGAGCACACGCTGCGTGGAATAATGGACAGGGCACTTGAGGCAGAACAGAGGCAGGAAGAGGAGGACTTCCTTAGCTCTCAAGGCCCCCTTTATCCAGACAGTGTTCCTGCGTGCCCGCCGATCACACAGGAAGAGGACGAGGAGGAGGAGGAGGAGGAGGAGGAAGATTGTGTCAGTATGGAGGTGGAGCCTGGCACTCAGCATCAGCAGTCTTTAAGGGATCAGTCCCAAGGAACACATGGACTTGTACGTGGCTGGGAGGAGGTGGCTGCGGACGTTGTTGTCCTTAGTGACCCAGAGGACTCCGGACCGAATGCCTCAGCAAACCTACGCTGCATGGCCTCCCTGATCCTGCAAAGCCTGCGTAAGGATCCTCGTATTCGTGGTATCAAGGAGAAGGACCAATACTGGCTGGCAACCCTCCTTGATCCACGTTACAAGGGTAAGGTTGCGGACCTTATCTTGCCATCGCAGAGGGAGCAGAGGATGAAACATCTTCGGGAGGCCTTGCAGAAAGGTCTGTGCAACGCGTTCCCAGAGACTGGGAGGTTACAAACTCCTGTTTCTGGACAACGTGTTGCTGAGGCTTCGGTCAGTCAAAGAAGGAGCGGTGGAGAAGGTGGCCGTCTGACCGATGCGTTCAGACAATTTTTTGGTCCGCAGCCCCAAGGTATGATCGGTTCCAGCAACCATCGCCAGCGTCTGTTTTACATGGTGCAGGAATACCTAGGGGCAAGATCAGACTTGGACACCTTTCCCACCGAAAATCCTCTGGGTTACTGGGTCTTGAGGATGGATCACTGGCCAGAGCTTGCACAGTATGCAATTGAGCTACTGGCCTGTCCTGCATCCAGCGTTCTTTCGGAACGTACATTCAGTGCTGCTGGAGGCGTGGTAACCGATCACAGGGTGCGTCTGTCCACTGACTCGGTCGATCGGCTGACCTTCATAAAAATGAATCAGTCTTGGATCACCACCAGCTACCAAGCACCTGATGCTGATGTAACTGAATAATTTTTTTCAGATCCCTTCAAAGACTGCCTATGCTGATGCTGAGTGATTATCCCTGAGTAATTATCCTCTTCCTCCTCAATCATCACGCTGATAGCTTGTAAGAACATTTTTGGTTCTGGGCGCCACCACCAGTGCCTAAGGCACAATTTTTCAGCCCCTGTATAACAGGGGCGTGTAATTACAATTTTTGATGTAATACTTTGCAGCACGGCTCGTTCCTGCATTCCAACTAGAGTGTCTGTGAGGGGTTGCAGTGTTGTGGCACCAGCACCAGTGCCTAAGGCCCAATTTTTCTGCCCCTGTCTAACAGGGGCGTGTAATTACAATTTTTGATGCAATACTTTGCAGCAGTGCTCGTTCCTGCGTTCCAACTAGAGTGTCTGTGAGGGGTTGCAGTGTTGTGGCACCAGCACCAGTGCCTAAGGCCCAATTTTTCTGCCCCTGTCTAACAGGGGCGTGTAATTACAATTTTTGATGCAATACTTTGCAGCAGGGCTCGTTCCTGCGTTCCAACTAGAGTGTCTGTGAGGGGTTGCAGTGTTGTGGCACCAGCACCAGTGCCTAAGGCCTAATTTTTCAGCTCCTGTTCAACAGGGGCATGTAATTACAATTCTTGATCTAATATTTCACAGCAGGGCCCTGTGAGGGCTTACAGTGTTTTGGCCACAGCAACACCTAAGGCCCAAATTTCTGCTGAGTATATAGGGCAGGACCCTACTTTCAAACATCTAACTTACAAACGACTCCTACTTGCAAACGGAAGGAGACAACAGGAAGTGAGATGAAATCTACCCATAGGAAGGGAAATTCTCTCATGTAAGAGTTAATATGGGAAAACAATTTCTCCTTTCCACTGATGCTTTCCAATCCTTGTTCCACAAAAAAACCCAAATTTTCAAAAAACATTTTTCATTGGGACAAAAAAGTGAGGTGAAATCTTCTGAAGAGGAGGAAAGACGCAAAACAAATGTCACAGGGGTGATAACCCTTCCCTATGTTTTCCAAAAAGCTTAGAAAAGATTTTTTGGCTGGAGCTAAACACATTAAAAATGTTCAAAATTACAAACAGATTCTACTTAACAACAAACCTACAGTCCCTGTCTTGTTTGCACCGCCTGTATACTGCTGTTCAGAGTATATAGGGACCTTTCCTTATTTTAATTTGGGTGCGGGGTTCCCCTTAATATCCATACAAGACCCAAAGGGCCTGGTAATGGACTGGGGGGTACCCATGCCGTTTGTCTCACTGATTTTCATCCATATTGCCAGGACCCGACATGACATTAAACCCACAAGCAGTTTTAAATGAGATTTTTTCCTTTAAAAATGACATTTGGTGCAGGGACTGTTCTAAACATGGGAAACACGCGTCACTTTACAGGCATACTATAGACACCCCCCAGGTACGATATTTAAAGGAATATTTCACTTTTTTTTTTTTACTTTAAGCATCATTAAAATCACTGCTCCCGAAAAAACGGCCGTTTTTAAAAGTTTTTTTTGCATTGATACATGTCCCCTGGGGTAGGACCCGGGTCCCCAAACCCTTTTTAGGACAATACCATGCAAATTAGCCTTTAAAATGAGCACTTTTGATTTCGAACGTTCGAGTCCCATAGACGTCAATGGGGTTCTAACGTTCGTGCGAACTTGCGGTCCGTTCGCGGGTTCTGGTGCTAACCGAACCGGGGGGTGTTCGGCTCATCCCTACTCATTAATAAAGAGTGTAGGGACAATCATGCGGATGCAACCGGGAGTCCGTAATGAGCCGGGAGAGTCCAATTTTCTCTAAGCATGTTGGGAGATGTTCATATCTCGATACCTTGGAGGGAGAAAAACAAAGAGAAAAACAAGGGTAGGGGGAAAAAGTAAACACAAAAAAAAAGGAGAAAAAAGAAAAGTGTGTCTTGTTGTCAGTCACAGCGTTGATCTCGGCGGTCCCTTCTAGGTGGAGGGGTTGCCCAAATAGCTGAGTGACGTGGAGTGGAGGGTAGTCTGGGCAGGGAAGCCGCATCTAGGAGGCCCATCTTCACCAGTAATTCTTTTCCCTCTGCTAGTGTGGTTACGGTGTAGGTTGTGCCATTGTGGGGCACCTGCAGCTTGAAGGGGAAGCCCCATCGGTAGCGAATACTGGCAGTTTGAAGAACAGAAGTAACCTCCTTCATCCTCCTGCGCTTATCCAGGGTGGTAGGGGAGATATCCAGGTAGATTTGAATCGGGGTGCCTTCCAGACGAATAGGGGTGTTCCGTGAAGCTCTAAGTATTTCCTCTTTGATCAGGAAGTCCTTAAGGCAGAGCACTATGTCCCTTGGTGGTTTCTCTGGGGGAGGGGGAGGGGGAGGGCGAAGGGCCCTATGAATCCTATCACAGGAGAAGGCCGACAGTGGGGAGTCTGGTAAGAGGGATTGGAATATCTTCTGTACCGTGGGTAGTAGATCGGTGACCGATTCAGGCACTCCGCGCACCCTAAGATTGTTGCGGCGGTTCCTGTTGTCGAGGTCCTCAATGTGAGCTTGGAGTTGCAGGACCGTTTCAGATAGGGACTCATGCTCCTTCCTTAGGTCAGAATACACTAAGGAGAGCTCATCGTGTTTTGTCTCTAGTAAATCAGTTCTGCTACCCAGGGCCGCGATCCCCAGGGACAGCGTGTTAGTAGATTTGTGGAGCTCTGATTGAAATTTCTGGGCAATCTTGTCATACATTAAAGTTAAGCTCTCATCCAGATCAGCCTTAGTAAGTTGAAACGTGTACTCACTGTCTCCCTGGGAGTGCGGTGGTGAGGGAGCTGCTATAGGAGAATGTGCCTGTGACTGTGCCTTCCGGGCGCCTTCCGGGCGCCATCTTGGGCCTGCATGTTTCTCTCCTTCTCTCTTAACAAATAGGTCGTTAAGGATCTTTGGGCCGGTTTTCCACGGCGATTTCTAGTGCCCGTCATGCGCTGAGTGTTCCGCCGGGGGTGCGGGGATAAGTTGGGTGAATAACGCGCTCTCAGCCCTTGCTTCCTCCTCGGTTCGCGCCGCGCATGCGCCCCTATATATATATATATTTTAATACACCGCCTGAAGTGTATTAGAAATAGTACACCACCGAATGCACTGTACATATAGGCTACACTGGATGCAGATTATATATCCGGCATCTCTGCCCAGGAGCAGATTTTTTTTTATATAACTTGTTTTAAATGTCTGCAGTCTCCCGGAGTGAGCCATATATGCCGTCACAGCACTTTTAGTTCTGCTGCAGCCTTAAGAGAGTGGAGAGTGGAGTGATATCAGCTGCACTCCACCTCTCCCTGTAGCAGAGTGAATGTTCCTGTTAGAGAGAGTTGCCATGTGGTGTCCTATCCTGAGACTCATAGCTTTCACTGCTTTCACTGAAGATATATTACATGCCTGCCTGAGGTACATTACATTAATTTTGGTAATTATTTAAACTGTCAGTGTTGCTGCTGGTTGAATATAGGGGCTGCCTGGCTGTCTAATAATGCTGCCTAGATATGGGAACTGTCTCTTGCTGGATATGGAAACTGTCTCTTACTGGATATGAAAACTCTCTCTTGCTGGAAATGGGGCATGCATCTGGAAGTGTCTGAGCTTACTTTGGTAAGCACTGGATATTTCTAATATTTTGCACATTTTACTGAATTGCTTTTTATTATCAAATTCCATACAAATGACCTTGTATATCCCCCCAAATTATACTTGCTTCCCTGTTCTCAAAAGGGGGTTGTGCTAGGAGGTTTGTAAGGCGGAGACAAGGGGTGGTACTAGGGCCAGTACTGGGGGTTGAAGATAGGCATGACCTAGTGGAGGGTGTGCCCTGTATACTAGACTGTATAGATATATTAATACACCACCTGAAGTGTATTAGAAACAGTACACCATGGAATGCACTATAGATAAAGGCTACACTGAATGCAGAGTATATATATATATATATATATATATATATATACATATATATACGTGTATATATATATATATATATATATACATACATATATATATATATATATATATACGTGTGTATATATATATATATATATATACATATATATATATATATATATATATATATATATATACAGTGCCTTGCAAAAGTATTCGGCCCCCTTGAACTTTTCAACCTTTTGCCACATTTCAGGCTTCAAACATAAAGATATAAAATTTTTATTTTTTGTGAAGAATCACCAACAAGTGGGACACAATTGTGAAGTGGAACGAAATCTATTGGATATTTTAAACTTTTTTAGCAAATAAAAAACTGAAAAGTGGTGCGTGCAAAATTATTCGGCCCCTTTACTTTCAGTGCAGAAAACTCACTCCAGAAGTTCAGCGAGGATCTCTGAATGATCCAATGTTGTCCTAAATGATTAATGGTGATAAATAGAATCCACCTGTGTGTAATCAAGTCTCTGTATAAATGCACCTGCTCTGTGATAGTCTCAGGGTTCTGTTGAAAGCGCAGAGAGCATCATGAAGACCAAGGAACACACCAGGCAGGTCCGTAATACTGTTGTGGAGAAGTTTAAAGCCGGATTTGGATACAAAAAGATTTCCCAAGCTTTAAACATCCCAAGGAGCACTGTGCAAGCGATCATTTTGAAATGGAAGCAGTATCAGACCACTGCAAATCTACCAAGACCTGGCTGTCCCTCTAAACTTTCAGCTCAGACAAGGAGAAGACTGATCAGAGATGCAGCCAAGAGGCCCATGATCACTCTGGATGAACTGCAGAGAACTACAGCTGAGGTGGGAGAGTCTGTCCATAGGACAACAATCAGTCGTACACTGCACAAATCTGGCCTTAATGGAAGAGTGGCAAGAAGAAAGCCATTTCTCAAAGATATCCATAAAAATTCTCGTCTAAAGTTTGCCACAAGCCACCTGGGAGACACACCAAACATGTGGAAGAAGGTGCTCTGGTCCGATGAAACCAAAATCTAACTTTTTGGCCACAATGCAAAACGATATGTTTGGCGTAAAAGCAACACAGCTCATCACCCTCAACACACCATCCCCACTGTCAAACTTGGTGGTGGCAGCATCATGGTTTGGGCCTGCTTTTCTTCAGCAGGGACAGGGAAGATGGGTAAAATTGAGGGGAAGATGGATGCAGCCAAATACAGGACCATTCTGGATGAAAACCTGTTGGAGTCTGCAAAAGACCTGAAACTGGGACAGAGATTTATCTTCCAACAAGACAATGATCCCAAACATACAGAAAAATCTACAAAGGAATGGTTCACAAATAAACGTATCCAGGTGTTAGAATGGCCAAGTCAAAGTCCAGATCTGAATCCAATCGAGAATCTGTGGAAAGAGCTGAAAACTGCTGTTCACAAACGCTCTCCATCCAACCTCACTGAGCTCGAGCTGTTTTGCAAGGAAGAATGGGCAAGAATTTCAGTCTCTCGATGTGCAAAACTGATAGAGACATACCCCAAGCGACTTGCAGCTGTAATCGCAGCAAAAGGTGGCTCTACAAAGTATTAACGCAAGGGGGCCGAATAATTTTGCACGCCCCATTTTTTATTTTTTTATTTGTTAAAAAAGTTTCAACAATCCATTAGATTTCGTTCCACTTCACAATTGTGTCCCACTTGTTGGTGATTCTTTACAAAAATAAAAATTTTATATCTTTATGTTTGAAGCCTGAAATGTGGCAAAATGTTGAAAAGTTCAAGGGGGCCGAATACTTTCGCAAGGCACTGTATATATACATATATATATATATATATATATATATATATATATGTATGTATGTGTATATATATATATATATATACATATATGTGTGTATATGTGTGTAGCGCTGGTAGATTTTCAACCTACCGCAGATTAGGTAAATTTAGTAAATTGTGTGTTAGGAAGGTTAAAAGTTTGCCTCTGTTCCAGCTTGGCTGACGTTGTGTGTGCTTCCGTGCTGACCGGTGGGTGTCGCTGTTACCATCGCTGTTACCATTAGTCAGTGTTGGAAGGGCAACGTGTCGAAGTGTATAGATGCTCCTCTGTCTCGGAGACAAGCTCGGTGGAGGTGGTCCTCCGAGTTGCATTCTGGGAAGGGGGTATTTATGGGACAGACGCCATGTTCTAGGGTTCGTTTTGCAGCCACCTGCAGGCCCTCCTGGCCGACAGGTATGCGTTAAGGAGCTACCTCATGGCCCTCCGATCGGCGCAGGGGTGGGTCCAGAGGCTTGTTTGGGGCCTACCACCGTGGCCGAGGAATGGTCCTGAGTAGGAATGAGCCGAACACCCCCCGGTTCGGGAGCAGTGATTTTAATGATGCTTAAAAAAAAGTTAATATATTCCTTTAAATATCGTACCTGGGGTGTGTCTATAGTATGCCTGTAAAGTGGCGCATGTTTCCCGTGCTTAGAACAGTCCCTGCACACATTTTTAAAGGAAAAAAATCTCATTTAAAACTGCTTGCGGGTTTAATGTAATGTCGGGTCCTGGCAATATGGATGAAAATCAGTGAGACAAACGGCATGGGTACCCCCCAGTCCATTACCAGGCCCTTTGGGGAGCTGAAAAATTGGGCCTTTGGTGGTGGTGGTGGTGCTGGTGCCACAACACTGTAAGACCTCACTCGCTCTTGGTGGGTGCAGAAATGGGCCCTGCTGTGAAATATTAGATCAAGAATTGTAATTACATGCCCCTGTTGAACAAGGGCAGAAAAATTGGGCCTTTGGTGGTGGTGGTGGTGCTGGTGCCACAACACTGTAAGTCCTCACTTGCTCTTGGTGGGTGCAGAAATGGGTCCTGCTGCAAAGTATTGCATCAAAAATTGTAATTACACGCCCCTGTTAAACAAGGGCTGAAAAATTGGGCCTTAGGCACTGGTGCTGGTGCCACAACACTGCAACCTCTCACAGATACTCTAGTTGTAACGCAGAAACGAGCCCTGCTGCAAAGTATTGCATCAAAAATTGTAATTACACGCCCCTGTTAAACAGGAGCTGAAAAATTGGGCCTTAGGCACTGGTGGTGGCGCCCAGAACCAAAAATGTTCTTACAAGCTATCAGCGTGATGATTGAGGAGGAAGAGGATAATTACTCAGGGATAGTCACTCAGCATCAGCATAGGCAGTCTTTGAAGGGATCTGAGATTTCAAAAAAAATTATTCGGTTACATCAGCATCAGGTGCTTGGTAGCTGGTGGTGATCCAAGACTGATTCATTTTTATGAAGGTCAGTCGATCAACCGAGTCGGTGGACAGACGCACCCTGTGATCGGTTACAAAGCCTCCAGCAGCACTGAATGTGCGTTTCGAAAGAACGCTGGATGCAGGACAGGCCAGTAGCTCAATTGCATACTGTGCAAGCTCTGGCCAGTGATCCATCCTCAAGACCCAGTAACCCAGAGGATTTTCGGTGGGAAAGGTGTCCAAGTCAGATCTTGCCCCTAGGTATTCCTGCACCATGTAAAACAGACACTGGCGATGGTTGCTGGAATCGATCATACCTTGGGGCTGCAGACCAAAAAATTGTCTGAACGCATCGGTCAGACGGCCACCTTCTCCACCGCTCCTTCTTTGACTGACCGAAGCCTCAGCAACACGTTGTCCAGAAACAGGAGTTTGAAACCTCCCAGTCTCTGGGAACGCGTTGCACAGACCTTTCTGCAAGGCCTCCCGAAGATGTTTCATCCTCTGCTCCCTCTGCGATGGCAAGATAAGGTCCGCAAAGTTACCCATGTAACATGGATCAAGGAGGGTTGCCAGCCAGTATTGGTCCTTCTCCTTGATACCACGAATACGAGGATCCTTACGCAGGCTTTGCAGGATCAGGGAGGCCATGCAGCATAGGTTTGCTAAGGCATTCGGTCCGGAGTCCTCTGGGTCAATAAGGATTACATGGTCCGCAGCCACCTCTTCCCAGCCACGTACAAGTCCATGTGTTTCTTGGGACTGATCCCTTAAAGACTGCTGCTGATGCTGAGTGCCAGGCTCCACCTCCATACTGACACAATCTTCCTCCTCCTCCTCTCCCTGTGTGATCGGCAGGCACGCAGGAAAACTGTCTGGATAAAGGGGGCCTTGAGAGCTAAGGAAGTCCACCTCTTCCTGCCTCTGTTCTGCCTCAAGTGCCCTGTCCATTATTCCACGCAGCGTGTGCTCCAACAGGTGGACAAGGGGGACAGTGTCACTGATGCATGCACTGTCACTGCTCACCATCCTCGTGGCCTCCTCAAATGGTGACAGGACAGTGCATGCATCCCTGATCATGGCCCACTGGCGTGGGGAAAAAAAAACCAAGCTCCCCTGACCCTGTCCTGGTGCCATAGTCGCACAGGTACTCATTGATGGCCCTCTGCTGCATGTGCAGCCGCTGCAGCATGGCCAACGTTGAGTTCCACCTGGTGGGCATGTCACAGATTAGGCGGTTCTTGGGCAGGTTAAACTCCTTTTGGAGGTCTGTCAGCCGAGCACTGGCATTATTTGACCGGCGGAAATGCACACAGACTTTCCTGGCCTGCCTCAGGACATCCTGTAAGCCCGGGTACCTGCCCAAGAACCGCTGCACCACCAAGTTAAGGACGTGAGCCAAACAGGGCACATGGGTCATTTGTCCCTGTCGGAGGGCAGAGAGGAGGTTGGTGCCTTTGTCGCAAACCACCATTCCTGCCTTAAGTTGGCGTAGCGTCAACCACCTCTGAACCTGCCCCTGCAGAGCTGACAGAACCTCTGCCCCAGTGTGGCTCCTGTCCCCCAAGCACACCAGCTCAAGCACCGCATGGCATCTTTTGGCCTGCGTACTTGCGTAGCCCCTTGAATGGCTACGGAGCACCGCTGGTTCCAAGGACAAAGCACAGGAAGAGGCCATGGAGGAAGAAGAAGAGGAGGGGGTGGAGGAGAGAGGTGTGTCACAATCATTAGCATTTTGGAGGCGTGGTGGCGGAACAACCTCCAACACTACTGCACCTTGTCCTGCATCCTTCCCAGCTGCCAGCAGAGTCACCCAATGCACCGTGAAACTTAGGTAACGTCCCTGTCCATGCCTGCTGGACCATGAGTCAGCAGTAATATGCACCTTACCGCCCTGTCCAGCGAGGCATAGACATTGCCTTCCACATGCCGGTAGAGAGCCGGAATCGCCTTCCGTGAGAAAAAGTGGCGTTTGGGTACCTGCCACTGAGGAACCGCACATTCCACAAACTCACGGAAGGGGGCAGAGTCTACCAACTGAAAAGGCAGCAGTTGAAGTGCTAGCAATTTTTCCAAGCTAGCATTCAACCGCTGCGCATGTGGATGGCTGGGAGCAAACTTCTTTCGGCGGTGCAGCCGCTGGGGCAGGGAAATTTGCCTGGTACAATCTGATGTCGGTGTACCAAAAGCAGATTGCCCACAAGTACTTGGCTGTGACACACCTAATTCTACACCTTCATTCCTCTCAGTGCAGGTCTCAGAGAGGACTGAAGGTATAGTGGGGTTGGAGATCTCAGCTGATGAGGAGCAAGGAGAAGTCCTCTTTGTTCTTTGGTGTGGGTCTTTTAGATGCCAACGAACTGCATGGCAGGTCAACATATGTCTGGTCAAGCATGTGGTACCCAAGCGGGAGATGTTTTGGCCACGCGAGATACGCTTGAGACATATGTTGCAAATAGCAGCGGTGCGATCTGATGCACTCATCTCAAAAAAGGCCCACACCAAAGAACTTTTTGAATAACGCGCAGACACTGCAGCGCCCTGCACATGTGGAGCTTTGGGGTGTGATGCAGTCAATGTGCTGCCCTTAGGCTGGCCCCTGGAGGGCATCCTGCCTCGTTGGTGATGTGCCGCCTCCTCCTCCTCCTCCTCTCTCCTATCAGGCACCCACGTTGAGTCAGTGACCTCATCATCCCCTACCTCCTCATCACTGGAGCAAACCTGGCAGTATGCTGCAGCAGGGGGAGCATGACTGCCAGATTGCTGTCCTTCTTGGGCACCCCCTCTGTCCGTGCTCACGTTACTGCCTTCATCGAGCTCAGTATCATCATCAGAGCCTTCCAAACGCTGGGCATCCTCCTGGAGCATGTACCCAACACTGTGGTCAAACAGTTCGAGGGACTCCTCAGGAGGACATGGTGGAGCTAGGGAAGGAGTCACTGATGACATTGAGCCAAGGGAAGAGGCCGCTGCTTTGCCAGACAAAGTACCCTGGGCATGGGTGAGAGAGGATGAGGAGGATGAGGACGGCTTGGTCATCCACTCGACCAAGTCTTCCGCATGTTGCGGCTCAACAGGACCAGCTGCCAAAAAAAAGGCCAAGCGTGTCCCACGGCCACGTGCTGATGAGGATGCACCGTCTCCACGACCAGCACTAGACACAGAGCCTGCTTGCCCTCTCTTATTGGCTTGTGACTGTCTGCCTCTCCTTCTTGGCCTTCCAGACATACTAATGGCCTGTAGCTGCACTAAGCTGGGATATATATATATATATATATATATATATATATATATGTACTGATACAGCAGCTAGCAAAAAAAACTGCCTGCCTGTAGTATGAGAACACCACCAACCTTCTACAGGTAGCTTTAGCTGAACACTGTGCAGAGCTCGCAAAAAACTAACTTGTAGCTTTTTTAGCTGCCTGCAGTAGTGATAGGATCAGGAAAACACCACCAACCTTCTACAGGTAGCTTTAGCTAAACACTGTGCAGAGCTCGCAAAAAAATAACTTGTAGGTTTAGTAATCTAGAGTGGACTTCTGCGCTACTAAAGTGAATGTTGAATGTTGTGTGGAATGCCGCAAAAATCAAAAAAGTGTACACCACTCACTAACTTAAATCCAAAAATAACACAATCAATAATTGTGCCTGTGATTTTGCGCAAACCTAAATACTTAGTCAAACATACATATGAATAATAATGAAATCAAATAAATCAATTAGTCCATAAAAGTGAAAATCCGTGACTGTAGTGCAAATCAATACGGTGAGTACAATGAGTGAATATTCTATACAGTGATAAAACAAAAAGTGTCAGAGTGCGTTGATAGTAGATCTCGTGACTTTCGTGGTAATGGATACCCACTAGGGGCTCCCAGAACTCTCACCTTACTGGCATTAATAAAATGCCTTTATGTATCCATTCGGGGCTGCGCTTGTTCCAGTCCCAGCGGTGTAGTTGTTCTGGTGCGTCTTATGGGGAGATGGCGTCCTCTCCGGTGAATAAACTCCACATAAGGGGGGTAATCAGAAAGGAGGATACTCCAATAGGGTAATAATGTTAAAACCGAAGTTTTATTAAAAAATATCTGCTTACAATTGAGTAGCGTTGAATCAGCAATTCAAACAGTAGTTTACAATCCCCACCACCACACTAACTTGTAGTTTTAGCTGAACACTGTGAGCAGGACGCACCGCACTAACTTGTAGGTTTAGCTGAACACTGTGAGGTGGACGCACCACACTAACTTGTAGTTTTAGCTGAACACTGTGAGCAGGACGCACTGCACTAACTTGTAGTTTTAGCTGAACACTGTGAGCAGGACGCACAGCACTAACTTGTAGTTTTAGTTGAACACTGTGAGCAGGACGCACCACACTAACTTGTAGGTTTAGCTGAACACTGTGAGGTGGACGCACCGCACTAACTTGTAGTTTTAGCTGAACACTGTAAGCAGGACGCACAGCACTAACTTGTAGTTTTAGCTGAACACTGTGAGCAGGACGCACCGCACTAACTTGTAGGTTTAGCTGAACACTGTGAGGTGGACGCACCACACTAACTTGTAGTTTTAGCTGAACACTGTGAGCAGGACACACCGCACTAACTTGTAGGTTTAGCTGAACACTGTGAGGTGGACGCACCGCACTAACTTGTAGTTTTAGCTGAACACTGTGAGCAGGACGCACAGCACTAACTTGTAGTTTTAGCTGAACACTGTGAGCAGGACGCACCGCACTAACTTGTAGGTTTAGCTAAACACTGTGAGGTGGACCCACCACACTAACTTGTAGGTTCAGCTGAACACTGTGAGGTGGACGCACCCCACTAACTTGTAGGTTTAGCTGAACACTGTGAGCAGGACGCACCCCACTAACTTGTAGTTTTAGCCGAACACTGTGAGCAGGACGCACTGCACTAACTGTAAATAGTCTAGCTGCCTGACTGTGGTACTAATAGGATCAAAAGAACACCAGCAATTTTCTTCAGGTAGCTGTAAATACTGTAACAAGACAAGCCTGCCTGTCAGTAAGAAGTTAGCAGGAACGGATCTAGCGGAACAGTGTGAGCAGGACGCACTGCATTAACTTGTAGTTTTAGCTGAACACTGTGAGCAGAAAGCACCGCACTAACTTCTAGGTTTAGCTGAACACTGTGAGGTGGACACACCGCACTAACTTGTAGTTTTAGCTGAACACTGTGAGCAGGACACACCGCACTAACTTGTAGGTTTAGCTGAACACTGTGAGGTGGACGCACCACACTAACTTGTAGGTTTAGCTGAACACTGTGAGCAGGACGCACCCCACTAACTTGTAGGTTTAGCTAAACACTGTGGGACACACCCCACTAACTTGTAGGTTTAGCTGAACACTGTGAGCAGGACGCACTGCACTAACTGTAAATAGTCTAGCTGCCTGATTGTGGTACTAATAGGATAAAAAGAACACCAGCAATTTTCTTCAGGTAGCTGTAAATACTGTAACAAGTCAAGCCTGCCTGTCAGTAAGAAGATAACAGGAACGGATCTAGCTGAACACTGTGAGCAGGACGCACCGCACTAACTTGTAGTTTTAGCTGAACACTGTGAGCAGGACGCACCGCACTAACTTGTAGGTTTAGCTGAACACTGTGAGGTGGACGCACCACACTAACTTGTAGGTTTAGCTGAACACTGTGAGCAGGACGCACCCCACTAACTTGTAGGTTTAGCTGAACACTGTGAGCAGGACGCACCCCACTAACTTGTAAGTTTAGCTGAACACTGTGAGCAGGACGCACTGCACTAACTGTAAATAGTCTAGCTGCCTGACTGTGGTACTAATATAATCAAAAGAACACCAGCAATTTTCTTCAGGTAGCTGTAAATACTGTAACAAGACAAGCCTGCCTGTCAGTAAGAAGATAACAGGAACGGATCTAGCTAAACTGAATACAGTGTATATATATATATATATGTATACAGTGTATATATATATATATAAAACACCTGGGATGCATATATATACACAATACACTGTAAGTGCAGCTAACTGACTGACTGTTCTGCCTAATCTATCTAACTCAAATCAAATGACACTGTCTGTCTCTCTTTCTCTCTATCTATGAACGCCGGAACACACACTACACAGGGCTGCCGTGCAGGCGGCCTTATATAGTGTGGGGCGTGTACTAACTCCCCTGAGCCATAATTGGCCAAAGCCTCCTTGGTTTTGGCCAATTACGGCTCTCTGTTCAGACGGCGCTGTGATTGGCCAAGCATGCGGGTCATAGTGCATGCTTGGCCAATCATCAGCCAGCAATGCACTGCGATGCCGCAGTGAATTATGGGCCGTGACGCGCCACACGAATTTGGCGCGAACGGCCCATATCGTTCGCAATTCGGCGAACGGGCGAATAGATGATGTTCGAGTCGAACATGGGTTCGACTCGAACACAAAGCTCATCCCTACTCCTGAGCTGTCGGTCCTGTGTGACGAAGCTGGACAGCCAAGGAGATCCCAGGGGAGGACCCATCTTGGAGAGATCACGCAGCGTGCAGGTCTATAGAGGGGCCTGGTGACTCGGTTGCAGGACGTATCCAAAAGAAGTAATTATACAGCATAGTGTCACTGGTTCGGCTTAAAGGTTCAGGCACTGTGACTGACTGTTCACTGCAGAAGATCTGATACATGCTGTGGCAGAGGATCGTGCAGATTTACCTCCAATTATGTCTGTGGCAGAGACTTTGGCTTCGTGCTGCGTGCTGGCTGCTAGACCGGTGAGAGAGGCCTATCCAGACGAGCAAAGAGTGCATCCCATGAGGGGAACGCATTCTACATAATTATCCGAATTCTACCGGGACATTTGTCGCTAAGATCTTGTAAGAAGATATTTGAGTTTCTCCTGAAGGTTTCCTTTTCTGTCTCTTTCCTGCTACTTCCTAAAGTTTGATTGTTCAATAAAGCATTGAAAACGTACTCCAGTGTTGGTGCGTGTGTCGTCCAGCAGTAAACTCAACGGAACCCCTAGACCCACTGCCGGTGAAACAGAGGGAAGCAAAGTGAAGGTAACAGACCCATTTAAACCAGCAGCTCCACCTTGAGTTAGGGCTACATGTGGGGGCATCGTCCGGGATTTGTTGACTGACAATTATTGCAACCCAGTGGAGTGTTTTACCGGGAGTTTACAGAGAGAGCTGGACTTTGAAAAAGAAAAATCTTTTCAGGAAGAGGAAAGGTTAAACTGCGGGACTTTGCTTTTGGGAGCTACGTGACTGAAAGAACAAGTGGGAGGAGTTACCCTACTTGCTACCACGTTGGACGCGTGTAGTGTGCTTGGCGCCAGAGGAGAAGAGAAGCCTCGTGATCGTGCTGAAAAGATCAGAGTGTGGCCATGTCTTTTCCGGCGTTGCAATCGGTTGTGGGACCCAGAGTGTTCCCTACAAGCATCGTGATGAATACTATGAAATCTGGAACTCTGCTCACGGATACTGGAGTTCGAATGAAACCGCAGGGGAAGTTTGTCCTGTATACCTCGGGAGATGTTGAGGGACTGGGCATGACCTGCCATCGATGTGGAGGATTGGCCGTGCATCTTCATCCATTCCGCCGATGTCCGCAGTGTGGAGAGTATTTGTTTGTAGTGGAGCCACTTACTGTGCCACCCCGTGCCTACCGGATGGATTGGGTGACAGGTATCGCTACAGTGGAAGCTGCTATCGCTACAAAGAGAGAGCGACGGGCCGCCACTTCGCCTGTTGCTACCGACAATGTTTCAGAAAGAGACACTGCTGCTGCCGTCTCATCAGGAGACATTACTTTGATTCCTGAGTCCACTACACCTGTTTCTGTGGTGCCTACTCAGAAGAAGGTGGGCTATGTGAAGGCTTCTCGTGGCCGTGGTCGAGGCCTACCCCAGAGGTTACCTGAGCCGGAGCTACCAGAGTCTACGTCTGGAACGGGTAAGCCATTGATGGGGACTGTAAATAAGTATTTGCCAGCAGAGGAATTGAGAGACTCGGAAATAGAATCCATGTAGGATCTTTACTGGGATGATGACTTGTTTGAAACCATGTCGCAAGAGCTATTGTAGTCACAAGGCGAGGATGTTGCCTCCACAATGACCCTTCCTGAATGGACTACCATGAGTTCTGGGAAGACGTCGTCCTGTGTGGAGACGCACAATGCTGTTGCTGGGACTTTGTCAAAAGTTATTGATTCGCTACAGACACCGGCTAGGTCTATGGTGAAAAAGTCATTAGACTCCTGTGTACCGCCTGGTATAGGAAAAGATCTTTGCCAAAAATTGCTCGCTTGCAAAGGATGTTAAACAAGTGTGTGGCCGCAGAGTATGGATTAGAATTCCCCTATGTGCCCCAGGATGTCATGCGGGAGATTGAAGCTAACCGGGAACTTTGGTACAAGTGTAAGGCTGACTGCAGGTCAGCCTGTCATTGTAGGAGGAGTCAGGCTGCATAAAGCCTGCCCTCCTTTGCCTCCTTCCTTGTGGTCGTAGGATCTCGTGTCAGCATCACTTCCGGGTGACCCTGACGTCACTTCCGGGTCGCGGATTGAACGAGGAGGATGTTCGGCGGCTGCTCTCTCTGCTCGTGGCAGGTCTCGGCAGCGTTACCATGCGGCAGGGTCTTGTGCGCTGCGGGCGCAGGGATAGGGGTAGTGTTCTTCCCTCCGTTTTCACTTTACTCCGGTCAGCTCGGGGTTCAGGTAGCACCATGTGTTGGGGTTGCACGTTGGGGGGAGTGTGTTTGGGGAGGGGGTTTTCAGGAGATGACGGCAGAGTCTCATATGACACGATGTCCCGCCTCTGTCACTAGCACTGCATAGCACGTCTTTATTCCTGGAGTACAGGTTAGAAATCCAATGAAACATCTTTTTTCTAGCAGTGACCCATGTTTGTCCAGTTGAAATAGTGTAGGTCATTGCATTTATTTATTTATTTTTTTGGTATTTGGGTCCGCTGTCACCACTGTTGCAGCATAGGTATGTATGGGCAGGGTCTCCTCCCTCCTTTGCCTCATGGTGGTCCCCCCCCTCCTCAGCTTCATGTGATGGGTTCCCCCCTCCTGAGCGCCACGTAGTGGGTCGTGTCCCCCCCCTGAGCTCCACGTGGTCTATAGTGTGGGTCTTCAGGAGTTAATTCAGGCGGATGAGATGACACTTGCTCATCGCCAGTCATCTTATTAGGTCCTTTGGGGGTCCTTGGCATAGTATGATTTACATTCTCATGCGATTTTACGGTTTCCCCATGCAATTTATGTTTTTCTCAGGTAATTCACGATTTCTCATGCAATTTTACGGTTTTCTCATGCAGTTTTACGGTTTTCTTATGCATTTTTACATTTTTTTTCCATGCAGTTTTAGGGTTTTTTGCATGCAATTTTACGGTTTTCTCATGTAATTTTCGGCTTTCCATGCAGTTTTAGGGTTTTTTGCATGCAATTTTACGGTTTTCTCATGTAATTTTCGGCTTTCTCATGTAGTTTCTCGTGCAATTTTACGCTTCCTTATGAAATTTTTTGCTTTTTCATGCGATTTACGGTTTCTCACGCAGTTTACTTTCTCATGCGATTTTACATTTTTCTCGTGCGATTTTATGGTTTTCTCATGCAATTTTACGGTTTTGTCATGCAATTTTATGGTTTTTCCATGCAGTTTTAGGGCTTTCTCATGCTATTTTACTATAGAGGGGCCTGGTGACTCGGTTGCAGGACGTATCCGAAAGAAGTAATTATACAGCATAGTGTCGCCGGTTCGGCTTAAAGGTTCAGGCACTGTGACTGACTGTTCACTGCAGAAGATCTGATACATCCTGTGCAGATTTACCTCCAATTAAGTCTGTGGCAGAGACTTTGGATTCGTGCTGCGTGCTGGCTGCTAGACCGGTAAGAGAGGCCTATCCAGACGAGCAAAGAGTGCATCCCATGAGGGGAACGCATTCTACATAATTATCTGAATTCTACCGGGACATTTGTCGCTAAGATCTTGTAAGAAGATATTTGAGTTTCTCCTGAAAGTTTCCTTTTCTGTCTCTTTCCTGCTACTTCCTAAAGTTTGACTGTTCAATAAAGCATTGAAAACGTACTCCAGTGTTGGTGCGTGTGTCGTCCAGCAGTAAACTCAACGGAACCCCTAGACCCGGTGCCGGTGAAACAGAGGGAAGCAAAGTGAAGGTAACAGACCCATTTAAACCAGCAGCTATATATATATTAGGGATGAGCTTTGAGTTTGAGTCAAACCCATGTTCGACTCGAACATTGCATGTTCGACCCTTCGTCGAATTGGGAATGTTATGGGCCGTTTGCGCCAAATTCGAGTGGTGCACTATGACCCGCATGCTTGGCCAATCACAGCGCCATCTGTACTGAGAGCCGTAATTGGCCAAAGCCAGGGTGGCTTTGGCCAATTATGGCTCAGGGGGTTTAGTACACGCCCCACACTATATAGGGCCACCTGCGTGGCGGCCTTGTGTAGTGTGTTCCGGCGGAGAGCGATAGATAGAGAGACAGTGTCATTTGATTTAAGTTAGATAGAGTAGGCAGGCGAGTCAGTTAGCTGCACTTACAGTGTATTGTGTATATATATGCATCCTAGGTGTTGTGTGTGTGTGTGTGTGTGTGTATATGTATATGTATATATATATATATATATACACTGTATAGATCTGACTGTTCTTCTGATCCTATTAGTACCACAGGCAGGCAGCTACAGTATTTACAGTTAGTGTACTGTGTCCTCCGCACAGTGTGCACCTAAATCTACCTGAAGAAAATTGGTGGTGTTCTTCTGATCCTATTAATACCACAGGCAGGCAGCTGCAGTATTTACAGTTAGTGTACTGTGTCCTCTGCACAGTGTGCAGCTAAAGCGACCTGAAGAAAATTGCTGGTGTTCTTCTGATCCTATTAGTACTACAGGCAGGCAGCTGCAGTATTTACAGTTAGTGTACTGTGTCCTCTGCACAGTGTGCACCTAAAGCTACCTGACGACAATTGCTGGTGTTCTCATACAAATAACACTACAGGCAGGCAGTTGATTCTGCTAGCTTCAGAATCAGTATATATATATATACATCCCAGCTTTGTGCAGCTACATCTCACTGCAGGCCATTAGTATGTCTGGAAGGCCAACAAGGAGAGGCAGACAATCACAAGCCAATAAAAGAGGGCAAGCAGGTTCTGTGTCTAGAGGCAACAGTGCTGGTCGTGGAGACAGTGCATCCTCATCAGCACGTGGCCGGGGGACACGCTTGTCCTTTTTTCGGCAGCTGGCCGTGTTGAGCCACAACATGCCGAAGACTTGGTAGAGTGGATGACCAAGCCGAAGACGTGGTAGAGTGGATGACCAAGCCATCCTCATCCTCTCTCACCCAGGCTCAGGGTACTTTGTCTGGCAAAGCAGCTGCCAACGCGGCATCTTTCCTCGGCTCAATGGCATCAGTCACTCCTTCCCTAGCCCCACCATGTCCTCCTGAGGAGTCCCCTGAACTGTTTGACCACAGTGTTGGGTACATGCTCCAGGAGGATGCCCAGCATTTTGAAAGCTCCGATGATACCCAGCTAGAGGAAGGCAATAACGTGAGCCCAGAGAGAGAGGGTGCCCAAGAAAGAAAACAGCAATCTGGCAGTCATGTTCCCCCAGCTGCAGCATACTGCCAGGTTTGCTCCAGTGATGAGGAGGGAGGGGATGATGAGGTCACTGACTCCATGTGGGTGCCTGATAGGAGAGAGGAGGAGGAGGAGGCACATCTCCAATGAGGCAGGATGCCCTCCAGGGGCCAGCTTAAGGGCAGCACACCGACTGCATCACACCACAGAGCTCCGCATGTGCAGGGCGCTGCTGTCTCTGCACGTTATTCCAAAAGTTCTTTGGTGTGGGCCTTTTTTGAGATGAGTGCATCAGATCCCACCGCTGCTATTTGCAACATATGTCTCAAGCGTATCTCGCGTGGCCAAAACATCACCTGCTTGGGCACCACATGCTTGACCAGACATACAGTATGTCGACCTGCCATGCTGTTCGTTGGCAAGCATACCTAAAAAACCCACACAAAAGAACAAAGCAGACCCCTCCCTGCTCCTCATCAGCTGGGATCTCCAACCTCACTATACCTTCAGTCCTCTCTGAAACCTACACTGAGAGAGATGAAGGTGTAGAATTAGGTGTGTCACAGCCAAGTGCTTGCAGGCAATCTGCTATTGGTACCCGGACGTCAGATTGTACCAGGCAAATTTCCCTGCCCCAGCTGCTGCACCGCCGAAAGAAGTTCGCTCCCAGCCATCCACATGCCCAGCAGTTGAATGCTAGCTTGGCTAAATTGCTAGCACTTCAACTGCTGCCTTTTCAGTTGGTAGACTCTGCCCCCTTGTGCGGTTCCTCAGTGGCAGGTTTCCAAACGCAACTTTTTCTCACGGAAGGCGATTGCGGCTCTCTACTGGCATGTGGAAGGCAATGTCTTGGCCTCGCTGGACAGGGCGGTCAGCGGTAAGGTGCATATTACCGCTGACTCATGGTCTAGCAGGCATGGACAGGATCTTTCACCGCACACTGGGTGACTCTTCTGGCAGCTGGGAAGGATGCAGGACAGGGTGCAATAGTGTTGGAGGTTGTCCTGCTACCACGCCTCCAAAATTCTATTAGTGGTGATTCTGCCACACCTCTCTCCTCCGCCCCCTCCTCTTCTTCTTCCTTCATGGCCTCTTCCTGTGCTGATTTGTCCTCGGAACCAGCGGTGCTCCGTAGGCGTTCAAGGGGCTACGCAAGCATGCAGGCAAAAAGATGCCATGCGGTGCTTGAGCTGTTGTGCTTGGGGGACAGGAGCCACACTGGGGCAGAGATTATGTTAGCTCTGCAGGGGCAGGTTCAGAGGTGGTTGACGCCATGCCAGCTTAAGCCAGGTATGGTGGTTTGCGACAATGGCACCAACCTCCTCTCCGCCCTCCGACAGGGACAACTGACCCATGTGCCCTGTTTGGCTCACATCCTTAACTTGGTGGTGCAGGGGTTCTTGGGCAGGTACCTGGGCATACAGGATGTCCTGAGGCAGGCCAGGAAAGTCTGTGCATTTACGCAGGTCATATAATGTTAGTGCTCGGCTGGCTGACCTCCAAAAGGAATTTAACCTGCCCAAGAACCGCCTAATCTGTGACATGCCCACCAGGTGGAACTCAACGTTGGCCATGCTGCAGCGGCTGCACATGCAGCAGAGGGCCATCAATGAGTACTTATGCGACTATGGCACCAGGACAGGGTCGGGGAGCTTGGTTTTTATTCCCCCACGCCAGTGGGCTATTATCAGAGATGCATGCACTGCCCTGTCACCATTTGAGGAGGCCACGAGGATGGTGAGCAGTGACAGTGCATGCATCAGTGACACTGTCCCTCTTGTTAACCTGTTGGAGCGCACGCTGCGTTGAATAATAGACAGGGCACTTGAGGCAGAACTGAGGGAGGAAGAGGAGGACTTCCTTACCTCTCAAGGCCCTCTTTATCCAGTAAGTGTTCCTGCGTGTCCGGCTATCACACAGGAAGAGGAGGAGGAGGGGGAGGATTGTGTCAGCATGGAGGTGGAGCCTGGCGCTCAGCATCAGCAGCAGTCTTATGCCCCGTACAAACGGTCGGACATTGATCGGACATTCTGACAGCAAAATCCTAGGATTTTTTGCGACGGATGTTGGCTCAAACTTGTCTTGCATACACACGGTCACACAAAGTTGTCGGAAAATCCGATCATTCTGAATGCGGTGACGTAAAACACGTACGTTGGGACTATAAAGGGGCAGTAGCCAATAGCTTTCATCTCTATTTATTCTGAGCATGCGTGGCACTTTGTGCGTCGGATTTGTGTACACACGATCGGAAATTCTGACAACGGATTTTGTTGTCGGAAAATTTTATAGCCTGCTCTCAAACTTTGTGTGTCGGAAAATCCGATGGAAAAAGTCCGTGGAGCCCACACACGGTCGGAATTTCCGACAACACGCTCCGATCGCACATTTTCCGTCGGAAAATCCGACCTTGTGTACGGGGCATTAGAGGGATCATTTACAGTCCGAAGAAATCCATGGACTTGTACGTGGCTGGGAGGAGGTGGCTGCGGATCATGTCGTCTTTATTGACCCAGAAGACTCGACTGAATGCCTCAGCAAACCTACGCTGCATGGCCTCCCTGTAAGGTTGCGGACCTTATCTTGCCGTCGCAGAGGGAGCAGAGGATGAAACATCTTCGGGAGGCCTTGCAGAAAGGTTTGCGCAACGCGTTTCCAGATCCTGGGAGGTTACAATTTCCTGGTCCTCTTGCACAACGTGTTGCTGAGGTCAGTCACAGAATTTTTGATGCAATACTTTGAAGCAGGGCTCATTCCTGTGCTCCAACTATAGTATCTGTGAGGGGTTGCAGTGTTGTGGCACCAGCACCAGTGCCCAAGGCCCAATTTTTCACCCCCTGTTTAACAGGGGCGTGTAATTACAATTTTTTTTTTCCAAAATCTTTTTATTGGTTTTTAAAAAGAGAAACAAAAACAGATACAGTTAAACAGTTAAACATACATTGGTCTAATATGATGTCTATGTGATCCTTGCAGGAATCACGCTGTCACCTTATTCATGAAAAATATATTATGAAATCAGTCATAGCGGTACAGTTTACTGGGTCATGAGGTGGTGCTATGTGCAGTTGTACATGGTAAAATAGCATATTGTAGATTATTGTGTACACCTGGCACCCGCTTGGGAGCTACTTTGTGATTGGGGTCTACTGAGAGGCCTCTGAAGCGGTGGAGGGATTTGCCAGCCACTTAGACCAGACTCTGCTATATTTGTTGGGGCAGCCTCTGTTGTCATATGTGTCCTTATACAGAGGTAAGCTATTGTTGACTAATTGTTTCCACAGGGAGAGAGGAGGGGGGGTTGGTTTGCGCCAACTAAGGGCTATAGCTTTACGGGCATAGAACAGGAGCAATCCCACCAGTGTGCGTCCCGCCACCGTAGGAATTAGTTGTTCTACCAGGCCTAGTATGCAGATTGACATTGATGGTTGTAGTGGCACAGAGGTGATTTGTGTGATAAAGTCCAATATCTCCCTCCAGTATCCGACAATTGCCGGACAGGTCCAGAAGATGTGGGTGAAGTCCCCAGGAGTCCCACCACATCTCCAACATCCGGGAGGGGAGTCGGGGTTCATTTTGTGTAGTCTGTGAGGGGTAAAATATGCCCGATGGACTATCTTGAATTGGATCAGGCGATCTCTCAGAGAGACCAGGGAGCTAAATGGGAAATCCCATATGTCATCCCAGTCATCGTCGTCAAAATTGGGGATGTCATGGGACCATTTAGATCTTAGCTTTTCCATAGTCGGGAGGGAGGTGACAGTCAGGTGTGAATATAATTGAGAAGTGGGTTTTTTCGCACAATCTGATCTAAGAAGGTCCTCCAGTGAAGATTGGACTAGTTGAGGAGGGGAGTTGGAGAATTGGTGACTGAAGGCATGGGAAAGTTGAAGGAATCGGAAAAAATAGGACTGTGGTATATTAAAATCGGAGTTTAGTTTGGAGAGCGGGACTAGGGATTGATTGGAGATAATCTGTGCCACCGTTTTAATGCTGTAATTACAATTTTTGATGCAATACTTTGCAGCAGGGCTCATTCCTGCACTCCAACTAAAGTATCTGTGAGGGGTTGCAGTGTTGTGGCACCAGCACCAGTGCCCAAGGCCCAATTTTTCAGCCCCTGTCTAACAGGGGCATATAATTACAGTTTTTGATGCAATACTTTGCAGCAGGGCTCAATCCTGCGCTCCAACTATAGCATCTGTGAGGGGTTGCAGTGTTGTGGCACCAGTGCCCAAGGCCCAATTTTTCTGCCCCTGTTCAACAGGGACATGTAATTACAATTCTTGATCTAATATTTCACAGCAGGGCCCATTCCAGCACCCACCAAGAGTAATTGTGAGGACTTACAGTGTTGTGGCACCAGCACCACCACCACCAAAGGCCCAATTTTTCTACCACTGTTCAACAATGGCATGTAATTACAATTCTTGATCTAATATTTCACAGCAGGGCCCGTTCCAGCGCCTACCAAGTGTAACTGAGAGGGCTTACAGTGTTGTGACAACACCAACACCTAAGAGTATATAGGGCAGGCCCCTGCTTTCAAACATCCAACTTACAAACGACTCCTACTTGAAAACGAAGGAGACAACAGGAAGTGAGATGAAATATACCCCTAGGAAGGGAAATTCTCTCCTACAAGAGTTAATATGGGAAAAACGTGTCTCTTCTTCACTGATGCTTTATCACCAATCCTTGTTTCACTAAAACACCCAAATTTTCAAAAAACATTTGTCATTGGGACAGAAAGTGAGGTGAAATCTTCTGAAGAGGTGCACAGACAGCAAAACAAATGTTACGGGGGTGATAACCCTTCCCTATGTTTTCCAAAAAGCTTAAAAATAGATTTTTTGGCTGGAGCTACACTTTAGAAATGTACTAGTTCAAAATTACAAACAGATTCTACTTAACAACAAACCTACAGTCCCTGTCTTGTTTGCACCGCCTGCATACTGCTGTTCAGAGTATATAGGGCCTGGGGGCCCCACGCGTTTCCTTTTAAATTTGGGTGCAGTGTTCCCCTTAATATCCATACAAGACCCAAAGGGCCTGGGGGAGTACCCATGCCGTTTTGTCTCACTGATTTTCATCCATATTGCCGGGACCCGACATTACAATAAGGCCGCAAGCAGTTTTAAATGACTTTTATTCCTTTAACCACTTGCCGACCGCCTCACGCAGATATACTGCGGCAGAATGGCACAGGCAGGCAAAGTAACGTATGGGTACGTTACTTGCCTCCCGCGGACGGTGAGTCCGATCGGACCCCCCCCTGGTGCCTGAGGCGGTCGGCTTCTGTCCCAGAGCGATCAGAGGTGAGGGGGAGGCCATCCATTCGTGGCCACCCCCTTGCGATCGTTCCCAGCCAGTAAGATTCTTCCTCTTCTGCTGTATAGTAAACAGCGGCAGAGGAAGTGATGTCATCGCTCCTCGGCTCAATATTTTCCGTTCCGGCGCAGAGGAGAGAAGACATCGATGAGTGCACAAACACTACACACCCAGTAAAACACACCAGGCACACTTTACACCCCCATCACCCCCAGATCACCCCCCGATCACCCCCTAATCACCCCCCCTGTCACAGTGACACCAAGCAGTTTTTTTTTCTGATTACTGCATTGGTGTCAGTTTGTGACAGTGTGGTAGGGCAGTTAGTGTTAGCCCCCTTTAGGTCTAGGGTACCCCCCTAACCCCCCTAATAAAGTTTTAACCTCTTGATTACCCCCTGTCGCCAGTGTCACTAAACAATCGTTTTTCTGATCGCTGTATTAGTGTCACTGGTGACGCTAGTTAGGGAGGTAAATATATAGGTTCGTCATCAGCGTTTTATAGCGTCAGGGACCCCCATATACTACCTAATAAAGGTTTTAACCCCTTGATTGCCCCCTAGTTAACCCTTTCACCAGTGATCACCGTATAAGTGTTACGGGGGATGCTGGTTAGTTAGTTTATTTTTTATAGTGTCAGGGCACCCGCCGTTTATTACCTAATAAAGGTTTAGTCCCCTGATCACCCGGCGGTGATATAAGTTAGGTTTTAGGGTCAGATAGGGTCTGCGTCGCCCCAGGCAGCGTCAGATTAGCGTCAGTACCACTAACACCCACGCACGCAGCATACACCTCCCTTAGTGGTATAGTATCTGAACGGATCAATATCTGATCCGATCAGATCTATACTAGCGCCCCCAGCAGTTTAGGGTTCCCAAAAATGCAGTGTTAGCGGGATCCGCCCAGATACCTGCTAGCTAGCACCTGCGTTTTGCCCCTCTGCCCGGCCCAGCCCAGCCCAACCAAGTGCAGTATCGATCGATCACTGTCACTTACAAGTAGGGATGAGCTTCGAGTACGAGTCAAACTCATGTTCGACTCGAACATTGGCTGTTCGCAAGTTCGGGGGTGTTTGCGGCAAATTCGAATGCCGCGGAACACCCTTTAAAAGTCTATGGGAGAAATCAAAAGTGCTAATTTTAAAGGCTTATATGCAAGTTATTGTCATAAAAAGTGTTTGGGGACCTGGGTCCTGCCCCAGGGGACATGGATCAATGCAAAAAAAAGTTTTAAAAACGGCCGTTTTTTCAGGAGCAGTGATTTTAATAATGCTTAAAGTCAAACAATAAAAGTGTAATATCCCTTTAAATTTCGTAGCTGGGGGGTGTCTTTAGTATGCCTGTAAAGGGGCGCATGTTTCCTGTGTTTAGAACAGTCTGACAGCAAAATGACATTTTGAAGGAAAAAACACATTTAAAACTACCCGCGGCTATTGCATTGCTGACAATACATATATAAGTTCATTGATAAAAACGGCATGGGAATTCCCCACAGGGAAACCCCGAACCAAAAAAAAAAAATGATGGGAGAGTCCCCCTAAATTCCATACAAGGCCCTTCAGGTCTGGTATGGATATTAAGGGGAACCCCAGCCAAAATTTTTTAAAAAAATGACGTGGGGTTCCCCCTAAATTCCATACCAGACCCTTCAGGTCTGGTATGGATTTTAAGGGGAACACTGCGCCAAAAAAAAAAAAATGATGTGGGAGTCCCCCTAAATTCCATACAAGGCCCTTCAGGTCTGGTATGGATATTAAGGGGAACCCCGGCCAAAATTTAAAAAAAAAACGGCGTGGGGTCCCCCCAAACATCCATACCAGACCCTTATCTGAGCACGCAACCTGGCAGGCAGCAGGAAAAGAGGGGGGGGCGGGAGTGCGGCCCCCCTCCTGAACCGTACCAGGCCACATGCCCTCAACATTGGGAGGGTGCTTTGGGGTAGCCCCCCAAAACACCTTGTCCCCATGTTGATGAGGACAAGGGCCTCATCCCCACAACCCTGGCCGGTGGTTGTGGGGGTCTGCGGGCAGGGGGCTTATCGGAATCTGGAAGCCCCCTTTAACAAGGGGACCACCAGATCGCGCCCCCCTGTGTGAAATGGTAAGGGGGTACTTACCCCTACCATTACACTAAAAAACTGTCAAAAATGTTAAAAATGACAAGAGACAGTTTTTGACAATTCCTTTATTTAAATGCTTCTTCTATCTTCCTTCATCTTCTTCTGGTTCTTCTGGCTCTTCTGGTTCTTCCTCCGGCGTTCTCGTCCAGCATCTCCTCTGCGGCGTCTTCTATCTTCTTCTCCTTGGGCCGCTCCGCACCCATGGCATGGGGGGGAGGCTCACTCTCTTCTCTTCATCTTCTTCTTCTTCATCTCTTCTTCCTTCTTCTCTTCTTCTCTTCTTCATTTTCTTCTCCGGGCCGCTCCGCATCCATGCTGTGGCATGGAGGGAGGCTCCCACTTTGTGACGGCGTCTCTTCATCTGACGGTTCTTAAATAACGGGGGGCGGGGCCACCCGGTGACCCCGCCCCCCTCTGGCGCACAGTGACTTGACGGGACTTCCTTGTGACATCACGGGGAATGCCACAGGGAAGTCCTGTCATGTCCCGTGCGTCAGAGCGGGCGGGGTCACCGGGTGGCCCCGCCCCCTGTTATTTAAGAACCGTCAGACGAAGAGACGCCGTCACAAAGTGGGAGCCTCCCTCCATGCCACAGCATGGATGCGGAGCGGCCCGGAGAAGAAAATGAAGAAGAGAAGAAGAGAAGAAGGAAGAAGAGATGAAGAAGAAGATGAAGAGAAGAGAGTGAGCCTCCCCCCCATGCCATGGGTGCGGAGCGGCCCGAGGAGAAGAAGATAGAAGACGCCGCAGAGGAGATGCTGGACGAGAACGCCGGAGGAAGAACCAGAAGAGCCAGAAGAACCAGAAGAAGATGAAGGAAGATAGAAGAAGCATTTAAATAAAGGAATTGTCAAAAACTGTCTCTTGTCATTTTTAACATTTTTGACAGTTTTTTTGTGAAATGGTAGGGGTAAGTACCCCCTTACCATTTCACACAGGGGAGGGGCCGGGATCTGGGGGTCACCTTGTTAAAGGGGGCTTCCAGATTCCGATAAGCCCTCCGCCTGCAGACCCCCACAACCACCAGCCAGGGTTGTGGGGATGAGGCCCTTGTCTTCATCAACATGGGGACAAGGTGTTTTGGGGGGCTACCCCAAAGCACCCTCCCAATGTTGAGGGCATGTGGCCTGGTACAGTTCAGGAGGGGGGGGCGCACTATCGCCCCCCCCCTCTTTTCCTGCGGCCTGCCAGGTTGCGTGCTCGGATAAGGGTCTGGTGTGGATTTTTGGGGGGACTCCACGCCGTTTTTTTTTTTTTTTTTGGCGCGGGGTTCCCCTTAAAATCCATACCAGACCTGAAGGGTCTGGTATGGAATTTAGGGGGAACCCCACGTCATTTGTTTTTTTTAATTTTGGTTCGGGGTTGCCCTGTGGGGATTTCCCATGCCGTTTTTATCAATGAACTTCTATGTGTATTGTCGGCAATGCAATAGCCGCGGGTAGTTTTAAATGTGTTTTTTCCTTCAAAATGTCATTTTGCTGTCAGACTGTTCTAAACACAGGAAACATGCGCCCCTTTACAGGCATACTATAGACACCCCCCAGCTATGAAATTTAAAGGGATATTACACTTTTATTGTTTGACTTTAAGCATTATTAAAATCACTGCTCCTGAAAAAACTGCCGTTTTTTTAAAACTTTTTTTTGCATTGATCCATGTCCCCTGGGGCAGGACCCAGGTCCCCAAACACTTATTATGAAAATAACTTGCATATAAGCCTTTAAAATTAGCACTTTTGATTATTCATGTTCGTGTCCCATAGACTTTAACGGTGTTCGCGTGTTCGAACGAACTTTTTTTCCTGTTCGCATGTTCTGGTGCGAACCGAACAGGGGGGTGTTCGCTCATCCCTACTTACAAGACACTAAACGCATAACTGCAGCTTTGGCAGAGTCAGGCCTGATACCTGCGATCGCTAACAGTTTTTTTGGTAGCGTTTTGGTGAACTGGCAAGCACCAGCCCCAGGCAGCGTCAGGTTAGTGCCAGTAGCGCTTACACCCACGCACGCACAGTACACCTCCCTTAGTGGTATAGTATCTGAACGGATCAATATCTGATCCGATCAGATCTATACTAGCATCCCCAGCAGTTTAGGGTTCCCAAAAACGCAGTGTTAGCGGGATCAGCCCAGATACCTGCTAGCACCTGCGTTTTGCCCCTCCGCCCGGCCCAGCCCAGCCCACCCAAGTCCGGTATCGATCGAACACTGTCACTTACAAAACACTAAACGCATAACTGCAGCGTTCGCAGAGACAGGCCTGATACCTGCGATCGCTAATGGGGCGTACACACGGTCGGACTTTTCATGTACAAAAGTCCGACGGACTAAAGCTGGCTGACAATCCGATCGTGTGTGGGCTTCCCCGGACTTTCAGCGGACTTTCAGCGGACTTTTCCAGCCTCAAATCTGACGGACTTTAGATTTGAAACATGCTTCAAATCTTTACGTCGTAACTACGCCGAACCCAGAAATCCGCTCATCTAAATGCTAGTCCGACGGACAAAAAAACGACGCATGCTCATAAGCAAAAACTAAACGGAAGCACTCGGTCTAGTAAAACTAGTGTTCGTATTGTAGGTAGCACATTCCTCACGCTGCAAAATCTGTGATCGTTGAATGCAGCGCATTAATGTCTTCTTTACTAATGCTATAAAGAACGAAGATGTTTTGCTGTTCATATTCAAACAGTTCTCCCAAACTGATTTCTGGATTATTTTTCTCTTTGATCTCATGAATGATATAGTATTCTTTTTAAAAACAATGTCTCCATACTAATAATAATTTTTACACTTGTTTTTTTTTGGTGGAGTCATCTTTTATTTTAGATTTTCTCCAGATGTTTATTTTATGATTGTTGTCGAACTTATTTTATCTTTTTTCAATTTTTTTTTTTTGTGTTTGTAAAGTTACCACAAAGAACCATTTTGTTGTTTATTGTGATTTTTTATTTTTTGTATATAAAGTTAACACAAAAGAACCGTTTTTGGTTATGTATCTTTTTTATGTTAAAGTTACCACTAGAACATTATTAATGTATTTTTTTGTGTGTTTTTGCAACCTCAAGGAGATTGTTGTCCCTTGTTAATTTGACATTGTGTCTAAATCAATGCTTTAAAATAAAACACATAAAGTCTTTTCATAAACTCAAATATCCATTTATTCATGGTCTAAATAAAATAAAGAGGAAGTCAACGCTGGAAAAAGTCTGAGGACAAGAAAATTGTGATCTTGAGGAGTCCATATAAGAGGGAGCACAATCTGGTCCAGGAATCCCAGAGATCAACAGCACCAGCAGATGATATAGATGTCCCCAGACTGTGGTACTACAACAGCCTGCGTCTTCTGTCAGACCAGACTGAACCCAGGTCATCACTTTCTTCTCTTCCCTGCAGCCTTTCCTCCACGCTGCCCTGCACCCTTCCCTGCAGCCTTCCCTGTAGCCTTCTTTGGAGGCTGTGGCTCAGGAGGAGGAGGAGGTGGAGGAGGAGGACGACTGCCGCCTCATGTAGTTGTGTGTTTCTAGTTAGCGTGCCCTGCAGCCCCTTCTCTATTGTTTCCCTAAACAGTCTCTCACAAATGAGGCGTTGGTCCCACTCCATTTTAGGCAGCCTGCTGGCTAAGTAGCAGCCATAGGCCTCTTCAGCTTCGGGGGGGCTCCTTAAAAAATTGGTGGCTTCTCGTATGAGGCACAGGGATGCCTCCTGTGTCACCGTCCCCTTCCTGGCCCTTTTTTTTGGAAGGCGGAGGGGAGGCACTTGGGATTGTGTCAGGCTCCTACTGGGCCCAGCCACCTCCTGCCTGACACTGGGCCCAGCCACCTCCTGCCTGACACTGGGCCCAGCCACCTCCTGCCTGACACTGGGCCCGGCCACCTCCTGCCTGACACTGGGTCCGGCCTCCTCCAGGATGATGCTGAATCCGGCCTCCTCCAGGCTGTCCATGGGCCCGGTCTCCTCCTGCCTGCCACTTTCCCCACATTCCTCCTGGCTGGCCTCATCCTGTGTATAAAAAAAGGACATAGTTTTAGTATTTTGTTTTGGGTTCATCAATGACACACAATTTGCTTCTCATGACTAGCAAATTCAATGTGAATACATCTCTTAATAAAAGAGTATAGAAATCAGACACCCTCATTTTTTGAAGCAGGTGACAAGCATATTTAGCCACTACTGTCAATTGCTATGTATACATCATTTTGAGGGGAAAATTTTTAGAATCAATAAAAACATCCAGTTAACATCATTAATATTAGGACAGTAAATATTTGGGAAATTAATTTACCTGACTCCAGATGGTCATATCCGGTTCATCCAGGATGGAAGACCCAGCTTGGTCCTCATCAGCCTCTGCTGGGGTGGAGGGAAGGGTGCATGGAAGGGTGCATGGAAGGGTGGAGGGAAGGGTGGAGGGAAGGGTTGAAAGTGATGCCCTGGCTTCAGTCTGGTCATCAAAAAACCGTAGTTTATTGTAGTACCACAGCCTGGGTACATAAACATCATCTGCTGATGCTCCTGATCTCATGGATTCCTGGATCTTGTTATGCTCCCTCTTATACATGTTCCTCAAGATGCCAATTTTCTTTAACAATGACTCCATTGTTGCTTCCGGGATGGTTGTCTGGACAAATGACAGAAGTCTCTCCAGCGTTGACTTCCTGACATGCTTTAAATAATATTGAGGGTGTTTCCCCTCTCCCCTCTCCCCCCTCTCCCCCCCCCTCTCCCCCTCCCTGGAACCCACAGACCGTTGGTCTATGTTACTTCAAACCCACCATCTATCCGGAAGTGCCATCTGGAGACCCGAGGGAGCTCCCACCATGTTCTGCCATCACCATCCATCCCTGCCAGGACCTGATGTGTGACCAACACTGCACGGACTTGCTGAGACTTGTGGTCCTCCAGACTCTCCTCTACATAGAGATGCACCGGAACGCAATACTACAGTCTTCCATGTGAGTGGATATTGTTTGTTGTAAATAAATGATTATTGATACATACTCAGAGGCGCCCCTCTTCCTTGTTCACCTCCCACAGATTCCTCATCTCTCCATACTTGTCTATAAAAGCTGCCAAAAAATCAGGATCCTTAAATTGGGCATTCATAATGTCTGTAAAAGATAAAGACAGAAGACAAAAAACACTTATTAGGTTTCTGCTAAACCCTCATCATCTTATCCCTATGTAGGCCTCATCAATCTGTCAAGCTATATAGGCTGCTTGCTACAAAGTCTTGACCAAATTTACAACTTTAAAATTACCTTCGTTTAGTAGCGTCCCGATCCACTATCACCTACGCACAGAACGTACGTACGACACAATACGTAACAGCGTTTTATACACTGCACATGCGTAATACTCCGCCTACTTGGCCCGCCCCTGACGTTCTTTTTGTTTACGCATATACCCCGCCCTTGACTCTACGCACAGAACGTACGTACGACACGTGCGCAAGAACCCTCTTTATACACTGCGCATGTGTGAAACTCCGCCTGCGTCGCCCGCCCCTGACGTTCAATTTTAACTCATGTTCTCCGCCCCTTAATTCTACGCACAGAACATACGTACGACACGTGCGCAAGGCCCCTCTTTATACACTGCGCATGTGTGAAACTCCGCCTGCGTCGCCCGCCCCTGACGTTCGATTTTAACTCATATTCTACGCCTATTTTTTATACGGTGCGTAGTGGGGTGAATAATGGCGGAGACACATCAGGTGTGTACTACCTCAGGTAGCAACGAAAGCCCGGAGGACGTCACGATCTGGGAAGCCAAGATTTAAGGCCTCCAATATGTCCTTTAAAGAGATGGTGGAAATGGTGGCCATTCTTAAAAAAAGGACTATAATGGGAAGTATGGGCCGTACGCCCGGCCAAATTTGAGAAAAGCCAAAATAATGGCGAAGGTGGTGAAGACGTTACATGGTTCTTTTGGGGTACAGCGCTCGAAGGATCAAATTCGAAAAATATGGTCCGATCTCAAACTCAGGGAGTCGGATCAGTACAGACGGATCCGTACAGTGCTGAAAAAAAGCAAGTACGTAAGTACTTGTCGTGTTTTCATCTTGTGTTGATTACCTTGTATACTGTTCCATGTGCTTTTCTTTCCTATACGATTTTTGCATCGTTTGAAACGATCTTTTAATAAACCTTGTTACATATATAGAGATATCTATATATCTCTCTCTCTCTATATCTATCTATCTATCTATCTATCTATCTATCTATCTATCTATCGATCGATCGATCGATCGATCGATCGATCGATAGAGGGATTTTTAGATATGTTTAGATATTGATATATAGCTATCGATATATCTATCTATCTCGATATGTCTTTATAAAATTAAATATTTAGGAAACTAGGAACTCTACACAAACGGACAATTTGTACACCACTTCACTACAATGTTTGAAGATTACTATGTACTAAAATATCTGTGTGCTAAGTATATTAATTTTTTGGTTCACATAGGAGAAAAAACACTCAGCCAAGAAGAACCCAGTCCCCCCCCAACCAAAAGAACATACTTGGGAAATCAGCCCAAGCCCCACTGAGGATGTGGAGGAAGGAGAGGTGGGCGACATTGGCACCCCACCAGGTGAGGGTCTGACACACCAGCTTACGGTAATCTATGCATGGCTGCCTTTTATTTTATGTAATTTTTTTACTCTATTTTAGGTGATCTGGTTGTGCTTGACTCAAGCAACAGCGCCACCCCCGAGGATGTTGATGAAGTATGCAACATGGGCACCCCACCAGGTCAGTGTCTGAGACACCAGCTTATGGTAAGGTAAACTATGTATGTCTGCGTATTTCTAAACACATATTTTTTTAATTCTATTTTAGGTCCAACTGACTATTTCACAACAGACAGTGCCCAACCACTAATTTCGAAAATAATGGCCTGGAATGGGGAGATTGATCAAATGCGGAATCGGCTGGATCGAAATGAAGGACATGATTGATGTTTTGGGTCGAATCTAAATACCCTTTTTCAATCCCAAAAACATTGATCATGTCCTTCATTTCCTGGTTTGCTGACCCCATTCTGGGCCTTCTCGTTTGTGGAAATGATATGCCTGTTTAACATACAAAAAAATGGAGGCCTGTTTAAAAAAACAATAAATTAAAAAAAAATTTAAAAAAAAAACCAAGAAAAAAAGGCCTGTTTTTAAAAAATAAAAAAACAAAACAAAAAAAAGGATTGTTTTTAAAAAATTAAAAAAGGCCTGTTTTTAAAAATCAAAAAAAAAAAGGCCTGTTTTTAAAAATCAAAAAAAAAAAAGGCCTGTTTTTAAAAATTATAAAAAAAAAATACAAAAAAAGGTCTGTTTTTAAAATATATATATAAAAAAAATTCAAAATAAAAAAGAGGCCTGTTTGTTAAAATAAAAAAATATATATATTTTAAATTATAAAAAATATAACTAATTATATTTTTCCAAATTTGTCAATATATTGATATATTTTTGACTATGAACATTTTATACTAATGCTTAAGTGAATGTTTACAGAATATTAAAACATCTGTTTAGTAATTAACTAAATGTGTGGTTTGTTATTTCAATGCTCAGTATCAGTTTGTTTAAATTTAAAATAGTTGTTTACAGTGACAATGGAGCTTATTTAGTCAAGGAAAATACACTTGGCACTACAAGTGCTCTACCATAACCTAGGAGAAAGCCCAAAAGAAAGGCAAGCAATAAATATAATTCAAAATTGCATCAAGATTTTTTTATTTTGATAATTTAGATATCCTGGCCCATTGCAATGGCCCCCCTACCCATAAAATAATTTACATATTGCTGTCGAACTTGACAGGCACTTTGGGGGGCCAAGCCAGTACGGACAGTATCCAGGCCTGTAAGATTGTCACTGATAAGTCCGGCCTCAGGCCCAACTGGCACAATATAATTTGGGGAATGTTTGTGCAAAAAGTTGTGCAGGATGCAGCACGATAAAATGATAAAATTAAGTTTGTATTCCACCAAGTTAATGGATGTTTGAAACAGGCGGAACCGGCTGGCCAGAATCCCAAACGCATTCTCAACCACTCTTCTAGCTCTGGCCAGCCGGAAATTAAAAACCCTCCTCTCCGGGGTGAGGGTTCTTTGGGGGAATGGCCTCATGAGGTGCTTGCTCAGAGCGAAGGCTTCATCTGCTATGAAGACAAAGGGGAGTCCTTCCACGTTATCCGCATCAGGTGCCAATCCCAGGCCACCACTCTGGAGACGCTGGCAGAACTCCATCTGGACAAATACTCCTCCATCCGACATCCGGCCATTCTTCCCCACGTCCACATATAGAAATTCATAGTGTGCCGACACCACCGCCATTAAAACAATACTATGGAACCCATTATAATTAAAATAGTATGACCCCGAATGGGGTGGTGGCACGATGTTGACATGTTTCCCATCTATAGCCCCTCCACAATTGGGAAAGTCCCAACGGGTGGCAAAATAGGATGCCACGGTCTGCCATTCCTGTGGTGTTGAAGGAAACTGGGGAATCAAACAAGAAAACAAAACTCAGTAATTTAGAAAAGAACATTGCAACAACATTATACACTTAAAACATTATTGCCCAGCATCAGTATAACATTAAATAATTGAAATCTTCTTGAATAAATAATATGGAAAGGCACACTTATCAGATTGCTCACCCCCTCTGATGGCACATTGGTACATTTTAGGGGGTGGTGAAATTAGAAATTAATTAAAAGTTTAAGGACACGCAGGGTTTTATTGACTAAAGGCTACAAGACTGTGCAGTTGTCGCACTCTGCAAGTGCAGTTGCTCCACAGCTTAGTAAATGAGGTAAGGTAAAAAGGCTTTCATGTTGCAAGGAGTACCCAATCACATGCAAGGGCAATTCATCCAAACACTTTGTGGCTTGCACATGATTGGATGATGGAAATCAGCAGAGCTTCTGCTAATTTACTAAAGCACTGGAGCAAATGCACTTGCAGAGTGCAAATGCATTTTGCAAAGTGCAACATATATTTGCTTTGGAAAAATCAATACCACAGAACATTATAGCAAATGATTAGGGGGGGGGGGGGGGTTGGAAATCAAGTTAATTACATGCACACTATTTGGATTGAGTTTAGGTGGGGGGGGGGGTTGGAAATCAAGCTAATTGCATGAACACTATTTGGATTGAGTTTAGGGGGGGGGGTTGGAAATCTAGTTTATGACATGCACACTATTTGGATAGAGTTTGGGGGGGGGGTGGAAATCTAGTTTATGACATGCACACTATTTGGATGGAGTGTAGGGGAAACAAAATACAATGCAGCTGACTAAATACATTCAAACTGAGTACACTAGGTGGATATGTGCCCAGCATTGTATGCTGGGGAGGTTAGTGAAGGCAAATATACATGCATGACAAAAAAGAACAGGAAAAAATTCCAGCATGCGTGAGGAGAAAAAGGGGACATTCACACTATATTGCAATGATGGTAAGTAGTGTTTGAGTTAAGAAATACATTACATTATCAAAGATTAAAGAAAAGAACATGTGATGCTAATAAAAGAAAACATTCTTACCTTAATATAGTCCTTCTGCAGGACCTGGATGATGGCAGAACAGGTCTCTGGGATAATGATCCCCAGAGCCTGGGGGGAGATGCCTGTCGAGAACTTGAGGTCCTGCAGGCTTCTCCCTGTCGCCAAGTACCGCAACGTGGCAACTAGCCTCTGCTCCGGAGTGATGGCTTGCCTCATGCAGGTATCCTGCCTGCTGATATAGGGGGTCAGCAAAGCCAACAACGGTCAAAAACGGGGTCCGTCATCCGGAGAAAGTTCCTGAAATCCTCAGGATTATTCTCACGGATCTCACGGAGCAATGGCATGTGACAGAACTAGTCACGCTGAAGCAATCAATTCTTGGTCCATGAACTCCTCCTCGCCCTGTTCATGGACTGGTCTCGGGCTGAAGAATGAACTACAGCCCAAGCACATACAATGCACGAGCTCGACGACGAGTACGTACAGGTAACATGGCTTCAAAACGGTCGGCTGGTCAGAACGCACTTAACAGAACGCACTGAAGAACAGCAAGGCCTGTGAAGAGCGACCTGAAAATCAGGAACGAGCGGACAATAAAACAGAGATTTCTCAATGCCAACTGACCAAACGCACTGAAAAGCAGATACAAACCTCACAAGCACAGACTGAACAACAGTTAAAAAGAACTGAAAAATACGAGTCTCACAAGCGTGAATCGTCTCTCACCAAACTTCTACTAACACGAGATAAACACAAGATTAGCAGAAGGAGCCCAAAGGGTGTCGTACGGGCTATTGAACTTCCGTTTTATAGTCTCGTTGGACTTGGTGTACGTCACCGCGTACTAGGCTTTCGAACTTTTGTGTGATCGTGTGTAGGCAAGTTCGTTCGTTAGAAAGTCTGCCGCAAGTCCGCCAAAAGTCCGCCGAAAGTCTGTCGGACTTTTGTAGACGAAAAGTCCGACCGTGTGTACGCGGCATAACAGTTTTTTTGGTGAGTGTTTTGGTGAACTGGCAAGCACCAGCCCCAGGCAGCGTCAGGTTAGTGCCAATAGTGCTAACACCCACGTACGCACCGTACACCTCCCTTAGTGGTATAGTATCTGAACTAATCAATATCTGATCCGATCAGATCTATACTAGCGTCCCCAGCAGTTTAGGGTTCCCAAAAACGCAGTGTTTTCCGGGATCAGCCCAGATACCTGCTAGGACCTGCGTTTTGCCCCTCCACCCAGCCAAGCCCAGCCCACCCAAGTGCGGTATCGATCACTGTCACTTACAAAACACTAAATGCATAACTGCAGCGTTCGCAGAGTCAAGCCTGATCCCTGTGATCGCTAACAGTTTTTTTGGTAGCGTTTTGGTGAACTGGCAAGCACCAGCGGCATAGTAAACTCCGGTCGTAGTCAAACCAGCACTGCAGTAACACTTGTGGCGTGGCGAATCCCATAAGTGCAGTTCAAGCTGGTGAGGTGGCAAGCACAAGTAGTGTCCCGCTGCCAATAAGAAGAAGACAAACACAGGCCTGTCGTGCCCATAATGCCCTTCCTGCTGCATTCGCCAATCCTAATTGGGAACCCACCACTTCTGCAGCACCCGTACTTCCCCCATTCACATCCCCAACCAAATGCAGTCGGCTGCATGAGAGGCATTTTCTTTATGTCCTCCCGAGTACCCCTACCCAACGAACCCCCCCCCCCCCAAAAAAGATGTTGTGTCTGCAGCAAGCGCGGATATAGGCGTGACACCCGCTATTATTGTCCCTCCTGTCCTGACAATCCTGGTCTTTGCATTGGTGAATGTTTTGAACGCTACCATACACTAGTTGAGTATTAGCGTAGGGTACAGCATTGCATAGACTAGGCACACTTTCACAGGGTCTCCCAAGATGCCATTGCATTTTGAGAGACCCGACCCTGGAACCGGTTACAGTTTTATAAAAGTTACAGTTACAAAAAAAAGTGTAAAAAAAAAAAAAACACAAAAAAATATATAAAATAAAAAAAAATAGTTGTCGTTTTATTGTTCTCTCTCTCTCTCCATTCTCTCTCTATTGTTCTGCTCTTTTTTACTGTATTCTATTCTGAAATGTTTTATTGTTATTATGTTTTATCATATTTGCTTTTCAGGTATGCAATTTTTTTATACTTTACTGTTTACTGTGTTTTATTGTTAACAATTTTTTTGTCTTCAGGTACGCCATTCAGCTGCAGAGCGGATTTATTTATCTTGACAGCAACAGCGTTTGCTCCCACGATATATAAAGCCGTGACACCAGCGGAGGTGATATATACCGAAGCATGGGGGCAACAGGGGCGGAGGAGTGATTTGCTCCTACCTTTTGGGGCAGATGCCCCCATGCTTCGGCATATATAAATGGCGCATGTATGCCCATCATTAGAAGGGAGGTATTCTAATGGTGGGCATACCCACTGATCAATCTCTTTTTTTTCGTTCAGCCCACAGGCTGCATGAAAAAAAAAGATTACAATATGTGCCCAACAAGGACCAGCAACGTAATGGTATGTTGCTGGACGTTGAGTGGTTATACCAGAATGATGCCTGCAGGTTTAGGTATCATCTTGGTATCATTCTTTTAAGCCAGCGGCCGGCTTTCATGTAAAAGAAATCCTAGCAGATAATTAGCCTCTAGACTGCTTTTACAAGCAGTGGGAGGGAATGCCCCCCCCCCACCGTCTTCCATGTTTTTCTCTGGCTCTCCTGTCCCAACAGGGAACCTAAGAATGCAGCCGGTGATTCAGCCAGCTGACCATAGAGTATATCAAAGACCAGAGTGGCTCCAAACATCTCTATGGCCTAAGAAACCGAAAGCTACAAGCATTTCATGACTTAGATTTCGCTGGATGTAAACAGCGCAATTGGGAAATTGGGAAAGCATTTTATCACACCGATCTTGGTGTGGTCAGATGCTTTGAGGTCAGAGGAGAGATATAGGGTCTAATAGACCCCAATTTTTTCAAAAAAGAATACCTGTCACTACCTATTGCTATCATAGGGGATATTTACATTCCCTGAGATAACAATAAAAATGATTTTTTTTAAAAAATGAAAGGAACAGTTTAAAACAAGATAAAAAAGCAAAAAAATAATAAAGGAAAAAAAAAAAAGCACCCCTGTCCCCCCCTGCTCTCACGCAAAGGCGAACGCAAGCGTCGGTCTGGCGTCAAATGTGAACAGCAATTGCACCATGCATGTGAGGTATCACCGTGAAGGTCAGATCAAGGGCAGTAATTTTAGCAGTAGACCTCCTCTGTAAATCTAAACTGGTAACCTGTAAAGGCTTTTAAAGGCTTTTAAAAATGTATTTAATTTATCGCCACTGCACGTTTGTGCGCAATTTTAAAGCATGTCATGTTTGGTATCCATATACTCGGCCTAAGATCTTTTTTTTATTTTATCAAACATTTGGACAATATAGTGTGTTTTAATGCATTCAAATTTTAAAAAGTGTGTTTTTTCCCAAAAAAAGCGTTTGAAAAATTGCTGCACAAATACTGTGTGAAAAAAAAATGAAACGCCCACCATTTTAATCTGTAGGGCATTTGCTTTAAAAAAATATATCATGTTTGGGGGTTCAAAGTAATTTTCTGGCAAAAAAAATAATTTTTTCATGTAAACAAAAAGTGTCAGAAAGGGCTTTGTCTTCAAGTGGTTAGAAGAGTGGGTGATATGTGACATAAGCTTCTAAATGTTGTGCATAAAATGCCAGGACAGTTCAAAACCCCCCCAAATGACCCCATTTTGGAAAGTAGACACCCCAAGCTATTTGCTGAGAGGCATGTCGAGTCCATGGAATATTTTATATTGTGACACAAGTTGCGGGAAAAAGACACATTTTTGTTTTTTTTGCACAAAGTTGTCACTAAATGATATATTGCTCAAACATGCCATGGGAATATGTGAAATTACACCGCCAAAATGCATTCTGTTGCTTCTCCTGAGTACAGGGATACCACATGTGTGAGACTTTTTGGGAGCCTAGCCGCGTACGGGACCCCAAAATCCAAGCACCGCCTTCAGGCTTTCTAAGGGCGTAAATTTTTGATTTCACTCTTCACTGCCTATCACAGTTTCGGAGGCCATGGAATGCCCAGTTGGCACAAACCCCCCCCCCCCCCAAATGACCCTATTTTGGAAAGTAGACACCCCAAGCTATTTGCTGAGAGAGTATTTTGCAAAAATTCTTTCTTGCCTTTCTTCATTTTCAAAAACAAATGAGAGCTGCAAAATACTCACCATGCCTCTCAGCAAATAGCTTGGGGTTTCTACTTTCCAAAATGGGGTCATTTGGCGAGGGGTTTGTGCCATCTTGGCATTTTATGGCCTTCGAAACTGTGATAGGTAGTGAGGAGTGAATCAAAAATTTACGCCCTTAGAAATCCTGAAGGCGGTGATTGGTTTTCGGGGCCCCGTACGCAGCTAGGCTCCCAAAAAGTCCCACAAATGTGGTATCCCCATACTCAGGAGAAGCAGCTAAATGTATTTTGGGGTGCAATTCCACATATGTCCATGGCCTGTGTGAGCAATATATCATTTAGTGACAACTTTGTGTAAAAAAAAAATAAAAAATTTGTGACTTTCCCGCAACTTGTGTCAAAATATAAAATATTTCATGGACTCAACATGCCTCTCAGAAAATAGCTTGGGGTGTCTACTTTCCAAAATGGGGTCATTTGGGGGGGGGGGGGTGGGCCATCTGGGCATTTTATGGCCTTCATAACTGTAATAGGTAGTGATGAGTGAAATCAAAAACTTACACCCTTAGAAATCCTGAAGGCGGTGATTGGTTTTCGGGGCCCTGTACATGGCTAGGCTCCCAAAAAGTCCCACACATGTGGTATACTCAGGAGAAGCAGCTAAATGTATTTTGGGGTGCAATTCCACATATGCCCATGGCCTGTGTGAGCAATATATCATTTAGTGACAACTTTTTGTAAATTTGTTTTTTGTCATTATTCAATCACTTGGGACAAAAAAAATAATATTCAATGGGCTCAACATGCCTCTCAGCAATTTCCTTGGGGTGTCTACTTTCCAAAATGGGGTCATTTGGGGTTTTTTTGTACTGCCCTGCCATTTTAGCACCTCAAGAAATGACATAGGCAGTCATAAACTAAAAGCTGTGTAAATTCCAGAAAATGTACCCTAGTTTGTAGACGCTATAACTTTTGCGCAAACCAATAAATGTATACGCTTATTGACATTTTTTTACCAAAGACATGTGGCCGAATACATTTTGGCCTACATGTATCACTAAAATTGAGTTTACTGGATTTTTTTTATAACAAAAATTAGAAAATATCATTTTTTTTTCAAAATTTTCGGTCTTTTTCCGTTTATAGCGCAAAAAAAAAAAACGCAGAGGTGATCAAATACCATCAAAAGAAAGCTCTATTTGTGGGAAGAAAAGGACGCCAATTTCGTTTGGGTACAGCATTGCATGACCGCGCAATTAGCAGTTAAAGCGACGCAGTGCCAAATTGTAAAAAGTACACTGGTCAGGAAGGGGGTAAATCCTTCCGGGGCTGAAGTGGTTAAAAATGCCATTTTGTGCAGGGACTGTTCTAAGCAAAGGAAACACGTGCCACTTTACAGGCATACTATAGATACCCCAGGTATGATATTTGAAGGAATATTTCACTTTTTTTTCACTTTAAGCATCAATAAAATCATTAAAAAAACGGGCGCTTTTAAAACTTTTTTTTGCATTGATACATGTCCCCTGGGGCAGGACCTGGGTCCCCAAACCCTTTTTAGGACAATAACTTGCATTTTAGCCTTTAAAATTAGCACTTTTGATTTTGAACGTTCGAGTCCCATAGACTTAATAGGGTCCTTTCGCAGGTTCTGGTGCGGGGTGTTCGGCTCATCCCTAATATATATATATATATATATATATATATATATATATATACAGTACATACATTATATACACTGTGTATATATATATATATATATATATATATATATATATATATATATAGTACATACATTACATACACTGTATGTATATATATATATATATATATATATATATATATATATATATGTGTGTGTGTGTGTGTGTGTGTGTGTGTGTATATATATATATATATATATATATATATATATATATATATATATATATACACTGAATGTACTGACTGACTATAGAGTAAACACTGAATATATAGTCTATGCTAAATGCAGAGTATATATATATATATATATATATATATATATATATATATATATATATATATATATATATATACATAGACTAGATAGTGTGGGGTGTGGACTTAGTCCCCCTGAGCCATGATTGAGGTACCCTGCCAATTATGGCTCTCTTAGCAGCAGAGGCCACTGTGATTGGCCAAAGCATGCAGGTCAGGTGAATGCTTTGGCCTATCACCATACAGCAATGCACTGCAATCTCGCAGGGCATTATGGTGCGTTCCGCGCCGCTCAAATTGTCCGCGAATGCCCCATAATATTCGCTGTTCGGAGAACGGGCGAACACCCGATGTTCCAATCAAACTTATGTTCGACCCGAACATCGAGCTCATCCCTATTGTTAGATGTAGGTAACTCACTGTTAATAGATCTCTCGCTCTGGGGATACATTTTATTCAAAAACTGTGAATCAAAATGTATGGGACATGGTCTCCTCTTGTTGTTCTTCTATTTTTGTTTTTATTGTTATATGGTATATCATGTATTTTGTCATTCTTCCCATCTTCATTATTAGAGCTACGAGGGGGCCAAGATTCACTTGGTTTTGTATTGGTGGTCTTTGGGAGTATATTATTCATATTACCCCTTTGGTTGTCCATCCAGGGAAAGACACCTTACCCATTTTATAATCTTCTATATCCCTTTTTAGTGTCTTGGTTTTCTTCTCAACCATTTCCATCTTTAGGCAAGTAGATGCCTGAGCCATGGGCTGTGTACATGGGAGCGAGTGAAGTGTTACAAATAACATGTCTATAGCACCCTAGTGTTTTTTACTATTTTTAATTACAGTGTTTTAATTGTGATCTTTGAATAAATACTTTCATTGGTTATCACCACAGCTGATTGGACATTGGCTTTCTCTATAAGTACCATCATAAATTGACTCATGTCCCAAGCGCTTTTCAGAGAACTTCAGTTGTTTGTTTTCTCCCTCCCAAGGACAATCTCTAGCAGCTATGGACAGTGAGCCTAGCATACCTTCCCGAATGAATCACACATACCCCATTGGTGCCTGATCATTTTTTGTGTTAATTTCTCTAACTATAGCATGTGTGAATTCACTTTTAGCCTTGTGTATTAAAAAAATGTTTGAGAAGGCTCTGTTCTGTGCGAACAGTCAGAATTTCTCATTAGCATTAATTAGAAGTTATCTCTCACTGTGTTGCTTATTGCAACCACTGTTTTAATTTATTCCACTGTTTCTTATGATGACCAGCATTTTCTTAGAATTTGAATTGTTCTTGAAAAGTGGCATTATATTTTGTTCACTGCTAGTTGATTATTATTTTTTAGGTATCTTTAGAGCTACAACTTCCTGAAGACGGCCCATTTGATTGGCTGAAACGTGCGTAGAGGTTGGTCCGCAGCATTGTGTCATCGTGACACACTTCCGGTCCCGGAAATCAACTTGTATACCACGGCGGTGGCATACCACTGCATTTGGGCATAGATAACAGTAAGAGTACAGTGCCGGATAAATACTACAAGTGAGTATAATGTGTATAATGATAATGTATACAGTATATTACCAGTATAACAATAGTGATCAATAATCCAGTGCAAAATGAAAAATCAAATGAACAATAGTCCATGTTTAAATACTCCATTGGCAGTAAACATGCATATACAAATACAAAAAATTGGTGACAAAAACAATTCATAAATGAAAGTATCCAAATGGAAGTTTTCCAATGCATGACCCAGGGTCTATGTTTTCCACCACTTGTCTGCTGCCCGTCACCTTTCAATAAAAACAATGGAGACTTACCAGAAAGCCTGCGACCGCCCTTACTCAGGGGGGTCAAAACAGGCTTAGTAGAACAACAGGAACGTTGCTAGGATCTCACAGACCTCCTACACAGGTGACCGGTCAGCATCAATGAAGATCATCTTCAATGGCGCACTCCCAGGAGACAATCGCTATACACCAATGGACGTGCGCTTCCACGGGTCAGGCATAAGCATCCAGTGGATTATCCAAAAGGAGGAGAAAAAAGAGACTCCCAATAGTGCAGAGATTCCTTCCTCTCCTACTGAGCCCGGGCTCCCCCCACAATGCATTTGGGCAGACTTCCTGGGAACTTACCTGCTGTTCACACCAGGTGCCAGGTTTACAGGCACCCTTACATGTGCGTTTAATTACTAAGTTTTTTATATGGAATAAATGTTTTAAAAACGTCGCTGTGGCTTTTTCTGTCATTTGCATGAGGAACATCTACCCCAAACAACACTAATATATAGCGGAATGAGGTCCTCTTTATCATATCCAGTCATATGAGGAAGTATCGATCCCGAACCACATCAGTCCACAGAAAATCCACAGGGACTGCCCCACATGCGTTTGACCAAACTAGAAATAGTTGGTCCATTTGGAGGGGTGAGTTCACATCCATGTGGGGGCACTGTCCTGTGAGCACATATCAAGCACTTATCAAGCACGGATTCTTATCCACTTTGTAGAGCACGAGCACTTTAATTGGGATTTGGAACTTTTTATTGCTTCAAGTTTATTGATGAGAAATAGAAAAGCCGCGCATTAAAGGCATACTAAATAAATACAAAAATTGGTTGAGAAAAAAGGCACTAAGTGGAAATGAATATGTTCCTTAATGAAAAAACGTCCAACAGCCAAAAAAAGTGAATAAAAAATCCTCAATAGTCCAATTACTGATAGTAGAGGTTCAGATGAAACAAATAATCTGTTAGATGAAATGCTTACCAGATAGTAAGCCAAGTCAAGCAGGTGGCTTTAACCCCAGCCTGGGCCTTTAGGGAACCAATCCCAGTGTACACTGGACAAATCGCACTCGTAACACAGATTTGGATCCACGAAGATTTTATCCAAAAAATTTTTTAAATTAACATAGCGTAATACTGACAAAAATTGAATAACAAAAGAAAAAAGAAAGAAAAATGTGACACTCCACCAGTGACAAAATCATAAAAAATCATAAGACCACCCAGTGCCTATAGGCACACATAGGGTCGTTGCGTGAGTGACATGCAATTCATGCAATAAAGTGAATAATCTCCATTAGGAGAACTAGTACATATACCTTACAAAAGATCCGCAGATGTTATAAAACAAATGAGCATATAACTATCCACCGGATGATATTGGAAAGGGATATCAAAAGTGCAGCAAACCACATAGAGATCCTGCTTACCAGATGGAAAACTTTATGTAAGCAGACTGACACAACCACAGGAACGACTTCCTGGCATGGAGTGGCGTATATCCATCATGACATCCATGTCACAGGCTCCGCAGTGCACATATTATAAAGAATAGTGGCAAATAGTGTGATAACGTTTCAAACTAATTTATTTTAAAAACAAAATAACACTTACAATAAAACAAAGCATAAAAAACAATGCTGGCCGGCACTCAAACAGACTCCCGTCCTCAATGGGGTGACGTGGTGACGTCAGCACGTCCCTCCCAGACGCGTTTCGTCATAAGGTGACGTTTTCAATGGGGAACGGGCAGCGTGCTGAACCACCACTTAATATACATACACCAAGCCTCGCTTTGAGTCCCGCTACGGGAATCTCAAAGCGCCATCTTGTATATGGGCACAACCAATATACGTTCTCTAGGAGAAGGGAAGTACTATAATAACTCCATAAAGAGTATTATATAACTCACAGGCCTGTAAACACTTCTCCTATTTAAATAAAATATAATTAAAACAGTCAGACCAAAATATAAACAGTGAATGACTGATAACTCTAAACAATAATTTAATCCATTAATAAATCAAGACTTGCCTTAGATGCCACTACAAGGGTTTCGAGGCGCCATTTTAATTATGGGCATAGCCAATACTCCTATTAATTTACCAATTAGAAAGGAAGGACTGTCATTAACCCCTTGGAAGATGGTTGATAACACAGGCCCAAAGATATTCCATTTAAATAGAAATGAGTAAGGGCAATTAAAGCGATCTTACCAATAATAAATAATTAATCAAATTAAATAATACGTCGATCACAAAAATGTTGAAAGATCATATCCTTAATAAATTACTACATGATAACCAAGGAAATAATAAAAATATATAAAAAATATAAAAAAATATATAAAAAAATTCCTTAAATCTTAAATAAATTTGTTAATGTGTAACAGAAAAACCCTTTTTGGGACCCAAGGTAACCCAGATATTCAGGAATTATCAATGAAAGCGTTAACATCTACATCGATATTTAATCCATAGGGCGTGTAAGTTTTGATCCTATGGATCTAGGACATCTCCAATTTGGAAATTTCACGCACCATGGAACTCCCACACCAATGGGGTTTGTATCTATCAATCCCTAAAAAAAGGGTATTGGAGGGATCCATATTGTGTACCAAACGATAATGTTTGGAAACCGAATGGTTCCTGAATCCTGTCAAAATGTTGGTAATATGCTCATTGAGCCTAACTTGAAGAGGACGTTTGGTCCGCCCAATATATTGCAAAGCCACAAGGGCATTGCAATAAATAGACCACCCCAAAGGTAGAGCAAGTGATAAATGGGGTAATAGGATGGGTCTGGCCAATTTTCGTGGAAACAAAAGACTGGGTCCTCCTATTAGGGCAATTATTGAGAGAACAAACCCGACATTTTTTACATTTATAAAAAACAGTTAGCTGATCAAAAAAAGTGGTCCTATTTACTGGGGGGTCTAGTATGTTGGGGACCAACCTATTTCTGAATGAAGGAGCCCCTCTAAAAACTATTTTTGGTTTGGATGGTAAAACTTTGTTCAAAACCCTATCATTAGTTACAATGTGCCAATGTTTGGAGACCAACTGTCTCACTTTCTTGTGCTGGAGGGAATAGGTAGTTGCGAAGGGTACTCCAAATTCTTGGCCTAGATTGTTGGTCTGCCATTTATCGCGCAGCAAAAGTTCCCTATCCATCTCCTGCACTTCCTTTAACACAGGCAACAAATTCTCCTTGGTATAACCTTTTTCTAGAAACCTACCAGTGAGAATGTTGCTCTGTGTTAGGAACGTATCAGGATCCGAGCAATACCTACGCAATCTCATATACTGACAACTTTCCAATGAGATGAAGGAATTGCGATCGGTCTCCTTAAAAAAGGTGGATGTAGACAAAACACCCCCTTCAATGGCCAAAGTGAGGTCTAAGAAATTAATCTGGGTTTGACTCATCTCAAAATTGAGATGGATCCCCCGATCATTTACATTGAGAGAGGACATGAACTCATGAAGCTCCTGGCCATCACCATCCCACAGGAGGAGGATGTCATCTATATACCTGGCCCACAGGATGAGGTGGGGACTCCTGTGGGCATAGATGACATCCTCCTCCCACTTGGCCATAAAAAGATTGGCCAAGCTAGGGGCATATTTAGCCCCCATAGCGACGCCACGACTTTGGCAATAAAACTTATTTGAAAACCAAAAATAGTTATGGGAGGCAGCGTAACCAAGAAGCTCCATAATAAAAGAAATCTGACCTTCGGGAAGGCCTGAATCCCTAACCAGAGCTCCCTCTACCGCATTCAAACCCATATTATGGGGAATTATAGTATATAAGGAGGTGACATCAGCGGTCACCATCCATACGCCTGGCCTGATATCTATGCCTGAAAGAAGATTCAGCACATGCCGTGTGTCTTTAATATACGAAGGCATATTTTGAACTAGGGGCTGAAGAAAAAAATCAATATCAATATCAATGGACATCCATAAACGTTTGAAACCTACCTAAACTCCTAGGCGGGGCAAACTTGAGGCCTTTATCTAAAACTGCCTTCTCAGATTGAGACAGTACTTTGGTGCTCAAATTAAAGATGCCCTGACCGGTTATGTTCTGGCTCTTTTTTGCTCACAAGCACCTCCCCCCTCTAGTTCCTCGCTTCTTTCTACCGGCCTCTTTAGGCCCTGGCCGGGTCTGGAAAAACCCCAAGTCCCCGATCCCCTGAGGGGCGGGACAGTATGATTTGGCGTGACCATATCTTGAGATGGATAGATTGTAGAAGGGCCGTGGACATTCTGTTGATGTCCATATGTCCCAAAGGGGTCAAATCCTTCATCACAAGGGTTTATATCACCTATTGGAAAAAAATCTATTTTGCGTGGGAAGATTGTATTCCCAACTGGCATCATAGGGATCTTGGTATGGTGGTTTTTGAAATGAATCGTAGATTTGATTAGGTCTCCACCATTCAGGATAATCTCCATTATGGCCCCGACCCTATTAGGGTTAAATTGGCCACGCCCTCTTCCACCTGTATAGTGGCCTCCTCTCCAAGGGGGTGGCTGTATAAAGCGTGACCCACCTCCCCTTTGGACGTAATTTGATCTAGGTGGCCCAGAATTATAGGGGTGGTGAGGGGGGGCATTAGTAGATTTAGTGGTCCCTGATGATCTCTGAGGGGATTGATAGTTCTGAGGGCCCAAACCTTTCTGTGATGTATTAGGGGGACCTTTTTTATTATTTTTAAAAGGTTGGGATTGTCTCAAGGGACCATTAGGATTTTCCCCATAACCCTGGGTAGATACCTCCATCTCCATGTTGGTCTGACCAGCCGAGTCCTCAAGCAATTTCTTCTGCTAGTCAAAAACAACATTGTTACAATAATCATTCAAATCACGATTATATTTTTTATTTTTCTTATATTTTTGATCCCTGTCCTCTTTTTCAAGAACTTTCAACAGATTCTGTGACCTCTCTCTATATTCATCACTATCCTTATTGGTACTGAGTTTATCTTTAATAACTTTAATCTCAGTATCAATTTTGGTCAACTTTGCAGACTTCCTATCAATCAGGAACTGTAGTGCCCCGTACACACGGTCGGACTTTGTTCGGACATTCCGACAACAAAATCCTAGGATTTTTTCCGACGGATGTTGGCTCAAACTTGTCTTGCATACACACGGTCACACAAAGTTGTCAGAAAATCCGATCATTCTGAACGCGGTGACGTAAAACACGTACGTCGGGACTATAAACGGGGCAGTGGCCAATAGCTTTCATCTCTTTATTTATTCTGAGCATGCGTGGCACTTTGTCCATTGGATTTGTGTACACACGATCGGAATTTCCGACAACGGATTTTGTTGTCGGAAAATTTTATCTCCTGCTGTCCAACTTTGTGTGTCGGAAAATCCGATGGAAAATGTCCGATGGCGCCCACACACGGTCGGAATTTCCGACAACACGCTCCGATCGGACATTGTCCATCGGAAAATCCGACCGTGTGTACGGGGCATTGGAGTGATAGGCCTGCTTGGTTAAAATATTTAAACCATTCCTCTAATTCTGTTTCCCCCTTTTGGGGAGAGATTTCCCATCTTAAACTTTTCGGGACCATTGAATTTTTAATATAGGTCCCCAGATAGGCTATATCCCATTGGGTATGAGTTTCAGAAATCATAAGGTTTTTCAACCTCATGAATAACCCACCCAAAGTGTTCTCATCCTCCTTATATACCTTAAAAACCCCATCGGTATTGACTACCTTCTGGGCCCGAAATTCAAAAATATCCATGATAGTTAGAACTCAATCTAAAATAAACCAGCTGCAGTAATAAACCAGTGAAAAATTGGAAAAAAGAAGAAAAAAACTGCGCTAGAGATCAGTAAAAGTGAAGCTGCGGCTATAAGTGGGGCACACCAATAACAAAATAAGAAATAAAAAAGCCGCGCATTAAAGGCATACTAAAAAAATACAAAAATTGGTTGAGAAAAAAGGGACTAAGTGAAAATGAATATGTTCCTTAATGAGAAAACGTCCAACAGCCAAAAAAAGTGAATAAAAAATCCTCAATAGTCCAGGTTTCAAACGTATATGGATGTCCATAAGTTTGTTCGCAGGTTAAATATTAAAAGGTACATGATTGGTAATCCCATCATAAGGAACTGTCCACCCACTGACCAATTTGTTCATTCGGGTTTGGCCAATGCATCTCTTTTGAATCCCCCGGGGTACTTGCTCCCACATTGAAAGTGTTTACGGATGTCGTCCTAAGAGATCTTGAAATGTTGGAAGTAAAAAATGCCAAGAATTCTAAGATCATTCAAGAAGGTTTAGATTCTTTGTGTAAAAACAAAGATCTTGTTATCCGTCCTGCTGACAAGGGGGGAGGGATTGTGGTACTTGATCGCAGGGATTACATGGCCGAAATGGGCAGGATTCTTAGCGACACTGATACCTATACCCCCCTCCCCCCTGACCCTAAGAGTGGTTATCTAAGGGAGCTGAGGAAAATTATATCTAAGGGTTCTTCAACTGACATTTTGAAAGACAAAGAAAGCCTATTTTTAATTCCTAAGGCTCCTAGGACACCTACCATCTACTATTTGTCTAAAGTCCATAAGAACCCCATCTGCCCCCCGGGACGTCCCATTGTGAGTGTCATTGATTCAATCACATCCCGGATGGGCAGATATATTGATTTTTATCTTCAGCCCCTAGTTCAAAAGATGCCTTCGTATATTAAAGACACACGGCATGTGCTGAATCTTCTTTCAGGCATAGATATCAGGCCAGGCGTATGGATGGTGACCGCTGATGTCATCTCCTTATATACTATGATTCCCCATAATATGGGTTTGAATGCGGTACAGGGAGCTCTGGTTAGGGATTCAGGCCTTCCCGAAGGTCAGATTTCTTTTATTATGGAGCTTCTTGGTTACGCTGCCTCCCATAACTATTTTTGGTTTTCAAATAAGTTTTATCGCCAAAGTCATGGCGTCACTATGGGGGCTAAATATACCCCCAGCTTGGCCAATCTTTTTATGGACAAGTGGGAGGAGGATGTCATCTATGCCCACAGGAGTCCCCACCTCATCCTGTGGGCCAGGTATATAGATGACATCCTCCTCCTGTGGGATAGTGATGGCCAGGAGCTTCATGAGTTCATGTCCTCTCTCAATGTAAATGATCGGGGGATCCATCTCAATTTTGAGATGAGTCAAACCCAGATTTATTACTTAGACCTCACTTTGGCCATTGAAGGGGGTGTTTTGTCTACATTTACCTTTTTTAAGGAGACCGATCGCAATTCCTACATCTCATTGGAAAGTTGTCATCATAGGCGTTGGCTGAATTCAATACCTAAAAGCCAGTATATGAGATTGCGTAGGAATTGCTCAGATCCTGATACGTTCCTAACACAGAGCAACATTCTCACTGGTAGGTTCCAAGAAAAAGGTTATACCAAGGAGAATTTGTTGCCTGTGTTAAAGGAAGTGCATGGGATGGATAGGGAACTTTTGCTGCGCGATAAACCGCAGACCAACAATCTAGGCCAAGAATTTGGAGTACCCTTCGTAACTACCTATTCCCTGCAGCACAAGAAAGTGAGAAAGTTGGTCTCCAAACATTGGCACATTGTAACTAATGATAGGGTTTTGAACAAAGTTTTACCATCCAAACCAAAAATAGTTTTTAGAGGGGCTCCTTCATTCATAAATAGGTTGACCCCCAACATACTAGACCCCCAGTGAATAGGACCACTTTTTTTGATCAGCTAACTGGTTTTTATAAATGTAAAAAATGTCGGATTTGTTCTCTCAATAGTTGCCATAATAGGAGGACCCAGTCTTTTGTTTCCATGAAAACTGGCCAGACCCATCCTATTACCCCATTTATCACTTGTTCTACCTTTGGGGTGGTCTATTTATTGCAATGCCCTTGTGGCTTGCAATATATTGGGCGGACCAAACGTCCTCTTCAAGTTAGGCTCAATGAGCATATTACCAACATTTTGACAGGATTCAGGAACCATTCGGTTTCCAAACATTATCGTTTGATACACAATATGGATCCCTCCAATACCCTTTTTTTAGGGATTGATAGATACAAACCCCATTGGCGTGGGAGTTCCATGGTGCGTGAAATTTCCAAATTGGAGATGTCCTGCATCCATAGGATCAAAACTTACACACCCTATGGATTAAATATTGATGTAGATGTTAACGCTTTCATTGATAATTCCTGAATATCTGGGTTACCTTGGGTCCCAAAAAGGGGTTTTCTGTTACACATTAACAAATTTATTTAAGATTTAAGGAATTTTTTATATATTTTTTATATATTTTTATTATTTCCTTGGTTATCATGTAGTAATTTATTAAGGATATGATCTTTACACATTTTTGTGATCGACTTATTATTTAATTTGATTAATTATTTGTTATTGGTAAGATCGCTTTAATTGCCCTTACTCGTTTCTATTTAAATGGAATATCTTTGGGCCTGTGTTATCAACCATCTTCCAAGGGGTTAATTACAGTCCTTCCTTTCTAATTGGTAAATTAATAGGAGTATTGGCTATGTCCATAATTTAAATGGCGCCTCAAAACCCTTGTAGTGGCATCTAAGGCAAGTCTTGATTTATTAATGGATTAAATTATTGTTTAGCATTATCAGTCATTCACTATTTATATTTTGGTCTGACTGTTTTAATTGTATTTTATTTAAATAGGAGAAGTGTTTACAGGCCTGTGAGTTATATAATACTCTTTATGGAGTTATTATAGTCCTTCCCTTTTCCTAGAGAACGTATATTGGTTGTGCCCATATCCAAGATGGCGCTTTGAGATTCCCGTAGCGGGACTCAAAGCGAAGCTTGGTGTATGTATATTAAGTGGTGGTTCAGCACGCTGCCCGTTCCCCATTGAAAACGCCACCTTATCACGAAACGCGTCTGGGAGGTACGTGCTGACGTCACCACTTCGCCCCATTGAGGATGGGAGTCTGTTTGAGTGCCGGCCAGCATTGTTTTAATGCTTCGTTTTATTATAAGTGTTATTTCATTTTTAAAATAAATTAGTTTGAAATGTTATCGCACTATTTACCACTATTCTTTATAATATGTGCACTGCGGAGCCTGTGACATGGATGTCATGATGGATATACGCACCCCCATGCCAGGAAGTCGTTCCTGTGGTTGTGTCAGTCTGCTTACATAAAGTTTGCCATCTGGTAAGCAGGATCTCTATGTGGTTTGCTGCACTTTTGACATCCCTTTCCAATATCATCCGGTGGATAGTTATATGCTCATTTGTTTTATAACATCTGGTAAGCCGATCTTTTGTAAGGTATATGCACTAGTTCTCCTAATGGAGTTTATTCACTTTATTGCATGAATTGCATGTCACTCACGTAACGACCCTATGTGTGCCTATAGGTGGTGGTGGAGTGTCACATTTTTCTTTCTTTTTTTCTTTTGTTATTCAATTTTTGTCAGTATTACGCTATGTTAATTAAAAAATTTTTTTGGGTAAAATCTTCATGGATCCAAATCTGTGTTACGAGTGTGATTTGTCCAGTGTACACTGGGATTGGTTCCCAAAAGGCCCAGGCTGGGTTTAAAGCCACCTGCTTGACTTGGCTTACTATCTGGTAAGCATTTCATCTAACAGATTATTTGTTTCATCTGAACCTCTACTATCAGTAATTGGACTATTGAGGATTTTTTATTCACTTTTTTTGGCTGTTGGACGTTTTTTCATTAAGGAACATATTCATTTCCACTTAGTGCCTTTTTTCTCAACCAATTTTTGTATTTATTTAGTATGCCTTTAATGCGCGGCTTTTCTATTTCTTATTTTGTTATTGGTGTGCCCCACTCATAGCCGCAGCTTCACTTTTACTGATCTCTAGCGCAGTCTTTTTCTTCTTTTTTCCAAGTTTATTGATGTTTGTAACAAGTCTTCTGTATGGGACTTTCTAGCGATTTTTTAAAAACGCACCAGGTTTCAAATGTGATATCTATGTAATCTTTGTGGCACTCAGCGTAAATTATCTGCATAGGACTTTTTAGCGATTTTTCAAAGTCGCATTAGTTTTCATATGTGATATTTATTTAACATTTGTGGCGCTAAGCGCGTTATACTTATTTATCTTTAGAGCTGTGCTTTTTTAGTGTTAAAGTTTTTTATTGTGTTCTTTTTTAGCACAGCAGCTGATATATTGTTCAGATATAGAAGATTAACATATAACCAGTGGTGTATTATCCATGGAAATAATAGTAAATAGTTAATATGCCCCTGTGCCCGTACTTTAATTAGAGGGGCCCAAAAAGAAGTAGCAGCCATGGCAGTGGAGGAGATCGCTGCCATATTTACTAACAGTGAGATTTTAGCTCCAAGTCCGACCATCACCGCCGGCAGCCTGGTGGAGTGTTATACTCATGCCGCGTACACACGATCGGAATTTTGGTCGGAAAAAGGTATGATGGCTTTTCCGACAGGATTCTCCTCGAGCTTGTCTTGCATACACACTGTCACACCAAATTCCGACCGTCAAGAACGCGGTGATGTGCAACACATACAACGGGACTAGAAAAAGGAAGTTCAATAGCCAGTGTGCCACCCTTTGGGCTCCTTCTGCTAATCTCATGTTAGTAGAAGTTTGGTGAGAGACGTTTCACACTTTTCAGCCTCGTGCTTTTCAGTCCGTTACTGCTGTTCAGTTTGTGCTTTTGGGTTTGTATCTGGTTTTCAGTGCGTGTAGTCAGTTTGTATCTGTTTTTCAGTGCGTTTTTGTCTGCTCGTTTCTGATTTTCAGCTCGCTCTTCACAGGCCTTGCTGTTCTTCAGTGCATTCTGTTAGTTCGTTCTGACCAGCCGTGTTGCGTGTGCGTGCTCATCGTAGAGTTCGTGCTATGCAAGGGCTTGGTGTTGGGGTTCTTGCTTTGACCCAAGCCCAGTCCATGAACAGGGTGGGGAGGAGTTCATGGACCAAGAATTGGTTACTCCAGCGTGACCAATTCTCTCATATATCTTTGCTGCGGGAGATCCAGGAGAATAATCCTGATGATTTCAGGAATTTTCTCCGGATGATGGATCCTGTTTTTCACCGTCTGTTGGCTTTGCTGACCCCTTATATTATGAAGCTGGACACCTGCATGTGGCAAGCCATCACTCCGGAGCAGAGGCTAGTTGCCATGTTGCGGTACTTGGCGACCGGGAGAAGTCTACAGGACCTCAAGTTCTCTACTAGGGATGAGCTTCAAGTTCGAGTGGAACTCATGTTCGACTCGAAAAATCGGCTGTTCGCCGAACAGCGAACAATTTGGGGTGTTTGCGGCAAATTCGAAAGCCGCGGAACACCCTTTAAAAGTCTATGGGAGAAATCAAAAGTGCGCACGCAGCATACACCTCCCTTAGTGGTATAGTATCTGAATGGATCAATATCTGATCTGATCAGATCTATACTAGCGTCCCCAGCAGTTTGGGGTTCCCAAAAACGCAGTGTTAGCGGGATCAGCCCAGATACCTGCTAGCACCTGCGTTTTGCCCCTCCGCCCGGCCCAGCCCAGCCCACCCAAGTGCAGTATCGATCAATCACTGTCACTTACAAAACACTAAACACATAACTGCAGCATTTGCAGAGTCAGGCCTGATCCCTGCGATCGCTAACAGTTTTTTTGGTAGCGTTTTGGGGAACTGGCAAGCACCAGCGGCCTAGTACACCCCGGTCATAGTCAAACCAGCACTGCAGTAACACTTGGTGACGTGGCGAGTCCCATAAGTGCAGTTCAAGCTGGGGAGGTGGCAAGCACAAGTAGTGTCTCGCTGCCACCAAGAAGAAGACAAACACAGGCCCGTCGTGCCCATAATGCCCTTCCTGCTGCATTCCAATCCTAATAATTGGGAACCCACTTCTGCAGCGCCCGTACTTCCCCCATTCACATCCCCAACCAAATGCAGTCGGCTGCATGAGAGGCATTTTCTTTATGTCCTCCCGAGTACCCCTACCCAACAAACCCCCCCAAAAAAGATGTAGTGTCTGCAGCAAGTGCAGATATAGGCGTGACACCCGCTATTATTTTTCCTCCTGTCCTGACAATCCTGGTCTTTGGATTGGTGAATGTTTTGAACGCTACCATTCACTAGTTGAGTATTAGCGTAACGTACAGCATTGCACAGACTAGGCACACTTTCACAGGGTCTCCCAAGATGCCATCGCATTTTGAGAGACCCGAACCTGGAACTGGTTACAGTTATAAAAGTTACAGTTACAAAAAAAGTGTAAAAAAAACCCAAAAAAAAACACAAAAAAAATATAAAATTAAAAAAAAATAGTTGTTGTTTTATTGTTCTCTCTCTCTCTATTCTCTCTCTATTGTTCTGCTCTTTTCTACTGTATTCTATTCTGCAATGTTTTATTGTTATTATGTTTTATCATGCTTGCTTTTCAGGTATGCAATTTTTTATTGTGAACTGGTGAAACTCACACAACTGCGCCCTCCTTGAGTCTCCACCACTGCGCTCAAAGCCAAAAAAACTAAATCGTGTTAGCCTCCTATGAAAAAAGCTAACAAACCAATATGTGTGATCTGGTATATTTCATGCAAAAAGCCGCCACTTTAAATAAACAAACTGAAAAAAGCTTCTATTGACTCTAGGAGACCAAACCAGATCCCTGCAAATCAATATAAGTGGCGCTATATAGCAGTGTAGACACCAACTGGTGTTCAAAAAAATTGATTAAACCAAAATGTGATACAGTGTTCTAATTAAAATGTGAAGGTGATCTAAACCAAAATTAGTGCCAAACTTAATATCACACGTGAAAGCCTATACCATAAGATTGTATGATGATATGATCTACCATACACGAAACAATTCCACCCACATATGAAATTATATCAATGGTGACAGAAAATTATATAATCAATAGTGACAAAATAACATATATAAGTATATAAGCACAAAGTGTTAGTCCATAGTCCGTAGAAAAGTTCATAGAAACAACACCGTGAAGAAAGTGTGCGATTCCTGAAAGAATATAACCACCACTTCACTCAGTGTCAGTGATTCCTCTCCCTTTGAATTCAACACTCACTGACTCAATATGCCTCACACTCTCGTGTTTGGCAAACATGCATGAACATCTAGGTGGTCAGATGAAGGTGAAAATTCCAAATTCCATCTATCCCAGTGTCATCTCATTACATAGAAAGATGAAAAAATGCACAAATAGTGTGATACCGTAAAATATAAAAATGTATTCAACTAGTGAGAAAACTTCAATCATTGCACTCACATAAAAACTCTTGTCTCAAGCCAGAAAATCACACTGCAATACAAATGACACTCCTCCTCTGTGAAACGCCCAGCACCACTTAGAATGAAGGTCGCGGCGGACCCAAGGTAAGCGTGTGTATAAACTCTCACCCCCGCTCACTGAAGCTCTTCAGATCTGACTCGGATCTCCTGCTGACACCCGGAGATGGGAACCCGCTTCTCACGCAGTAATCGAATCTCCCGCCGATACACGGGGATGAGCAGCAACGTTCGTCCGTCACTATCTACTGATGATTGATGCCGTATAGCCACGCCCCGACATGTTTCGTCATACCTGACTTAATCATGGGATTGGCTGTACGGTACAGCACCTCCTACTCTTATACCCCTTGCTTCTATCTGCACAGCAAATAGCAATGTATTTCCGCATTCACCAGGTATCCCCACGGCCCTCAAATTGCAGTCCTGGGCCGATCACATCATCAAGGAGACACTACAATTGTAACAACTCCTAAAGCGTGTCAGAATGCAATACATATATAAAGTGCAGATACATACATGAATGGGTAAATGCATTATGTGGCTAGTTAGTATATAATTGCTAAACATCCTGATTAGTCAATGTATGACATAAAATACCAAACATAAAATCTATAAAATCATAAAATATATTGAAATAGAGTAAACTCATTTAATCCTAAAATTACGCTCTTATATTTAACCATGGTACTCAGCAAACACAAAGACCGATCTGCCAAATTAATATAGATATCCCCAAAAGTTAATGAGGATAATTTTTTTGTTATTAACACAGACATAGATCTCAAAAAAAATCCCCTACACAAGCGTTAAACAGTGTTATATATATTTATATTTAAATTGGGCAGATTTTATATCCCGGCCCTCTAGTGGTAGAGGTTAGAAGTGCATCTTATTAGAACTAGTGTCACTCCAGCCTATGACTAATCCGCACATTTACCACCCCTCTGTCAAAATTCGGGCCCAATATCCCCGCATTTAGGTCCCATCAGTGCAGGGGTTATTAAAAATTATTAAGATAATTAAAGTTAATAAGGTTATTGAGGTTCTTAAAGTTATAATACAACTTTCTTCATTCAGGCAGTATAAACACAGCACCCCTATCGATCAGAAACTGCACGGCGGGTTCCTACAGAATTTTACAAAAGATGTCTTTACTGAGATGATCAAGAGTCATTAATGAAGCAGTTGAGGTCCACTTCAATATTCAGGCCCCTAGGGGCAAGGCTCTTCAAACGAAATATCCATAGGGTCTCTCTACGTGAGAGATCTCTCACCCTATTTGACCCTCTCCATGATGGGTATACACAGTCTATCCCACAAAATTGTGCTAAGGAGGGGTCTTGGTTGTGTTTCTCTTTAAAGTGCAGCGATACACTATGGTGTTTGAAGCCATTTTTTATATTCGTGAGGTGTTCAGATATTCTCACTCTAAGTAGTCTTTTTGTGCGTCCTACATACAATAATCCGCATGGACACCATAATAGGTAGACAACATGCGAAGAATTGCATGAGATAAACTCCTTGATTTCAAAGGTTTCCTGGTCTGAACTGGTGACGCTCGTTAACCCCCTATTAGAGATCCTTACAGTTTTACAGCACACACATTTTCTGCACGGGTAAAACCCTTTTAGGTTAATCCTTAAAGTTTGTTGGCCAGGTGGATCTAAAATTTTTTTCACCACCCGGTCCCTAAAATTCGGGGCCCTCCTATAGATGAACTTGGGTGATGGGGGTAAGATTTGACCCAGGTGTCTATCACGGCCCAAAACATGCCAATGTTTCCTAAATGTAGCCTCCACATCCCTGAATTGGAAATGGAAGCCCGTGATAAATCTGATCTGGTATTGGTCGCTGCCTCCTGATGGTTGTCCTTTTCCAAAACATTGGTCCCTAGGTGTGTGTGCCACTTCCTGTATCGTTTTGTCTAACATCTGTTCTTGGTAGCCCTTCTGCATGAATTTATCCTTCAGTACTTTAACTTGGGTGTGGTAGTCCTCCAACTCGGTGCAATTTCTTCGCACCCTGAGTATTTGTCCCTTAGGTATGTTACGGATCCAAGTGGGATGGTGTCCCACTGGTAATAGTCAAATAGCTTTTACCGTCCGTTGGTTTAAAGTAAATTTTGGTGTTCAAACCACTTGCCTTTCTTTCAATAATTACATCTAGGAAATTGACAGAGGTGTCACTAATTTGGTACTCTAATTTAATGCCATTGGAGTTGTTATTCAAAGACTCCAAAAACGCAGTAACTGACTCTCTTGATCCTTCCCAGATGAACATCAGATCGTCTATGAAACGACGATAGAACTTCAACTGGGGTCTTTGGGTACTGAAAACCCGTCTATCTTCCCACTCAGCCATAAACAGGTTGGCGAGGCTGGGGGCATATTTAGCTCCCATAGCCACGCCAACCTGCTGTGAGAAGAAGAAGCCATGGTACCAAAAATAATTGTGGGACATGCAAAAGTCCAAAGCATGTCCCAAAAAACGTTTCTGCATATGAGGGATTTCATCCCTTCTACTCAGTGCCCAATTCAATGCCAGCAACGCATCCTCATGCTGTATGATGGTGTACAGCGAGGATACATCAGCCGTTACCAAGTATGTTTCTGCTTCAGGGTTAATTACAACTCCCCTCAACAGTTGTAACAGGTCTGATGTATCCTTCAAATATGCCTTGGTGACTGTAACACTGGGCTGTAGAAATCTGTCCAAGTATTCTCCCAATCGTGCCGTGATAGAACCAATCCCGTTCACAATTGGACGGGCTGGAGGTGTTTCAAAAAATAATAAAAGAGTATGGGACTTTAAATGAGGCAGGTTCAAACACAAATTTGAGAGTAAAGATAAATATTTTTAATGTACATGAGTATCAAGTTGCGTAATGTTATATATAACAAAAAATTGCTCAGTGCATATGCAGACATCTTGGGAAGTAAATTACATACATATAAACAGAGTGTAGAACATAATTGCCATAACAAGGGGACAATAATACATATTTCATGAGTATAACTTGTAATATACAGTAAAATTCATAAAAATCTTGGTGGAAATGTGAGGGGTTACATCCTCAAAAGCTCGACGCATTTCGTCGGTAAGCCGACTCATCAGGAGCGGATATTGAATATCTGTAAATAATGGAGATGTTCTAAATCAAAAAATGGGGCCCATGATATGGAAAGTATTATATGTAAAAAGATATATATAGAGCATAGAGATGGTCAAATCCGCAGACTTACATCCCATTGGAACACTGAACTCCGAGTAATCCCGGTGTGCAGGGGTCACCATATCACATGGTACAACCTATACCTGGTACAACAGGGTAATTCTATATGTTTAACTGATATGGTACCCAGGAAATCCGCCCCTTCCTGTGTGCCAAACACTGCGCTTATGGTACTCGCACCTCACACTAAGCAGCCACTTAAAATACAAAACAGTGTAATAAATAATAAATGATGCACTATAAACCTGCCCTCACCACTAGTGCAATCAAATAGCAGCGCTGAAAATACTATAGTGGTCTCAAAAGAACAAAATAGATGTGAACATTAAATATAAGTGTAATACCTAAATACACAGCTGTTATGCACAGCGCTAAGTAGACATGTGTTACTAATCAATAGACATAATGTGAACCATCTGTGTAGAATACTTTAAATCAAAAATTAAAGTTACAGATAAAATTCAAAATAACCAGTGAACATATAAAGTCCAAAATAGAGTGCAACGTAGTGAATAATGGTGATAATATCAAATATATAGTCTTCAGTGATAATATCTTCCACCACACCACTGTGACTGTGACTTCCACTCCCCTTCAGCGAGTAAACTCACCAGTTCCTTTTGCCTTACACTCTCGTGTTCGGCTCACAGGCTTTTCCCACACAGTAGGGGGCAAACTGACAACCTCCAATCAATCTCCGTTTAGTAATCCAGAGTGTGATTACAAACGCTCTCTCCACATGAAAGAAAGGAAAAGCGATCCAATAGTGCAGTAACGCAAAAACTTTAATAAAAAATAACACTCTCCTCCACCATTGAACTCACATTTCACAAAAAACAATCAAGCGAAGAGACACAGCAATCATGGTCATCACCAAAACAACACTCCAAACGATGATTAGGATGTATGGTGGTCACGGCGGACCCAGGTGATCTGATAGGCGGTGACACTCTCACCAGTTCCTGGAGTCTCCCGCGGCCGCTTCCCCGCTCACTCGTATGGCGCTCCCTGTCACAGCGTCCTACGTCAAGCTTCCTCGATCGCCGTATAGCCACGCCCCGACATGTTTCGTCACGAAGAACTTAATCATGGGATTGGCTAGACGGACTGGCAATCATTCTTATATACCCTCCCACCATATGACGCGCGAAAATGGTAACACTGCGCTTGCACGCTTCCTGTGTCCCCGTTCGCACCATACATGTACATTGCTTAATACAACCTAGGCAGAGAGCATTTAAAATCCATTGTTACTAAACATTTTGCAGTACATCACTGTCAGGCACTACGAGCTAGTCGGTGGTCGTGCTTATCAACCATAGAAAACGCATGTCACCATCCCTCCCAATAAATCATCTGTTGCCTGTATACAGTGTCAACCACAGATTCATAATTTAAATATGACATTCAATATACTAAAAACCATATAAGAAAAGATAAAAAGACATTAATTTAAAAAAAGGTTGAATGGTTGGAAGTATAAATACTAAATTCATTAAAAACCAAACAAGATTAATGCATCACATGGTCCTAACTCTTCTGTAACATGAAGCCCACTTCCTACCTCGAAGGTCAACTCATACCCACCTAAGGACCCAGGTTCTCACGTACCTAAGGTCTCCACTGCCATTCACCCTCCCTCATAGGTGGTCTCCTGGTTGCGTTGGTGTTACAGAATTACCACCTATCATTACTGGGTCAGGGTGACACGGAACACTGGACCCCAACTGTTAGCTCAATAATCATTAATAAAACAGTTGAGGTCCAGCTCTATATTCAAACCCCCGGGAAAAAGACATCTCAAAAGGTAAATCCATCGAGTTTCGCGTTGGGACAGATTCCTAACTCTATTGGACCCCCTCCACGATGGATATACAATGTCTATCCCACAGAACTGTAGCAGACTTGGGTCTTGATTATGCTTCTCCCTAAAGTGAAGGGACACGCTATGGTACTTAAAACCTTTTTTAATGTTTGTTAAATGCTCAGAAATGCGAACCCTTAAAAGCCTTTTTGTGCGTCCTACATAGAACAGGCCACAAGGGCACCACATCAAGTACACTACGTATGACGAATTACACGTAATGAATTCTTTTATTTCAAAAACTTCATTTGCTTGATTAGTGATGCTCTTCATGTTCCTGTTCCTAATCCTCACTGTCTATAATTCTAATTCTATATGTTACGGCTTGTCTATAGTCTACTTTTTCACCTTTTTTTCACTCTACACTTGTATCGTTGTCTCATGAACATCACCTACTAGGTTTCTTCTCTGTAAGCACGCTTCCAGTGTTTGCTTACTTACTCTTTCAGAATTCTCACTGGTCCCTTTTACATCCCACCTTTATCTCTGCTTTGCACACTATCCAGCAGGTATATCACTACCTACACCCCACCCTGCACTTTTTGTAACCCCATTTTCACCTTTTTTCCTCCATGTATCCCTATTTTCTCTGTACTTGACAGTGCTGCCGGGTGTATCATATACAATACTTTTAATTATCTTACAGATTTACTGGCCACTATTGGCACAATACCCAATATACTACATTTGTTCCCTGGTTGGGGATGTTTTCGGTGTGGGCCTGTTACTTGTGGGCGGACTTCTATACCTCAGCTCCCGGGGAGGCTTGATATGGTGACCCCTGCACACCGGGATTATTCGGAGTTCAGTGTTCCAATGGGATGTAAGTCTGCGGATTTGACCATCTCTATGCTCTATATATATCTTTTTACATATAATACTTTCCATATCATGGGCCCCATTTTTTGATTTAGAACATCTCCATTATTTACAGATATTCAATATCCGCTCCTGATGAGTCGGCTTACCGACGAAACGCATCGAGCTTTTGAGGATGTAACCCCTCACATTTCCACCAAGATTTTTATGAATTTTACTGTATATTACAAGTTATACTCATGAAATATGTATTATTGTCCCCTTGTTATGGCAATTATGTTCTACACTCTGTTTATATGTATGTAATTTACTTCCCAAGATGTCTGCATATGCACTGAGCAATTTTTTGTTATATATAACGTTACGCAACTTGATACTCATGTACATTAAAAATATTTATCTTTACTCTCAAATTTGTGTTTGAACCTGCCTCATTTAAAGTCCCATACTCTTTTATTATTTTTTTAATTTATAATTAGGGATGGAGGCGCACTACCCCCCTTACCTTGTGCGCTTCATTTAAAGTCCCAGTATATGGAGATATACATTCCCCCCTCTGTTGTATGTTGAAACCGGGATGGAGGCAGAGTTCCTACACAATGGGTAGCATGTAGCTACCCCTTTTATGCTCATATATCTACCCGAGGGTTTGATGGGACCTTATAATCCCCAACCACTGGATGTTATGTACTATTTTTTATGCACTTGTGATACGTGGGGTTTTAGATATTTTCCCCCCCCTTTTTTGTACCAACTTATGCTCCACAGTCTTTTCATCCCTAGTGGATATTGTTCATCGTGCCTGCTTTGCTTTGGTTGCCTTTGTCTTCCATTTCCCGGGAGCTGCGATTCGCATCAGGCGCCGCCCCTTGCCGCCCTTGCTATTCACGGGTGTCATAGGGACGGCTAGCCTCGTGCATATCGACGCCACGCATTCCGCACCAGTGACGTCCTTAGTTGGCGCCGTCTGGTTTCGCGGTTTCTCCATCTGGCTGATACATTGGCGGGATTAGGTCTGGCGCCATTGGCGGGCAGACGCTTCCCGCCCGTCATCACGCTTGCGTGACGTTGGTATTGTCTGCCCTATTTGACCTGCCCACCTGGGAGTCCCCATTTACAACTGACCAGATGACCGGCTTGCACTGCTTGATTTACTGCACATGGTACAACCTATACCTGGTACAACAGGGTAATTCTATATGTTACGGCTTGTCTATATTCTACTTTTTCACCTTTTTTTCACTCTACACTTGTATCGTTGTCTCATGAACATCACCTACTAGGTTTCTTCTCTGTAAGCACGCTTCCAGTGTTTGCTTACTTACTCTTTCAGAATTCTCACTGGTCCCTTTTACATCCCACCTTTATCTCTGCTTTGCACACTATCCAGCAGGTATATCACTACCTACACCCCACCCTGCACTTTTTGTAACCCCATTTTCACCTTTTTTCCTCCATGTATCCCTATTTTCTCTGTACTTGACAGTGCTGCCGGGTGTATCATATACAATACTTTTAATTATCTTACAGATTTACTGGCCACTATTGGCACAATACCCAATATACTACATTTGTTCCCTGGTTGGGGACGTTTTCGGTGTGGGCCTGTTACTTGTGGGCGGACTTCTATACCTCAGCTCCCGGGGAGGCTTGATATGGTGACCCCTGCACACCGGGATTATTCGGAGTTCAGTGTTCCAATGGGATGTAAGTCTGCGGATTTGACCATCTCTATGCTCTATATATATCTTTTTACATATAATACTTTCCATATCATGGGCCCCATTTTTTGATTTAGAACATCTCCATTATTTACAGATATTCAATATCCGCTCCTGATGAGTCGGCTTACCGACGAAACGCGTCGAGCTTTTGAGGATGTAACCCCTCACATTTCCACCAAGATTTTTATGAATTTTACTGTATATTACAAGTTATACTCATGAAATATGTATTATTGTCCCCTTGTTATGGCAATTATGTTCTACACTCTGTTTATATGTATGTAATTTACTTCCCAAGATGTCTGCATATGCACTGAGCAATTTTTTGTTATATATAACATTACGCAACTTGATACTCATGTACATTAAAAATATTTATCTTTACTCTCAAATTTGTGTTTGAACCTGCCTCATTTAAAGTCCCATACTCTTTTATTATTTTTTGAAACACCTCCAGCCCGTCCAATTGTGAACGGGATTGGTTCTATCACGGCACGATTGGGAGAATACTTGGACAGATTTCTACAGCCCAGTGTTACAGTCACCAAGGCATATTTGAAGGATACATCAGACCTGTTACAACTGTTGAGGGGAGTTGTAATTAACCCTGAAGCAGAAACATACTTGGTAACGGCTGATGTATCCTCGCTGTACACCATCATACAGCATGAGGATGCGTTGCTGGCATTGAATTGGGCACTGAGTAGAAGGGATGAAATCCCTCATATGCAGAAACGTTTTTTGGGACATGCTTTGGACTTTTGCATGTCCCACAATTATTTTTGGTACCATGGCTTCTTCTTCTCACAGCAGGTTGGCGTGGCTATGGGAGCTAAATATGCCCCCAGCCTCGCCAACCTGTTTATGGCTGAGTGGGAAGATAGACGGGTTTTCAGTACCCAAAGACCCCAGTTGAAGTTCTATCGTCGTTTCATAGACGATCTGATGTTCATCTGGGAAGGATCAAGAGTCAGTTACTGCGTTTTTGGAGTCTTTGAATAACAACTCCAATGGCATTAAATTAGAGTACCAAATTAGTGACACCTCTGTCAATTTCCTAGATGTAATTATTGAAAGAAAGGCAAGTGGTTTGAACACCAAAATTTACTTTAAACCAACGGACCGTAATAGCTATTTGACTATTACCAGTGGACACCATCCCACTTGGATCCGTAACATACCTAAGGGACAAATACTCAGGGTGCGAAGAAATTGCACCGAGTTGGAGGACTACCACACCCAAGTTAAAGTACTGAAGGATAAATTCATGCAGAAGGGCTACCAAGAACAGATGTTAGACAAAACGATACAGGAAGTGGCACACACACCTAGGGACCAATGTTTTGGAAAAGGACAACCATCAGGAGGCAGCGACCAATACCAGATCAGATTTATCACGGGCTTCCATTTCCAATTCAGGGATGTGGAGGCTATATTTAGGAAACATTGGCATGTTTTGGGCCGTGATAGACACCTGGGTCAAATCTTACCCCCACCACCCAAGTTCATCTATAGGAGGGCCCCGAATTTTGGGGACCGGGTGGTGAAAAAAATTTTAGATCCACCTGGCCAACAAACTTTAAGGATTAACCTAAAAGGGTTTTACCCGTGCAGAAAATGTGTGTGCTGTAAAACTGTAAGGATCTCTAATAGGGGGTTAACGAGCGTCACCAGTTCAGACCAGGAAACCTTTGAAATCAAGGAGTTTATCTCATGCAATTCTTCGCATGTTGTCTACCTATTATGGTGTCCATGCGGATTATTGTATGTAGGACGCACAAAAAGACTACTTAGAGTGAGAATATCTGAACACTTCACGAATATAAAAAATGGCTTCAAACACCATAGTGTATCGCTGCACTTTAAAGAGAAACACAACCAAGACCCCTCCTTAGCACAATTTTGTGGGATAGACTGTGTATACCCATCATGGAGAGGGTCAAATAGGGTGAGAGATCTCTCACGTAGAGAGACCCTATGGATATTTCGTTTGAAGAGCCTTGCCCCTAGGGGCCTGAATATTGAAGTGGACCTCAACTGCTTCATTAATGACTCTTGATCATCTCAGTAAAGACATCTTTTGTAAAATTCTGTAGGAACCTGCCGTGCAGTTTCTGATCGATAGGGGTGCTGTGTTTATACTGCCTGAATGAAGAAAGTTGTATTATAACTTTAAGAACCTCAATAACCTTATTAACTTTAATTATCTTAATAATTTTTAATAACCCCTGCACTGATGGGACCTAAATGCGGGGATATTGGGCCCGAATTTTGACAGAGGGGTGGTAAATGTGCGGATTAGTCATAGGCTGGAGTGACACTAGTTCTAATAAGATGCACTTCTAACCTCTACCACTAGAGGGCCGGGATATAAAATCTGCCCAATTTAAATATAAATATATATAACACTGTTTAACGCTTGTGTAGGGGATTTTTTTTGAGATCTATGTCTGTGTTAATAACAAAAAATTTATCCTCATTAACTTTTGAGGATATCTATATTAATTTGGCAGATCGGTCTTTGTGTTTGCTGAGTACCATGGTTAAATATAAGAGCGTAATTTTAGGATTAAATGAGTTTACTCTATTTCAATATATTTTATGATTTTATAGATTTTATGTTTGGTATTTTATGTCATACATTGACTAATCAGGATGTTTAGCAATTATATACTAACTAGCCACATAATGCATTTACCCATTCATGTATGTATCTGCACTTTATATATGTATTGCATTCTGACACGCTTTAGGAGTTGTTACAATTGTAGTGTCTCCTTGATGATGTGATCGGCCCAGGACTGCAATTTGAGGGCTGCGGGGATACCTGGTGAATGCGGAAATACATTGCTATTTGCTGTGCAGATAGAAGCAAGGGGTATAAGAGTAGGAGGTGTCGTACCGTACAGCCAATCCCATGATTAAGTCAGGTATGACGAAACATGTCGGGGCGTGGCTATACGGCATCAATCATCAGTAGATAGTGACGGACGAACGTTGCTGCTCATCCCCGTGTATCGGCGGGAGATTCGATTACTGCGTGAGAAGCGGGTTCCCATCTCCGGGTGTCAGCAGGAGATCCGAGTCAGATCTGAAGAGCTTCAGTGAGCGGGGGTGAGAGTTTATACACACGCTTACCTTGGGTCCGCCGCGACCTTCATTCTAAGTGGTGCTGGGCGTTTCACAGAGGAGGAGTGTCATTTGTATTGCAGTTTGATTTTCTGGCTTGAGACAAGAGTTTTTATGTGAGTGCAATGATTGAAGTTTTCTCACTAGTTGAATAAATTTTTATATTTTACGGTATCACACTATTTGTGCATTTTTTCATCTTTCTATGTAATGAGATGACACTGGGATAGATGGAATTTGGAATTTTCACCTTCATCTGACCACCTAGATGTTCATGCATGTTTGCCAAACACGAGAGTGTGAGGCATATTGAGTCGGTGAGTGTTGAATTCAAAGGGAGAGGAATCACTGACACTGAGTGAAGTGGTTGTTATATTCTTTCAGGAATCGCACACTTTCTTCACGGTGTTGTTTCTATGAACTTTTCTACGGACTATGGACTAACACTTTGTGCTTATATACTTATATATGTAATTTTGTCACTATTGATTATATAATTTTCTGTCACCATTGATATAATTTCATATGTGGGTGGAATTGTTCCGTGTATGGTAGATCATATCATCATACAATCTTATGGTATAGGCTTTCACGTGTGATATTAAGTTTGGCACTAATTTTGGTTTAGATCACCTTCACATTTTAATTAGAACACTGTATCACATTTTGGTTTAATCAATTTATTTGAACACCAGTTGGTGTCTACACTGCTATATAGCGCCACTTATATTGATTTGCAGGGATCTGGTTTGGTCTCCTAGAGTCAATAGAAGCTTTATGCAATTTTTTATACTTTACCGTTTACTGTGTTTTATTGTTAACCATTTTTTTTGTCTTCAGGTACGCCATTCACGACTTTGAGTGGTTATACCAGAATGATGCCTGCAGGTTTAGGTATAATCTTGCTATCATTCTTTTCAGCCAGCAGTCGGCTTTCATGTAAAAGCAATCCTAGCGGCTAATTAGCCTCTAGACTGCTTTTACAAGCAGTGGGAGGGAATGCCCCCTCACCATCTTCCGTGTTTTTCTCTGGCTCTCCTGTCTCAACAGGGAACCTGAGAATGCAGTTGGTGATTCAGCCAGCTGACCATAGAGCTGATCAGAGACCAGAGTGGCTCCAAACATCTCTATGGCCTAAGTAACCGGAAGCTACGAGCATTTCATGACTTAGATTTCGCCGGATGTAAACAGCGCCATTGGAAAATTGGGAAAGCATTTTATAACACTGATCTTGGTGTGGTCAGATGCTTTGAGGGCAGAGGAGAGATCTAGAGTCTAATAGACCCCAATTTTTTCAAAAAAGAGTACCTGTCACTACGTATTGCTATCATAGGCGATATTTACATTCCCTGAGATAACAATAAAAATGATTTAAAAAAAAATGAAAGGAACAGTTTAAAAATAAGATAAAAAAGCCAAAAAATAATAAAGAAAAAAAAAAGCACCCCTGTCCCCCCCTACTCTCACGCTAAGGTGAACGCAAACGTCGGTCTGGTGTCAAATGTAAACAGCAATTTCACCATGCATGTGAGGTATCACCACGAAGGTCAGATTGAGGGCAGTAATTTTAGCAGTAGACCTCCTCTGTAAATCTAAAGTGGTAACCTGGCTTTTAAAGGCTTTTATAAATGTATTTAGTTTGTTGCCACTGCACGTTTGTGCCCAATTTTAAAGCATGTCATGTTTGGTATCCATGTACTCAGCCTAAGATCATATTTTTTATTTCATCAAACATTTGGGCAATATAGTGTGTTTTAGTTCATTAAAATTTAAAAAAGTTTGTTTTTTCCCCAAAAAATGTGTTTGAAAAATCGCTGCGCAAATACTGTGTGAAAAAAAAATGAAACACCCACCATTTTAATCTGTAGGGCATTTGTTTAAAAAAAATATATAATGTTTGGGGGTTCAAAGTAGTTTTCTTGCAAAAAAAATAATTTTTTCATGTAAACAAAAAGTGTCAGAAAGGGCTTTGTTTTCAAGTGGTTAGAAGAGTGGGTAATGTGTGACATAAGCTTCTAAATGTTGTGCATAAAATGCCAGGACAGTTCAACCCCCCCCCAAATGACCCCATTTTGGAAAGTAGATACCCCAAGCTATTTGCTGAGAGGCATGTCGAGTCCATGGAATATTTCATATTGTGACACAAGTTGCGGGAAAAAGACAAATTTTTTTTGCACAAAGTTGTCACTAAATTATATATTGCTCAAGCATGCCATGGGAATATGTGAAATTACACCCCAAAATACATTCTGTTGATTCTCCTGAGTACGGGGATACCACATGTGTGAGACTTTTTGGGAGCCTAGCCACGTACGGGAGCCCGAAAACCAAGCACCGCCTTCAGGCTTTCTAAGGGCGTAAATTTTTGATTTCACTCTTCACTGCCTATCACAGTTTCGGAGGCCATGGAATGCCCAGGTGGCACAAACCCCCCCCCCCCCCCCCCAATTGACCCTATTTTTATAGTGTAATGAACCACAGAAGGGAAAATTACTTCACCTTCAATATGTTGCCAACATCCCAAATTAGTATAGAAGAGTAGGAACCCCAAAAGGGGACCAATGTACCCCCCGGTACAGCAGGATTTTTGGGCGAACAAGACAATTGCGTTTTATAACAAAATTCTTATTTATTTTATTTAGAAAAAAAGAGAAGCATAAAAACAAGACAAACTAAACATACATCTACAAAAGTGCCTATGCAGTAAGTTTCCTCTTATACTGAACATTGTATACTTTTATCCGTAAACACATATTTCTCTATAAGCCTAACATGTTTCAGGATGGTGTCCCTTCTTCGGAGGCGTATTTATCAAGAGAGGTTGTGTATTAAAGAAAGGACGTATTCTGAAAAGACAAGTAAGAACAGTTTTACATATTTGGGATATTCTATAGGTAGACAATTCATAACATAGCATCCAACAATGTCCAACATACATACCAAAATCCAGTCCTTAAAGAAAACAATGCTGTGCACAAAATGTGCAAAAAACGCAGACTTTTGTATTACAAAAAAGGTGATTGCTAAAAAGCAGTGGTCACCAATTAGCCAGAAAACTGGGCATGGTGGCTCTCCCCTGGGTTCAGGAATAGCTCCGCAAAGGCCCCCAAACGGGAGGAAGGCCCTGCCAAATCCTCACTGTGACTCTAAAAAAAGGGAAAAAAAGGGAAAAAAGGAGGAAATTTGTATATAAATTAATCATTATAAACTACTTTCTATATAATATCAAGCAGAATGAAAGGCTCTAGGTTATAGCCATAACGTTGGTGGTTTTTTGATTATGCCATTTGTGAGTTAACACCATTAATTATATTGTCATTAATAATCCCAAAATTAAAACTCAATCTCTCGCGAGATCACCACACGGCAAATTTCCCCTTGTCCATTTTACCATCTTGGACCGAATTCATCCGAGCACGAGAGGTGGTGATTGGAATAAGATCTTGCTCCAGAGGGAGGTCCGTTGGATCGCAAACCTCAATGCAACTCAATTTCCAGGTTTGAATACCCAAATGAGTTTCCGTCCATTCCTAGATGGTTTTGTATCAGGGGGATGTGAAAAGGAATAATCTAATGCATATTTTATGACCATGTTCAAATAAGTGTTTTTTTGTTACAATTGATCTGTTGGACCTGCCTAGTCCAGAATGTAGAAATTTTATCGATGTATTTTTATATGTATATCGTTGAATTAATTCAACATATTCATGCACGTCGCTAATACCATCATATGTTAATGTCCGGGTCTTATCTCCGCCCGGCGCACGCGGGCCATGCCGCTTCCTATTGGAATGTCGGCATGGCCCTTTTTTACACCGCGGATATGTCCGGTGTCCGGGGAATGCCATTGCGGTGTTCCGTGCGTCGGTGGGACTTGCCTGCACGACGCTCCTCCGTCACCTCAGGTGGGCGGGCGCCGTGCAGTTTTTTCCCTGGGGCCTCTACATTGGATGTCCCAAGTTCCAAGTCCCCTCTTATTTACAATGCTCTTGCTTTTGATTTTTACAATACTCTTGCTCCTTGACATTATTGGCCCCTGTATAGCACTGATTGGCCGTGAGCTCCTTTGTGTATTTTTTGTTGCTGCGGTAATGGGAGATTTTCCTTTCGGCGACCTATTACGCAGCCTCTGCGTCAGGCGTGATGATGCGGCCGCCCACAACGATGACGTGACATTTCTGTCCTCTTACGATGCCTTCTGCTTTAACTACTTACACACGTCGCGTTGTTATGGCGCTTATGCGTCGTGCGCGACGGCACACATCCACCTCTGCTGACACTGTGGATGTGACTTGTACTGCGCAGGCGCTGACGGCTATTTAAACCGCATTCAGAGTCCTGCTCAGTGCCAAACCATATCCAGAAACGCTTACCATGGCTTGATCTCCTGTTTCAAACAAAAAGTAAGTAACTAGAAGCTGCATTGTCTATTTCATATTCCCCATGTTTTTTTTTTTTTTTTTCAAATATAAATTTTTATTAATTTTCATAGAAAAGGGGCAGATCCCCAGACAAAGTAAAAAAAAAAAAAAAAAAAGGAGAAATTAGAAAAGCGAGGTCGCAGCCTCCTCACAGAACATCATATCAAAACAAAGTCTGTTTATAAAAGTAAAGCTCTTGTCCATCTATTTCTGTTATATGTTGTTATCCCTGACAGGTATATTTTCTTAGTATTACAACATTTCAGTGCATCAAAATCTTAGTACATTCACCATAGATATTAGTTGGTGTCTCATTTAAACGTTTACTGTTTAAGAGCTGTTGCGACTGCGCCAGATAGAAGGGAGCTACCAAAAAATAGATTAAAGAGAAGAAAAAGTAAGTATAAGAAAGAAGAGAGAAAGAGAATAGGTAGAGGGTGAAAGGGAAGGGGCAGGGAGGGGGGGGGTAGATGGTGAGGCGTCGGTGGTTGCTTTGAGTAAGCCGGGTTTCTTTTAACCAAAAAGTTACAAGTTGTTATTAAGTGGGATTCCCCATAAGGGTTTTACCTTCGTCTGAATATTTAAACATATTCCAGAGCGTCCATGTTTTCTTATAGACTTCTTGTCTATCTTGAGCTGTCAGTATAATGTCTTCTAAGTTGTTTACGTCTTCCACTTTCCGTAGCCACATTGATACGGTTGGTGGGGAGGTTTGTTTCCATAGCAAAGGGATGCAGGACTTAGCTGCGTTTATTATGTGACGTAATACTGATTTTTTATACTTTTTGAGCGGTATGGACGACACCTGGAGCAAGAAAAATGCTGGGTCGTTTGGAATTTGAAAATCCGTGAATTTTTGAGAGATAGAACGAACCGCAGTCCAGAAATGTGTCAGTCTAGGACAGGACCAAAACACGTGTAGCATCGTTCCCTCTTCCATCTGGCATCGCCAGCAGTATTTGGATGTATCAGGAAATATAGTATGTAGACGACTGGGTGTTAAGTACCACCTCGTCAGGATCTTATAGTTCATTTCTTGTAATTTAGTGCATATTGATGATTTAAGGGAGAGAGCTATCATGTTTTGCTTCTGGACCGGAGTGAAAGAGCGCTGAAGGTCTGTTTCCCATTTCATAATACATGGCAGGTTCGGTTGTCGTGGGGGTGTGTTTAGTAGAGTGTACATTTTGGATAAGACCTGTGGTAATGGTTCTGTGTCTGAACATATCTCCTCAAATGTAGTCAGAGGTCTGTCGTATAATTGAGGGTTTTGGATTGTCTGGAGGAAATGATGAATTTGTATTGCACTCCAAAATGTGAGTTTGAATGGGCCAGTCGGGTCTAATAGCTCTGGAATAGAGGGCCATCTATTGTTTTGGATAAATTGTGAGGCTTTGACACAGCCGGAGTTCTTTAGTGCCTGAAATCGTTCAGATGAAATTCCAGGTTGAAACTTGGGGTTTCCTAAGATCGGAGTTAAGGGGGATTCTCTGGTCGTTAGTGATGTCTGTAGTGTGGCGTGAAGGCATTGTTTTATAGTGTTTCCTATGAGGGGGTGTGATTTCAATTCTATAGGTAGAGAGGCACAACACCACAGTGCAGTCTGTAGAGGTATTTTTGTTTGATGTTGCTCTATTTGTGCCCATAATTTAACTGCTCTGTGTCGGTGCCAATCCACCACTCTACCTACATGGACTGCCTGGTAATATTTCCTGATATCCGGAAGTGCAACCCCTCCAAAGTGTTTTGGTGTACATAACTGCGATCTGGGGATACGGGGTTTTTTATTTGCCCATACGAATCGGGTGAAGAGGGATTGTACTTGTTTAAAGTATGAGGTAGGGATGTTGATTGGTAGGGCTTGGAATAGATATAAAAATTTTGGCAATATGCTCATTTTAATTAGATTGCACCGCCCAAACCATGAATGTAATCCCGTATCCCACTCACTTAGTAGGATTCTAGTCCTATTCAGAAGAGGTGGGAAGTTGCTGTCAAACAGTAGGGCTGGATCCGGTGTTATTTTGGTGCCTAAATATGATAAGGTAGAGTCCGTCCACCTGAAGCGGAAACTGGTTTGTAGATTACGGAGATTATTAGGAGTTAACAGGAGTCCCATTGCCTCTGATTTGGAGAAATTTATTTTTAAATTAGATAATTTACCGTATCTCTCAAATTCCTTAAGAAGGTTAGGCAGGGAGATCGTTGGGTTAGTTATTGAGAAAAGTAGGTCATCTGCATATGCTGATATTTTGTGTTGCATAGGACCAATAGGTATGCCTTGGATGTCAGGATTTAGTCGAATCGTGGATAAGAAGGGTTCGAGAGAAAGGGCGAACAATAGAGGGGATAGGGGACATCCCTGTCTTGTTCCATTTGTTATAGGGAAGGGATCAGATAATACCCCATTCGCTTTCACTCGTGCTGTGGGATTGGAGTATATACTGGCTATCCGACTAAGCATCACCCCCCCTAGGCCTATGTGCCTGAGTACGGCGACCATAAATGGCCAACTGACTCGGTCGAACGCCTTTTCGGCGTCTGTATTGAGGAATACACAAGGTATTTTCCCAGTTCTAGTAAAATGTAAAAGATTTAGCACTTTTGTGGTGCTATCTCTGGCTTCCCTAGACGGTATGGAGCCAACCTGATCTAGGTGGATTAGTTGTGTGAGGTGCTGCGCTAGCCGGACAGCCAGAATTTTGGTAAACAGTTTGAGATCAAGATTTAACAGTGAAATGGGTCGGTAGCTACCACATGCTGTTGGGTCCTTCCCCTCTTTGTGAATTACTGAGATATGAGCGCTTAGGGTTTCTCTAGCAAAAATTTTCCCCGTTCCCATTTTGTTAAACAGTGTGACCATATGAGGTCCCAAAACTGGGAAGAGATTCTTATAATATTGTAATGTATACCCATCTGGGCCAGGGGCTTTACCTGGTTTCATTGATCCTATAGCTTTCTGAACTTCTAGTAACGTTATGGGCGATTCTAGTTCTTCTCTAATTTCTTGGGGGAGGGATGGCATTTGGGATGAACGTATGTAGTGCTCTAGCTCAGTATTAGGGGGGTTTGTTTGTGGCAAGTTGTACAAGTTGGAATAGAATTGCTTAAATATTTCGGTTATTTGCTTAGGTAGTGTCACTTTTTTACCTTGTGGTGTAGAGATATGTGGAATATAGGTTCTTGATTTATGATTCCTAACTAGTCTGGCCAGTACTCTTCCACATTTGTCTCCATATTCATATGTCTGTTTGCGACAGAGCTGTATGGCTGCTTTTGCTCTGTACTGTAGAATGTCAGTAATCTGTCTTCTGAGAGTGGATAATTCTATCTCAGATGACTGTGAAGGGGCATGTTTGTGCCTGGCTTCAGAGTTGGCTAGTTCTTGCAAGAGTTGTGATAGCTGTTTATTTCTCTCTCTCTTTATACGGGCACCGTGAGAAATAAGGATCCCCCTTATAACTGTTTTATGAGCCTCCCACAATATTCCCGGGTCACATTCTGGTTGGTTATTTTCTTGAAAATATAGTTTGAGGGCTTTTGTCACTGCTGTCAGAACTTCAGGATTCTGTAGAAGGCTTTCATTGAGCCGCCAGAATCTCTGTCTGGGGGAGAGATTATCGGACAGGCGGTAGCACAGAAATATCGGTGCATGGTCAGACCATGTCCTGTTACCAATTGATGTCTGTTTCACCGCGTGTAGTTGTGTATGAGGTATTAGGAAGTAATCGATTCTGGTGTAGACCTGATGTATATGTGAGTAGAATGTAAAATCTTTTTCTCCCGAATGTTGTAAGCGCCAAACGTCTATTAGCTGAGATTTATGTAGATTTTTAGCTATTCGTTTAAGTTGGGATGAGGGGACTGATGATTTTCCCGTTGAGGTATCTACCGAAGGAATTAGGGGGGTATTAAAGTCTCCTCCTAGGATTAATTCTCCCTCTGTAAAGTCATGTAGTTTCTCTAGGGTCTCTCTCAGGAACGTAGCTTGTAATTCATTAGGGGCATAGATGGTTGCTAATGTTACTTTGACTGTGCCAATCAGGCCTTTAAGAAAAATATACCTCCCATTGGCGTCTATTTCAGAGCTTTGATGTTGCCAGTGAATCTTCCCAGATATTAGGATGGATACCCCTTTAGATTTAGATTCCGGATTCATAGAATGGTAGGCTATCGGAAAGTGTCTGTTTTGTAAGTATGGTAACTTATTGGTTTTGGAGTGTGTTTCTTGGATGAAGGCTATGTCTACATTATTTCGCTGTAAGTCGTGTATTAGCATGCGTCTTTTCTCGGGTATGTTTAGTCCTTTCGTATTCAGGGACATCACCTTGATATTGTTAGCCGCCATAGTAAAATAGAACTATGTGTGGGGGGGGGGGGGGTAGGGAGGGGGGAGGACAAGGGTAAGTCAAGGAAGAGGGTGGAGAAGAGGGAAGTGGTTAAATAGAAAATTTAGAATAGAGATAGAAAGGAAAGGTTGAGATTAAGAATAAGGTACAAGCACAACCTAATGTCCTGCCTGTGATGTTTCCCCTAGAAGTACGGGGAGTGTTTAATAGCATATAATCCCAGAGGAACACCGATCGGTCTCCCAGGGGTATATGCTGACCTATTCGGGAGAGCGGTAGGACACGGCACAAAGAGAGAGTCTCCCACCCGCCTCCCCTCCCAAGCTTATCTAAGATAAACAACTATCAGAGAATTACTATGCAACATTATAAGACCTGTAATCAGGTCCGCCCAGAAAAACAAATAAAAAACCTTTTATAACAAATCTGTCAATATTACAATCCTCATCTATCAGTGTTTCAATTAGGAGAGGGGGACTCTCCCTCAGGAGAGTAATTCCCCTTCAAGTGAGCCATCCCCTCCATCCACCATGGTTTATGACTTCGCGCCATCTGATCTGAGGGAAGCTTAACTTTAGTTATCTAACAAAACAAACCAAACTTATATTCCAACCCTTGTATCAAGCTTGTTATAAGAAGGTGGTTCACTTTTCATATGCAATGTCATTACTGCTGGGTGGCCGCCTCCTGTCTCTACTAGGTTAGAGTTGGAACGGTCCTCTCTTAAGCTACTCAAGATAGGCTTTGCGGTTTCTGACTATCTTTCAAACCCCCATCTTACGGCCTCTGATATCTCTGGTTGCATAGGGGGATTCATTTAATATGACCATCACTTCTATAATCTTGTCATGGTGGGTGCTACAATTCAGCGACCAGACCCCTCAAGGTGTTGTAGGATCAGTTCCGTCAGGTAAATACCCATGGCTGAGTCTCTCTTCTCATGTATTCCATGTCTATAAGTAGTATCTTCAGGTCGTAAGAGCATCTGTGTAAGTTCAGTAGCAGACCCTGTAAGAATATCTGGCTCCTCTGTATATGTGGTTACTGCATAGCGTCCAAGTATATATATAGACAGCTCAGTTCTGGTAAGTCTCTGTATGAGATGCTCAGATACACAACTTCCAGCATGGTTGGAAGGGGGTCTGGGTTATGGGGTTGAGTCATGTGTAGGCCCGGAAAACATATAAACTGGTGCCACCAAATAAAAACATCTCACCAAGAACAGTTGTTGGCTAACGGTCAGATACGAACAGTAAAAGAAAACGGTTTAAATCTCACCCAGACATTGGAGTGTAAAGATGACAATCGAAACTTCTGTCTGCAATTATAGTTGTTTCACGACTCACGTATGTCTTCTTGAGATACGGCTCTGGGTCTGCGGCGGTTCCGCTGCTGTCTCGGCGGTAGATTGTTGTCGACTCTCGACGGAAACTGGTGACCCGGGGTGCGTGTAAGAGGACCAAGCCAATTGGGGATCTCAATGGGCTCTGCGTCAAGGAAAGTAAATAGTGCTGGCAGGGCATCTGGCTTTCTAAGGGTGAAGCTTCGTTGGTTTCTCCTGAATGTTGCGGAAAGGGGATATCCCCAACGGTATGTGGCTCCCTTCCTTTTTGCCAGGTCCAATAATGGCTTTAGAATCGCCCGTCGCTGCAGGGTTGCACGTGAGAGATCCGGTAGAATTTTCACCGTGGCGCCATCCAATTCCGGGTCTTCTGCCTCCCAAGCTTTCCGTAAAATCATTTCTTTGTGTACATAATGGTGTACTCTGCACACAACGTCCCTTGGTCTCTGAGGGTCTGTTGGTTTAGGGCCCAGTGCTCGATGTATCCTGTCTAATTCAATACGTTCTGGTAATTCAATACCTGGCAAACTGCGAAAGATTGCAATAGCCGTGTCTGCTAGATCTTCAGGACCCGTGGCTTCTGGGAGTCCTCTGAGACGCAGGTTATTCCTGCGACTTTGGTCTTCCATTTCCTCCAAGCGCAAGCACTGATCTTGTAAAGCCTCTGTGTGGGAGTCCTGCTGCTCCTCCATCTCTGACATACGACGTTCCAGTGACATAAGGGAGCTCTCGCCCGCTTCCACTCTGCTGTTTAGTGCGCTGATGTCCGCTTTGACTGCCTTTATTTCCTTGCGGTGTGTGGCTTCCACCGTCGCTATCAAGGCCGCAATGTCCGCCTTGGTAGGCAGCGTCTGCAGTATGGCGCGGAGCTCCGCATCTATTCCGGTGGTCTGTGAGGTGGGGGGCTGTGGGTCTCCATCCAAGTCAGATCGGAGATCTGAGGGGAAGCCCGCATAGGTATCCGTTAGAGGCATGTCTCTGTTCAGAGATGGGGAGCCGCTCGTTGCCTGTCTCACTGAGTGCTCACCACGAGGCGTCGCGGCCATCTTGAGCTCCGGGGAGCCGAGGAGGGAGAGCTGAAATCTCCGCCTGAGATCGTTCGACGTGGGTGGTTGAGGGGTTGATCTGCTCGGTTTGTTACTCTTCTTCACCGATTTCCGTCTGGTGGATTGCATAGTGTGCGGATCAAGCTGGAATAGCCAGGGTAAGGGAGAGACGGCCGGGAGCTCAGCAAACACACTTCTCTATCCAGCCATGTCCAGGCCACGCCCCCCCCATGTTTTTTCTATGAAGGAGTAGCAATTTTTTTGCCATCTCCTTCATTATACCTTCAATGTTACCTATATAATCAAGCCTGTAGAAATGTAATTACCAGAGGGAGAGCCATGTTTATCATACTATCTTTATGTGCTATTGAGTTTGAATTTTGGGACTAATAATGACAATATAATTAATGGTGTTAACTCACAAATGGCATAATCAAAAAACCACCAATGTTACGGCTATAACCTAGAGCCTTTCATTCTGCTTGATATTATATAGAAAGTAGTTTATAATGATTAATTTATATACAAATTTCCTCCTTTTTTCCCTTTTTTTCCCTTTTTTTAGAGTCACAGTGAGGATTTGGCAGGGCCTTCCTCCCATTTGGGGGCCTTTACGAGGCTATTCCTGAACCCGGGGGAGAGCCACCATGCCCAGTTTTCTGGCTAATTGGTGACCACTGCTTTTTAGCAATCACCTTTTTTGTAATACAAAAGTCTGCGTTTTTTGCACATTTTGTGCACAGCATTGTTTTCTTTAAGGACTGGATTTTGGTATGTATGTTGGACATTGTTGGATGCTATGTTATGAATTGTCTACCTATAGAATATCCCAAATATGTAAAACTGTTCTTACTTGTCTTTTCAGAATACGTCCTTTCTTTAATACACAACTTCTCTTGATAAATACGCCTTCGAAGAAGGGACACCGTCCTGTAACATGTTAGGCTTATAGAGAAATATGTGTTTACGGATAAAAGTATACAATGTTCAGTATAAAAGTAAACTTACTGCATAGGCACTTTTGTATAGATGTATGTTTAGTTTGTCTTGTTTTTATGCTTCTCTTTTTTTCTAAATAAAATAAATAAGAATTTTATTATAAAACGCAATTGACTTGTTCGCCCAAAAAGTCCCGCTGTACCGGGGGGTACATTGGCCCCCTTTTGGGGTTCCTACTCTTCTATACTAATGACCCTATTTTGGAAAGTAGACACTCCAAGCTATTTGCTGAGAGGTATAGTGAGTATACACTTATTGACATTTTTTTTACCAAAGACATGTGGCCGAATACATTTTGACCTAAATGTATGACTAAAATTGAGTTTATTGGATTTTTTTTATAAAAAAAAGTAGAAAATATCATTTTTTTTCAAAATTTTTGGCCTTTTTCCGTTTATAGCGCAAAAAATAAAAACCACAGAGGGGATCAAATACCATCAAAAGAAAGCTCTATTTGTGGAAAGAAAAGGCGCAAATTTTGTTTGGGTACAGCATTGCATGACCGCGCAATTAGCAGCTAAAGCGACGCAGTGCCAAATTGTAAAAAGTGCTCTGGTCAGGAAGGGGGTAAATCCTTCTGGGGCTGAAGTGGTTAAGCATTATTAAAATCACTGCTCCCGAAACAACGCCCTTTTTTAAAACTTTTTTTTGCATTGATACATGTCCCCTGGGGCAGGACCCAGGACCCCAAACACTTTTTATGACAATAACTTGCATATAAGCCTTTAAAATTAGCATTTTGATTATTCATGTTCGAGTCCCATAGACTTTAACGGTGTTCGCGTGTTCGAATACATTTTTTGCCTGTTCGCATGTTCTGGTGCGAACCGAACAGGGGGGGGGGGGGTTGTTCGGCTCATCCCTATTCTCTACAGGCATCTGGGGATCATTATTCCAGAGACCTGTTCTGCCATCATACAGGTCCTGCAGAAGGAGTATATTAGGGTAAGTTTTCTCCTTTAACATCACATTCTATGTATTTAATGTATGCTAATGTATTGTATTTATTTAATCATTCCCTAATTACCATGATTGTAATATGCTGCAAATGTCCCCTTTGTCCTCATGCATGCTGTAAGTTTTTAATGCTCCTTTTTTGGCCTACATGCATATTTGCCTTCACTAACCTCCCCAGCATGCTATCCTGGGCCCATATACACCTAGCCTAGTCACCTAACAATGTATTTTGTCAGCTCCATAGTAGTGCTTTACCCTAAATACCCCTAAAATGTGTCCAAATGTTATTTGTGTCCTTAAATTCAGGGAGAGTGCCAGAGGCTTTTTTTTGGCTCCCAAACTCATTTATAACCCTCCCCCCTAAACTTTTTCTAATGGGCCATCGGAGGGGGTGGGGAATCTGATAAGTGGACCTTATCTTTTTGTCTTTAAATACTCCTTAAACTAAATGTTATACTGATGTTGGCCAAGAATGTTTGTGTCTAATCTGCTTGCAATGTTATGTGCAAAAGTACTAATTTGTTTTTTTCTGATTTGACTCCACAGTTTTCTTCACCGCCACAGGAATGGCAGACTGTGGCCTCCCAGTTTGCCGATCGTTGGGACTTTCCCAACTGTGGAGGGGCAATCGATGGGAAACACGTCCACATCATCTCACCACCCCATTCGGGGTCATACTATTTTAATTATAGGGGTTTCAATAGTATCGTGTTGATGACGGTGGTGTTGGCAACATATATGAGTTTTTATATGTGGATGTGGGGAAGAATGGCCGGATGTCGGATGGTGGAGTCTTTGCCCAGACCGAGTTCTACTGACGTCCAGAGTGGTGGCTTGGGATTGCCACCTGTGGACGAGAACGTCAAAAACATTTGTTTTTATCGCTGATGAAGCATTTGGTCTGGGTGATCACATGATGAGGCCATTCCCCCAGAGGACCCTCACCCCGGAGAAGAGGGTTTTTAATTTATGGCTGGACAGAGCCAGAAGAATCATGGAGAATACCTTTGGGATAATGGCCAGCCGGTTCTTCCTATTTCTAACGGCAATAAATATGGCGGAGTACTAACTTAACCACATCGTGTTATCATGCTGCATACTGCATAACTTTTTAAAGCGAAATGCTCCTAATTATGTAGAATCAGTTGGGCCTGAGGCCGGACTTCATGAACTAACACTGATGGCCCTGGAAGTTGGCTGTCCTGGCTTGCCCCCCCCAAAGCGCCCGTGAAGTGCATCAAAAAAATGTTGATTATTTTACGGGTAGGGGGCCATTGCTATGCCAGCAATTTTTTAAATATTTTCAAAAAAAAAATGATATGATAAAATCTTGAATTTGATTTACTGCTTGTGTTTCTTTTATCTGTCTCCTAGGTTCTCCTAGTGCACTTGTAGTGCCAATAGTTTTTTCCATTATTTAAATAACACCCATTGCCACTGTAAACACCAATTTAATACAAAAAGTGGTATTGAGCATTGAAAGAAGAAGCCACACATTGTTGAGTATAAAACCTTTTACTCCGTGCACATGCACGTGTGCTTTGTAAAACCTTTTTTGGTAAAAAAATAACATCTTGGTTTTATAAAGGTTTTTTTTTTTTACATAAACAGGCATTTTTCAAAACATAAGATACACAACTCAGGAACTTACAAAGTTCAACATTGAAAAACTGAAGGCAATATCAGACATTATAGTGTTAACAATGTGTTGATATTGCCTTCATCAGATGGGGTGATGTCACCCCTGTAAAAGCCAAATTTAGAAGATGCACACAAATTGGGAGTCAAAATGGGGATTTCCCTCCTGATCCCATGCCTGATGTCAACATGTGCTATCTCCCATCATGGGGGATCAATGGACGTGTTCTGGGGGTGCAACCCCTTCTCACCTACTAGAGTTGCGAGGAAGGGGTTGCACCCACAAAACACGTACATTGATATCCCCTGATGGCAGATAGCACATGTTGACACACTGTGTGCATCTTCCAAATTTGGCTTTAAACTGTATTAAGACTTTATCTAAATTTTATTTAAAAAAAAAGTGTAATTTTTTGGATTTAGATTCTCCCTAATACATCAATCATGTTCTTCATTCTTTGTTCAATCTCCTTGTTTTTTTCCTTTATGAAGTCTAAATCCCAACTACACCACATTATGTACTGGATTAGTCTTTGTGCACTGTCAGTGGTGAAATGAGTAGATTGTTCTTCCACAACATGCATATCACCTAAAAGAAAAATACACACCATGTATTATAAATATGTAGGCATACATCTATTACCTGAATCTGTGGTCTCAGACACTCACCTGTTGTGGTCACTATTTCAACCACTTCTTCCATCTCTCCTTCCTCCACATCCTCTGGTTGTGTGCTGAGTTCCCCTTCTTTAGTAGGTGTCCCTGGTGTCCTCAGACGTCCCGAGTCTTTTTCTCCCCTATGAGAATGAAACAAAAGGTTTACTTAGCACACCGATATTTGTGGCCAGAAATATGAATATGAAACATTGCTTGGAAGTGGGGTACAATTGTCTGTTTGGGCAGAGTTCCAAGCTGAAGACATGATTTATTCCCTTAACAAAGCTGGAATACTTACCTTTTTTGGACAACTTTCACACATGTAGACACCCCTAGTATCCACTGGAGCACCTGTGTTTGTTCTTGTGTCCCACACTAGTGCTCCTGAGTCCAGATGTGTAAACAGCTGCTGAGTGTCCTCTCCTTACATTACACTGAATCAAGTTTGCATTTCATTCTAGTTACAAACACATCTAGACAACAATGTCCTTAACTTCTTTTAATACAAATTAGCAAGACCAAATGTAGTTAACCCTGTATCTGCCAAAAACATCGTATTTAGTTGGCGAATGATCAATGTTTACTGCGAGCGATTACTGTGCCCATGAGCCTGAAAGTTGCCATTTTAAACTGTACAATGGTAAAAAAAAGCACATTGAGCAGCATGCAAGTAATAATAATAATAGGAACACACGACAACTACTTACTTTTTAGAAGCACCTTCTGTACTGATCCTGCTCCATCAATTTCAGGTCTGACCAGCATTTCCTCAATTGCTCCTTGGATCGTCGTACCCCAAAATTCCTGTGCAGACTCTTCACAACTTTAGACATGATCTTGGCCTTTCTCACATTTGGGTTTAGGTAAGGTCCATACTTCCCGTCATAGTCGACCCTCTTCAAGATGTCCACCATCTCTACAAAGGCCATATTTGAGGCCTTAAATCTTCTCCTCCAGGATCGGGACGTTTCTGGCTCCGGGCTTTCCTCCTCCTCATTACTGCTATTACGCACCTGCTGTGTCTCTACCATGTTCATCTCCCACTGCGCTGAAAGAGAAGGGGCGGGGAATATTCCAGAAAGAACGTCAATGGCGGGCGACGTGGGCACAGTTACACGCATGCGCAGTGTATATAAAGCTAACACGCGTGTGTCGTACCTACGTTCTGTGTGCGGAGGAAGGAGAACCAGAAGCGCTGAACGTTATAATGAAGGTAACATTTTAACTTGGGACATCAGTGGCCTATACTGATTTTAGATTGAGGCCTATATTGGGATAAGATTAGGAGAGTTTAGCCTGAAATTAGTGTTTTTGTCTTGTGTTTTGTCTTGCAGCAAATATGAAACAATACAAAGACCCTAAATTCATGGGCCAGTTCATAGACAGATACAGTGATATGAGAAATTTGTGGGAGGTTAAAAACCCCTTATATTGCAATAAACCAGCTAGGAAGGCATCGCTGGAGAGACTCCTGCAATTTGTGAAGACGCAGGTCCCCGGCGCAGACATCGAGTTTGTGGAGAAGAAAACTGGTAGCTTAAGAAGCACGTATAGGAAGGAGCTTAATAAGGTCCAGGCTTCCATTAGATCAGGAGCAGCAGCAGAGGATGTGTATGTACCCAGTTTGTGGTACTACAACAGGATGCGGTTTCTGGGAGACCAGATGGTAGCCAGGGAATCACTTTCTACACTTCCATCCAGCCCTCCCTCAACCCCAGCTGAGGCTTCCGAGGACCAACCTGGGCCTTCCACCCTGGAAAAAGTGGAGGAGCCCAGCTGGAGCCAGGTATAGTATTTTTTTAACATATTTATTGTCCGAAAATTATGGATGTTAACTAGATGTTATTATTGATAACAAATGAATGATTTAACAAAAAGTGTTTTACATATCAATAGACAGTAGGGGCCAAAAATGATTGTGACAAGAATGAAAAATGCTGAACTCAGAATGATAGTCTTTTTTATTTATTAACATTCAATTTGCAACAGTCATGAGCTGAAAATTGTGTGTGATTGATGAACCAAAAACTAAAACTTTGTCCCTTTTTCATACACAGGAAGACCTCAGCCAGGGTGAGGCTCTGGAATGTGGCACACAGAAGGAGGCGGGGGTGTCAGCCAGGAGGAGGCAGGGGTTAGTGTCTGCCAGGAGGTGGCGGGGCCCTGTAGCCTCACCCAATCCCAGGTGCCTCCCCTCCACCTTACAACAAAAAGGGCCAGGAAGGGGAGTAACGTGGAGGAGGCAGCACTAGGGCCTCATTAAGGAGGCTAATGCGGCCCTGAAAACACCCCCTGACGCTGAAGAGGCCTATGGCTGCTATGTAGCTGCCGAATTACAGCAAATGGAGGAGCACCAACACTTCATGTGTGAGAATCTAATTTTTCACGCCCTCCGGAAGGGGTTGAGGGGCCAAATTAGTGAGAACATGCACTTATGTGGGCTTGCCCATCCTCCTCCTCCTCCTGCCACAAGTCCACCTCCAGAGCCACAACCTCCAAGGAAGGCTGCAGGGAAGCGTAGAGGGAAGGCTGCAGGGAAGACAAGAAAGTGATGGCCTGGGTTCAGTCTGGTCTGACAGAAGACACAGCCTGTTGTAGTACCACAGCCTGGGGACATATATGTCATCTGCTGCTGTTCCTGATCTCTTGGAGTCCTGGACCAGAATATGCTCCCTATTATTTGGACTTCTCAAGCTACCAATTTTAATTTACAAAGAGTTTATGTCTGCCAAGGGGGCCAAAGGCTTGGCAAATTCAAGCAGTTTCTCCAGCATTGCCTTCCTCTTTATTTTGTTATTATGAGCCAGAATAAATGGAGATTTTTTTATATGAAAATACTTGCCTATGTGTTTTTCTTCAAAAAGGACAGTTTGTGAGTAGGCAGGTACATTTCAAAAATACAATGGCAAATTAACAAGGTTCACCAACACAAACCAACCTCTTTGAGCTTTATAAAAATACAAGATAATAATGTTGTGGAAACTTGACACACTAAAAAAAAAAAAAAAAAATATGGAGATCACTAGAAACTAATTTAAAAATAATAAAAAAAAAACAGGAGATTTTGATTAAAAATATAACAAAGATGACTATAAAAATAATTCTAAACATTATTATGGAGATCTGGCTTTAAAAACAAAAAAGATTATTCAGGAGATCACGAGAAATAATAAAGAAATCAGTTTGTGAGAACTCTGTGTGAATATCAGCAGCAAAACAACTTCATTATTCTACCATTATAAAGAACAAAAGAATGCGCTGCATTACAAAGATCCAATAATTTGCAGCTTGACGAATGTGCTATCTCCATTACGAACGCTAGTTTTACCAGACCGAGCGCTTCCGTCTCGTACTTGATTCTGAGCGTGCGTGATTTATTGCGCGTCGTAATTGCATACAAACAATTGCATTTTCAGATAGGAACTTTTTCCGACCAAAAACTAGAGAACCTGCTCTCAATCTTTTGCTGGCTGGAATTCCGCCAGCAAAAGTCCAATGGAGCATACGCACAGTCGCATTTTCCGGCCAAAAGCTCTCATCTGAGTTTTGCTGGCGGCATTTCTGATCGTGTGTACGGGGCATTAGCCCAATGAAAGCCAGCTAGCTCCGGAGACCAGCTACATCTGCTCCATCGCTCGTCGTGTCCCCCTGTCACCATTGTCCTCTTAGCCTCTCCCTTACTCTGCCTCCCATTTGTGTCTTCCAAACACTGTCCATGCTTCAGCCCCTCTGTACTGTAGGATACTGGGTGGCAAATTTGACAAAATATCTGCCAGCTGTCACAGCCTCAGCCGACCTGTAGGAGACCAGCCTGAGGAGGGAGGCATATTTGATGAGTGAGCCTTCTGCACCCAGAACAACCCCCGCTCTCCCCCACCCTGTTTTGGTCTGCCTCTTCTTTTTCCCTCTCTTTCTCTATTTCTTATGCCCTGTACACACGGTCAGACATTGATCGGACATTCCGACAACAAAATCCATGGATTTTTTCCGATGGATGTCGGCTCAAACTTGTCTTGCATACACACGGTCACACAGAGTTGTCGGAAAATCTGATCGTTCTAAATGCGGTGACGTAAAAAACGTACGTCGGGACTATAAACGGGGCAGGAGCCAATAGCTTTCGTCTCTTAATTTATTCTGAGCATGGCACTTTGTGCGTCGGATTTGTGTACACACGATCGAAATTTCCGACAACGGATTTTGTTGTCGGAAAATTTTATAGCAAGCTCTCAAACTTTGTGTGTCAGAAATTTTCGATGGAAAATGTGTGATGGAGCCCACACACGGTCGGAATTTCCGACAACAAGGTCCTATCACACATTTTCCGTCGGAAAATCCGACCGTGTGTACAGGGCATTACAGACAGGGTAGATATGTGCAAACTGGGGGGGGGGGGTTGTGCACACTTGGGGATGATTGTGTAGACTAGGGTGTGCAAACTGAGAGGGAGGATCGTGCAGACAGAGGGATGATTGTGAAGATTGGGGGGACTGTGCAGACTGGGGGATGCTTGTAGAGACTGGGGGGTAAATTGTGCAACCGGGGGGGTGATTGTGCAAACGGAGGAGGAATTGTGCAGAATGAGGGGATGATTGAAAAATGGGGGAGGAATTGTACAGACTGGGAGGATGATTGTAGAAAATGGGGGAGAGGGGACTGTGCAGACTTGGGTGGGATTATGCAAACGGGGGGGGGGGGGGGTGATTGTAGAGTCTATGAGAGGGAAATTGTGCAGACTGGGGGGGGGGGGTTGTGCAGACTGGGAGGGAATGTGCAGACTTGGAGGATTGACCTAACCGGCTTCACACACTCCTGCAATGTATACACTATTTTGTATATTACAGAATCATGCACTAGATGCACTTTATTGTACATTACGCACTATTCTTGCACTAGATACACTTTATTGTACATTACACACTCCTCTTACACTATATACACTATACTGCTATACTGTAGATTACACACTCCTGCGCTATATACACTATATTGTACATTACATACTCCTCCTGCACTGTATACATTATACTATACATTACACACTCCTCCTGCACTAGATCCACTTTATTGTACATCACACACTCCTACTGCACTAGATACACTTTATTGTACATTACACATGCCTACAGTATACACGTTATACTGTACAATACACACTTCTCCTGCACTATATACACTATACTGTACATTACACACTCGTGCACTATATACACTATATTGTGCATTACACACTCCTCCTGCACTATGATGTACATGATGTTGTACATTACATACAGTATGGCTGACTAAAGTGTTCATTCTCTCAAAAGTTGCTGTTAGTTAACCACTTAAGGACCGAGCCTCTTTCTGAGATTTGGTGTTTACAAGTTAAAGTTTTTTTTGGTAGAAAACTACTTAGAACCCCCAAACATTTTATATATATATATATATATATATATATATATATATATATATATATATATATATATATATTTTTATAATACCCTAAAGAATAAAATGGCGATTGTTGCAATACTTTCTGTCACACCGTATTTGCGCAGCGGTCTTACAAGCGCACATTTTTCAGAAAAAATATACTTTTTGAATAAAAAAAATAACACAACAGTAAAATTAGCCCATTTTTTTATATTGCGAAAGATAATGTTATGCAGAGTAAATTGATACCCAACATGTCACGCTTTAAAATTGTGCCCGCTCGTGGAATGGGGACAAACTTTTATCCTTAACCACTTCAGCCCCAGACCATTTGGCTGCCCAAAGACCGCACTGCGTCGCTTTAACTGACAATTGCGCAGTCATGCGACATGGCTCCCAAACAAAATTGAGGTTCTTTTTTCCCCATAAATAGAGCTTTCTTTTGGTGGTATTTGATCACCTCTGCGGTTTTTATTTTTTGCGCTATAAACAAAAAAGAGATACAATTTTGAAAAAAACGCAATATTTTTTAAATTTTTCTATAATAAATATCCCCCAAAAATATATAAAAAAAACATTTTTTCCTCAGTTTAGGCCGATATGTATTCTTCTACATATTTTTAGTAAAAAAAAAATTTGCAATAAGCGTTTATTGATTGGTTTTCGCAAAAGTTATAGCGTCTACAAAATAGGGGATAGTTTTATGGCATTTTTATTAATAATTTTTTTATTATTAATGGCGGTGATCTATGATTTTTATCGTGACTGCGACAATATGGCGGACACATCGGACACTTTTAACGCTATTTAGGGACCATTCACATTTATACAGCGATCAGTGCGGTTAAAAATGCACTCATTACTGTGTAAATGTGACTGGCAGTGAAGGGGTTAACCACTAGGGGGCACTTCAGGGGTTAAGTGTGTCCTAGGGAGTGATTCTTACTGTGGGGGGGGGATATGCTATGTGTGACACGACACTGATCACCGCTCCCAATCACAGGAAGCTGTGATCAGTGTCAGTGTCACTAGGCAGAATGGGGAAATGCTTGTTTACATCAGCATTTTCCCATTCTTCCTCTCCATAAGACGACCGCGGGTATCCCCAAAGACATCGAGTCCGCGGGACTCGTTATCACACTCATGGAGCTTGCGGCGGCAAATTTAAAGGCACGTACCTGTACGCCCATTTGCCTGTCCATGCCATTCTGCCGACGTAAATGTTCGTGCGGCGGTCGGCAATCGGTTAAAAATCTCCATAGGCAACGTTTAAAAAAAAATTCTACAGGTGGCATGTTTTGAGTTACAGAGGAGATCTAGGGTTAGAATTATTGTTCTCGCTCTAATGATACCTCATGTGCGGGCGTCATATGCGTGCACTACTCACATATGCGTTCACTTCTGCACGCGAGCTTGGCGGGATGGGGCGCATTTAAATTTTTTTTTTTTTCTTATTTATTTTACCTTTTATTTTTACACTGTTCTTTACACACCCTTGTAAATGAAAAAAAAGCATGACAGGACCTCTTAAATATGAGATCTGGGGTCAAAAAGACCTCAGATCTCATATGCACACTAAAGTGCAATAAAAAATAAATAAATACAAATTTTGTCATTGAAAAAAAAAGTCCCTTTAACCACTTCAGCCCCCAAAGGATTTACCCCCTTCCTGACCAGAGCACTTTTTACAATTTGGCACTGCGTTGCTTTAACTGCTAATTGCGCAGTCATGCAATGCTGTACCCAAACAAAATTTGCGTCCTTTTCTTCCCACAAATAGAGCTTTCTTTTGATGCTATTTGATCACCTCTGCGGTTTTTATTTTTTGCGCTATAAACGGAAAAAGACCGAAAAGTTTGATAAAAAATTATATTTTCTCATTTTTGTTATAAAAAAAATCCAATAAACTCAATTTTAGTCATACATTTAGGCCAAAATGTATTCGGCCACATGTCTTTGGTAAAAAAAAATGTCAATAAGCGTATATTTATTGGTTTGCGCAAAAGTTATAACGTCTACAAACTAGGGTACATTTTCTGGAATTTACACAGCTTTTAGTTTATGACTATGACTATGTCATTTCTTGAGGTGCTAAAATGGCAGGGCAGTACAAACCCCCCCAAATGACCCCATTTTGCAAAGTAGATACCCCAAGGAAATTGCTGAGAGGCATGTTGAGCCCATTGAATATTAATTTTTTTTGTCCCAAGTGGTTGAATAATGACAAAAAAAAAAAAAATTACAAAAAGTTGTCACTAAATGATATATTGCTCACACAGGCCATGGGCATATGTGGAATTGCACCCCAAAATACACTCAGTTGCTTCTCCTGAGTACCACATGTGTGGGACTTTTTGGGAGCCTAGCCGCCATGTACGGGGCCCCGAAAACCAATCACCGCCTTCAGGATTTCTAAGGGCGTAAGTTTTTGATTTCACTCATCACTACCTATTACAGTTTTGAAGGCCATAAAATGCCCAGATGGCACAACCCCCCCCCCCAATGACCCCATTTTGGAAAGTAGACACCCCAAGCTATTTGCTGAGAGGCATGTTGAGTTCATTGAATATTTTATATTTTGACACAAGTTGCGGGAATGTGACAATTTTTTTTTTTTGCACAAAGTTGTCACTAAATGATATATTGCTCACACAGGCCATGGGCATATGTGGACTTGTACCCCAAAATACATTTAGCTGCTTCTCCTGAGTATGGGGATACCACATGTGTGGGACTTTTTGGGAGCCTAGCCGCGTACGGGCCCCCGAAAACCAATCACCGCCTTCAGGATTTCTAAGGGCGTAAATTTTTTATTTCACTCTTCACTGCCTATCACAGTTTCGGAGACCATGGAATGCCCAGGTGGCACAAACCCCCCCTAATGACCCCATTTTGGAAAGTAGACACCCCAAGCTATTTGCTGAGAGGCATGGTGAGTATTTTGCAGCTCTCATTTGTTTTTGAAAATGAAGAAAGACAAGAAAAATTTTTTTTTTCTTTTTTCAATTTTCAAAACTTTGTGACAAAAAGTGAGGTCTGCAAAATACTCACTATACCTCTCAGCAAATAGCTTGGGGTGTCTACTTTCCAAAATAGGGTCATTTGGGGGGGGGGGTTTGTGCCACTTGGGCATTCCATGGCCTCCGAAACTGTGATAGGCAGTGAAGAGTGAAATCAAAAATTTACGCCCTTAGAAAGCCTGAAGGCAGTGCTTGGTTTTCGGGGTCCCGTATGCGGCTAGGGCTCCCAAAAAGTCTCACACATGTGGTACCCCATACTCAGGAGAAGCAACAGAATGTATTTTGGGGTGTAATTTCACATATTCCCATGGCATGTTTGAGCAATATATAATTTAGTGACAACTTTGTGCAAAAAAAAAAAAAATTGTCTTTTTCCCGCAACTTGTGTCACAATATAAAATATTCCATGGACTCGACATGCCACTCAGCAAATAGCTTGGGGTGTCTACTTTCCATAATGGGGTCATTTGGGGGGGTTTTGAACTGTCCTGGCATTTTATGTACAACATTTAGAAGCTTATGTCACACATTACCCACTCTTCTAACCACTTGAAGACAAAGCCCTTTCTGACACTTTTTGTTTACATGAAACAATAATTTTTTTTGCCAGAAAATTACTTTGAACCCCCAAACATTATATATTTTTTTTAAAGCAAATGCCCTACAGATTAAAATGGTGGGTGTTTCATTTTTTTTTCACACAGTATTTGCGCAGTGATTTTTCAAACGCATTTTTTTGGGAAAAAACACACTTTTTTAAATTGTAATGCACTAAAACACACTATATTGCCCAAATGTTTGATGAAATAAAAAAGATGATCTTTGGCCGTGTACATGGATACCAAACATGACATGCTTTAAAATTGCGCACAAACGTGCAGTGGCGACAAACTAAATACATTTTTAAAAGCCGCTGGGTTCACACTGGTCCGACAAACGCTCCGACATTGGGAGCTCATGTCGCATGACGTGTGAAATCCAATGTTTCCCTATGGGAGCCGTCCTAACTGGTCCGACACAAGTCGTTCCGACTTTAGAAATGCTCCCTGTACTACTTTGGTCCGACTTTGATCCTACTTCAGCCTATTGACTATCATTGAAGTCGGATCAAAGTCGGATCGCCATCTTGCATGATCCGACTTCGGCACGCGACTTGTGCTCTGATGATCTTGAGGGGGAACTCCACACCAAATTTTAAATAAAAAACCGGCATGGGTTCCCCCTCCAAGAGCATACCAGGCCCTTGGGTCTGGTATTGACCTTGAGGGGAACCCCCTACGCCGAAAAAACGGCGTGAGGGTCCCCCCCAATCCATACCAGACCCTTATCCGAGCACACAGCCCGGCCGGACAGGAATGGGGGTGGGGACGAGCGAGCGCCCCCCTCCCTCCTGAGCCGTACCAGGTCGCATGCCCTCAACATGGGGGGGTTGGTGCCTTGGGGGAGGGGGTGCACTGCGGCCCCCCCACCCCAAAGCACCTTGTCCCCATGTTGATGAGGACAAGGGCCTCTTCCCGACAACCCTGGCCGTTGGTTGTCGGGGTCTGCGGGCGGGGGGCTTATCGGAATCCGGGAGCCCCCAGATCCCGGCCCCCCACCCTATGTGAATGAGTATGGGGTACATCGTACCCCTACCCATTCACCTAGGGAAAGTGTCAATTTAAAAAAAAAACACTACACAGATTTTTAAAGTAATTTATTAGACAGCTCCGGGGGTCTTCTTCCGACTTCGGGGGTCTCTCCGGTTCTTCTCCACGCTCTCCGGATCTTCTGCCGGGCTCCTCCGCTCTCTTCTGCTCTTTTGCCGCTCTTTTGCTATAGCGGAGGAGCCAGGTCTTCAGTCTTCAGTCTTCTGCCTTCTGCCCTCTTCCCTCTTCTCTTCTTCTGATGTTGACACGACGCTCTCTCCGGCTGGAATGCTCTCTGTGCGCTCTGCTATGGCTTATATAGGCGGTGACCCCGCCCCCTTATGCCGTCACAATCCCTGGGCATGCTGGGATTGTGACGGCATAAGGGGGCGTGGTCCTCGGGTGATGACCACGCCCCCTAAACGTCACAGTCCCAGCATGCCCAGGGACTGTGACGGCATAAGGGGGCGGGGTCACCGCCTATATAAGCCATAGCAGAGCGCACAGAGAGCATTCTAGCCGGAGAAAGCGTCGTGTCAACATCAGAAGAAGAGAAGAGGGAAGAGGGCAGAAGGCAGAAGACTGAAGACTGAAGACCTGGCTCCTCCGCTATAGCAAAAGAGCGGCAAAAGAGCAGAAGAGAGCGGAGGAGCCCGGCAGAAGATCCGGAGAGCGTGGAGAAGAACCGGAGAGACCCCCGAAGTCGGAAGAAGACCCCCGGAGCTGTCTAATAAATTACTTTAAAAATCTGTGTAGTGTTTTTTTTTTTTTAATTGACACTTTCCCTAGGTGAATGGGTAGGGGTACGATGTACCCCATACTCATTCACATAGGGTGGGGGGCCGGGATCTGGGGGCCCCCTTATTAAAGGGGGCTCCCGGATTCCGATAAGCCCCCGCCCGCAGACCCCGACAACCAACGGCCAGGGTTGTCGGGAAGAGGCCCTTGTCCTCATCAACATGGGGACAAGGTGCTTTGGGGTGGGGGGGCCGCAGTGCGCCCCCTCCCCCAAGGCACCAACCCCCCCATGTTGAGGGCATGCAACCTGGTACGGCTCAGGAGGGAGGGGGGGCGCTCGCTCGTCCCCACCCCCATTCCTGTCCGGCCGGGCTGTGTGCTCGGATAAGGGTCTGGTATAGATTGGGGGGGACCCCCACGCCGTTTTTTCGGCGTAGGGGGTTCCCCTCAAGGTCCATACCAGACCCAAGGGCCTGGTATGCTCTTGGAGGGGGAACCCATGCCGGTTTTTTATTTAAAATTTGGCGCGGAGTTCCCCCTAAAGATTCATACCAAACACAGTGCCGGGCATTGGCGGGGATCCAAGTCGGATCCCCGTTCATTGAAAGTCGGACATATGCCGGCTTCATGTCGCAGGGCAAAGTCGGATCCAAAGTAGGACGGCTGTCGTGTCGCACCAGTGTGAACCCAGCCTTACAGGTTATCAGTTTAGATTTACAGAGCCTTAGCGCGAGAGCAGGGGGGACAGGGGTGCTTTTTTTTTTTATTTTTTTATTTTTTTTTTTTTTTTTTGCTTTTTTATCTTATTTTTAAACTGTTCCTTTCATTTTTTATTTTTTTTAATCATTTTTATTGTTATCTCAGGGAATGTAAATATCCCCTATGATAGCAATAGGTAGTGACAGGTACTCTTTTTTGAAAAAATTAGGGTCTATTAGACTCTAGATCTCTCCTCTGCCCTCAAAGCGTCTGACCACACCAATGTGATAAAATGCTTTCCCAATTTCCCAATAGCGCTGTTAACATCTGGCAAAATCTAAGTCATGAAATGCTCATAGCTTACGGTTTCTTAAGCCACAGAGATGTTTGGAGCCACTCTGGTCTCTGATCAGCTCTATGGTCAGCTGGCTGAATCACCGGCTGCATTCTCAGGTTCCCTGTTGAGACAGGAGAGCCAGAGAAAAACACGGAAGACGGTGGGGGGGGGGGGGCATTCCCTCCCACTGCTGGTAAAAGCAGTCTAGAGGCTAATTAGCCGCTAGGATTGCATTTACATGAAAGCCGACCGCTGGCTGAAAAGAATGATACCAAGATGATACCTAAACCTGCAGGCATCATTCTGGTATAACCACTCAAAGTCATGAATGGCGTACCTGAAGACAAAAAAATCGTTAATAAAACACAGTAAACGGTAAAGTATAAAAAATTGCATACCTGAAAATCAAGCATGATAAAACATAATAACAATAAAACATTGCAGAATAGAATACAGTAAAAAAGAGCAGAACAATAGAGAGAGAATAGAGAGAGAGAACAATAAAACGACAACTTTTTTAAAAATTTTATATATATATATTTTTTTTTACACTTTTTTTTGTAACTGTAACTTTTATAACTTTAACCGGTTCCAGGTTCGGGTCTCTCAAAATGCGATGGCATCTTGGGAGACCCTGTGAAAGTGTGCCTAGTCTGTGCAATGCTGTACGCTAATACTCAACTAGTGTATGGTAGTGTTCAAAACATTCACCAATCCAAAGACCGGGATTGTCAGGACAGGAGGGAAAATAATAGCGGGTGTCACGCCTATATCCGCTATCTTGCTTCAGACACGACATCTTTTTGGGGGGGGGGTTCGTTTTGTAGGGGTACTCGGGAGGACATAAAGAAAATGCCTCTCATGCAGCCGACTGCATTTGGTTGGGGATGTGAATGGGGGAAGTACGGGCACTGCAGAAGTGGTGGGTTCCCAATTATTAGGATTGGCGAATGCAGCAGGAAGGGCATTATGGGCACAACGGGCCTGTGTTTGTTTTCTTCTTGGTGGCAGCGAGACACTACTTGTGCTTGCCACCTCACCAGCTCGAACTGCACTTCACCTCACCAGCTCGAACTGCACGTCACCAAGTGTTACTGCAGTGCTGGTTTGACTACGACCGGGGTGTACTATGCTGCTGGTGCTTGCCAGTTCCCCAAAACACTACCAAAAAACTGTTAGCGATCGCAGGGATCAGGCCTGACTCTGCGAACGCTGCAGTTATGTGTTTAGTGTTTTGTAAGTGACAGTGATTGATCGATACTGCACTTGGGTGGGCTGGGGTGGGCTGGGCTGGGCCAGGCGGAGGGGCAAAACGCAGGTGCTGGCAGGTATCTGGGCTGATCCCGCTAACACTGCATTTTTGGGAACCCTAAACTGCTGGGGACGCTAGTATAGATCTGATTGGATCAGATATTGATCTGTTCAGATACTATACCGCTAAGGGAGGTGTACGGTGCGTGCGTGGGTGTTAGCGCTATTGGCGCTAACCTGACGCTGCTTGGGACTGGTGCTTGCCATTTCACCAAAACGCTACAAAAAAAACTGTTAGCGATCGCAGGGATCAGGCCTGACTCTGCGAATGCTGCAGTTATGTGTGTTTAGTGTTTTGTAAGTGACAGTGATCGATTGATACTGCACTTGGGTGGGCTGGGTCGGGCAGAGGGGCAAAATGCAGGTGCTACCAGGTATCTAGGCTGATCCCCCTAACACTGCATTTTTGGGAACCCTTAACTGCTGGGGACGCTAGTATAGATCTGATTGGATCAGATATTGATCCGTTCAGATACTATACCGCTAAGGGAGGTGTACGGTGCGTGCGTGGGTGTTAGCGCTACTGGCGCTAACCTGACACTGCTTGGGACTGGTGCTTGCTATTTCACCAAAACGCTACAAAAAAAACTGTTAGCGATCGCAGGGATCAGGCCTGACTCTGCGAATGCTGCAGTTATGTGTGTTTAGTGTTTTGTAAGTGACAGTGATCGATCGATACTGCACTTGGGTGGGCTGGGCTGGGCCGGACGGAGGGGAAAAACGCAGGTGCTAGCAGGTATCTGGGCTGATCCCGCTAACACTGCGTTTTTGGGAACCCTAAACTGCTGGGGACGCTAGTATAGATCTGATTGGATCAGATATTGATCCATTCAGATTCTATACCACTAAAGGAGGTGTATGGTGCGTGTGTGGGTGTTAGCGGTACTGGCGCTAACCTGACACTGCTTGGGGATGGTGCTTGCCAGTTCACCAAAACGCTACCAAAAAAAACTGTTAGCGATCGCAGGGATCAGGCCTGACTCTGCGAAAGCTGCAGTTATGCGTTTAGTGTTTTGTAAGTGACAGTGATCGATCGATACTGCACTTGGGTGGGCTGGGTCGGGCAGAGGGGCAAAATGCAGGTGCTACCAGGTATCTGGGCTGATCCCCCTAACACTGCATTTTTGGGAACCCTTAACTGCTGGGGACGCTAGTATAGATCTGATCAGATCAGATATTGATCCGTTCAGATACTATACCACTAAGGGAGGCGTATGCTGCGTGCGTGGGTGTTAGCAGTACTGGCGCTAACCTTACGCTGCCTGGGGTGATGCATATCACCGCCGGGCAATCAGGGGGCTAAACCTTTATTAGGAAATAAACGGCGAGTGCCCCGACACTATAAAAAACAAACTAACTAACCTGCGTCACCCGTAACAGTTATACGGTGATCACTGGTGAATAGGGATGAGCTGAACACCCCCCGGTTCGGTTCGCACCAGAACCTGCGAACGGACCGAAAATTTGCACGAACGTTAGAACCCCATTGACGTCTATGGGACTCGAACATTCGAAATCAAAAGTGCTCATTTTAAAGGCTAATTTGCATGGTATTGTCCTAAAAAGGGTTTGGGGACCCGGGTCCTACCCCAGGGGACATGTATCAATGCAAAAAAAACTTTTAAAAACGGACGTTTTTTCGGGAGCAGTGATTTTAATGATGCTTAAAGTCAAAAAAAAAAAAAGTGAAATATTCCTTTAAATATCATACCTGGGGGGTGTCTATAGTATGCCTGTAAAGTGGCGCGTGTTTCCCGTGTTTAGAACAGTCCCTGCACCAAATGTCATTTTTAAAGGAAAAAATCTCATTTAAAACTGCTTGCGGGTTTAATGTAATGTCGGGTCCTGCCAATATGGATGAAAATCAGTGAGACAATCGGCATGGGTACCCCCCAGTCCATTACCAGGCTCTTTGGGTCTTGTATGGATATTAGGGGAACCCCGCACCTAAATTAAAATAAGGAAAGGTGTGGGGCCACCAGGCCCTTTATACTCTGAACAGCAGTATACAGGCGGTGCAAACAAGACAGGGACTGTAGGTTTGTTGTTAAGTAGAATCTGTTTGTAATTTTGTACGGGTACATTTTTAACGTGTTTAGCTCCAGCCAAAAAATCTTTTTTAAGCTTTTTGGAAAACATAGGGAAGGGATATCACCCCTGTGAAATTTGTTTTGCTGTCTTTCCTCCTCTTCAGAAGATTTCACCTCACTTTTTGTCCCAATGACAAATGTTTTTTGAATTGAAAAAAAAAAGCATCAGTGGAAAGGAGAACTGTTTTTCCCATATTAACTCTTACAGGAGAGAATTTCCCTTCCTAGGGGTAGATTTCATCTCACTTCCTGTTGTCTCCTTCTGTTTGCAAGTAGGAGTCATTTGTAAGTTAGATGTTTGAAAGTAGGGGCCTGCCCTATATACTCAGCAGAAATTTGGGCCTTAGGTGTTGTTGTGGCCACAACACTGTAAGCCCTCACAGGGCCCTGCTGTGAAATATTAGATCAAGAATTGTAATTACATGCCCCTGTTGAACAGGGGCAGAAAAACTGGGCCTTTGGTGGTGGTGGTGGTGGTGCTGGTGCCACAACACTGTAAGTCCTCACTTGCTCTTGGTGAGTGCAGAAATGGGCCCTGCTGTGAAATATTAGATCAAGAATTGTAATTACATGCCCCTTGTCAGGAAAAGCCCTCTTGCAGTTTTAAACGAATGCCTGTGCATAGAAGCGCCAATGGCGCTAATAGTGCTAACAAACGTACGCGCATGCGCAATAGCGCCAATGGCGCTAACGTGCGTACGCGCATGCGCAATAGCGCCACTTGGCGCCAAAGATAGGCTATTTAAAGAAGACTGTTTCAATGCTGCCTTGCTGTCCGGTCTACAGCGTTTCCTGAGACCCCTGCTACCTTGTTACCAGTTTTCTTGTATCCAGTATTTACTTGGCTTGTTCCTGACTTACCTGCTTGCTGCCCGCCCCGATCTTGGCTTGGACTCTGACTATTCTCTTGGTTTGCCCTTCTGTACCTGATCTGCCCGCCAGTACCTTGACCCGGCTTGTCTGCATCTCCCTGCTGTCTGCAACCTGCTGCGGGACTACAGTGCACCTCCCTGCTGTCTGCAACCTGCTGCGGGACTACAGTGCACCTCCCTGCTGTCTGCAACCTGCTACGGGACTACAGTGCACCTCCCTGCTGTCTGCAACCTGCTACGGGACTACAGTGCACCTCCCTGCTGTCTGCAACCTGCTACGGGACTACAGTGCACCTCCCTGCTGCCTGCAACCTGCTACGGGACTACAGTGCACCTCCCTGCTGTCTGCAACCTGCTACGGGACTACAGTGCACCTCCCTGCTGTCTGCAACCTGCTACGGGACTACAGTGCACCTCCCTGCTGTCTGCAACCTGCTACGGGACTACAGTGCACCTCCCTGCTGTCTGCAACCTGCTACGGGACTACAGTGCACCTCCCTGCTGTCTGCAACCTGCTACGGGACTACAGTGCACCTCCCTGCTGTCTGCAACCTGCTACGGGACTACAGTGCACCTCCCTGCTGACTACAGGATCCTGCCTTCTGCTCCAGTGTTCCAGTCAGGCACTTGTGCCCCTCTGTACTTTCGAGTCCCTGTTCACACCTTCAGGGGTTCTTAAGTCAGAGGTATACGAGAGGCCGTTCTCTGCATTCCGGGCTCCACCTACCAGGTACGTGACACCCCTGTTGAACAGGGGCTGGCAAATTAGGCCTTAGGCACTGGTGCTGGTGCCACAACACTGCAACCCCTCACAGACACTCTAGTTGGAACGCAGGAACGAGCCCTGCTGCAAAGTATTGCATCAAAAATTGTAATTACACGCCCCTGTTAAACAAGGGCTGAAAAATTGGGCCTTAGGCACTGGTGCAGGTGCCACAACACTGCAACCCCTCACAGACACTCTAGTTGGAACGCAGGAATGAGCCCTGCTGCAAAGTATTGCATCAAAAATTGTAATTACAAGCCCTTGTAAAACAGGGGCAGAAAAATTGGGCCTTAGGCACTGGTGTTGGTGCCACAACACTGCAACCCCTCACAGACACTCTAGTTGGAATGCAGGAACGAGCCCTGCTGCAAAGTATTGCATCAAAAATTGTAATTACACGCCCCTGTTAAACAGGGGCAGAAAAATTGGGCCTTAGGCACTGGTGCTGGTGCCACAACACTGCAACCTCTCACAGACACTCTAGTTGGAACGCAGGAACGAGCCCTGCTGCAAAGTATTGCATCAAAAATTGTAATTACACGCCCCTGTTAAACAAGGGCTGAAAAATTGGGCCTTAGGCACTGGTGCTGGTGCCACAACACTGTAACCCCTCACAGACACTCTAGTTGGAACGCAGGAATGAGCCCTGCTGCAAAGTATTGCATCAAAAATTGTAATTACACGCCCCTGTTAAACAGGGGCAGAAAAATTGGGCCTTAGGCACTGGTGTTGGTGCCACAACACTGCAACCCCTCACAGACACTCTAGTTGGAACGCAGGAACGAGCCCTGCTGCAAAGTATTGCATCAAAAATTGTAATTACACGCCCCTGTTAAACAGGGGCAGAAAAATTGGGCCTTAGGCACTGGTGCTGGTGCCACAACACTGCAACCTCTCACAGACACTCTAGTTGGAACGCAGGAACGAGCCCTGCTGCAAAGTATTGCATCAAAAATTGTAATTACATGCCCCTGTTAAACAGGGGCTTAAAAATTGTGCCTTAGGCACTGTGGTGGCGCCCAGAACCAAAAATGTTCTTACAAGCTATCAGCGTGATCATTGAGGAGGAAGAGGATAATTACTCAGGGATAGTCACTCAGCATCAGCATAGGCAGTCTTTGAAGGGATCTGAGATTTAAAAAAAAATTATTCGGTTACATCAGGTGCTTGGTAGCTGGTGGTGATCCAAGACTGATTCATTTTTATGAAGGTCAGTCGATCGACCGAGTCGGTGGACAGACACACCCTGTGATTGGTTACCACGCCTCCAGCAGCACTGAATGTGCGTTCCGAAAGAACGCTGGATGCAGGACAGGCCAGTAGCTCAATTGCATACTGTGCAAGCTCTGGCCAGTGATCCATCCTCAAGACCCAGTAACCCAGAGGATTTTCGGTGGGAAAGGTGTCCAAGTCTGATCTTGCCCCTAGGTATTCCTGCACCATGTAAAACAGACGCTGGCGATGGTTGCTGGAACCGATCATACCTTGGGGCTGCGGACCAAAAAATTGTCTGAACGCATCGGTCAGACGGCCACCTTCTCCACCGCTCCTTCTTTGACTGACCGAAGCCTCAGCAACACGTTGTCCAGAAACAGGAGTTTGTAACCTCCCAGTCTCTGGGAACGCGTTGCACAGACCTTTCTGCAAGGCCTCCCGCAGATGTTTCATCCTCTGCTCCCTCTGCGATGGCAAGATAAGGTCCTCAACCTTAGCCTTGTAACGTGGATCAAGGAGGGTTGCCAGCCAGTATTGGTCCTTCTCCTTGATACCACGAATACGAGGATCCTTACGCAGGCTTTGCAGGATCAGGGAGGCCATGCAGCGTAGGTTTGCTGAGGCATTCGGTCCGGAGTCCTCTGGGTCACTAAGGACGACATGGTCCGCAGCCACCTCCTCCCAGCCACGTACAAGTCCATGTGTTTCTTGGGACTGATCCCTTAAAGACTGCTGCTGATGCTGAGTGCCAGGCTCCACCTCCATACTGACACAATCTTCCTCCTCCTCCTCCTCTTCCTGTGTGGCACGCAGGAACACTGTCTGGATAAAGGGGGCCTTAAGAGCTAAGGAAGTCCTCCTCTTCCTGCCTCTGTTCTGCCTCAAGTGGCCTGTCCATTATTCCACGCAGCGTGTGCTCCAACAGGTGGACAAGGGGGACAGTCTCACTGATGCATGCACTGTCACTGCTCACCATCCTCGTGGCCTCCTCAAATGGTGACAGGACAGTGCATGCATCCCTGATCATGGCCCACTGGCGTGGGGAAAAAAAAACAAGCTCCCCTGACCCTGTCCTAGTGCCATAGTCGCACAGGTACTCATTGATGGCCCTCTGCTGCGTGTGCAGCCGATACAGCATGGCCAACGTTGAGTTCCACCTGGTGGGCATGTCACAGATTAGGTGCTTCTTGGGCAGGTTAAACTCCTTTTGGAGGTCCGTCAGCCGAGCACTGGCATTATATGACCGGCGGAAATGCACACAGACTTTCCTGGCCTGCCTCAGGACATCCTGTAAGCCCGGGTACCTGCCCAAGAACCGCTGCACCACCAAGTTAAGGACGTGAGCCAAACAGGGCACATGGGTCATTTGTCCCTGTCAGAGGGCAGAGAGGAGGTTGGTGCCATTGTCGCAAACCACCATTCCTGCCTTAAGTTGGCGTGGCGTCAACCACCTCTGAACCTGCCCCTGCAGAGCTGACAGAACCTCTGCCCCAGTGTGGCTCCTGTCCCCCAAGCACACCGGCTCAAGCACCGCATGGCATCTTTTGGCCTGCGTACTTGCGTAGCCCCTTGAACGGCTACGGAGCACCGCTGGTTCCGAGGACAAAGCACAGGAAGAGGCCATGGAGGAAGAAGAAGAGGAGGGGGTGGAGGAGAGAGGTGTGTCACAATCATTAGCATTCGGAACAACCTCCAACACTACTGCACCTTGTCCTGCATCCTTCCCAGGTGCCAGCAGAGTCACCCAATGCGCCGTGAAACTTAGGTAACGTCCCTGTCCATGCCTGCTGGACCATGAGTCAGCGGTAATATGCACCTTACCGCTGACCGCCCTGTCCAGCGAGGCATGGACATTGCCTTCCACATGCCGGTAGAGAGCCAGAATCGCCTACCGTGAGAAATAGTGGCGTTTGGGTACCTGCCACTGAGGAACCGCACATTCCACAAACTCACGGAAGGGGGCAGAGTCTACCAACTGAAAAGGCAGCAGTTGAAGTGCTAGCAATTTTGCCAAGCTAGCATTCAACCGCTGCACATGTGGATGGCTGGGAGCAAACTTCTTTCGGCGGTGCAGCAGCTGGGGCAGGGAAATTTGCCTGATACAATCTGACGTCGGTGTACCAAAAGCAGATTGCCCACAAGTACTTGGCTGTGACACACCTAATTCTACACCTTCATTCCTCTCAGTGCAGGTCTCAGAGAGGACTGAAGGTATAGTGGGGTTGGAAATCTCAGCTGATGAGGAGCAAGGAGAGGTCCTCTTTGTTCTTTGGTGTGGGTCTTTTAGATACGCTTGCCAACGAACTGCATGGCAGGTCAACATATGTCTGGTCAAGCATGTGGTACCCAAGCGGGAGATGTTTTGGCCACGCGAGATACGCTTGAGACATATGTTGCAAATAGCAGCGGTGCGATCTGATGCACTCGTCTCAAACAAGGCCCACACCAAAGAACTTTTTGAATAACGCGCAGAGACTGCAGCGCCCTGCACATGTGGAGCTTTGGGGTGTGATGGAGTCAATGTGCTGTCCTTAGGCTGGCCCCTGGAGGGCATCCTGCCTCGTTGGTGATGTGCCGCCTCCTCCTCCTCCTCTCTCCTATCAGGCACCCACATTGAGTCAGTGACCTCATCATCCCCTCCCTCCTCATCACTGGAGCAAACCTGGCAGTATGCTGCAGCAGGGGGAGCATGACTGCCAGATTGCTGTCCTTCTTGGGCACCCCCTATGTCCGTGCTCATGTTACTGCCTGTGGTCAAACAGTTCGAGGGACTCCTCAGGAGGACATGGTGGGGCTAGGGAAGGAGTCACTGATGACATTGAGCCGAGGGAAGAGGCCGCTGCTTTGCCAGACAAAGTACCCTGGGCATGGGTGAGAGAGGATGAGGAGGATGAGGACGGCTTGGTCATCCACTCGACCAAGTCTTCCGCATGTTGCGGCTCAACGCGGCCAGCTGCCGAAAAAAAGGCCAAGCGTGTCCCACGGCCACGTGCTGATGAGGATGCACCGTCTCCACGACCAGCACTAGACACAGAGCCTGCTTGCCCTCTCTTATTGGCTTGTGACTGTCTGCCTCTCCTTCTTGGCCTTCCAGACATACTAATGGCCTGTAGCTGCACTAAGCTGGGATATATATATATATATATATATATATATATATATATATATATATATATAGTGATACTGCAGCTAGCAAAATCAACTGCCTGCCTGTAGTATGAGAACACCACCAACCTTCTACAGGTAGCTTTAGCTGAACACTGTGAGGTGGACACACCCCACTAACTTGTAGGTTTAGCTGAACACTGTGAGCAGGACGCACTGCACTAACTGCAAATAGTCTAGCTGCCTGACTGTGGTACTAATAGGATCAAAAGAACACCAGCAATTTTCTTCAGGTAGCTGTAAATACTGTAACAAGACAAGCCTGCCTGTCAGTAAGAAGATAACAGGAATGGATCTAGCTGAACACTGTGAGCAGGACGCACCCCACTAACTTGTAGGTTTAGCTGAACACTGTGAGGTGGACGCACCACACTAACTTGTAGGTTTAGCTGAACACTGTGAGCAGGACGCACCCCGCTAACTTGTAGGTTTAGCTGAACACTGTGAGGTGGACGCACCCCACTAACTTGTAGGTTTAGCTGAACACTGTGAGGTGAACGCACCACACTAACTTGTAGGTTTAGCTGAACACTGTGAGCAGGACGAACCCCACTAACTTGTAGGTTTAGCTGAACACTGTGAGCAGGACGCACCCCACTAACTTGTAGGTTTAGCTGAACACTGTGAGCAGGACGCACCCCACTAACTTGTAGGTTTAGCTGAACACTGTGAGCAGGATGCACTGCACTAACTGTAAATAGTCTAGCTGCCTGACTGTGGTACTAATAGGATCAAAAGAACACCAGTAATTTTCTTCAGGTAGCTGTATATACTGTAACAAGACAAGCCTGCCTGTCAGTAAGAAGATAACAGGAATGGATCTAGCTGAACACTGTGAGCAGGACGCACCCCACTAACTTGTAGGTTTAGCAATACACTGTGAGCAGGATGCACCCCACTAACTTGTAGGTTTAGCTGAACACTGTGAGCAGGACGCACCCCACTAACTTGTAGGTTTAGCTGAACACTGTGAGCAGGACGCACCCCACTAACTTGTAGTTTTAGCTGAACACTGTGAGCAGGACGCACTGCACTAACTTTAAATAGTCTAGCTGCCTGACTGTGGTACTAATAGGATCAAAAGAACACCAGCAATTTTCTTCAGGTAGCTGTATATACTGTAACAAGACAAGCCTGCCTGTCAGTAAGAAGATAACAGGAACGGATCTAGCTGAACACTGTGAGCAGGACGCACCCCACTAACTTGTAGGTTTAGCTGAACACTGTGAGGTGGACGCACCACACTAACTTGTAGGTTTAGCTGAACACTGTGAGCAGGACGCACCCCACTAACTTGTAGGTTTAGCTGAACACTGTGAGGTGGACGCACCCCACTAACTTGTAGGTTTAGCTGAACACTGTGAGGTGAACGCACCACACTAACTTGTAGGTTTAGCTGAACACTGTGAGCAGGACGCACCCCACTAACTTGTAGGTTTAGCTGAACACTGTGATGTGGATGCACCCCACTAACTTGTAGGTTTAGCTGAACACTGTGAACAGGACGCACCCTACTAACTTGTAGGTTTACCTGAACACTGTGAGGTGGACGCACCCCACTAACTTGTAGGTTTAGCTGAACACTGTGAGCAGGACGAACCCCACTAACTTGTAGGTTTAGCTGAACACTGTGAGCAGGACGCACCCCACTAACTTGTAGGTTTAGCTGAACACTGTGAGCAGGACGCACCCCACTAACTTGTAGGTTTAGCTGAACACTGTGAGCAGGATGCACTGCACTAACTGTAAATAGTCTAGCTGCCTGACTGTGGTACTAATAGGATCAAAAGAACACCAGTAATTTTCTTCAGGTAGCTGTATATACTGTAACAAGACAAGCCTGCCTGTCAATAAGAAGATAACAGGAACGGATCTAGCTGAACACTGTGAGCAGGACGCACCCTACTAACTTGTAGGTTTAGCAATACACTGTGAGCAGGACGCACCCCACTAACTTGTAGGTTTAGCTGAACACTGTGAGCAGGATGCACCCCACTAACTTGTAGGTTTAGCTGAACACTGTGAGCAGGACGCACCCCACTAACTTGTAGTTTTAGCTGAACACTGTGAGCAGGACGCACTGCACTAACTGTAAATAGTCTAGCTGCCTGGCTGTGGTACTAATAGGATCAAAAGAACACCAGCAATTTTCTGCAGGTAGCTGTATATACTGTAACAAGACAAGCCTGCCTGTCAGTAAGAAGATAACAGGAACAGATCTAGCTGAACACTGTGAGCAGGATGCACTGCACTAACTGTAAATAGTCTAGCTGCCTGACTGTGCTACTAATAGGATCAAAAGAACACCAGTAATTTTCTTCAGGTAGCTGTAAATACTGTAACAAGACAAGCCTGCCTGTCAGTAGGAAGATAACAGGAACGGATCTAGCTAAACTGAATACAGTGTATATATATATATGCAACACCTGGGATGCATATATATACACAATACACTGTAAGTGCAGCTAACTGACTGACTGTTCTGCCTAATCTATCTAACTAAATTCAAATGTCACTGTCTGTCTCTCTCTCTCTCTCAATGAACGCTGGAACACACACTACACAGGGCCGCCGTGCAGGCGGCCTTATATAGTGTGGGGCATGTACTAAATCCCCTGAGCCATAATTGGCCAAAGCCTCCTTGGCTTTGGCCAATTACGGCTCTCTGTTCAGACGGCGCTGTGATTGGCCAAGCATGCGGATCATAGTGCATGCTTGGCCAATCATCAGCCAGCAATGCACTGTGATGCCGCAGTGAATTATGGGCCGTGATGCGCCACACGAATTTGGCGTGAACGGCCCATATCGTTCGCAATTCGGCGAACTATCGAACAGCCGATGTTCGAGTTGAACATGGGTTCGACTTGAATACGAAGCTCATCCCTACTGGTGAAAGGGTTAACTAGTGGGCAATCAAGGGGTTAAAACATTTATTAGGTAGTATATGGGTGTCCCTGACGCTATAAAACGCTGACGGCGAACCTAAATATTTACCTCCCTAACTAGTCTCACCAGTGACACTAATACAGCGATCAGAAAAATGATCGCTTAGTGACACTGGCGATGGGGGGTGATCAAGGGGTTAAAACTTTATTAGGGGGGTTAGGAGGGTACCCTAGACCTAAAGGGGGCTAATACTAACTGCCCTACCACACTAACTGTCACAAACTGACACCAATGCAGTAATCAGAAAAAAAAAAACTGCTTGGTGTCAGTGTGACGGGGGGGGGGGTGATTAGGGGATGATCGGGGGGTGATCGGGGGGTGAACAGGGGTGTAATGTGTGCCTGGCATGTTCTACTGTGTGTGTGTGTTGTGCACTCACTCGGATGTCTTCTCTCCTCAGCGCCGGAACGGAAAATACCGAGCCGAGGAGAGATGACATAATTTCCTCTGCTGCTGTTTACTATACAGCAGCAGAGGAATAATTTCATTGGCTGGGAGCGATCGGGAGGGGGTGGCCACAAATGGATGTCCTCCCCCTCACCTCCGATCGCCGGGGGAGAAATGTCGACCGCCTCGAGCCCCGGGGGGTCCGATCGGACCCCCCACCCACAGGAGGCAGATCACGTACAGGTACGTGATTCTGCCAGCCTGTGCCATTCTGCCGATATATATATCGTCGTGAGGTGGTCGGCAACTGGTTAAGAGCTGTGGGCGGAAGTGAGGGTGGTCCGTAAGTGTTTAAAGTGGTTGTAAACCTGTCAAAAACCATTAATCAGACTGAGACAGAAGTACAGTTAAATCACACTTTTTTAATAATAATAAAAGGTAAACAGTAAAACGTAGTCAAAACATAGCCAGAGTTCAGGAACCAGAACAGATAGTCAGACAAGTGAAAATGGCAGGGAGCCAGAGATAAGCATAGTAGAACAGCAAGCAGGAAGGAATGTCAGCCAAGCAAGTCTTTAACAGGAACACAGGAGAGCGTCTCTTGAGATATGACCAAGGCGAAGGCAGAAATCATCTGGTCTGGACGGCTTAAATAGGCAGGACTGACAAGCAGAATATCATCAACCGGTAAGTCACTGTGGAGAGATAGGAGCTGGCATTTGGCCGACAGCACAGCAGCCAGCTTTGAGAAGGAAGGGCTAAACCCAGCCCTGACAGTACCCCCTCCTCAATGACCCCTCCCCCTTGGAGGACCACCAGGCTTGAGGGGAAAACATCTATGGAAATCACGGAGGACAGGGGCATGTACATTTGAGGATGAGACCCAAGAGCGTTCCTCCGGACCGTACCCTTTCCAATGCACCAGGTACTGTATGCGCCCACGGAACCTACAATTTACTGTACTTCATACTCCTCATGGTTCTCAACCTGTACAGGGTGAGGACGTAGCAACGAGGTGGTAAAACAGTTGCAGACCAAAGGTTTTAATAGGGAGACATGAAATACATGAGAAATATGCATATTAGAAGGCAGGTCTAATGTGTAAGCCACTGGGTCAATCCTGCGAAGAATATGGAAAGGCCCATCAAACCAAGGTGCGAACTTCAGAGAGGGAACACGAAGTCGGAGGTTGCGAGATGACAGCCAGACCCTGTCCCCAACCTGGTAGGAAGGCGCAGGCAAGCATCTGCAGTTAGCATGGAGTCTGTGTCTATCATTAGTAGTAGGGATGGGCCGAACACCCCCCCCCCCGTTCGGTTCGCACCAGAACATGCGAACAGGCAAAAAATTTGTTCGAACACGCGAACGCGGTTAAAGTCTATGGGACACGAACATGAAAAATCAAAAGTGCTAATTTTAAAAGCTTATATGCATGGTATTGTCTTAAAAAGTGTTTGGGGACCTGGGTCCTGCCCCAGGGGATATGTATAAATGCAAAAAAATGTTTTAAAAACGGCTGTTTTTTTGGGAGCAGTGACTTTAATAATGCTTAAAGTGAAACAATAAAAGTGTCTATACTATGCCTGTAAAGTGGCGCATGTTTCCCATGTTTAGAACAGTCTGACAGCAAAATTTAATTTCTAAAGGAAAAAAAAGTAATTTAAAACTACTCGCGGCTATAATGAATTGTAGGTCCGGCAATACACATAAAAGTTCATTGATAAAAACGGCATGGGATTCCCCCACAGGGGAACCCGGAACCAAAATTTAAAAAAAAATGCGTGGGGGTCTCCCTAAATTCCATACTAGGCCTTTCAGGTCTGGTATGGATATTAAGGGGAACCCCGCACCAAAATTTTTAAAAAAATGGAGTAAGGGTCCCCCTCAAAATCCATACCAGACCCTTCAGGTCTGGTATCGATTTTAAGGTGAACCCCATGCCATAATTAAAAAAAAATGGCGTGGGGTCCCCCCAAAAATCCATACCAGACCCTTATCCGAGCACGCGACCTGGGAGGCCACAGGAAAAGAGGGGGGACGAGAGAGTGCCCCCCTCCTGAACCGTACCAGGCCACATGTCCTCAACATTGGAAAGGGTGCTTTGGGGTAGCCCCCCAAAGCACCTTGTCCCCATGTTGATGGGGAGAAGGGCCTCATCTCCACAACCCTTGCCCGGTGGTTGTGGGGGTCTGTGGGTGGGGGGCCTATCGGAATCTGGAAGCCAGAGATCCCGCCCCCCCCGTTTGAAATGGTAACGGGTACATTGTACCCGTACCATTTGACAAAAAAGTGTGATAATTGTAAAAAAAAACAACACACACCATGGGAGAAGTCCTTTATTGAAAAATAAAAAAATCAAACCGTCCCACGTAGTCTATTTACCTCTGCCGATGGACCGAAAAAAAAATAAAGAAGATCTGCCTCCATGGGAGGCACATGCCATATGATGCATCCTCGCAGGTGACAGCTCTTTTAAAACTGTGGGCGGGATCACACGTTGTCATCACCGGGTGACCCCGCCCCCTTCTGACATCCCTATGGCTTCCCCGTAGCATCAGAGGGGGGTGGGGCCACCCGGTCTGCCCCCTCTGATGCACGGGGACATCCCTATGGCTTTCCCTGTAGCGAATGTTGAGGGCATGTGGCCTGGTACGGTTCAGGAGGGGGGTGCTCTCTCATCCCCTTAATATCCATACAAGACCTGAAGGGCATGGTATAGGGGGAACCAAACGCATTTTTTTTTTACATTTTGGTTCGGGGTTCCCCTGTGGGGGAATCCCATGCCGTTTTTATCAATGAACTTTTATGTGTATTGCCGAACTGACAATTCATTATAGCCGCGAGTAGTTTTAAATGACTTTTTTTCCTTTAGAAATGTCATTTTCCTGTCAGACTGTTCTAAACACGGGAAACATGCGCCACTTTACAGGCATACTATAGACACCCCCCCGGGTATGAAATTTAAGGGAACATTACACTTTTATTGTTTCACTTTAAGCATTATTAAAATCACTGCTCCCGAAAAAACGGCCATTTTTAAAACTTTTTTTTGCATTGATACATGTCCCCTGGGGCAGGACCCGGGTCCCCAAACACTTTTAATGACAATAACTTGCATATTAACCTTTAAATTTAGCACTTTTGATTTCTCCCATAGACTTTTAAAGGGTGTTCCGCGGCTTTTGAATTTGCTGCAAACACCCCAAATTGTTCGCTATTGACAGCCAATGTTCGAGTCGAACTCATGTGCGACCCGAACATAAAGCCCATCACTAATTAGTAGGGATGGGTGAACGGTTTGGCCCGAGCGTAAGTTCGGGCCGAACTTTGGTTGTTTGGATGTTCTGCGACCACCGAACAATATGCGGTGTTCGGGGCAAATTCGAAAGCCGCCGGAATACTGTTAAAGTCCATGGGACACTAACATGAAAAATCAAAAGTGCTCATTTTAAGGGCTTATATACAAGTTATTGTCATAAAAAGTGTTTGGGGACCTGGGTCCTGCCCCAGGGGACATGTATCAATGCAAAAATTATTTTTAAAAAACGCAGTTTTTTCGAGAGCAGTGATTTTTTTAATTCTTAAAGTGAAACAATAAAAATGAAATATTCCTTTAAATATCGTGCTTGGGGGTGTCTATAGTATTCCAGTAAAGTGGCGTATTTTTCTCCTGTTTAGAACAGTACCACAGCAAAATGACATTTCTAAAGGAAAAATTGTCATTTAAAACTGATCGCGGCTGTAATGAATTGTCGGGTCTCAGCAATATAGATAAAACTCATTGAAAAAAAGAGCATGGGATCCTCAGTCCATTAACAGGCCCTTTGGGTCTGATATGAATACTAAGGAGAACCCTGAACCAAAATTTTTTTAAAAAATTGCGTGGGGGTCCCCCTAAAATCCATACCAGGCCTTTGGGTCTGATATGGAAATTAAGGGGAACCCTGCGCCAATTTTTTTTTAAAAATGGCGTAGGGGTCCCCCCAAAATCCATACCAGGCTCTTCGGGTCTGATATGGTTATTAAGGGGAACCCTGCACCAAATTTAAAAAAACAATGGTGTAGGGGCCCCCCAAAATCCATATCAGACCCTTCAAGTCTGGTGTGGATTTTAAGTGGAACCCTGCGCCAAAATAAAAAAAAATGGTGTAGGGGTCCCCCCAAAATCCATACCAGACCCTTATCTGAGCATGCAACCTGGTAGGCTGCAGGAAAAGAGGGGGGACGAGAGAGCGCCCCCCCTCCTGAACCGTACCAGGCCACATGCCCTCATTATGGGGAGGGCACTTTGGGGTAGCCCCCCAAAGCACCTTGTCCATATGTTGATGGGGACAAGGGCCTCATCCCTACAACCCTTGCCCGGTGGTTGTGGGGGTCTGCGGCCGGGGGGCTTATCAGAATCTGGAAGCCCCCTTTAACAGGGGGACCCCCAGATTCCAGCCTTTCCCCCTGTGTGAAATGGTAACGGGGTACAAGTACCCCTACCATTTCACAAAAAAGTGTAAAAATGTTAAAAACGACAAAACACAGCTTGGAACAAGTCCTATTTAAAAAAAAAAAAATCCCACAATGTCCATTCATCTTCTTCTATCACGCTGCCTGGACCGAAAAAGAAAAAAAAAATCAGCGACCGATCCACCTCCATGGGAGGCTCCCGCCATCTGACGCTACTTCACCTTTGGCAGTTCTTATATAACTGAGGGTGGGGCCACCCGGTGAAGTACCAAGGTGACCCCGCCCCCTCTGACGCCACAGGGACTTCCCCATGGCTTCCCTGTGGCGTCCGAGGGGGGCGGAGTCACCCATTTATATAACCAGGTGACCCCGCTCATAATGGCCTGTAATGGTATTAAAAGCAGTTTTACACTCATCGCCCTCCTTAATCCTCACGAGATTGTATGCCCCTCTCAAAATCAAGCTTAGTGAAAACCGTTGCTCCCTTGAGGCGGTCAAATAACTCAGTAATCAACCGAATCGGATAGGCATTCTTAATCATAAAACGATTGAGACCCCTATAATCAATACAAGGTCTCAGTTCACTACTCTTCTTCTTCACAAAGAAGAAACCAGCACCAGCAGAAGACGAGGATTTGCGGATGAAACCTTGAGAAAGTGCGTCTGCAACATACTCCTCCATGGCCTTATCCTCCAAGACCGACAAAGGGTAAACCCGGAAAAAGAGGGGATATGGCACCAGGTTGATGGTCAATTGCGCAATCATACAACCAATGTGGAGACAAACTACCGGCTTGACCTTTGTCAAAGACATCGCTAAAATCACGGTACTCCTCCGGCAGGGAGGAGAGTGAAGAGATGCACAGGACCTTGGCTACCTTCTGGAAGCAGGTCTTACTGCATTGTGGCGACCAGGAGAGAACCTCAGCACGGAGCCAATCAAAAGAGGGGCTGTGCCTCTGTAACCAAGGATAACCAATAACCAGCGGAAACTTAGGTGAGGAAATAACTTGGAATTGGATTATCTCATGTTGAAGAGCCCCTACGGCCATGGACAATGGAACAGTCTCATGAGTCAGGCTGTAGAGGCCTCCTGTCAAGAGCCTAAATGGCAAGTGGAGTGTCATGCAGCTGCAGCGGAATCGAGTGCTTCGATACAAAGGCAGCATCAATGAACAGGCCTGCAGCCCCAGAGTCGATTAGAGCCTGTATCTCGAGGGACGACTCAGCCCAAGAAAGGGTAACCAAAACTAGGGGCTTATCCTTCTGGATAACTGGGGACGAAACAACACCACCTAAGGTCTGTCTGTGACAGGACCTCAAAGTTTGGGCGTTCCCTGGACGGGTAGGACAAGACTTCAAAAAGTGACCTGCCTGGCCACAATAAAGGCACAATCTCTCTCTCCTGGTAAGGTTTCTCTCATCTGCAGAGAGACTCGTGAAGTCCAAGTGCATGGGTTCATCTTCACAGACCGACTCTGTACGAGGAGGCATGGGACGTGAGGGAGGCAAGGGTGGGACTGAAAAGTTCGGAGACAAATGTACAGGAGGCTTTCACAAGCGCTCCTTAAAAGGGAGTCTCCCTGAGTCTAGAGTCAGAGGATGGCAAACAGGATCAACCTCTCCAGCTCAGTGGGTTTATCTCAGGCTGCTATCTCATCCTTGATGGTATCCGAGAGACCATGAGAAAAAGCAGCCACGAGGGCCTCATTGTTCCAAGCAGCCTCTCCTGCCAGAGTACAGAATTCAATGGCGTAATCGGCAACAGTTCTCATACTCTGTTTGGACATGCGGCACTTGGCAGCAGAAGAGGAGCATGCGGGAACGTCAAATATCCTTTTAAAAGAAGTCACAAACTCAGGGTAACTCAAGACAACAGGTTTTTGCGTCTCCCATAGAGTGTTTGCCCAGGCCAAGGCTCTCTAAGAAAGCAAAGATATCACAAAACATACTTTGCTTCTGTCCGTGGGAAAGGCCTGGGGCAGCATCTCAAAGTATATCTCAACCTGGTTGAGAAACCCTCTGCACTGGACTGGATCACCCCCAAATTGCTGGGGAAGCAGAGCAGACATACCTTTTATAGAGGTAATACTCGAGGCTGGTGCCTGCACAGAGACTGGAGTAGCAGCAGTGACGGCCTGCAACATAGGTTGTACTGGAACATCCACAGTGGGAGATTCCAGGTGAGACTCAGAAGCATTTGTAACGCCATGGCAAACTGATCCATGTGGTGATCCTGCTCATCCAATCTGAAAAAAATATTACCAACAAGTGGATTCACTGCATCTTCTAAGTTCATGCCCTTCACCTACTGTCAGAAGCCATGAATCAGACTGAAAGCATCTCTAGAGATGTGACCAAGGCGAAGGCAGAGATCATCTGGACTGGACGGCTTAAATAGACACTACTGACGAGCAGGATATCATCAACTGGTGAGTCATTGTGGAGAGGTAGGAGCTGGCGATTAGTCGACAGCTGAGCAGCCAGCTTTGAGAAGGAAGGGCTGAGCCCAGCCCTGACAAAACCTTCACATATACCCAGTGAAGTGACTGGCCTCAGGTGATAGACAGAGATGAAAAAGATCCTCCTATCTGTCTGTCCCCTACATCCATTCAAAGTGCAGAATTGACACAGTATCTTTTAGCTATGAAAAGCAGGGGTAGGGGAGCTGAAGTTGCATTAGTGAGGAGAGCTCTGAGAGCTGTTTGGAGGGAAGGAACACACCCCCTTTCTCACAGCACACAGGGACAAAGCCGAGGTGGTCAATCTGATGGAGGTCCCTCACCTGTCCCCATTTTTCTCTTGGTGTCTTAAAAAGTGACTCATGCAGACAGAGGACGGAGACAGCGGACAGAAATAACACTTAGTGCTCTGAATTGAGACAAGTACACACTATAGAGGGATATGCTTAGTTCATATGTCATGTCTGAGGTTTACAACCACTTTAAGCAATCCATGACTATTCTGATTAAGTTCTTCTATAAGGAAGGCTCAGACAAAGTTTGTACTGAGCTGCATATATGTCTGTGATACTTTTGCTTATGGCACAGAAATCTAAGCATATTTTATGCTTTCTCTCTCGTGCACATACTACCTACTGTCATACACTCTGCACTCTTCTCCTGCACATAATACCTACCGCCGTCCACCCAACAGTGTACATTCCCTGTTTAAAATTACCGCATTCTGCACATGTAAGTCATTTCAGACTTGATTAAGCCACACCCCTTTAAGCCACGCCCAACATTTAAGCGCAATTTAAACCACGCCCAAATGTTGCTGCATTTTTTCTTTTATCAATGCCTAGGGCCCACTTTTTATCATGCACATGGGCACACTGATTTCATGATATGCCCTTGCTTATAACATATTTTCACATATACAGTATATGTATATTGCTAAAATAGTAAATGTACTATGCTAAATAATATAGTATACCTCAACTATGAGAGACAAAATGTGGAAACAAATCCAGACAATCACATTGTCTGATTTTTGAAAGAATTTATTTGCAAATTATGGTGGAAAATAAGTATTTGGTCACCTACAAACAAGCAAGATTTTTGGCTCTCACAGACCTGTATCTTCTTCTTTAAGAGGCTCCTCTGTCCTCCACTCATTACCTGTATTAATGGCACCTGGTTGAACTTGTTATAAGTATAAAAGACACCTGTCCACAACCCTAAACAGTCACACTCCAAACTCCACTATGGTGAAGACCAAAGAGCTGTCGAAGGACACCAGAAACAAAATTGTAGACCTGCACCAGGCTGGGAAGACTGAATCTGCAATAGGCAGGCAGCTTGGTGTGAAGAAATCCAACTGTGGGAGCAATAATTAGAAAATGGAAGACATACAAGACCACTGATAATCTCCCTCGATCTGGGGCTGCAAGCAAGATCTCACCCCGTGGGGTCAAAATGATCACAAGAACGGTGAGCAAAAATCCCAGAACCACACGGGGGGCCTAGTGAATGACCTGCAGAGAGCTGGGACCAACGTAACAAAGGCTACCATCAGTAACACACTACGCTGCCAGGGACTCAGATCCTGCAGTTCCAGACGTGTCCCCCTGCTTAAGCCAGTACATGTCCGCGCCCATCTGAGGTTTTCTAGAGAGCATTTGGATGATCCAGAAGAGGATTGGGAGAATGTCATATGGTCAGATGAAACCAAAGTAGAACTGTTTGGTAGAAACACAACTTGTCGTGTTTGGAGGAGAGATAATGCTGAGTGGCAACCAAAGAACACCATACGTACTGTGAAGCATGGGGGTGGCAACATCATGCTTTGGGGCTGTTTCTCTGCAAAGGGAACAGGACGACTGATCCGTGTACATGAACGAATGAATGGGGCCATGTATCGTGAGATTTTGAATGCAAACCTCCTCCCATCAGCAAGGGCATTGAAGATGAAACGTGGCTGGGTCTTTCAGAATGACAATGATCCCAAACACACCGCCCAGGCAACAAAGGAGTGGCTTCGTAAGAAGCATTTCAAGGTCCCGGAGTGGCCTAGCTAGTCTCCAGATCTCAACCCCATAGAAAACCTTTGGAGGGAGTTGAAAGTCCGTGTTGCCCAGCGACAGCCCCAAAACATCACTGCTCTAGAGGAGATCTGCATGGAGGAATGGGCCAACATACCAGCAACAGTGTGTGACAACCTTGTGAAGACTTACAGAAAACGTCTGACCTCTATCATTGCCAACAAAGGATATATAACAAAGTATTGAGATGAACTTTTGATATTGACCAAATACTTATTTTCCACCATAATTTGCAAATAAATTGTTTCAAAAATCAGACAATGTGATTGTCTGAATTTGTTTCCACATTTTGTCTCTCATAGTTGAGGTATACCTATGATGACAATTACAGGCCTCTCTCATCTTTTTAAAGCGGTTGTATAGCTATTTTTTAAACTTTTACCTACAGGTAAGCCTATAATAAGGCTTACCTGTAGGTAAAAAAAAATCTCCTAAACCTGTACGGTTTAGGAGATATTCCCCTCGCAATGAGCCACTGACTGCAGCGGCGCATGCGCACAGGGGATTCTCGGCTGAAAGCCCGGCAGCCGCCAGACTTTGCCAGATATGCATAGTAGCCCATTATGCTTTACCTTTGCAGGGAAATAAAGAGGAAGTAAACCCACCAGGGTTTACTTCCTCTTTAATTTCACAGAGAATACCTCTTATGCCCTAAAATGACTCCCCCTCCTAAGTGAGAACACTTTCACTGGTGTAAGTAGATTCTGGAAACCACTGAAAGCTAAACTCCCACTCTGTGTGTAGGAACTATTTTTGTCATTAATTATGCATTTTTTTTTACATTTTTTCTTTTCAATCTTAGTTTATTTCAAAATAAAGATATAACAGAAAGATATAGTACCGTATAGTACAATATTGTATACATTATATACACAACAAGAAAAATATTGTATTAGTACATTAGATATAGAGGTTTGTAATGTATTAGTGTATTAACAAGTGTGGGGGGATCACCCTGTAACCACCTTTAAACTTTTGCGTGTTTGTGTTATCAGGAGATTCCTCCTCGTTGAGCTAAAACGCTGTATAGATCATTCACTCATTTGTTGTAAAAATTTACGTTGTTGAGCAATTCTGAACATATAGTCTTTTATATATCAATTTGAGTGACTGAATCAGTACTTAAGAAAAGATAACAGAGAAAAAGGGGTGAGTAAGAGCATGTGGAGAGACAGGGGTTGACAACAGACTTGGGGGGGGCACCCCGACATGGCTAATCAGCGGGCAAAGACTGGGCATCTCTGATCCATATAAGGAAGTCATCCGAGTATCGAAACATCGACCATGAGGTCCAAGTGATGGAGAACTGTTCCTCCTTCCCTGCTTCCTGCGCCAGAAAACGCTCTAGATCTCTTATCCGATCCACCTCGACAGCCCAATCTCCCAAGGAAGGCACGTCTATTGTTCTCCAATGTCTGGGGATCACTGTCCTGACCGCGGCCAAAAAGTGGCGCAGTATGTCCTTTTTAATCAGCTTGAGTGGGCCCGGAAGCATAGATAGTATGGCTATCTCTGGTGTGGGTTCAATTGAGGTCGCCATCAGTCTGCTGTAAAGATCAAAGACCTTTTGCCAAAATTTCCGAATTGGAGGGCATGTCCACCATATGTGGAGCATTGTCCCACTAGAGGACAGGCATCTCCAACACGTACCTGAGATAGAGGGGTTAAATCGTTGGATAGTCGCCGGGCACCTGTACCATCTTGTTAATAGCTTAAACCCCTTTTCTTGATTCTTAGTTGCCAAAGAGATCTTATGTGTTAAAATAAAACTTTTTTGCCAATCAGTAGGGGAGATGGAATGCTGTAGATCTGTTTCCCATTTCCGCGTGTATGTTGGAAGGTCAGGGGTAGATACTCTTAATAGAAGGGAGTATAATAGTGATACTACATGTGTTGGGGGATCTGGCTGTAAGAGCAGCTCATCAAAGTCTGTCGGGTCTTCTAGGATTTCTGAGATGGGGGAGAGAGTACGTATGTACGATATTAATTGACTCCTTTGTAACCACATGGTTGGGGGCCCCGTGCTCACTTGGGGAGGTATGTCCGGTCTCAAAGATGGGTCAGCGTGTATTACCTGTGCTAAACGTCTGTGACTATCCCTATTCCAGGGTCCAAATCTCTCCTCAACCTCCGCCGGGGGGAAGGCCGGAGTCCCAAAGAGAGGAGTCTAAACCCCGGGCCCCGGGGTTTAGATAATTTACTCGTTAATAACAGTCGGTCCCATATCTGTAAAGTCTGACGGGTAAGGGCAGTAGAGAGGGTACCACCTCTACGCCGAGCCGCAGGTGTCCACGGCAGGGCGCAGAGATCAGCCTCATTGAGATGTTCCTCCAATTGAACCCAGATCTTGGAGGAGGAATGGTGAAACCAATCCACAATACGTGTGAGTACCGCTGCCCTGTGGTAGGAGGAAGCATCTGGGACCCCCGCCCCCCCCCCCCGGGCCTTCGGGAGAATCATTGTGTCGTATTTTATCCTGGGGCGGTTACCTTGCCATATAAATTTAGAAAAAATCTGGCGAAGCTTTCTGAAAAACGGGGCAGGAATGTGAATAGGTAAGGTTTGAAAAAGATAGAGGAATCGGGGGAGGACATCCATCTTTAAAACATTCACCCTACCCAACCAAGAGAGCTGTTTAGATGCGTATGTGGTCAGATCCGCTTGTGTTCTAAGAAGTAGGGGGGTGAAGTTGCTAGTGAATAATTGGGAAGCGTCTGTTGGGATATGGATTCCTAAGTAATGAATAGACGTGGAATTTGTCTTAAAAGGGAAGGAAGACGCAAGTTGTTTGAGAGCTGTTTCTGGGAGTGAAATGTTGAGTATTTCTGATTTACTGTGATTAACTTTAAAGTTACTAACATTTCCATATCTCTGAAACTCCTGCATAATGGAGGGTAATGAGACTTGCGGTTGGGTCACGAAGATGAGTAAGTCATCTGCAAATAGGGCAAGTTTAGTGTGTATGGGGCCTATACTAACGCCGTGGACAGCCGGGTTGTTTCTGAGGGCAATGGCTAGGTGTTCCATAACAAGAACATAGAGAATAGGCGACAAGGGGCACCCCTGTCGCGTTCCATTGCGGATAGTGAATTTTGGAGCTAGAGATCCATTTAGTCTAATCCTGGCGGAGGGAGAAGTGTAAAGGGACATTATTCTAGAGAGCATGTTATGGCCCAGACCCATTTGTTGTAGTGATAGACGCAAAAATTGCCAATCGACATGGTCGAAGGCCTTCTCCGCATCTACCGTGGGACATTGTGGGTTCGAGCGTAATCTGCAATGAGAAGTGTTTTCAAGGTGTTATCTCGTGCCTCTTGTCCACTCACAAAGCCCACTTGATCTAAGTGTATGATTCCGGGTAGTAACGGTTGTAGTCTATTAGCCAGCACCTTTGCGTACACTTTCAGATCAACCCCTATCAGCGAGATGGGTCGGTAGTTAGCACATATAGTCAGGTCTTTGTCTGGTTTTGGGATGAGAGTGATATGTGCCTCTAGAGTTTGCGGTGGGAATATCGATCGCTCAGAGATTGAATTGAATACTTTTGTTAAGAAAGGGGTGAGAAGGGGAGCAAATTGTTTATAAAATTTCGGGGTAAAGCCATCAGGGCCCGGGCTTTTACCAGATGGGGTAGATGCAATGGCGCGGGCAACCTCATCTTCCGATATCGGAGCTTCCAAGTCCTCTATCGTTTCGTCATCTAGAGTAGGTAAAGCGTTTTGTGCGATATATGAGGCTTGCGTGTCCGCTTTAGAATAAAGGGGATCAGTGGGGCTTGTTACAGGTATGTTATAGAGGGATTGATAGTAGTCCCGGAAAACCTGCCCCATCTCAAAGGGTGACGAGACAATTTTCCCAGAACTGTCCCGTATATGGGGTATAAAGATGTTGGGTTGTTTGGTATGTAGGGTGCGAGCTAGTGATCTACCACATTTATCTCGGAATTTGTACTGGTGAAAGGCTAGTTTGTCCGCAAATGTACGAGCTGATGCCTCATATAATTCCCTAAGCTGAGAGCGGGCGGAAGAGACCTCCGCAAGCACCTCCGCAGTCGGGGAGCACTTATGGGTAGTCTCTAGTGTCCTGAGTTTGTGTATAGCCGTGGTTATCGCGGCTGAGCATTCTTTCTTCATGCGGGCACCCATTTGGATGAAACTCCCCCATAGAACGGCCTTTAATGCCTCCCATTTAATGGGTGGTGAGGTGTCATCAGAGGTGTGGTCTGTAAAAAAATTTGAGATAGTCTCCGCTATCCGAGTATCGAACCCTGGCTCAGTCAGAAGCGAGTCATTCAACCTCCATGTCCATTCTTTTATTGGCGTAGAGGGGACTGTAAGTGTCAGGAATACAGGAGAGTGGTCGGACCAAACCATCGGGTCTATTTCGCAATTTGGGGACCAATCGAGACAACTGTGGTCGATCAAAAAGTAGTCTAAACGACTGTACGTTCGGTGCACGTTGGAAAAGTGTGTGTAGTTTCGTGATTCTGGGTACAATATCCGCCATACATCTACAAGATGCATATTGTAAATGGCACGTTTTAGGGCCCGTAGTTTAGGGAAGGATACAGAGGAACGGGATGTTGATGAATCCAAAAGTGGATCCATAGGAGTATTGAAGTCCCCTCCGAGTATGAGCTTACCCTCCACGAAACCCGATAAGATCTTAAAATACTTTAAGGCCGATGGGATTTGGTGAGTGTTAGGTAAGTATAAGTTAGCTATTGTAAATTTAGTCCCCCATAGAGAGATTTTCACAAAGACGTACCTGCCCTGGGGTCTGCCATATGATCAAGTAGTTCAATAGGGAGTGTTTTATGGAACGCAATAGATACTCCCTTAGATTTTTGTGTTGGATTGGTACTGTGGATCCATCTATTAAAATATCTACTGGAGCAGGAAGGGGTGGATTCAGAGTGGAAGTGGGTCTCTTGCAACAATAGCACGTTAACTCGTCTTTTGTGCATCTGATATAGTATCTGCCCACGTTTAGAAGCAATGTTCAGCCCATTGACGTTGTATGAACAGAGTTTCAATTGGGGGCGTGAGGTTACCGTATGAGCCATGTCGGGGTGTTAGAGGCCGTGCAGGGGCAAGAACAATAGAATATAAAAAAAAAGAAAAAAGGGGGGGAGGGGGTACGGAGATCAGTTCGGGGTAGAGTGGGGAGAGGAGGTGGAATATAGAAGTGGGAAAAAGGAGGAAGAGAGAGGAAAAAGGAGAGGAATTAAAGGAGAAAGAAGAGTATGAGAATAGTAGAAAAGGTAAGGTGTAAGTAAGAGGACACCTAAAAATATGTCCAGAAGACTAATGTGTTTGCTGGCGCAAAACACTGCGTGATATATCACGCTTTAGGCACAAACCGTGCCTGTCCTACTGTGGGGGGAAGGTTGAAATGGGTGGACCTGAGCCGTGATCCCGACAGCGACTCAGGCATGCATATAGCATATGTGGCACACTAATCATGTAAAACGTATGTGAAACATATATGGAACATAAGGCAGCTTAACGAGAACAGGTGAGAACAACCAATTAAATATCAGCAGTGGGTTTAAGTAGTTAACCTGGGATCATATAGAAAATACAATACAATTACATTGGTTCCCTCTTGTAAATAACTCAGTTAGTCACAACTGCAGTATGCGCATAGGGGCGCATGGGGAAATGGGGGGCCCACCCGAGGAGGCGTCCAGTCGCAACATGTGTGGCGCCTTCTAAACTTACAGCCTCCCAAAATGGGGATTGATTAAGGCCGGTGGCCAAACCTCCCTCCGGTGCAGTTCCCCCACTCCCGCCACACCCCCCCCAACGCACCCCACAGAGGGAGGAGGTGAGAAGGATCAATCTAACATGAAGCAAAACATTTTATATAAAACTGTTGTTGTATTGTATCAGTACCTGACTCCCTTTTTAGTGAGAGTCTTAAGGTGACCATAGGCTTCTCTCCCGAACCCCAGCCATACAATGAATTGGCAAAGAGCAGGAAAAGAGCCAGAAGGTCCAACCCACGCTGTCACTTCATCATTTACCAAGTGATCCAGGGATCTCGGGCAACTTCTGGGTTAATCTTCTGGAGAGGTAGGCCGTCTCATCCCTGGGCCAGAAGAGACCGACCTAGACCTAGGACGTCTGCGACGCTGTGGGAGCGAACCAAGTCCCAACTGTCTCGATCCGTCGACTGGAGGGTCTAGCCAGTTCAAGACATCTACCGGCTCTTGCTCAAGAAATATGAAAAAGTCAGGCAGTTGATCTGGATCGGAGAGCGTGAACCTGCTATCTCCCCGGGTCACCTTGATGCTGAAGGGGTGGCCCCATGTGTAGGAGGCACCGGCTTGTCGTATAAGATCTAGTAGAGGGCGCACCACTCAATGCATGTATAGCGTATTGCGAGATAAGTCAGGGTATAGATGGATAGAGGCTCCAAAGAAGTCCACTGGGCCCACGTTCCATGCTTTCCACATGATCTCCTCCTTCAAGGTATAATAGTGGACCCGGCAGAGCACATCGCGGGGGCGACCCTCCCGGGCTCCCCCCGGTCCACCCACCCTGTGAACACGATCCAGTTCAATTTGTGATGTTGCCTCTCTGCCCAGCACTTTATTGAGGATAGATATGACAGTGGGTTTCAGTTCCGCTCCCGATGTTGCTTCAGGTAGACCTTGCAGTCTAATATTGTTCCTGCGACTGCGGTTTTCGCTGTCTTCGATGCGAAGCTGCTGTTGGCGTAGGCGACGGAGATGTGTCACGGATATAGTTTCAAGGGCTGTTATACGTGCCTCATGGTCATCTTGAGCAGTATGTAAGACTGATACCGCTTCCTCATTAGCTGTAACTTTTTGTCTCAGCGCGTTCAGTTCTACTTGTAGGGAATCTTCTATCTTGCTCGCCCAGGATTCGAAGTCAGTTCTGAAGGCAGACAATAGGGCCGTGGCTTCCGTTCTGATGGGCACTCCCGTCAGGGGGTGAGGGGTTGTCCGTAGTTCCCCGGTGTCTGTGTCTTGTGATGTGGCTGACCTTGTAGAGGAGGCTGATGGCTCTCCTCTGAATTCTTGGAGTTTCTCATTTGCGTCCCCATTCATGTTACCTGTTACTAGAGTGGCGGTGGGTGGCTTGGTCTTCCCTGGGTTGCGGCCAGGCGCCATCTTGTCTTTAGGGGTTCGGGGATCAGTCGGCGCTGTTCTAAGTAGGTACCTCTGTATGGTGCCTTGTTGAGGGTCAGTAGGTTCCGAGGAGTGTGAGCTAGCTGCCGCCATGTAGAATGCAGGTGCGCTGTATTGCGGGATTAGCCTGTGGCTGTCGGGATGGCACGGGTCTCAGGGGTGGGCGGCTTCAGCCATCCATGGTTGATTGCTCTCTATCGAAGCCCCTTCCGCCATATAGAAAGGGGGGTCTGGGGGGAGGGGGGCAGACCCGATGGAGCAGCAATGTCCCCCTGTCAGTGCGGGTGGCTTTTAAATATTGTGTGTGCGCAGATACACAGGGAGGAGAGCACAGTCCAGATATGATTAGTCCCTTCACAGTGTGGGCCCAACTTCACTGTTAGGTCGCAAGATGGCGACCAGTGCTAAATGTCCCCAAATGATAAAAGAACCTGTACCTTAGTCTCTGGGGCAGTGGAGGGGTGTCCACCTTGTAGGATGAATTGCTGGATGGCTCCTGTGTCTCCCACTGCAGGCCCAAGGTCCAGTAGTCTTGTAGGCCCCCCAGGCCTCGGATCCGCTGTAAGCTGTGGGTATCCGGGGCCCACAGTCTCAGCTCCAGAAGCAGCAGTCCTGGGTGTAGGCCGGGGGAGTGTAGGCCGATCGATCGCCCCCCGCACCGCCGATCGCGGTACTCGAGTCCGGGGATTCCGGCTGTCCTGTAGGCCGCAAGATGGTGGCCGGTGTTCAGTGCAGGGCCAGCAGCGGCCTAGGATCGGATGGCGGCCGGCGTTTGGTAGGCCGCAGGTGTTCAGGGCCCACAGCCGTTAGTTCCGGAGGTAGCTGTCCTGATTATAGGCCGATCGGGCACCCCCCCGTACCGCCGATTGCGGTACGCGAGTCCGGGGATTCCGGCTGTCCTGTAGGCCGCAAGATGGCAGCCGGCGTTTAGTGTAGGGCCGGAGGCGGCCTGGGACCAGGTCAATCCTCAGGCTATACTGGTCAATTTGCCCCCAAAATATTGCAGCCAGCCCCTGACAGTCGTGGGGCACAGATGGGGGAGAATATTGGGTCGTATTGGCTGCGGATGGCTCCGGATTGCAGAGGACTCGGCGGAGCTCCTCTGCAGCACGTCCACCCACCTCAACGTCCGGACACCTTTTTTACATTTTTTGATTTAATTTGTTTTATAGAAAAAAATACAAAAATTTAATTTTTTTTTTCCATAAATAACTCATCTTCTGGCTTCCAGTGATATTTCTTATGAATGTATACTAAGCAGCATAGTATACAGTGCCTTTAAAAAGTATTCATACCCCTTAAAATTGTCCACATTTTGTCCTGTTACAACCAAAAATGTAAATGTATTTTATTGGGATTTTATGTGACTAACACAAAGTGGCACATAATTGTGAAGTGGAAGGAAAATGATAAATGGTTTTCAAAGTTTTTTACAAATAAATATGTGAAAAGTGTGGCGTGCATTTGTATTCAGCCCCCCCTGAGTCAATACCTTGTAGAACCACCTTTTGCTGCTACAGCTACAAGTCTTTTTGGAGATGTCTCTACCAGATTTGCACATCTAGAGAGTGACATTTTTGGCCATTCTTCTTTGCAAAATAGTTCAAGCTCTGTCAGATTGGATGGAGAGTGTCTGTGAACAGCAATATTCAAGTCTTGCAACAGATTCTCAATTGGATTTAGGTCTGGACTTTGACTGGGCCTTTCTAACACATGAATATGCTTTGATCTAAACTATTACATTGTAGTTTTTGGTTGTAACATGACAAAATGTGGAAAATTTGAAGGGGTATGAATAATTTTTCAAGGCACGGTACATTCTCTGCATACAGTATATTGTGTGCCTTGGCAGAAGACACTGAACCTGGAAGACCGGCTGAAGTTGTCCAAGGAGACAGAGAGACAATGTAAATTGTGACTGTTGCACTGCTGGGGGGGAAAACTCTGCTATAATGTACATTTATGCTTAGCACAACATAGCAAAAGGGCCTGGTGACCCACAGCAGACAATAATTGTGTTTTAAGTGGTTCAATAAGGAAATGCTAATTACAATAACTATGGGCAAAGTTAAATGACATATAGCAACCTATAAGAACTCTCTTAAATTAGATTATTATACTTAGCCAAAGTTTGACTGGGAGCCTTTGGCTTTGCAATTTCTTTTTTAAATAATATTGATAACCTATAGCACAGAATGATCCATGGAATTCTTTGCAGATATCATACTTTAACATGGAGCTGCTACACTTTCCCATTACAGTCTGGTGAATTTTGCAATCATTGTTTGCAAAATTGTTTTTTTCCTTTATGCATTAGATCAGTTTTCCTCGAACAAGTAAAATTTTAACGTTGGATGTAGTTTGCATTCAGGAAAATAGTATATATCGTAATGAAACCCGTTTTTTTTTTTTTTTTGCAAAATACTTTTTATTAAGTTTTATAGTATACATACAACAACAGCTGCAAATTGCGGAAATCAGTCACAGGTTACAGTAGAAAGCCAGTGCGCATCAACAAAAGACAGAAAGAAAAAAAAAAAAAAAAAAAAACATACAGTACTTGCCCAAACAGATATACACAGTCCCAACCCGCCCAAAAGTGGGTACATATTAATTAAGCTCCTAGACACCATGTGCAATCCTACAGGATAATACTTGCAGTTCAGCTCCCCAAAACCCCCCACCCCCACCCCCATCAGAAGAAACTAAGACCCAGAATTCTAACAGCTTAGGGAAACTTTATTGTAACAGGGGTACATTTTGTAACTACCCATCACTCTAGAAACAATCCCCTCCTGTCTCTGCATCTCATACCAAGGACCATTGATAAAGTAGTCAATAGGTTAATCCAATACCGTAACTACAGATAACATCCAGTCACCTCAAACCTTGTCATATTTGGTCAAAGCCCCTCTGCTCAAGTAAGTTGCCTTGTAAAAAGGCACTGCTTTAATGATTAGTGATTTACAGGATGACAGTGCTGGGGTAGAAGAACTCTTTCAGGATAGGATAATCCGCTTTTTGGTATAGAATAGCAGGAGAGTGAAAAGAGTCCGTATAGCCCTAGTAGTGGCCAAAGGCTCAACCAAATGTAACAAGCACACTTCAATTGACAGGGGAATCGAGATGGAAGTGACTGACTGAATACATTATGCTATAGCTTGCCAGTGGGGTTTAACATGAGGGCAATCCCAAAAACACATGCGGGAAGTTTGCAAGGGGTGCAGAGCACCTCCAGCAAAGAGAATGCTGGCTCCCAAACATCCTAGCCAATCAAGCTGGGATAAGATTTATTCTATGTAAAAATTTATAGTTGATCCGACAGTCTCTAGTAGAGACTAGGTACTGAAATGCAGTCCCCCACATGTCTTCCCAGTCATCTCTGTCGAGCCCTGGGGCCACTGTCTCCCGAGCGCCATTAATGCAGTCGAAATGAAACCTGCTTAACCACCTCAGTACTAGACACCTTCATGCTCTTCCTATCCAGGCCAATTTTCAGATTTTAGCGCTCTGTAACATACTTAGTAGGTGAGCCTGAATTGCAAAGGATGTCCTCTCTTACGCCTCCAACTCGAGGCCACTGATAGGATAAACAGGAAGCACAGGAGTGAGGAGTGGTACGAGCGCCTGGCAGGATCAACAGCAGGAGGTCAGTCCGGAGGTTGAAGAGATTCCTTGCAGAAAGTAGAAGGCAGGAACTGGAACAGCAGGCTAGTACCCGGAGCAGGCAGAATGGGTAGGCAGATACAGCCGGCAGGGACAAGAACAGCAGATTGGAACCAGCTGGATCAGCAGACAGGCACAGCAGGCTGGAAATGGAGCAACAGACTGGAACCAGATACAAGCTGGATCAGCAGAAAGGCACAGCAGGCTGGAACTGGAACAGCGGACTGGAACCAGGTACAAGCTGGTGATGGACTTAGGGAGGTCAGGCAAGCTGGGTCGTTATCAGGCAGGCAGCAAAAGGATCGGAGGAGCAGGCAGAAGAGTAGTCAGACAGGCCGGGGTCAGGTGCAGGTGGAAAGCAGGGATGGTCACAGGCAAGCCGGGTAAACACAGGAACAGATTTCAGATAAGCAAAGAACCAATGGAACACTGTAGAGCCGACAGCAAAGTTCATATGTGTCAGTCAGGTTTAAATAGCCCGTTAAACCATAACTGAAAATGTGTAAATAACAAAAATAAATCTGTGACTAATATAGCAACTATCAGTAATGTGAATCAACACAAAAACATCTCCATGATCTCATCTATGATTGATTGCCTCTGACCTTTTGAACCTGCCTGGAACTGGAGAGCGTGCGAGTGAGCGGAAATCCCCACCTGTGACGATCCTGGCTATCGGTGACCGTGACCCAAGTGACAACCCTGCCTATCTGAGATCGGGACCGAAGGGATAACACCTGGGTGGATTCCACGGGAGGCTACCTCCATAGGCTCTGACAGACGTACTGCTCTATGGCAGATATGTCCCACAATATCCGGTAAGAGTATCCAACTCAAGATGTCCATGACGTGTTGCCTGTGGTTGCTGTGCAGTTCAGTTTCCAGTCAACATCCTGTGTTTAAGCACCCCCACTGTCTGAGAAGACTTCTTTCATCTTTATTTATGGACTCTAGTCGCAGAGTTTAGCACATTGCATCATAGACATTTATACTTACTTCAGATGTTTTTGTGTTGATTCACATTACTGATAGTTGCTATATTAGTCACAGATTTATTTTTGTTATTTACACGTTTTCAGTTATGGTTTAGCGCTGCACTTGTTTTACATATATTTTAATGTGACTTGGTTTGTTTGTGTGCTAGCTGCTACTCGTTACTTTGTTCACATATATTTATTTTTGGGCCAGCGCAGCTTCTCTTTTATATCACAGGTTTAAATAGCCCACCTGGCACTAATGGGCATGCTCTTGCAGGTTCCTATGCACGCGTGCACATGCGTGCATGCGCATTGGCACCCGTGATCGTGCACCAGCAGGTCTGGATTGTCTGTTGCTGGCAGGATCTTCCTGACATTGCCCCCCCAAGGTGCAGCCTCTGGGTGCCCATCCGAGGCAAGTTCTCAGGATGGGACCTTTCAAAGGATTGAATCAGACTCTTAGCGTGGATATTCCCTTCAGATTCCCATGAGTTGTCTTCAGGCCCATAGCCCCTCCATTTGATCAAGAATTGGATTTGATTGTTTCTACTTCGAACTCCTCCTCTCCGTCCACTATTACAGGGTCAGGAGGATCTGAACTTTTGCCAGGGAAAGGATTGGAAACAGAGGGCTTCAGCAGCATTACATGAAAAATGGGATGAATTTTAAGCAAATATGGGAGTTCTAGTTCATAAGCCACTTCGTTGATTTTCCTTTTTATGGAAAATGTGCCTATGAACTTAGGACACAATTTTCTGAAAGGGCATGCCAATTTTAAGTTCACTGTGGACAACCATACTAATTTACTGGGTGCCAGTATTAGTTCCCCTCGTCTTTTCTTGTTGAAAACTTCCTTGTTGTGTTCCTGTGTCCTGGTCATGGTTTCTTGTAATAACTGATTATTGGAGGAGAAAAAATGTATTGTTTCATGGACCTGTTGTACAGGGCATTCTGGGATGGAATTAGGCAGAAATGATGGCTGAAAGCCATAATTGGCAAAAAATGGGGTTTGCTTTGTAGCGGAGTGCGTGGAGTTGTAGGCAAATTCAGCCAATGGAAGCAGGGAAATCCAGTGATCTTGGGCAGATGAAGAAAAGCAGCGTAGGTATTGTTCGAGGGTCTGATTTATCCTCTCCATCTGCCCATTTGTCTGGGGGTGGTAAGCGGAAGAGAATGATAACTCAATTCCCAGAGCCTTGCACAGAGATTTCCAGAATCGGGACGTAAATTGTTCCCCCCCGATCTGAGACAATGTTAGCCGGTTCTCCATGAAGTTTAATAATTTCTTTGATGAATACCTGCACTGTTTCAGGGGCTGAGGGAATGCCTTTCATTGGAATAAAGTGTGCTATCTTCGACAGCCGGTCCACCACTACAAAGATGGTATGGCCCTCTGCCGGGGGCAACTTGACAATGAAGTCTATGGATAACATCTTCTTCTGGAACAGGTAATGGTTTTAATAACCCCCAGGCCTTAGCTCTACTGATCTTGTTCCAAATGCAGGGTTCCACAAACTTCTTGCAGTCTCCACGTACTTGAGGGCACCAGAAAGTGCGTTGCACCAGGTCAGTAGTTTTGGATATACCAAAATGCCCAGCCAGTGCATGATCGTGACAAAGTTCCAGTATAGAAACCCGTAAACTTTCGGGTATGAAAATCTTCTTCCTGTACCAGAACAAACCATCCTTCACTTGTAACCACGGAAGCTTGCTTGATCCGAGAAAGCAGATCTTCTTGTACCAGAAGAAAATTTCCTGGAGAGAGAATAGTGTCTGGAGGAGAAGTTTCTTTAGAGCTATGAAACATCCTGGACAGAGCGTCAGGTTTTGTATTCTTTGAGCCTGGTCGATAAGTGACATGAAAAGAGAACTTGGAGAAAAAAAATGCCCATCTGGCTTGTCGTGGCTTCAACCTCTTTGCAGACCTCAGGTACTCCAGGTTCTTGTGATCTGTGAAAATAAGAATTGGATGAGCCGCTCCTTCCAACAGGTACCGCCAATCCTCCAGTGCAGATTTTATTGCCAGTAGTTCTTGATCTCCCACATCATAGTTTCTCTCTGCTGCCAATAACTTGCGGGAGAAAAAGGCTACCGGGTGAAGCAGGGCCTTGGTCCCTTGCCGTTGGGAAGGAACTGCCCCAACAGCGATTTCAGAAGCGTCTACCTCAAGTACAAAAGGCAGGGCAGAGTCAGGATGCTTCAAAACAGAGGTGGAGGTTGATAAGACAATATAAGATAACTATGTATATCTGATGATGCGTATTTCAATGTACCTTTCAATGTACCTTTCATGTTCTGTTTAAATATGAAAATATTCAATAAAAAATATTGAAAAAAAAAAAAACAGAGGTGGAGGTGAACAGTCCCTTGAGGGACTCAAAGGCAGTTTGGGAATCTGGAGACCAATGAAAGCTGATTCCCTGTTTAGTTAACTGGGTGATGGGGGCAATGATGGCAGAGATTCCCTTAATGAATTTCTGGTAAAAATTAGCGAATCGTGGATTCCTTTCTTATCTGCAGGGACCGGCCAGTCTAGGATTGCAGCAATCTTTTGAGAGTCCATCTTGATGCCTTCTATAGAGATGATCAGCCCCAGGAATGGAATACTCTTTTGCTCAAACTCACATTTTTCAGACTTTGCGTACAGACCATGCTGTCATATCCGCACTAACACACATCTGACATGTCTGCGATGGGCATCTAGGGAAGAGGAGACGATTAGAATATCGTCTAGGTAGACAATGACAAACAGATCCAAATAGTCCCGAAAGACATCATTAATGAAGTACTGGAACATGGCAGGAGCATTACATAACCCGAAGGGCATTACCAGGTATTAAAACTGCCCGAATCGGGTGTGAAAAGCTGTTTTCCACTCATCCCCTTCTCTGATACGGACCAAGTTATAAGCCCCTCGGAGATCAAGCTTGGTAAAGATGGTAGCAGCTCCCAGTCTCTGGAATAGCTTGGGTACCAAGGGAAGGGGATATCGGTTTTTAACAGTGATTTTGTTTAGCTCACGATAGTCTACGCATGGCCAAAGGGTGTGATCTTTTTTTCCACTAAAAAGATACTTGCACCTGCTGGGCATGTGGATGGATGGATGAAACTTTTTTTGAAGTTTTCGTCAATGTATTCTCTTAGTGTCCCCTGCTCCAATTCGGTTAACGGAAAATTTCTGCCAAAGGGAATTGCAGCCCCAGGAAGGAGCTTGATGGGGCAGTCATAAGCCCGATGGGGCGGAGGAGTCTCTGCTCCCTTTTTACTGAATACGTCCATGAAATCATGGTAGGCCTCCGGAACAGATTGGCATATTTCGGTTTCGATGTCCAGACATAGCAGAGTAGAAGGTCCATAGGAGTCTTTAGAACCACAGAATTGCTGGCACTAAGGAGAAGGGAATGTGACTTTCCCTGTGGCCCAGTTGATATCAGGATTGTGGGCTTGTAGCTGAGGATAACAGGAAACAAAGTGAGGAGATGATGTCCATGCGTAGCAGTTCTTAGTGCTCAATGGCAATGGTGACTGATAAGGGGGAAGTCTCTTGGGTAACTGGGCCAGATTTAATAGCGGACCCATCAGCCAAGTGAATAGAAAGTCCTTGGGCTTTAAAAAGCAATGGAATCTGATGTTTGGCTGCAAAGGACGAGTCCATGAAGCAGCTACAGGCTCCAGAGTCAATAATGGTGGGCACTTGTAAAGTCCTTCCTGGGAGCTGTAATGAGATAGAGAGGGCAAGATGAGACAAAGTCTGGATCCATGTAGATGTATGATCAGAGGATATTGACAAACACTTACAAAGTTTAGCAGGGCAATTTCTTTTTTTTTTTATTCAATCTTTATTAAGAAAAATTTTCATACATAATTCACAACATTCCATACATCTTCTTATTCCTAATTCCCCCCCCCTCCCGATCCCAATCTGTTAATCTGTTATCCTCGTTTCCTTTTCTGCTTCTGTCCATTTCACTCATGCCCTGCGCATATTTCTCTGACGTTTTGAAAACACTCCATTTCTCCTAGATTGCTCTATAATTTTCCACTGGTCCCTGCTCTCCGCTGCATAGGTACTCCATGTTACAGATATGGTCTACTCTTTGTAGCCACTTTTTTTATACTTGGTTTCCTTATATACAACAATTTTTTTGGAATGAGTCCTTTCGCTGCATTGAGCAGGAATGGGACCAAATTTTTCTTATATTGTTTTCTTGTTTTATTTGTCCCATGAAACTAACAAATCCAGGGGTTTTGTGGGATCTTCTCCCCAATATGTTCTAAAATGTCCTGCCAGTAGTCTTTTATCTTTGGGCACTCCCACCATATGTGTATTGTTGTTCCTGTTTGTTTACAGTTCCTCTAACACTGAGAGGATTTGTTTGGTTGGAATTTGTTAATTCTCTCTGGTGTCAAATGCCAACGTACCATACACTTATAATTTGCCTCTATTGTGGTTATGTCAGATGAATGATAATGTACTGCTCCTATCATTTGTGTTTCATCTAATTTTATGGCCAAATCTTGTTCCCATTTTTCTATGAAGGGTAGAGTCCCATGTCCTTCTAATTCTGTTACTATTTCCTACATTTGAGATATTCCATGTTTTAGAGGCGTTTTTATATTACAGAGCTTTTCGATTGGAGTTAATGCTTTCTCATCTCTGATTGGTTGAGGGATTGTGCTTACTAAATGTTTTATTTGCAAATATTCCCAATCGTTAACCTGGTGCCACCCGTGAGTCATTATTAAATCCTGCCTTGTCCTAATTTTACCTTGTGTAATAATGTCCTTTTAATTGTGCGGTTCCCATTTGATTTCCCAACCGTGTCCCATTCCCTGGGGTAAAAAAAATTGTGCCTGTTAATGAAATTAGAGGATAATTATATTTCCATTTTCTTTTTGATATAATGTGTCCCATACTTTAAATACATTTTAGTTAACTCGTGTGTGCCTCTACTGTGTGTTCTCAGTTTCGGTGAAATCCAAATGTTTTTTTGAAGTTGTGTTGTGTTTAATGTGTCTTCCATTCTCACCCATCTCTTTTTTTTTTTTTATCATTTCAAGTTTATTGAAAGAAGGATAGTAACAAGAGAATACATTGTATATTGCATATTTTGCAGGTGCAACTGCGTACTTTTCGTCTTTTTACAGAATAAACAATTAGTGTGAAACTCGTGTAGAAGTCTAATTGCTATATAGCCACCGCCCGACTAGGTTTATTTCTACTGAGCTGACTTCGTGACTGTATGAAATATAGTGTTTCTATCTACACTGCGCAAACCATTGCGACATACATTTCTTATCAGTTGTTCAGGTCATTTATTATTGAAAATAATCAAAAATGTGGTCTCTATGATTCTCTGAGACAAACTAACTCACATCTATAAGAGAAGTACGTATTTCAAAAATATATACCAGTAAGGACATAGGCTATAGATCAGCCATGAGGGGTTAAGAGATTAGATGTAGGGAAGGAGGTAAATAAAAAAAAGGAGGAAATAATAATGTGAAGGGCACAAAAAGGGTACAGAGGCAGGGCACCCGCCCAGGACCACGACGTCCTCCCCAGGCCTAATTCAGGTAGGGAAGTCTGCAGAGTATTTGAAGAGCAACCAAGGCTGCCATGTTTTGTGAAATCGTTCAATATGGCCTTTGTCTTGGGCCAGGATGTCTTCCATTTCGTGGATTTCACTAACCCTCGACAGCCAGTCCCTAACAGTGGGAGTAGATGAAGACAGCCAATGTAGAGGTATTTGAGATTTCGCTGCGTTAAGGAGATGAATCGTCAACGAGCGTTTGTAGCGTTTAAAAGAGGTATTGGACAGGTGTAATAGACAACATGCTGGGGTCAGTTCTACTCTGGTTTCTGTAATTTTTTTAATTAAGACCTTAACTGCATTCCAGAATGGTTCAATTTTGGGGCAATACCACCAAATGTGGGCTAGTGTGCCTTTTTCAGAGTGACATCTCCAGCATGTGTCTGGTTTTTGTGTATCCCATTTGTGTAATTTGTCGGGAGTGCTGTACCAATGGGTCAGGAGTTTGTAATTAGTCTCTTGCAGTTTTGTGCTTATGGAACATTTATGTGCTAGAATAGCCACGTACCTCCATTGTTTGTCTGAGATCTCCAGTTCAAGTTCTTCCGACCATCTCCTCCTATGCCCGTCCGATATCTCAGTACCTGAGCAATTCAGCCATCTGTACGCAGCAGAAGTGGCCTTTGCAATTGGAATTCCCTCCCGACATACCGATTCCAACGCCGTCAGGGGTCTATGTAATGTTTGGGGTTCTTTAATGTTACCTAAATAGCTTCTTATTTGGAAATATGTCCAAAGTTTCAATTGGGGTCGGTTTATTTCTGTCTTAAAGGACGACCAATCTCTGAATTTGTTTTCAGTATAGCAATCTCCGGCCAACAGGGGGTCACCCGTCGGAATCGTCTTAAGAGTCGGGTTATGTAGGCCTGGGACAAAGTCTGGGTTGTCTGTCAGAGGCGTTAGTGGGCTGGGTGTTGTGGTCAGCTTTTTTTGTTTAGCTAGCCAGTTGATGATCTTCGAGTCGCGCCAGTGATCGGATGCATCCTAACAACATGAGGAAGTGTTTTGATAGGGGACCATGGTAGGTATTTAAGCGGAAGCGTGGCAAGCGTTGACTCTACTGATACCCAATCTTTCTCCGAATCATGGCAATGCCAATCTATGATTCTGGTTATGTGTGAGGCCTGATAGTAACTGTGGAAGTTCGGGAATTGAATTCCTCCTAGGTCTTTGGGTTTGACCAGGGTGCTTAATTTGATTCTGGGTTTTTTGTGTTGCCAGAGAAATCTCGTGACCATTGTATTAAGTTCATTGAAAAATTTCTGTGGTATCTCTATCGGTAATGTGCGGGTCAGATACAAAAATTTGGGCAATATGACCATTTTTACTATGGCCGCTCTGCCGAACCAGGAGAAAAACTTCTCATTCCAATTTGTTAGGTCTTTCGCACAGTTCTTTAGAAAGGTCACAAAATTTCTCTCATATGCCATTTTTAGAGATGGTGTAAGCCAGATTCCTAGATATTTTAGTTTGGTCCCATCCCAGGTAAATGTTGAGTTCGCCTGTGTTAACTTGAGTACACTGTCTGGGAGGGAGAGGTTCAGGGCCTCTGACTTTGTGTAATTAATTTTTAGGTTGGATACAAATCCGTAATGTGCAAATTCTTGTAACAGGTTGGGGAGTGTTGTAGTCGGCTTCGTTAAGAAGAACAATAAATCATCTGCGTATGCAGCTATCTTGTACTCTCTATTTTTAATCTGGAAGCCTTGTATTGCTGTATTCTTTTGCACTGTTCTAATAAAGGGCTCTAGTGAAAGAATAAATAAAAGGGGCGATAGGGGGCAGCCCTGTCTAGTTCCATTTTTGATATATATTTTTTCTGAGAGAATTCCGTTAATTTTTAATTCCGCTGTCGGGTTCTGATAAAGGGCCGAGATCCAATGCAACATGTTCGGACCTAGGCCTACCCCTCTACACACCGCCAGCATGAAGTCCCATGCTACGCGATCAAAGGCCTTCTCCGCGTCTGTTGAGAGGAGAAAGCCTTCGATCTTCCGCTGTCTCGCAGCCTGTGTTAGCAAGAGGGCCTTAGTTACATTGTCTCTGGCCTCCCTGTTTGGCATAAAGCCCACCTGTTCCAAACCAATTAGTTTTGAGAGCAGCGGCCCCATCCTCGATGCAATGATCTTTGCGAACAGCTTGACATCGAGGTTCAGCAAAGATATGGGACGGTAGCTAGCACACTCCTCAGGGTTCTTGCCCTCTTTCGGTATAACCGTGATATGGGCAGAAAGGAAACCAGGAGTAATACGTCTTGGCTTGGATAAGGTGTTCAATGCATCTTTTAGGGGTTCAGCCAGAATCTCTATGAAGGATTTGTAATATGTGGCGGAATATCCGTCAGGACCCGGGCTCTTGCCTGTTTTTAGTAATTTAATGGCCTGTTTGACTTCCTCTGTTGTGATTGGGGCTTCTAGGAGATCTGTATCTTCCGTGGGCAAGGATGGTAGTCCGCTATTTCGTATGTAGTCTTGTATGATTTGTGTCCTATCCCCTAGCATTTGTGGAGATTTATGTTGTGGGGGCAGGTTATAAAGTTTTGTATAGAAAGTGTGGAAGTGTTTAGCTATTGCCTCAGGTGTTACCTCGAGCTTTCCCTCTTTGGATCTGATTCCAACTATTTGATTGATTGAGTTTTGTTCCCTGAGGGCCCTCGCCAAGAACCTCCCAGCTTTGTCGCCTGACTCATAATAGAGCCGTCTCTTAAAGAAAAGAATCCTTTTGGCCTTAGTGTGGAGAATCTGCTGTAGATCTTTCCTTGCCTCCAGGAGGCTCTTGGCTGAGGTCTCCGAAAGAGATTGTTTGTGTGACAATTCCAGTGACTCAATTTGGGTAAGTAATTTTCTGATCTGGGCATCTCTTTCCTTTTTGCGTCTAGAACCCATCCCTATCAGAACTCCTCGTATGGTACATTTATGTGCTTCCCACACTAGTAGGGGGTCTATCCCAGGTGTGTTATTATGTTTGAAGAAATCAGTGATGTTGCTTGTAAGTACAGGTAGGAGTGTCTGATCTGATAATAAAGACGTGTTCAGTCTCCATGTCTGCTGTTGTCTGCCTGTGTTCTGTAGATCCAGAGTCAGTGAGATAGGTGCATGGTCCGATATTGTTTGTGTACCTATTTTTGCGGCGGAAATTTTTGATAGGTCTCTCTGAGGGACAAATATGCAATCCAGACGGGCATATCTGTTGTGTGGTGTCGAGAAATGGGTGTAATCTCTGCCATCGGGATTAAGAAAGCGCCAGGAGTCCACCAACTGGAGTTTGTGTAGGAGTGATTTAATCTTTTTCAAAATTTTATAGGTAATGCAAGTCCTGCCATTGGACGTATCCAGAAGTGGATTTAGAGGTACATTAAAATCTCCCCCAAGTATAATACATCCACTGGCGAACTCCTGTAGCTTCCTCACGATGAGTTGGCAAAAAGTTATGTGGGACTTATTTGGGAAGTACACATTGGCGAGCGTCAAAGGAAAGTCTTTGTATGAGCCCTTCAGGGACACGAATCTGCCCTCAGGGTCACACAGCTGTTCAGTTAGTTTAAATGGTGTGTCTCTGCCTACTAGTATCGTGACCCCTTTCGACTTAGAATCGGCTGTGGTAGCATGGAAAGCTCTCGGGAATTGTGGGGATGTTTATTTGGGGATGTTATTTGTTTTAAAATGGGTCTCTTGTAGGAATACAAATTGAGGTTTACCTTTTTTGAGTTCTCTCAGCAGAGTGGAACGTCTCTCGGGTATGTTTAAACCTCTGATGTTGTGGGAAATCACAAGGGGACGATCCCCCAGCGACGAGTATACCATAGCGTCGGCAGAGGAGGGGACGGTCGGAATTCGAATCTGTAAAGACAAGACTGTTATATGCGGTTCGACACGTGAACTTCACTCAGTAATAAAATATCTCTAGTAGCCCGGGCGGGTGCCCCCCCTCCACTAAACACAAAAAAAAAAAAAAAGGAAGTAGAGAAGAAGAAGGAAAGAGGGTGAGCAGGAAGAGAAAACAATGATCAGCAGGGAGTTATTACTATGGGGACAATCTCCAGAAATACCTAAACCGCCCCAGATGGAGATGTACCCCCAGACGTAAAATGAATATCACGTAAAATTTGTGGGGTCAGTGGGAAGCGACAACGACTAAGCGTAGCCTAGACTCCAAATAATTGGAGTGCTGTGGAATCTATATAAGTACGATCTCAACGTGGCACACACGGAGGCTCAAGTTAGTAAACATATTAATATTATAAAGGTCACACCCGACCAGGATGTGTAACAAGTAAAATCGGGTCTAAGCGTGAAAACCAGAACCTGAACTCACAGTATGTAACTTTAGCAATTATGTCATCAAACTATCAACTAATTAGGTAGTCTTAGCTGTCACCTATGGGAGCGCCCCCCGGATGTGTACATAACCAGAACTAATCTGCACACATTAAATCTGTTCAGGGCGGTATATAAAAAAAAAAAAAAAAAAAAAAAAGGGGGGGGGGGGGGGAAGGAGGAGACAACAACACAACCCCAGCCCCTATTAACCCCCCTCCACCCCTGTGCAGTTATGTAAATCTTCATGCTTTGCAACCGGAATCTCAATGCTTCAGGGCTGGATGTTAGTGTAACAGTGAGCCACGTCCAGGGCACATCTGACGACACATCTGGAATCAGTGCAGCTTCTTCAATCAACAAGAGATGTGGGTCTGGAGGGGTAGATCTCCTTCTGAACAAACTTTAAAGCCCGCATCCTGAGCTCAATGGCTGTGCAGGGAGCCATGGGAAGTTGTCACAACTGCCCCTCCGAGTGATGCTTGTGGAAGTGTTCATCTCCCTTTCTCTCCTCTACTGTCCCCCCCCCCTGGGGGGAATATCCCACAGGCGACAGCAAGCATGACATGAACATCAGTGTGGTAAGAGTTATGCTTTGGACATCAGTTTTGTTAAGGGCATATCCAAGATGGTATAAGGCATCTATTCACATTCCTGGGCTCTGGATGGACCGGCCGGTCTCCTCGGGGTATCTGCGTGAGAGCTGTTTCCTTTATTCTGTTTGTGTTTTTTCGGCAGTCTTTTGTCTGGAGAGGAGAGTGGAGAGGTGGGGGGACTCCTGACTAAGGGTGGTTGTAAGATTTCCTCATACCATTCCGGCAGATCCATTGGTTCCAGGTCTAATGCTTCACAGAACTCTGGTAGATCAGCTGGCGAACGAAGGATAGCTTGATGACCATTATATGTGACTGTGAGAGCGAAGGGAAATCTCCAAGTATATCTCAAGTCTTTTGCTCTCAGTTTCTCCAGCAGGGGTCACAGTGCACGTCTGTTCTTCAGAGTGATCTGAGAAAGGTCTTGGAACAGCATGATCGTGGCGCCATTAAATATGATTTGATCATTTTGTCTCGCTTTCCACATAATCTCTTCTTTGGTAGCAAAGCTTTGAAGGCAACAAATTATGTCACGGGGTGGTGCGGTATCTGAGCCTCTAGGCCTGAGAGCTCTGTGAGCTCTTACGAAATCGATTTCAGCTTCTTCCTGCCTCTCAAGCAGGCTGTTGAAGACTCTCCGGAGTGCTGTGGTGATCTGATCTTGATCCACTGATTCCGGAATCCCCCTGACTCTGATATTGCATCTCCTCCCCCTATTGTCAAGGTCTTCAATATGTCTATTCATGTTAATAAAGTGCTGCATATGGTTTGATGATACCAGCTCTAGCTTGTGAATTGCTTTATCTCTCTGTCTGCCTGCACTTTCGGCCGCCGCCATCTTTTCCTTAATCACTATCATGCTTGTTTTCAAGTCCGTTATGGTGGCTGAAAACGTAGCTTTTATGTCTGCAGCAAATACCGACATGTCCGCGAACGTGAGCGGGTGGTCCGGTTTGGACTTACCCCTGCTGGTGTCTTCAGAGGCGGACAGTGAGTCCTCGCTCTCTCCTTCCTCCTGTGGCGTCGGCGCCATCTTGCTTCTCGGGGTCCCGCTACGGGTCGCTGATTTATGTCTGAAGATTTCAGCGATGTTGGCGCTGGCAGAAGCCGAGTTTTGGCGTGTCCGTGGTCCAGGTGTCCAGTGTAGCTTTCTGCCCGGCATTTGTAAGCTGTAGGTCGGGTGTTAGGGCTTAGAACCTCCGCGTGTGCCTCAGAGCCTCTTCAGTGAGCAGCCATCTCCGCCGCGCGCCAAGCCACGCCCCCCCACCCATCTCTTTTTAGTGTTTGTGTTTTCCCATTCTATTAGTCTTGCCAATATAATCGTCTTATAATACCTTTTTACATCCGGAAGTGCTAACCCTCCATTTTTTTCCTAGTTAAAAGAATATTATTTACTCTGGCTTTTTTGTTTTGCCATATGAATTTCAGGATTTTTGTTTTATTACTTTGAAAAAACTTTGTGGTATTTCTATCAGGAGCATTTGGAATTTATATATTATTTTTGGTAAAATCACCATTTTTAGTATATTTATCCTCCCTATTAGGGATGAGCCGAACACCCCCTTGTTCGGTTCGCACCAGAACCTGCGAACGGACCGAAAATTTGCGCGAACTTTAGAACCCCTTTAAAGTCTATGGGACTCGAATGTTCGAAATCAAAAGTGCTAATTTTAAAGGCTAATTTGCATGGTATTGTCCTAAAAAGGGTTTGGGGACCCGGGTCCTGCCCTAAGGGACATGGTATCAATGCAAAAAAAAGTTTTAAAAATGGCCGTTTTTTCGGGAGCAGTGATTTTAATGATGCTTAAAGTGAAAATAAAAGTGAAATATTCCTTTAAATATCGTACCTGGGGGGTGTCTGTAGTATGCCTATAAAGTAGCGCGTGTTTCCCATGCTTAGAGCAGTCCCTGCACAAAATTACATTTTTAAAGGAATAAAAGTCATTTAAAACTGCTTGCGGCTTTAATGTAATGTCGGGTCCTGGCAATATGGATAAAAATCAGTGAGACAAACGGCATGGGTACCCCCCCTAGTCCATTACCAGGCTCTTTGGGTCTTGTATGGATATTAAGGGGAACCCCGCACCCAAATAAAAAAAAGGAAAGGCGTGGGGCCCCCCAGGCTCTATATACTCTGAACAGCAGTATACAGGTGGTGCAAACAAGACAGGGACTGTAGGTTTGTTGTTAAGTAGAATCTGTTTGTAATTTTGAACTGGTACATTTTTAAAGTGTAGCTCCAGCTAAAAAATCAATTTTAAGCTTTTTGGAAAATATAGGGAAGGGTTATCACCTCTGTGACATTTGTTTTGCTGTCTGTGCACCTCTTCAGAAGATTTCACCTCACTTTCTGTCCCAATGACAAATGTTTTTCGACAATTTGGGGTTTTTAGTGAAACAAGGATTGTTGATAAAGCATCAGTGGAGAGGAGACATGTTTTTCCCATATTAACTCTTACAGGACAGAATTTCCCTTCCTAGGAGTAGATTTCATCTCACTTCCTGTTGTCTCCTTCCGTTAGCAAGTAGGAGTCGTTTGTAAGTTGGATATGAAAGTAGGGGTCTGCCCTATATACTCTGCAAAAATTGCGGCCTTACTGTAGGTGTTGGTGTTGCAACAACACTGTAAGCCCTCACAGTTACTCTTGGTGGGCACAGGAATGGGCCCTGCTGTGAAATATTAGATCAAGAATTGTAATTACACGCACCTGTTCAACAGGGGCAGAAAAATTGGGCCTTTGGTGGTGGTGTACCACTGTAAGTCCTCACTAGGGATGAGCTTCGTGTTCGAGTCGAACGCATGTTCGACTCCAACATCGTGTGTTCAGTCGCCGAATTACGAACGTTATGGGCCGTTCGCACCAAATACAAGTGGCGCCTCCGTGGCGGCCTTGTGTAGTGTGATGTGGTGGAGACTGGAGAGAGATAGACAGAGAGACAGTGTCATTTGATTTAAGTTAGATAGAGTAGGCAGGCCGAGTCAGTTAGCTGCACTTACAGTGTATTGTGTATATATATGCATCCCAGGTGTTGTGTATATATATATATACACTGTATTCAGTTTAGCTAGATCCGTTCGTCTAATTATCTTCCTAATATACTGACAGGCAGGCAGGTGTTTTTATAGTATTTCTAGTTGCACCTACAGTATAGCTACCTGAAGCCAGGTGCTTGTGTAGGCTCTTGACGTATTTCCAGTTACTGTACTGTGTACCCTGCACAGTTGCACCTACAGTATAGCTACCTGAAGCCAGGTGCTTATGTAGGCTCTTGACGTATTTCCAGTTACTGTACTGTGTATCCTGCATAGTTGCACCTACAGTATAGCTACCTGAAGCCAGGTGCTTGTGTAGGCTCTTGACATATTTCAAGTTACTAAACTGTGTACCCTGCACAGTTGCACCTACAGAATAGCTACCTGAACCCAGGTGCTTGTGTAGGCTCTTGACGTATTTCCAGTTACTGTACTGTGTAACCTGCACAGTTGCACCTACAGTATAGCTACCTGAAGACAAGTGCAGGTATTCTCATACTAATAATACTACAGACAGGCAGTTGATTCTGTTAGCTGCAGTATAATCGGTATATATATACATCCCAGTTTTGTGCAGCTACATCTCACTGCAGGCCAATAGTATGTCTGGAAGGCCAACAAGGAGAGGCAGACAGTCACAAGCCAATAAAAGAGGGCAAGCAGGCTCTGTGTCTAGAGGCAACAGTGCTGGTCGAGGACACGGTGCATCCTCATCAGCACGTGGCCGTGGGACACGCTTGGCCTTTTTTTCAGCAGCTGGCCGTGTTGAGCCGCAACATGCCGAAGACTTGGTCGAGTGGATGACCAAGCCGTCCTCATCCTCCTCATCCTCTCTCACCCATGCCCAGGGTGCTTTGTCTGGCAAAGCAGCGGCCTCTTCTCTCAGCTCAATGTCATCAGTGACTCCTTCCCTAGCTCCACCATGTCCTCCTGAGGATTCCCTCGAACTGTTTGACCACAGTGTTGGGTACATGCTCCAGGAGGATGCCCAGCATTTTGAAGGCTTCAATGATGGTACTCAGCTAGAGGAAGGCAGTAACGTGAGCTCAGACAGAGGGGGTGCACAAGAAGGACAGCAATCTGGCAGTCATGTTCCCCTCAGCTGCAGCATACTGCCAAGTTTGCTCCAGTGATGAGGAGGGAGGGAATGATGAGGTCACTGACTCTACGTGGGTGCCTGATAGGAGAGAGGAGGAGGAGGAGTAGGATGAGGCACATCACCAACGAGGCAGTATGCCCTCCAGGGGCCAGCCTAAGGGCAGCACACTGACTGCATCACACAGCAGAGCTCTGAATGTGTAGGGCGCTGCTGTCTTTACGCGTTATTCCAAAAGTTCTTTGGTGTGGGCCTTTTTTGAGACAAGTGCATCAGATCACACTGCTGCTATTTGCAACATATGTTTTAAGCGTATCTCGCATGGCCAAAACATCTCCCGCTTGGGCACCACATGCTTGACCAGACATATGTTGACCTGCCATGCAGTTCGTTGGCAAGCGTACCTAAAAGACCCACACCAAAGAACAAAGAGGACCTCTTTTTGCTCCTCATCAGCTGGGATCTCCAACCCCACTATACCTTCAGTCCTCTCTGAGACCTGCACTGAGAGGAATGAAGGTGTAGAATTAGGTGTGTCACAGCCAAGTACTTGCGGGCAATCTGCTATCGGTACACCGTCGTCAGATTGTACCAGGCAAATTTCCTTGTCCCAGCTGCTGCACTGCAGAAAGAAGTTCGCTTCCAGCCATCCATATGCCCAGCGATTGAATGCTAGCTTGGCTAAATTGCTAGCACTTCAACTGCTACCTTTTCAGTTGGTAGACTCTGCCCCCTTCCGTGAGTTTGTGGAATGTGTGGTTCCTCAGTGGCAGGTTCCCAAACGCCACTTTTTCTCATGGAAGGTGATTCCGGCTCTCTACCGGCATGTGGAAGGCAATGTCTTGGCCTCGCTGGAAAGGGCGGTCAGCGGTAAGGTGCATATTACCGCTGACTCATGATCCAGCAGGCATGGACAGGGACGTTACCTAAGTTTCATGGCACATTGGGTGACTCTTCTGGCAGCTGGGAAGGATGCAGGACAGGGTGCAGTAGTGTTGGAGGTTGTTCCGCCACCACGCCTCCAAAATGCCAATGATTCTGACACTCCACTCTCCTCCACCCCCTCCTCTTCTTCTTCCTCCATGGCCTCTTACTGTGCTTTGTCCTCGGAACCAGCGTTGCTCCGTAGGCGTTCAAGGGCCTACGCAAGTACGCAGGCCAAAAGATGCGATGCGGTGCTTGAGCTGGTGTGCTTGGGGGACAGGAGCCACACTGGGGCAGAGATTCTGTCAGCTCACCTCCTCTCCGCCCTCCGACAGGGACAACTGACCCATGTGCCCTGTTTGGCTCACGTCCTTAACTTGGTTTGTGCAGCGGTTCTTGGGCAGGTCCCCGGGCTTACAGGATGTCCTGAGGCAGGCCGGGAAAGTCTGTGTGCAATGCCGACGGTCATATAATGCCAGTGCTCGGCTGGCTGACCTCCAAAAGGAATTTAACCTGCCCAAGAACCGCCTAATCTGTGACGTGCCCACCAGGTGGAACTCAACGTTGGCCATGCTGCAGCAGAGGGCCATCAATGAGTACCTATGCGACTATGGCACCAGGACAGGGTCAGGGGAGCTTTTTTATTTCCCCACGCCAGTGGGCCATGATCAGGGATGCATGCACTGTCCTGTCACCATTTGAGGAGGCCACGAGGATGGTGAGCAGTGACATTGCATGCATCAGTGACACTGTCCCTCTTGTCCACCTGTTGGAGCGCACGCTGCGTGGAATAATGGACAGGGCACTTGAGGCAGAACAGAGGCAGGAAGAGGAGGACTTCCTTAGCTCTCGAGGCCCCCTTTATCCAGACAGTGTTCCTGCGTGCCCGCCGATCACACAGGAAGAGGACGAGGATTGTGTCAGCATGGAGGTGGAGCCTGGCACTCAGCATCAGCAGCCGTCTTTAAGGGATCATTTACAGACCCAGGAAACCCATGGACTTGTACGTGGCTGGGAGGTGGTGGCTGCGGATCATGTCGTCCTTAGTGACCCAGAGGACTCCGGACCGAATGCCTCAGTAAACCTACGCTGCATGGCCTTCCTGATCCTGCAAAGCCTGCGGAAGGATCCTCGTATTCGTGGTATCAAGGAGATGGATCGTTACTGACTGGCAACCCTCCTTGATCCATGTTACAAGAGTAAGGTTGCAGACCTTATCTTGCCGTCGCAGAGGGAGCTGAGGATGAAAAATCTTCGGGAGGCCTTGCAGAAAGGTCTGTGCAATGCGTTCCCAGAGAAGGTTACAAACTCCTGTTCCTGGACAACTTGTTTCCAAGGCTTCGGTCAGTCAAAGAAGGAGCAGCAGAGAAGGTGGCCGTCTGACCGATACATTCAGACAGTTTTTTAGTCCGCAGCCTCAAGGTATGATCGGTTCCAGCAACCATCGCCATCGTCTGTTTTACTTGGTGCAGGAATACCTAGGGGCAAGATCTGACTTGGACACCTTTCCCACCGAAAATCCTCTGGGTTACTGGGTCTTGAGGATGGATCACAAGAGCATGCACAGTATGCCATTGAGCTACTGGCCTGTCCTGCATCCAGCGTTCTTTCGGAACACACATTCAGTGCTGCTGGAGGCTTTGTAACCAATCACAGGGTGCGCCTGTCCACCGACTCGGTCGATCGACTGACCTTCATAAAAATGAATCAGTCTTGGATCACCACCAGATACCAAGCACCTGATGCTGATGTAACCGAATAAATTTTTTTAAAATGTCAGATCCCTTCAAGACTGCCTATGCTGATGCTGAGTGACTATCCTGTTATGCTGAGTGGACTATCCTCTTCCTCCTCAATGATCATGCTGATAGCTTGTAAGAATATTTTTGGTTCTGGGCGCCGCCACCAGTGGCTAAGGCCCATTTTTTCAGCCCCTGTTTAGCAGGGCTCATTCCTGCGCTCCAACTAGAGTATCTGTGAGGGGTTGCAGTGTTGTGGCACCAGCACCAGTGCCTAAGGCCCAATTTTTCTGCCCCTGTTTAACAGGGACATGTAATTACAATTCTTGATCTAATATTTCACAGCAGGGCCCATTCCAGCACCCACCAAGAGTAACTGTGAGGACTTACAGTAATGTGGCACCAGCATCATCACCATCACCAAAGGCCCAATTTTTCTGCCCCTGTGCAACAGGGGCATGTAATTACAATTCTTGATCTAATATTTCACAGCAGGGCCCTGTGAGGGCTTACAGTGTTGTGGCAACACCAACACCTAAGGCCCAAATTTCTGCAGAGTATATAGGGCAGGACCCTACTTTCAAACATCCAACTTACCAACGACTCCTACTTGCAAACGGAAGGAGACAACAGGAAGTGAGATGAAATCTACCCCTAGGAAGGGAAATTCTCTCCTGTAAGAGTTAATATGGGAAAAACTTTTCTCCTTTCCACCGATGCTTGATCACCAATCCTTGTTTCACTAAAACCCCCAAATTTTCTAAAAACATTTGTCATTGGGACAGAAAGTTAGGTGAAATCTTGGGAAGAGGAGCACAGACAGCAAAACAAATGTCACCGGGGTGATAACCCTTCCCTATGTTTTCCAAAAAGCTTAAAAATAGATTTTTTGGCTGGAGCTAAACACGTTAAAAATGTACCAGTTCAAAATTACAAACAGATTCTACTTAACAGCAAACCTACAGTCCCTGTCTTGTTTGCACCGCCTGTATACTACTGTTCAGAGTATATAGGGCCTGGTGGCCCCACACCTTTCCTTATTTTAATTTGGGTGTGGGGTTCCCCTTAATATTCATATAAGACCCAAAGGGCCTGGTAAAGGACTGGGGGGTACCCATGCCCTTTGTCTCACTGATTTTAATCCATATTACCGGGACCCGACATTACATTAAAGCCGTAAGCAGTTTTAAATGACTTTTATTCTTTTAAAAATGTCATTTTGTGCAGGGACTGTTCTAGACACGGTAAACACGCGCCACTTTACAGGCATACTATAGATACTCCCCAGGTACAATATTTAAAGGAATATTTCACTTTTTTTTTACTTTAGCATCATTAAAATCACTGCTCCAGAAAAAAAGGCCATTTTTAAAACTTTTTTTTGCATTGATACATGTCCCCTAGGGCAGGACCCGGGTCCCCAAACCCTTTTTAGGACAATACCATGCAAATTAGCCTTTAAAATTAGCACTTTTGATTTCAAACGTTCGAGTCCCTAGACTTTAATGGGGTTCTAATGTTCGTGCAAATTTTTGGTCCGTTCGCAGGTTCTGGTGCGAACCAAGCCGGGGGGTGTTTGGCTCATCCCTAGTCCTCACAGTTACTCTGGTGGGCGCTGGAATGGGCCCTGCTGTGAAATATTAGATCAAGAATTGTAATTACATGCCCCTGTTGAACAGGAGCAGAAAAATTGGGACTTTGGTGGTGGTGGTGCTGGTGGGGGCAGAAAAATTGGGCCTTTGGTGGTGGTGGTGTTGCCACAACACTGTAAGTCCTCACAGTTACTCTTGGTGGGCGCAGAAACGGGCCCTGCTGTGAAATATTAGATCAAGAATTGTAATTACATGTCCCTGTTAAACAGGGGCAGAAAAATTGGGCCTTAGGCACTGGTGCTGGTGCCACAACACTGCAACCCCTCGCATATACCCTAGTTGGAGCGTATGAATGAGCCCTGCTGCAAAGTATTGCATCAAAAATTGTAATTACACGCCCCTGTTAAACAGGGCCTGAAAAATTGGGCGTTTGCCACTGGTGGCGGCGCCCAGAACCAAAAATATTCTTACAAGCTATCAGCATGATCATTGAGGAGTAGGGATGAGCCGAACACCCCCCGGTTCGGTTCGCACCAGAACCCGCGTACGGACCGAAAGTTCGCACGAACGTTAGAACCCCATTGACGTCTATGGGACTCGAACGTTCGAAATCAAAAGTGCTCATTTTAAAGGCTAATTTGCATGGTATTGTCCTAAAAAGGGTTTGGGGACCTGGGTCCTACCCCAGGGGACATGTATCAATGCAAAAAAAACTTTTAAAAACGGCCGTTTTTTCGGGAGCAGTGATTTTAATGATGCTTAAAGTAAAAAAAAAAAAGTGAAATATTCCTTTAAATATCGTACCTGGGGGGTGTCTATAGTATGCCTGTAAAGTGACGTGTGTTTCCCATGTTTAGAACAGTCCCTGCACCAAATGTCATTTTTAAAGGAAAAAATCTCATTTAAAACTGCTTGCGGGTTTAATGTCATGTCGGGTCATGGCAATATGGATGAAAATCAGTGAGACAAACGGCATGGGTACCCCCCCAGTCCATTACCAGGCCCTTTGGGTCCTGTATGGATATTAAGGGGAACCCCGCACCCAAATTAAAATAAGGAAAGGCCCTATATACTCTGAACAGCAGTATACAGGCGGTGCAAACAAGACAGGGACTGTCGGTTTGTTGTTAAGTAGAATCTCTTTGTAATTTTGAAGGGGTACATTTTTAACGTGTTTAGCTCCAGCCAAAAAATCTTTTTTAAGCTTTTTGGAAAACATAGGGAAGGGTTATCACCCCTGTGACATTTGTTTTGCTGTCTTTCCTCCTCTTCAGAAGATTTCACCTCACTTTTTGTCCCAATGAAAAATGTTTTTTGAAAATTTGGGTTTTTTTGTGGAACAAGGATTGGAAAGCATCCGTGGAAAGGAGAAATGTTTTTCCCATATTAACTCTTACAGGAGAGAATTTCCCTTCCTAGGGGTAGATTTCATCTCACTTCCTGTTGTCTCCTTCCGTTTGCAAGTAGGAGTCGTTTGTAAGTTAGATGTTTGAAAGTAGGGTCCTGCCCTATATACTCAGCAGAAATTTGGGCCTTAGGTGTTGCTGTGGCCACAACACTGTAAGCCCTCACAGGGCCCTGCTGTGAAATATTAGATCAAGAATTGTAATTACATGCCCCTGTTGAACAGGAGCTGAAAAATTAGGCCTTAGGCACTGGTGCTGGTGCCACAACACTGCAACCCCTCACAGACACTCTAGTTGGAACGCAGGAACGAGCCCTGCTGCAAAGTATTGCATCAAAAATTGTAATTACACGCCCCTGTTAGACAGGGGCAGAAAAATTGGGCCTTAGGCACTGGTGCTGGTGCCACAACACTGCAACCCCTCACAGACACTCTAGTTGGAATGCAGGAACGAGCCCTGCTGCAAAGTATTACATCAAAAATTGTAATTACACGCCCCTGTTAAACAGGGGCTGAAAAATTGTGCCTTAGGCACTGGTGGTGGCGCCCAGAACCACAAATGTTCATACAAGCTATCAGCGTGATGATTGAGGAGGAAGAGGATAATTACTCAGGGATAGTCACTCAGCATCAGCATAGGCAGTCTTTGAAGGGATCTGAGATTTCAAAAAAAATTATTCGGTTACATCAGCATCAGGTGCTTGGTAGCTGGTGGTGATCCAAGACTGATTCATTTTTATGAAGGTCAGCCGATCGACCGAGTCGGTGGACAGACGCACCCTGTGATCGGTTACCACGCCTCCAGCAGCACTGAATGTGCGTTCCGAAAGAACGCTGGATGCAGGACAGGCCAGTAGCTCAATTGCATACTGTGCAAGCTCTGGCCAGTGATCCATCCTCAAGACCCAGTAACCCAGAGGATTTTCGGTGGGAAAGGTGTCCAAGTCTGATCTTGCCCCTAGGTATTCCTGCACCATGTAAAACAGACGCTGGCGATGGTTGCTGGAACCGATAATACCTTGGGGCTGCGGACCAAAAAATTGTCTGAACGCATCGGTCAGACAGCCACCTTGTCCACCACTCCTTCTTTGACTGACCAAAGCCTCAGCAACACGTTGTCCAGAAACAGGAGTTTGTAACCTCCCAGTCTCTGGGAACGCGTTGCACAGACCTTTCTGCAAGGCCTCCCGAAGATGTTTCATCCTCTGCTCCCTCTGCGATGGCAAGATAAGGTCCGCAACCTTACCCTTGTAACGTGGATCAAGGAGGGTTGCCAGCCAGTATTGGTCCTTCTCCTTGATACCATGAATACGAGGATCCTTACGCAGGCTTTGCAGGATCAGGGAGGCCATGCAGCGTAGGTTTGCTGAGGCATTCGGTCCGGAGTCCTCTGGGTCACTAAGGACAACAACGTCCGCAGCCACCTCCTCCCAGCCACGTACAAGTCCATGTGTTCCTTGGGACTGATCCCTTAAAGACTGCTGCTGATGCTGAGTGCCAGGCTCCACCTCCATACTGACACAATCTTCCTCCTCCTCCTCCTCGTCCTCTTCCTGTGTGATCGGCGGGCACGCAGGAACACTGTCTGGATAAAGGGGGCCTTGAGAGCTAAGGAAGTCCTCCTCTTCCTGCCTCTGTTCTGCCTCAAGTGCCCTGTCCATTATTCCACGCAGCGTGTGCTCCAACAGGTGGACAAGGGGGACAGTGTCACTGATGCATGCACTGTCAGTGCTCACCATCCTCGTGGCCTCCTCGAATGGTGACAGGACAGTGCATGCATCCCTGATCATGGCCCACTGGCGGGGTGAAAAAAAACCAAGCTCCCCTGACCCTGTCCTGGTGCCATAGTCGCACAGGTACTCATTGATGGCCCTCTGCTGCGTGTGCAGCCGCTGCAGCATGGCCAACGTTGAGTTCCACCTGGTGGGCATGTCACAGATTAGGCGGTTCTTGGGCAGGTTAAACTCCTTTTGGAGGTCCGTCAGCCGAGCACTGGCATTATATGACCGGCGGAAATGCACACAGACTTTCCTGGCCTGCCTCAGGACATTCTGTAAGCCCGGGTACCTGCCCAAGAACCGCTGCACCACCAAGTTAAGGACGTGAGCCAAACAGGGCACATGGGTCAGTTGTCCCTGTCGGAGGGCAGAGAGGAGGTTGGTGCCATTGTCGCAAACCACCATTCCTGCCTTAAGTTGGCGTGGCGTCAACCACCTCTGAACCTGCCCCTGCAGAGCTGACAGAACCTCTGCCCCAGTGTGGCTCCTGTCCCCCAAGCACACCAGCTCAAGCACCGCATGGCATCTTTTGGCCTGCGTACTTGCGTAGCCCCTTGAACGCCTACGGAGCACCGCTGGTTCCGAGGAAGAGGCCATGGAGGAAGAAGAAGAGGAGGGGGTGGAGGAGAGAGGTGTGTCACAATCAGCATTTTGGAGGCGTGGTGGCGGAACAACCTCCAACACTACTGCACCTTGTCCTGCATCCTTCCCAGCTGCCAGCAGAGTCACCCAATGCGCCGTGAAACTTAGGTAACGTCCCTGTCCATGCCTGCTGGACCATGAGTCAGCGGTAATATGCACCTTACCGCTGACCGCCCTGTCCAGCGAGGCATGGACATTGCCTTCCACATGCCGGTAGAGAGCCGGAATCGCCTTCCGTGAGAAAAAGTGGCGTTTGGGTACCTGCCACTGAGGAACCGCACATTTCACAAACTCACGGAAGGGGGCAGAGTCTACCAACTGAAAAGGCAGCAGTTGAAGTGCTAGCAATTTTGCCAAGCTAGCATTCAACCGCTGGGCATGTGGATGGCTGGGAGCAAACTTCTTTCGGCGGTGCAGCAGCTGGGGCAGGGAAATTTGCCTGGTACAATCTGACGTCGGTGTACCAAAAGCAGATTGCCCACAAGTACTTGGCTGTGACACACCTAATTCTACACCTTCATTCCTCTCACTGCAGGTCTCAGAGAGGACTGAAGGTCTAGTGGGGTTGGAAATCTCAGCTGATGAGGAGCAAGGAGAGATCCTCTTTGTTCTTTGGTGTGGGTCTTTTAGATACGCTTGCCAACGAACTGCATGGCAGGTCAACATATGTCTGGTCAAGCATGTGGTGCCCAAGCGGGAGATGTTTTGGCCACGCGAGATACGCTTGAGACATATGTTGCAAATAGCAGCGGTGCGATCTGATGCACTCGTCTCAAAAAAGTCCCACACCAAAGAACTTTTTGAATAACGCGCAGAGACTGCAGCGCCCTGCACATGTGGAGCTTTGGGGTGTGATGCAGTCAATGTGCTGCCCTTAGGCTGGCCCCTGGAGGGCATCCTGCCTTGTTGGTGATGTGCCGCCTCCTCCTCCTCCTCCTCCTCTCTCCTATCAGGCACCCACGTTGAGTCAGTGACCTCATCATCCCCTCCCTCCTCATCACTGGAGCAAACCTGGCAGTATGCTGCAGCAGGGGGAGCATGACTGCCAGATTGCTGTCCTTCTTGGGCACCCCCTCTGTCCGTGCTCATGTTACTGCCTTCATCGAGCTCAGTATCATCATCAGAGCCTTCCAAACGCTGGGCATCCTCCTGGAGCATGTACCCAACACTGTGGTCAAACAGTTCGAGGGAATCCTCAGGAGGACATGGTGGAGCTAGGGAAGGAGTCACTGATGACATTGAGCTGAGAGAAGAGGCCGCTGCTTTGCCAGACAAAGCACCCTGGGCATGGGTGAGAGAGGATGAGGAGGATGAGGACGGCTTGGTCATCCACTCGACCAAGTCTTCCGCATGTTGCGGCTCAACACGGCCAGCTGCCGAAAAAAAGGCCAAGCGTGTCCCATGGCCACGTGCTGATGAGGATGCACCGTCTCCATGACCAGCACTAGACACAGAGCCTGCTTGCCCTCTCTTATTGGCTTGTGACTGTCTGTCTCTCCTTCTTGGCCTTCCAGACATACTAATGGCCTGTAGCTGCACTAAGCTGGGATAGAACACCTGTAATTTTCTTCAGGTAGCTTTATATACTGTAACCAGACAAGCCTGCCTGTCAGTAGGAAGATAACAGGAACGGATCTAGCTGAACACTGTGAGCAGGACGCACTGCACTAAATGTAAATAGCAGGAACGGATCTAGCTGAACACTGTGAGCAGGACGCACTGACTGCACTAAATGTAAATAGCAGGAACAGATCTAGCTGAACACTGTGAGCAGGACGCACTGCACTAAATGTAAATAGCAGGAACGGATCTAGCTGAACACTGTGAGCAGGACGCACTGCACTAAATGTAAATAGCAGGAACAGATCTAGCTGAACACTGTGAGCAGGACGCACTGCACTAAATGTAAATAGCAGGAACGGATCTAGCTGAACACTGTGAGCAGGACGCACTGCACTAAATGTAAATAGCAGGAACGGATCTAGCTGAACACTGTGAGCAGGACGCACTGCACTAAATGTAAATAGCAGGAACGGATCTAGCTGAACACTGTGAGCAGGACGCACTGACTGCACTAAATGTAAATAGCAGGAACAGATCTAGCTGAACACTGTGAGCAGGACGCACTGCACTAAATGTAAATAGCAGGAACAGATCTAGCTGAACACTGTGAGCAGGACGCACTGACTGCACTAAATGTAAATAGCAGGAACGGATCTAGCTGAACACTGTGAGCAGGACGCACTGCACTAAATGTAAATAGCAGGAACAGATCTAGCTGAACACTGTGAGCAGGACGCACTGCACTAAATGTAAATAGCAGGAACGGATCTAGCTGAACACTGTGAGAAGGACGCACTGCACTAAATGTAAATAGCAGGAACGGATCTAGCTGAACACTGTGAGCAGGACGCACTGACTGCACTAAATGTAAATAGCAGGAACAGATCTAGCTGAACACTGTGAGCAGGACGCACTGCACTAAATGTAAATAGCAGGAACGGATCTAGCTGAACACTGTGAGCAGGACGCACTGCACTAAATGTAAATAGCAGGAACGGATCTAGCTGAACACTGTGAGCAGGACGCACTGCACTAAATGTAAATAGCAGGAACAGATCTAGCTGAACACTGTGAGCAGGACGCACTGCACTAAATGTAAATAGCAGGAACGGATCTAGCTGAACACTGTGAGCAGGATGCACTGACTGCACTAAATGTAAATAGCAGGAACAGATCTAGCTGAACACTGTGAGCAGGACGTACTGCACTAAATGTAAATAGCAGGAACGGATCTAGCTGAACACTGTGAGCAGGACGCACTGACTGCACTAAATGTAAATAGCAGGAACGGATCTAGCTGAACACTGTGAGCAGGACGCACTGCACTAAATGTAAATAGCAGGAACAGATCTAGCTGAACACTGTGAGCAGGACGCACTGCACTAAATGTAAATAGCAGGAACGGATCTAGCTGAACACTGTGAGCAGGACGCACTGACTGCACTAAATGTAAATAGCAGGAACAGATCTAGCTGAACACTGTGAGCAGGACGCACTGCACTAAATGTAAATAGCAGGAATGGATCTAGCTGAACACTGTGAGCAGGACGCACTGACTGCACTAAATGTAAATAGCAGGAACGGATCTAGCTGAACACTGTGAGCAGGACGCACTGCACTAAATGTAAATAGCAGGAACAGATCTAGCTGAATACTGTGAGCAGGACGCACTGCACTAAATGTAAATAGCAGGAACGGATCTAGCTGAACACTGTGAGCAGGACGCACTGCACTAAATGTAAATAGCAGGAACGGATCTAGCTGGACACTGTGAGCAGGACGCACTGCACTAAATGTAAATAGCAGGAACGGATCTAGCTGAACACTGTGAGCAGGACGCACTGACTGCACTAAATGTAAATAGCAGGAACGGATCTAGCTGAACACTGTGAGCAGGACGCACTGCACTAAATGTAAATAGCAGGAACGGATCTAGCTGAACACTGTGAGCAGGACGCACTGACTGCACTAAATGTAAATAGCAGGAACAGATCTAGCTGAACACTGTGAACAGGACGCACTGCACTAAATGTAAATAGCAGGAACGGATCTAGCTGAACACTGTGAGCAGGACGCACTGCACCAAATGTAAATAGTCTAGATAGAAGATAACAGGAACGGATCTAGCTGAACTGAATACAGTGTATATATATATATATGCAACACCAGGGATGCATATATATACACAATACACTGTAAGTGCAGCTAACTGACTGACTGTTCTGCCTAATCTATCTAACTCAAATCAAATGACACTGTCTGTCTCTCTCTCTATCTCTCAGCACACCGGAACACACTACACAGGGCCGCCGTGCAGGCGGCCTTATATAGTGTGGGGCGTGTACTAAATCCCCTGAGCCATAATTGGCCAAAGCCACCCTGGCTTTGGCCAATTACAGCTCTCTCTACTGACGGCGCTGTGATTGGCCAAGCATGCGGGTCATAGTGCATGCTTGGCCAATCATCAGCCAGCAATGCACTGCGATGCCGCAGTGAATTATGGGCCGTGACGCGCCACACGAATTTGGCGCGAATGGCCCATAACGTTCGCAATTCGACGGACGGTCGAACAGCCGATGTTCGAGTCCAACATGGGTTCGACTCGAACACGAAGCTCATCCCTATTGAGGAGGAAAAGGATAGTCACTCAGCATAACAGGATAGTCACTCAGCATCAGCATATACAGTCTTGAAGGGATCTGACATTTCAAAAAAAATAATTCGGTTACATCAGCATCAGGTGCTTGGTATCTGGTGGTGATCCAAGACTGTTTCATTTTTATGAAGGTCAGTCGATTGACCGAGGCGGTGGACAGGCACACCCTGTGATCGGTTACAAAGCCTCCAGCAGCACTGAATGTGCGTTCTGAAAGAACGCTGGATGCAGGACAGGCCAGTAGCTCAATTGCATACTGTGCAAGCTCTGGCCAGTGATCCATCCTCAAGACCCAGTAACCCAGAGGATTTTCGGTGGGAAAGGTGTCCAAGTCAGAATTTGCCCCTAGGTATTCCTGCACCATGTAAAACAGACGCTGGCGATGGTTGCTGGAACCGATCATACCTTGGGGCTGCGGACTAAAAAATTGTCTGAACGCATCGGTCAGACGGCCAGCTTCTCCACCGCTCCTTCTTTGACTGACCGAAGCCTAAGCAACACGTTGTCCAGGAACAGGAGTTTGTAACCTCCCAGTCTCTGGGAACACATTGCACAGACCTTTCTGCAAGGCCTCCCGAAGATGTTTCATCCTCTGCTCCCTCTGCGACGGCAAGATAAGGCCCGCATTCTTATTCTTGTAACGTGGATCAAGGAGGGTTGCCAGCCAGTATCGATCCCTCTCCTTGATACCACAAATACGATGATCCTTCCGCAGGCTTTGCAGGATCACGGAGGCCATGCAGCATAGGTTTGCTGAGGCATTCGGTCCAGAGTCCTCTGGGTCACTAAGGACGACATGATCTGCAGCCACCTCCTCCCAGCCACGTACAAGTCCATGGGTTTCTTGGGACTGTAAATGATCCCTTAAAGACTGCTGCTGCTGCTGAGTGACAGGCTCCACCACCATGCTGACACAATCCTCCTCCTCGTCCTCTTCCTGTGTGATTGGCGGGCACGCAGGAACACTGTCTGGATAAAGGGGGCCTTGAGAGCTAAGGAAGTCCTCCTCTTCCTGCCTCTGTTCTGCCTCAAGTGCCCTGTCCATTATTCCATGCAGCGTGTGCTCCAACAGGTGGACAAAGGGGACAGTGTCACTGATGCATGTAATGTCACTGATTACCATCCTCGTGGCCTCCTCAAATGGTGACAGGACAGTGCATGCATCCCTGATCATGGCCCACTGGCGTGGGGAAATAAAAAAGCTCCTCTGATCCTGTCCTGGTGCCATAGTCGCACAGGTACTCATTGATGGCCCTCTGCTGCGTGTGCAGCCACTGCAGCATGGCCAACATTGAGTTCCACCTGGTGGGCATATCACAGATTAGGCAGTCCTTGGGCAGGTTAAATTCCTTTTGGAGGTCAGCCAGCCGAGCACTGGCATTATATGACTGGCAGAAATGCACACAGACTTTTCTGGCCTGCCTCAGGACATCCTGTAAGCCCGGGTACCTGCCCAAGAACCGCTGCACAAACCAAGTTAAGGACGTGAGCCAAACAGGGCACATGGGTCAGTTGTCCCTGTCGGAGGGTGGAGAGGAGGTTGGTGCCATTGATGCTAACCACCATTCCTGGCTGAGGCTGGCGTGGTGTCAACCACCTCTGAGCCTGCCCCTGCAGAGCTGACAGAATCTCTGCCCCAGTGTGGCTCCTGTCCCCCAAGTACACCAGCTCAAGCACCGCATGGCATATTTTGGCCTGCGTACTTGGGTAGCCCCTTGAACGCCTATGGAGCACCGCTGGTTTCAAGGACAAAGCACAGGAAGAGGCCATGGAGCAAGAAGAAGAGGAGGGGGTGGAGGAGAGAGGTGTGTCAGAATCACCAGTATTAGCATTTTGGAGGAGTGGTGGCGGAACAACCTCCAACACTACTGCACCTTGTCCTGCATCCTTCCCAGCTGCCAGAAGAGTCACCCAATGCGCCGTGAAAGATAGGTAACATCCCTGTCCATGCCTGCTGGATCATGAGTCAGCGGTAATATGCACCTTACCGCTGACCGCCCTTTCCAGCGAGGCCAAGACATTGCCTTCCACATGCCGGTAGAGAGCCGGAATCGCCTTCTGTGAGAAAAAGTGGCGTTTGGGAACCTGCCACTGAGGAACCGCACATTCCACAAACTCACGGAAGGGGGCAGAGTCTACCAACTGAAAAGGCAGCAGTTGAAGTGCTAGCAATTTAGCCAGGCCCCTGGATTCAACCGCTGGGCATGTGGATTGCTGGGAGCAAACTTTTTTTTAGCGGTGCAGCAGCTGGGGCAGGGAAATTTGCCTGGTACAATCTGACGACGGTGTACCGATAGCAGATTGCCCGCAAGTACTTGGCTGTGACACACCTAATTTTACACCTTCATTCCTCTCAGTGCAGGTCTCACAGAGGACTGAAGGTATAGTGGGGTTGGAGATCCCAGCTGATGAGGAGCAAGGAGAGGTCCTCTTTGTTCTTTGGTGTGGGTCTTTTAGGTACGCTTGCCAACGAACTGCATGGCAGGTTGACATATGTCTGGTCAAGCATGTGGTGCCCAAGCGGGAGATGTTTTGGCCACGCAAGATACGCTTGAGACATATGTTGCAAATAGCAGCGGTGTGATCTGATGCACTTGTCTCAAAAAAGGCCCACACCAAAGAACTTTTTGAATAACACGCAGAGACAGCAGCGCCCTGCACATGAAGAGCTCTGCGGTGTGATGCAGTCAGTGTGCTGCCCTTAGGCTGGCCCCTGGAGGGCATACTGCCTCGTTGGTGATGTGCCTCCTCCTCCTCTCTCCTATCAGGCACCCACGTGGAGTCAGTGACCTCATCATCCCCTCCCTCCTCATCACTGCAGCAAACCTGGCAGTATGCTGCAGCTGGGGGAACATGACTGCCAGATTGCTGTCCTTCTTGGGCACCCCTCTGTCTGGGCTCACTTTACTGCCTTCCTCTAGCTGAGTACCATCATAGGAGCCTTCAAAACGCTGGGAATCCTCCTGGAGCATGTACCCAACACTGTGGTCAAACAGTTCGGGGACTCCTCAGGAGGACATGGTGGGGCTAGGGAAGGAGTCACTGATGCCATTGAGCTGAGGGAAGAGGCCGCATTGGCAGCTGCTTTGCCAGACAACGTACGCTGAGCCTGGGTGAGAGGGAATGAGGAGGATGAGGACGGCTTGGTCATCCACTCTATCAAGTCTTCCACATGTTGCAGCTCAACGCGGCCAGCTGCCAAAAAAAGGACAAGTGTGTCCCACGGCCATGTGCTGATGAGGATGCACCGTGTCCACAACCAGCACTGTTGCCTCTAGACACAGAGCCTGCTTGCCCTATTTTATTGGCTTGTGACTGTCTGTCTCTCCTTGTTGGCCTTCCAGACATACTAATGGCCTGCACTGCAGTGAGATGTAGCTGCACAAAACTGGGATGTATATATATATATATACTGATTATACAGCAGCTAGCAGAATGCCTGCCTGTGGTATTAATAGGATCAGAAGAAGAACACAAGCACTTGTCTTCAGGTAGCTATAGGTGCAACTGTGCACAGTACACATTACACTAACTGTAAATACTTCAAGAGCCTGCCTGTGCTATTTATGGGATCAGAAGAAGCACACAAGCACTTGTGTTCAGGTAGCTATAGGTGCAACTGTGCAGGGTACACAGTACACAAACTGTAAATACTTCAAGAGCCTGCCTGTGCTATTAATAGGATCACAAGAGGAACACAAGCACTTGTCTTCAGGTAGCTATATTGTAGGTGCAACTGTGCAGGGTACACAGTACACTAACTGTAAATACTTCAAGAGCCTGCCTGTGCTATTAATAGTATCAGAAGCAGCACACGAGCACTTTTCTTCAGGTAGCTATAGGTTCAACTGTGCAGGGTACACAGTACACTAACTGTAAATACTTCAAGAGCCTGCCTGTGCTATTAATAGGATCAGAAGAAGCACACGAGCACTTGTCTTCAGGTAGCTATAGGTGCAGCTGTGCAGGGTACACAGTACAATAACTGTAAATACTTCAAGAGCCTGCCTGTGCTATTACTAGGATCAGAAGACGAACACAAGAACTTGTCTTCAGGCAGCTATACTGTAGGTGCAACTGTGCAGGGTACACAGTACACTAACTGTAAATACTTCAAGAGCCTGCCTGCGCTATTAATAGGATCAGAAGAAGCACACAAGCACTTGTCTTCAGGTAGCTATAGGTGCAACTGTGCAGGGTCCACAGTACACTAACTATAAATACTTCAAGAGCCTGCCTGTGATATTAATAGGATCAGAAGAAGAACCCAAGCACTTGTCTTCAGGTAGCTATACTGTAGGTGCAACTGTGCAGGGTACACAGTACACTAACTGTAAATACTTTAAGAGACTGCCTGTGGTATTAATAGGATCAGAAGAAGAACCCAAGCACTTGTCTTCAGGTAGCTATACTGTAGGTGCAACTGTGCAGGGTACACAGTACACTAACTGTAAATACTTCATGAGCCTGCCTGTGCTATTAATAGGGTCAGAAGAAGCACACAAGCACTTGTCTTCAGGTAGCTGTAGGTGCAGCTGTGCAGGGTACACAGTACACTAACTGTAAATACTTCAAGAGCCTGCCTGTGCTATTAATAGGATCAGAAGAAGCACACAAGCATTTGTCTTCAGGTCAGAAAAAGAAGATGGAAACTGCGCATAGGTAAAAAATGTGTAAACAAAAATGAGTAAAGCTGCAAGTTCCTATGTGTAACACAGACATAAAGTGAACAATTAGGAAAAAAATGGAACCGCGCTAATAAAACAAGCTATACAAATGACAACTGGCCATCATATAGTGCAAAACCAAGTGAGAGGTATATGAAACATATATATAGTACACATCACTAAACATATGCATTGAATGAACATACAAAAGTGCATATTTCATGTGCAACAGTGAAGATTACAAAGTGTTATAATAAAGTCCATAAAATTAATGAGGTGAATCACCCAAGTGTTGATTGAGATGTGGATAAAACCCTGATATTAAAGGATAAAGTATTTGATCCACCACCACCAATGAAGATACTGGCCGCTTACCAGAGACCCATGACCCCCCACTACAGAGGGTCTTGGTAAGCTGTTAAAAATTGTTGCTCCAGACCACCATCAAGGAACCAGATAGTATCACTACGGTGAGATATTAGGGGCCTCGGTGTCAGATGGATTAATGGCACAATGGCGGGACATCAGACTCTCAGCAACGTGATTGACCATAAATGGAAAAGAGAGCTCCAAATAGTGTAAAATCATAAGGTTTATTAAGTAAAAATAATTAAACACTCACATATAATATCAGTATGTTGAACGACTGAAGAGAAGTCTGGGGCACCGGCCGGATGCCCACAGACAGCCCGTCCTGCTGGTACACAACAGCGATGGGGGGTGATGCGATCACGTCGCTCCGTTCCGCCCTACGCAGTGTTTTGTAACAAGATTACGTCTTCCAGGGGCATGGGCAACGTGTCGCGTCACCTCCCTATATAGTACAGAGAGAAATTAAACCAAGCCTCACTCTGAGTTTCATCCTAAGAGAGGACTTCCGCGGCAGACTTGGATCGCAAACAATGGATCATTTTAAAAGCGCGAGCGCACCCTCAATCTCTAAGCGTGTGGTGTGACCCATATCTTTGCAGATATCATATCTCAAAAAGAGAGGTTATCATAAAAGATATGAGGCACATGGTAAATCATATTATTAAGAAAACTCTACGCACAAGTGTAATATCGATGGCAGATAGATGAATCACAGAAAAACTTTTCTATAAAAGATCTATAAAAAACTACACCAGTAAAAGAAAAAGTTGCATCCAGACACACAAGCTCCCTCTCAAAGCTAAACCCGAGTGCGGGTACACCAACTCCGATAAAGCCTATCAAAATTAGAAAGTGTTATGACCCCACATTTCACGTAATCCGTGACACAAACCGGAAAAAGTCCATGATGGGGTCATGGGGACAGATTTAATTGCAAGAGCCCCCTAGTGGCCTTCTTGATGATTGCATGCATAAAGTGAGCCTAGACCATATCGGGTCTCACCACTTACGTGCAATATCGATTAATTGTTTGTGTCGGGAGCAAATTTAAGTCTAAAAATAGACCAATAAGCGAGTATATTAGCCATATCCAGGAATAGACCTAAATGGACCTAATTTAATAACTATTAAAGAATAATGAAAACCTGGATATGAATATCCTAACTCCTTAGGAAGAATTAAAATACAAATATAAAACCCAAAGAAAAGAAATAATTAAAAATGAATTGAATCAAAATTAGAAAATTAATAATATTAAAACTAAAAATATAATTTGGGGGGCGTGGCCAGCAGCCGAAGGAGATGGCCGCATAAGGAGAGAGCTCCGTGATAGCCAGCTATATCGGCCCGCACACAGCGACTAAGACAGCCAGCAGACACACACCAAGAGCGCTAGAGAACCCCGCAGAGCCGATCCAGCGATGGGTAAGAGAAAACCTCCAGGGGGACCCCGTAAACTGACGGACTTTTATCCCTCGGCTAGTACGCCGGATAACCAAGATGGCGCTGCCGCTCACAGGCAGCAGCACGTCAGGCAGCGTAACTCCAGAGGGAATAGGAGAGACACTAGCAGGCCCCCATCTTTCTCTCCAGGCCATAGCAGCCGCTCATCCACCTGCAATACCCCCACTCAGAGCCCACAAAAAGCAGCTCCTAAGCGTTCCTCTGCCCATACATATGCAGGGGAAAGAAAAGAGGAGGACTACACATCTCAAAACAGCACTACTGAGTTTTTTGATTAAATTCAGGAGTTCCCAACGTGTGGACAACCCCTTAGCGACACTACTATGAAGGAGATGTTAGTGTCATTGCGGGGGTCAATGCATAGGGATCTCATGGACTGCATATCACAATTAAAAACCGATATCACAGAAATCGGAGAGAGAGTTAGTCACGTAGAGGACAAGATGGCGGAATTTACAACAGCACACAATGAATTAGTGGACGCCCATAATGAAAAAGATGAGGATTTAGAAGCCCTAAAAAACAAAATGGCGGATTTAGAGGACAGGTCTCGCAGAAATAATATGTATATAAAACTGTGCGGGGTGGCGGAATCTGTACCCCCTCTGAACTCCGGCACTATGTTCAGCAACTAATTCAAGACCTACTCCCAGACACGCCAAGCGGGAAAGTCACCGTAGATCGGGCTCATAGACTGCCTAAGCCGCAATATCTACCAGGAAAAAATACCACGCGACGTCATAGCTCGCATACACTTCTTCCATGTCAAAGACAACTTGATGCGCTTCGCAAGACAAAACTCCATTACCCAATCCTTATTCGGGCATCGCTATTTATGCTGATCTTTCCCAGCACACAATGCTGGCAAGAAAAAAGCTAGTAACGCTAACGAAGTTACTACGTAATAACAAACTTCCATACTCATGGGGCTTCCCCATGAACTTCCTTGTAACTAAAGATGGTCACACATATGCCATTAGATCCCTGGAAGAGGGTCTCCAACTTACAAGAAAATGGGGTCTTCTCCCATCTGAAGAAGATGATATACTCACTACCAAAACACCTAGATGTATATCCCCGAAATGGAAATCAGGCAACGATACTTGACTGCATTCTCATACATCAGAATTCAACAATATATTTGATGTTTGCTCACCTGGAACAAGGATCGAATCTGGCTATTAGGAGCCTTTACCCTCAGTTGCTCTTATGCGATCTTACTCGCACATCGAGGAATATTTCCTCACTTTTTTATGTTTTGTTTTTTATTTGAATGTTGACGTTTTTCATTTTTTCTTTCTTATTTTACCACCGACAACCGCCCACGGCAAATCGGATGACAACCATCTGGAGTCTACTTCTTTTGCGCTGCCACTTCATTTGAACGAACATCACTTACTCAAGGACATGATAACTTCAATTACAGGTACCTTCATGTACAACTACACACTTCGAGTTCTGAACTCATCTACACATAAGAATTCCTCCCTGCAGACCAATGGTTCTTAATTTTGTGACTATTAACGCTCATGGTCTCAACAGCCCCTTTAAAAGGAGGGCTATGTGGCAACAAGCGAAATCTCTAAAGAGCGATGTGTTATGCATCCAAGAAACTCATTTTGTCCAGCAGAAACACCCAATATGCACGGACAAACAATTTCCTCATGTTTTCACGGCTTCGGGCCCAAAGAAAAAAGGTGGAGTGCTGATCGCTATTAACCAGAATGTAGCATTTAAATTGCATGATATAGTAAATGACAACGCAGGAAGATATATTATACTAGTTTGCGAGTTAAACAATGCCATGTATACTATCATTAATATATATGCTCCGAATTGCAGACAATTATCTTTTTTGAATGTCCTCAAAAAAAAGGTTGAGAACATCAAAAAAGGTTTAGTAGTGTATTGTGGGGATTTCAACTGTGTACCTAACAAACAACTAGACTGTTCATCCCCACAACGATCCATGCGTACCGAACTCCAATCCTTTTTACATTCTTCCAATTTATATGACGTATGGCGCTGCGTCAATTCAGGAGAAAGATATTTTACTTACTACTCAGCTCCTCATAAGTCTTATTCAAGAATCGACTTATTTGCAGCTGACCTGGCTTTTCTTAACAATGTACTATCCACTAAAATCCATTCAATTACTTGGTCTGATCACGCTCCTGTTTCCCTTTCGATTAAAGAACAAAATGCAGCTGTGGCGAAACAACACATCTATTCTTAACAATCCTAAACACAGGGACGGATTACGTGATCGGATCAAAGAATTCTTTCATTTTAATGACACTCCGGACACTAATATTTTCACTTCAGTAGAGGCTTACTTTTGCAAACAGCATCACGGGGAAAAAAGAGGAAATTAAAAACATTCACCACACTATTGGCTAAACTCACATCCCTTGAACAACAGCACAAAGCAAACCCTTCCTCCCAGATAAACGCAGATTTAATTCAAACTAGACAAGAGGTTAGAGCTTACTTAATCTTAGGACATCAGCTACATTTACAAAAATTTAAAGCTACCCATTATACCCAAGGAAACTAGGCTGGCAAATTTTTAGCGGCCTATATTCGCAAGAAACAGCAAAAATCTAAACTCTCCCACATTATAGATCCTATTACGTCTCAAGCAGTATATCACCCCAAGGATATAGCAAACGCATTCTGTAGATACTATAAACAAATATATAATTTGAAAGAAGACCCCTCAATGACACAACCTACTGACATAGGGATTAATGATTTTCTTCAATCTGTTAATCTTCCTTCTCTAGATAGTGACCAGCTAAGTTATCTAAACTCTGCAATATCAGATAAAGAAATTTCTCAAGCTGTTCAATCCCTACCCCACAATAAATCACCAGGTGCCAACGGCTTCTCGGCAGAGTATTATAAAGCCTTCTCCAGCATCTTAGTGCCATATATGAACAAGCTCTTCCATAAGGCCACTACTGACACTTCATTTCTGGAAGAAATGCTCCAAGCCGTTATAGTAGCCCTCCCCAAACGGGGGAAAAAACCAGATGCCCCACAAAACTTTAGACCCATATCCCTACTTAATACAGATTTAAAAGTATACTCAAAAATTTTAGCTAACCGCTTAGCAGAAGTAACCCCTTACTTAATCAAAGCGGATCAAGTAGGCTTTGTAAAAGGGAGGCAAGCCCCGGATGGAACTCGTAGGATGTACAACCTCCTCAAAATAGCAGAAACGCGTAAGGTACCCACAGTGTTCCTGACATTAGATGCCGAAAAGGCGTTCACTGGGGGTATCTATTAGCGACACTCGCTAAGTTCGGCCTTAAAGGTCCTACTTTTTCATCTATCTCAGCACTTTATACAGTCCCAACTGCACAAGTTGATACCTCTAATGCCATGTCTGATAAATTCAATACAACAAATGGGACCCGCCAGGGTTGCCCCCTATCGCCATTGATTTTTTCGCTGGTGATGGAACCCCTGGCGGAGGCCATCAGACAAGACATCCACATCAAGGGCATTAAAATATCAGACATAGATCACAAAATAGGATTATTTGCTGATGATGTGGTATTGACTCTAACCTCACCAGCCACATCTCTTGACAGAACTCAACAATTACTTTGTGATTTTGGGAAAATCTCATACTATAAACTTAATATCAGCAAATCTTCGATTCTCCCTATACATACTGTATTAATAACCCTAATCTTAAAATGTTAAAATCTGAATTTCCTTTTCTGTGGGCTCATAAATATTTGAAGTATTTAGGAATAAACCTTTCCTACCCTTCTAGCTCTGTATATGACCACAACTATCCTTGCTTGTTAAATACAATAAAAAATGACCTTGAACATATCTCCTCACACGAACTCTCATGGATAGGGAGAATAGCCGCCTTCAAAATGAATGTCCTACCAAAAATATTGCATTATTTCCGCACTATCCCTATCATCTTGCCTAAACACTTTTTTATCACGACTGACAAACTATTAAGGAAATTCGTATGGGCTGGTAAAATAACAAGACTCTCATACTCTATGTTACAAAAACAAAGACAGAGAGGTGGAACGGGTTTCCCCAACCTACGCAACTACTACGTAGCAGCGCTACTGGATCAGGCTAAATCACGGTTCAAACAGACAACAGATAAATTGTGGGTGCTAATGGAAAGAGCAATAGTGACACAAAGAGACCTACCATCACTTCTATTAGCCACATTGACAAACAGACCATTATTCTATCCCAAATTTCCTTCTATCAACGCAACAGTCAACGCATGGAAAGCATTCAATGCACACGTTGATAGCAGCAAAGCTGTACAAAAGAGAGTAATTACCTTAGGCATGTACGAATACCTCATCCCTTCCTTAAAAATAAACGAAGAAAGCTTTTCGAAAAATATGACATATACCCAATTCAAAGCTCAAAGTCCAGCAACACCTACATACGCAACTATTCAGCTGCATCACTACCACATCAAATACCCAAATTCCTTTCTTACCCATAGACCTGACGTGTGGACATACCTAACCACTTCCTTCAACAAAACTAAAGGCCTTTCATGGTTCTATAAAAATTTGCAAAATATGTACATTCAAACTAAAACTGTTGGCATGTTAAACTGGGAAAGAGACTTTAAGAGTAAATTTGCTTTAACTGAATGGAACAAAGCTATTCAAGCTAACCATATATATTCCCATTGTACCAATCACTGGGACCTGTCCCTTAAATTGTTATATAGAAGCTATCTAACACCGATGAGAATCTCACAAATCTTTAATAGTACCGATATATTCTGTTGTAGACAATGTGTCATTAAGGGAACGATATTCAACATACTATGGGAATGTAAATCCGTGAGAAGCTTCTGGAATTCGGTTTTTTCTCTACTAGCAAAAATCATTGGAATTGTCCTTTCCCCCACTCCTGCATTAGCTCTTCTTAACTTAGGGATAGATAATATATCCACAAAGTATAGATGTATAACTATCCATATATTGATAGCAGCATGTTTAACTATTACTTCGAAATGGAAATCAGATATTATACCAAATATTAGTGACGTAGTACACAGAGTGAATATTCACTACCTTTATGAAAATGTTTTTGCATATTCAGCCAATTCTATGGCAAAATTACAGATTGAATGGGCTTCATGGTGCGCAAGATTTCCAGAGACTTCTCATTGATAATCTGGTATAGACATATTTGTTATACTATCATTCGGTGGTAAATTGTTGTCACTGCAGTTTTATGTTCGGTTTTGTATTTCTCTATTTTATAATTTCTTTATTTTTTGGTTATTTTATTTTCTATTTGTTTGTTAAGTGAAAGCTTAAATACTTATCCGTATATTTTATTATCCTGATGTTCTGCATCCTCAGCAACCCTATGTTGAACCGCACCCATACACATAAGCATTTATAATACAAACAATATGGAGTACAATGGGAATGCCAAGAGGCAACTGTTCTATCGACTTGACTATACTGATGAAATGGGGGGGGGGGGGGGGGACTACCTCCCTGGACACAGTTTGCTCCCAAGTGGGGTGTCTGGGGGGGGGATTCCTAGTTCCCACCCTAAACTTGCTATTCTAAGAAAACAGTTTGAAATATTCAATTTAATTCAGTTAAAAGTAAATATAGATTGTACACCGTGATATGTAGCATTGCGTGTTGGATGCCTTTAGAGAACAAACTAAGGACTAATAGTTGTAATTGTATACGGATGTACTGATTTAATGTTGTTAATGTGAAAATCTTAATAAAAAACAATGAAACGAAAACTAAAAATAATTTATTGTATAAAAATACAAAAAGGGATGAAAGTCCAAAAATTCAAAAAAATTGGATGGAAGTCCAAAAAAGTTGGAGACTCAAAGAGGCTGGGTCCAACAAAAACCGATCTGGGTCCCAAACCATATCCTCTCATCTCTGATGTCAAAAAGGCCCTAAGGGTCTAAAGGAATGAAAACCCAGAGTAATGTCACGGACTGTCCTGATGGTCCGGATAGGCAAAAACTCAGAGCGGTGGCTTTAACAATAAATTGCCATATATGACAAAACCATATTGAGTTAACAGACCATATATAGAACACAAGGGAACCTGAGGTTAGTCTGACCCCATACCACCCACACAGGTGCTAGAAAGCAATCTAAGGGGCTCTATCAAGCATTATTAATAAAAGCGCTCACATCTGTATCCACATTCATGCCAAATGGCACATAGCTTTTTAGTCTGTGGAACCAGGACATCTCTTGTTTGGAGATCTCCCTGACTAGAGAACTTCCTCGCCAGTGTGGTCTATACTTATCGATGCCTACATATAGGGTGTTGGAGGGGTCCCTTCTATGCACCTGATCGTAATGTCGGGAGACAGGGTGTTTATCATAACCCCTCCTTATATTCCCTATATGCTCATTCAGGCGGACCCGTAAAGCCCTTTTGGTCCTTCCTACATACTGAAGCCCACAGGGGCATTGTAGGAGATAGACCACCCCCTTGGAGCTGCAAGTAATAAAGGGTTCAATGTCGTATGATCGCGAGGTGCTAGTGGATGTGAATGTGGTAATACGCCTGGATCTATTGACATTGAGAGAACAGACCTGGTATTTACCACATTTATAGTACCCAGTAAGACTTTGGAGGAAAGACCTATTCTCCCGTGGGGGGTCTTGGACCGAGGGGGCTATTTTGCTCCCAAGAGATGCTGCTCCCTTGAACACCACCCTAGGTCGGGTTGGCAAAATGGTACTGAGGATTTGGTCACTGCCCAACACATGCCAATGCCTCTGTATCAATGATTTAATGGTACGGTACTGAGCCGAATAAGTAGTAATAAATGGCACAGTATCGGGAGCACTGTCCCTATGTGTAAAGGCATCAGACAGAAGGGAGGATCTATCCCTATCGCGTGCTGTCTTCACAGCCAGAGAGAGGGAAGTTGGATCATACCCCTTTTCCAAAAACCTAGTTATCAAAATGGATGCTTGTTGATCATAGGTGTTCACATCCGAACAACTGCGTCTCAGGAGCAAAAATTGGCCTTGAGGAATGGCTTTGAGCCAAGGTTCGTGATGGCAACTGTCGATAGAAATGTATGAATTTCTATCGGTCGCCTTGAAATGGGTAGACGTCACAAATTGGTTGCCCTCAATCTGGATCTTCAAATCCAGAAAATGAATGGTGTCGCGACTGGCTTCAAAATTAAAAATGAAAATTAAAACTTTTTTTTGCATTGATCCATGTCCCTTGGGGCAGGACCCAGGTCCCCAAACACTTTTTATGACAATAACTTGCATATAAGCCTTTAAAATTAGCACTTTTGATTTCTCTCATAGACTTTTAAAGGGTGTTCCGCGGCATTCGAATTTGCCGCGAACACCCCAAATTGTTCGCTGCTCGGCGAACTTGCGAACAGCCAATGTTCGAGTCGAACATGAGTTCGACTCGAACTCGAAGTTCATCTCTACTGGGTGCTATAAATGTGGTAAATGCCAGGTCTGTTCTCTCAATGTCAATAGATCCAGGCGTATTACCACATTCACATCCACTAGCACCTCGCGATCATACGACATTGAACCCTTTATTACTTGCAGCTCCGAGGGGGTGGTCTATCTCCTACAATGCCCCTGTGGGCTTCAGTATATAGGAAGGACCAAAAGGGCTTTACGGGTCTGCCTGAATGAGCATATAGGGAATATAAGGAGGGGTTATGATAAACACCCTGTCTCACGACATTACGATCAGGTGCATAGAAGGGACCCCTCCAACACCCTATATGTAGGCATCGATAAGTATAGACCACACTGGCGAGGTAGCTCTCTAGTCAGAGGGATCTCCAAACAAGAGATGTCCTGGATCCACAGACTAAAAAGCTATGTGCCATTTGGCATGAATGTGGATACAGATGTGAACGCTTTTATTAATAATGCTTGATAGAGCCCCTTAGATTGCTTTCTAGCACCTGTGTGGGTGGTATGGGGTCAGACTAACCTTAGGTTCCCTTGTGTTCTATATATGGTCTGTTAACTCAACCCATTTACAACATCTTATTTCCATCAACTGGACTGTGATTATTGCGAGTGTATTGGTAATATGGTTTTGCCATATATGGCAATTTATTGTTAAAGCCACCACTCTGAGTTTTTGCCTATCCGGACCATCAGGGCAGTCCAAGACATTACTCTGGGTTTTCATTCCTTTAGATCCTTAGGGTCTTTTTGACATCAGAGATGAGAGGATATGGTTTAGGACCCAGATCGGTTTTTGTTGGACCCAGCCTCTTTGAGTCTCCAACAACTTTTTTGGACTTCCATCCAATTTTTTTGAATTTTCTGCACTTTCATCCCTTTTTGTATTTTATACAATAAATTATTTTTAGTTTTAATATTATTCATTTTCTAATTTTGATTCAATTCATTTTTAATTTTTTCTTTTCTTTGGGTTTTATATTTGTATTTTAATTATTCCTAAGGAGTTAGGATATCCATATCCAGGTTTTCATTAATCTTTAATAGTTATTAAATTAGGCCCATTTAGGCCTATTCCTGGATATGGCTAATATACTCATTTATTGGTTTATTTTTAGACTTAAATTTGCTCCCGACACAAACAATTAATCGATATTGCACGTAAGTGGTGCGACCCGATATGGTCTTAGCTCAGTTTATGCATGCAATCATCAAGAAGGCCACTAGGGGGCTCTTGCAATTAAATCTGTCCCCATGACCCCATCACAGACTTTTTCCAGTTTGTGTCATGGATTACATGAAATGTGGGGTCATAACACTTTCTAATTTTGATAGGCTTTATCGGAGTTGGTGTACCCGCACTCGGGTTTAGCTTCAAGAGGGAGCTTGTGTGTCTGGACGCAACTTTTTCTTTTTCTTTTTCTTTTAATGGTGTAGTTTTTTATAGATCTTTTATAGAAAAGTTTTTCTGAGATTCATCTATCTGCCATCGATATTACACTTGTGATGTCTAGATGCGTAGAGTTTTCTTAATAATATGATTTACCATGTGCCTCATAGCTTTTATGATAACCTCTCTTTTTGAGATATGATATCTGCAAAGATATGGGTCACACCACACGCTTAGAGATTGAGGGTGCGCTCGCGCTTTTAAAATGATCCATTGTTTGCGATCCAAGTCTGCCGCGGAAGTCCGCTCTTAGGACGAAACTCAGAGTGAGACTTGGTTTAATTTCTCTCTGTACTATATAGGGAGGTGACGTGACACGTCGCCCATGCCCCTGGAAGACGTAATCTTGTTACAAAACACTGCATAGGGCGGAACGGAGCGACGTGATCGCATCACCCCCCATCGCTGTTGTGCACCAGCAGGACGGGCTGTCTGTGGGCATCCGGCCAGTGCCCCAGACTTCTCTTCAGTCGTTCAACATACTGATATTATATGTGAGTGTTTAATTATTTTTACTTAATAAACCTTATGATTTTACACTATTTGGAGCTCTCTTTTCCATTTATGGTCAACCACGTTGCTGAGAGTCTGATGTCCCGCCATTGTGCCATTTATCCATCTGACACGAGGCCCCTAATATCTCATTGTAGTGATACTATCTGGTTCTTTGATGGTGGTCTGGAGCAACAATTTTTAACAGCTTACCCAGACCCTCTGTAGTGGGGGGTCACGGGTCTCTGGAAAGAGGCCAGTATCTTCATTGGTGGTGGTGGATCAAACACTTTATCCTTTAATATCAGGATTTTATCCACATCTCAATCAACACTTGGGTGATTCACCCCATTCATTTTATGGACTTTATTATAACACTTTGTAATCTTCACTGTTGCACATGAAATATGCACTTTTGTATGTTCATTCAATGCATATGTTTAGTGATGTGTACTATATATATATATATATGTTTCATATACCTCTCACTTGGTTTTGCACTATATGATGGCCAGTTGTCATTTGTATAGCTTGTTTTATTAGCGCAGTTCCATTTTTTTCCTACTTGTCTTCAGGTAGCTATAGGTGCAACTGGGCAGGGTACACAGTATACTAACTGTAAATACTTCAAGAGCCTGCCTGTGCTATTAATAGGATCAGAAGAAGAAAAGAAGCACTTGTCTTCAGGTAGCTATACTGTAGGTGCAACTGTGCAGGGTACACAGTACACTAACTGTAAATACTTCAAGAGCATGCCTGTGCTATTAATAGGATCAGAAGAAGCACACATGCACTTGTCTTCAGGTAGCTATAGGTGCAACTGTGCAGGGTACACAGTACACTAACTGTAAATACTTCAAGAGCCTGCCTGTGCTATTAATAGGATCAGAAGAACACAAGCACTTGTCTTCAGGTAGCTATACTGTAGGTGCAACTGTGCAGGGTACACAGTACACTAACTGTAAATACTTCAAGAGCCTGCCTGCGCTATTAATAGGATCAGAAGAAGCACACAAGCACTTGTCTTCAGGTAGCTATAGGTGCAACTATGCAGGGTACACAGTAAACTAACTGTAAATACTTCAAGAGCCTGCCTGTGCTATTAATAGGATCAGAAGAAGAACACAAGCACTTGTCTTCTGGTAGCTATACTATAGGTGCAACTGTGCAGGGTACACAGTGCAATAACTGTAAATACTTCAATAGCCTGCCTGTGCTATTAATAGGATCAGAAGAACACAAGCACTTGTCTTTAGGTATCTATACTGTAGGTGCACCGTGCAGGGTACACAGTACACTAACTGTAAATACTGTAAAAACACCTGTAAAAACGGATCTAGCTAAACTGAATACAGTGTATATATATATATATATATATATATATATATATATATATATATATATATATATATATATATAAAACACCTGGGATGCATATATACACAATACACTGTAAGTGCAGCTAACTGACTCGACCTGCCTACTCTGTCTAACTTAAATCAAATGACACTATCACTCTGTCTATCTATCTCTCTCCGCCGCCGCAACACACTACACAAGGCCGCCACGCAGGCGGCCTTATATAGTGTGGAGTGTGTACTAAACCCCCTGAGCCATAATTGGACAAAGCCACCCTGGCTTTGGCCAATTACAGCTCTCTGTACACACGGCGCTGTGATCGGCAAAGCATGCGGGTCATAGTGCATGCTTGGCCAATCATAATTTATATAATTAGTATAATTCTTAGTATTATTATTAGTATTAATATAATTGGCGTGATATAACTTCTCTAGGGTAGGTGTTATTTTAATTCCTAAATATGTTAATTCTTTTCTCTCCCAAGTAAAAGGGAATTCCTGTTGTAATGTTTTTTCCTCTTTTTTATCTACTCCTTGATTTAATATTACTGTTTTTATGGGATTGATCTTAAAATTCGTAAGCTCGCCATATTCTTTCAGTTCTTTTATTAGGCTGGGTAACGACAGCCTTGGTTTGGTAATATATAGGAGTATGTCGTCTGCATACGCTGCCACCTTATGTTCTTCTTCTCCCACCTTAACCCCTCCTATATCCACATTATTCTGTATTTTTGTTTGTAATGGTTCTAATGCAATTACATACAGGAGTGGCGAGAGCGGGCAACCTTGCCTTGTCCCGTTGAACATCTCAAAAGCAGACAACATACTCCCATTGACCTTGACCCTGGCTGTAGGATGTTTATATAGATTATTAATCCATCTCATAATTCCTGGTCCCAACCCTATACTCCGGAGTGCATCCATCATAAATCCCCAATCTACTTGATCAAATGCTTTTTCAGCATCGATCGAAATGAGGAGCATTGGGGATTTCCTCTCCTTATCCTTATTCATCATTAACATCATTCTTATACTATTGTCTCTACCCTACCTTCCTGGTGCAAAGCCTGCTTGGTCTACATTTATCAAGTCTGGCATTAAGTTTTTTAGTCTCGATGCCAGAATTTTGGCATATAGCTTTGTATCTACATTTAACAACGCTATAGGCTGATAATTAGAACAAATGGTTCTATCTTTTCCTACTTTTAGTATTATTGAAATACTGGCAAGGAGAGATTATTTTCTTATTTCTTTATTTTCCCCTATTTTGTTTAAATAATTGCATAATACTGGGACTAATTGTTCCTTAAATCTTTTATAATATTTAATCGGAAACCCATCTGGGCCTGGGTTTTTTCCCCCTGGTGTTTCCTTTAGGGCTTTAAAAATTTCATCTTGGGTAAATAATTCATCTAATAACTCTGCACTTTCTGTTGTTATTTTTGGTAGATTAACTTCTGCTAGGTATTCCTGTATTTTAAATTTTCTACTCTCCTCCTTCTGTCGTGTCTCTTTGTTTCTAATTTCATATAATGCACTATAGTATGTTTTGAAGGCCTTTGCGATATCAGTTGTTTTGTATTTCATTTCGTCTTTCTCATTTTTTATCTTTTCTATATAATTTAGGTTTTTTTCCTTTGATATTTTTGCTAGATATTTTACCAGGCTTATTTCCCCACTTATATCTTTCTTTTGCAACATTTTTAAATACTTTTCTAGTTTCTTGTTCCATCGTGTCCCTTAACTGACCACTTCTTGTAACAATCTTCTGATATGTTTCTTTATCTAATTGTGTTTTATGTTTTTGTTCCAATAGTTCTTTTATTGCATTTTTCATTTTTATTTCTCTTTCTTTCTTTTTCCCGGCTCCTATGGAGATCAATTTTCCCCGATGTAGGCCTTATGGGCCTCTCAGATTGTCGCCTTTGTTACATTCGGTGTGTCATTTGTGCTGAAGTATTGTTCGATCTCCAAGTCCCTTTTCTATGCTCCTTCTCATTGAACCTTATCTTTACTGTTACGGTAGCATGATCAGAAATTGAAATTATTCCGATCGAAGCCTCTACTATAGATATGCATACTCTGGTATTTCATGATCCACCAGAATGTAATCTAATCTTGAGTACGTGTCGTGCACCGATGAATGAAATGTGTAGTCCTTTTTGCTTGGGTATGTTATTCTCCATGCGTCAACTAACTGCTGACTGTACTTTTTTTTTTTTTATCAATTTTTGTTGTTTATTTTCTCGAATCAGTCCACCAGACGTACTATCGAGATCATGATCTATTGGGAAATTGAAATCTCCTGCCATGATTAAGTGACCTTGTTTAAACTACATTAAAACGTTGAGAATCCCCTTTAGGTATTTTTTGGGGTATCTGTTGGGACAATATACATTTGCTAATGTATACTTTTTCCCTTGGAGGGACCCTCTCAGGAACAAGAAGCGACCATCTGGGTCGACTTTCCTTTCTTCCAAAATAAAACTGATGTTTTTTGCTATTCCTTTGGCGACTCCTTTTGCCCTTTTATTTGGAGTGTCCCCATAGAACCAAGTTGGGATTGCCCATGAGTATAGTTTAGTATTTGAACCCAATGCTATATGCCTCTCCTGTAGGAAGATTACCTCAGCGGAATACCTTTCCAGCTCTCTTAGCACTTTGGGCCTTTTTTTCTGGGGAATTCAGCCCTCTTACGTTGTATGTAATAAGCTTAACGTCAGTCATTGTTTGTTTTTTCTTCCCTTATTCCCCTTTCTTGGTTCAATAGACAGATAAGGACATACAGATCTTTCTCCCCCCCTCTCCCCCCTCCCCCTCCCTTTCTCTCCCCACCCCCTGTTGGTGTCTTGACTCCATGGTCTGGAGAACTCTCTAAGGGACTTCCTTGTCCCCCTGCTCCCTCGGGCCTGAGGTGGAGTTCTGTATGGCGCTGTCAAACTCACCTCCCTTACTTCTAGAGAGGTGATTCCAGAGCATGCCAAAAATCCGGGTCTCCAAACCCCCAGTACTTGTCTTTAGTCTTTTCAGCTGCTTCCCGATCCCTCCATTTAAGACCTCCCCCTCCCTCCTTCCTATCCCCTCCCCCCTTCCTATCCCCTCCCCCCTGCCTTTATTATCTTGTGGAGAAGAAAAAGAAAAAAAAATTCCATAAAAAGTTTTCTTTTCCTTTCTGTTTGAGTCAGTATTAGTTAATCTGTCCTTATGCTGTATTTCCCTGTCTTGGCCTTCTTTCCAAACAGTCTTCTGGTGTTGGAATCTCCAGTTTTTTACAAAATTCAGAGGTCTCTTCAATAAATCTCAGTCTGGCTGTACGGCCATTTTGCCTGCCAATCAAACATGAGGGGAAGCCACAATTATATTGAACCTCATGTTCCTGTAGGATCGCCAATAAAGGCTTTAACGTTCTCCTTCTCTTCAAGGTTTCTTGTGACAGATCTTAAAACTTTTGAATACTACAGTATTTCCTTCAAACTTTATTGGCGAGTTTCCTCTCAGGTTTCTCCAAAGTTGTTTTTTTTCTTCCCAATTTTCAAATCACACTATGATGTCTCTTGGGTTCTCCTGCGGGATTTCTTTTGGTCTTCCTAATTTATGTGCTCTCTCAATTTTTATTGGGTTTGTCATTTCTTTAACCATCAGTGGGTTGCAGATCTTCCTTATTATTTCTGTTAAATCTTCATACTGAGAGGAGTCTGGAACACCGCATATCCTTATGTTCTTTCGTCTGTCCCTATTCTCTTGATCCTCTAATTTATAAGCTTGTTCTTGTTAAACTCTTTTAATGGATTCAATTTCTCCTTCTAATTTTCCTATGGTAATACTGTTGGTTTACAGTTTTTTTTTCTAATTCCTCGACTCGTTCAAGGATATGGCCAAAGTTTTTATGTATTCTCTCCATTTCAGCTTTTAGCGATTTTTCCAAGGCCGCAAACATGGATTCCATTTCATTTTTTGTTGGTAAAGGGACTTTATTTTGGTGTTCCTCTTCTCCCCTTCAAGCTCTGTGTCACGCTCTGTATCTGATTCTTGTTCTATTCTGGATCCTGATAGTGTATCAGTCTCTATAACGGTTTTATTTTGAGCCTTTTTCTTTTCCTTCTTCTTCTCCTTACCCTCCATCTGACCGCCCTTGGTAGTTTGCTGTTTTTCCATTAATTGCTTCTCTGCAATTCCTCCTTGAGTAACATATTTATTCATTGGGCCCGGGCTAGGTGTCAGGCTTAGACAGGGTGATTTCTGGGTCACTCCTCCTCTTGCTGCCTTACCCCTCATGTTTTTCCCCAATTATTTATCCTCTTCCACACTTTTTACTCATTGACCTTGTAGTGTTCGGGTTCTCCGCAATATAGGCATAGGTTATTCACCCAGCGGCGTTGATGTTCCTCCATAGTAAGAGGAGGGCGAAGTACTCCAACCTGCATGGGTTCAGATGTGTCAGGCGTGGAGGCTGGCTGTGCAGAAGGAGCCGGATGCAAGTGACTGGGAACTCTTGGTAACATCTAGGTTGGTCGGGAGAGCCCAGTTGCCCTTTCCGCCCTTCGTTCCCTCAGATGCTGGTCAATCTGTATAGCTAGATTGATTCATGCGTCCAAGGTCTGGGGTATGCCAACTCGGGCCAGTTCATCTTTTAAAGGGTCAGACAGTCCCATGCGGAAATGGTAACGGAGGGAAGCATCATTCCAATTAGTGTCCGCACTCCACCGCCTGAACTTGGCCACATATCTTCTGCTGCCCTGCTTCCCTGCAGGAGGGCATGCAGTGCGGCTTCCGCGGTTGTGGAAAGCTGAGGATCCTCATATAGTTGAGCCATTGCATCAATGAAGGTGGTGAGATTGGTTAATACTTCAGCTTTCTGTTCCAGGAGATGGTGGGCCCAGGTTTGGGGCTCACCCAGGAGCACGGAGACAACGAAGGCTACTTTGATGGCTTCCAGGGAAAAGGTACATGGCTGAAGGGCAAGTACAGTTCACAAGTATTGCGGAATGCCCTGAATTTGCTTTGTTCTCCGGAGAACCTTTCAGGAATGGGAACTCTTGGTTTGGGTGGAAGCATCACAACTGTAGGAGAAGGTGCTGCACCAGTTGAAGAAGTAGAGGCTTGGAAGGTTCCCTGGGTCCCGGTGGGAGATGACAGTACTTGAACCCATTCCTCCAGATGGGTGTATCCTTCCTGAAGGTTCTTAACAGCCGGGGTAAGGCCTGCCAGGTGTAAGCAAAGTTCCTGCATTGGAGAGGCTCCCTGCTTGGGCTCAGACATGGCTGTCTGCTACTGAAATGTACCTAGTAGGTGAGCTTGAATTGCAGAGGATGGCCTCTCTTATGCCTCCGACTCGAGGCCCCTGATAGGATAAACAGGAAGCACAGGAGTGAGGAGTGGTATGAGTGCCTGGCAGGATCAACAGCAGGAGGTCAGTCCAGAGGTTTAAGGGATTCCTTGCAGAAAGTAGAAGGCAGGAACTGGAACAGCAGGCTGGTAACCGAAACAAGCAGGAAGGATGGGTAGGCAGGTACAGCAGGCAGGAACAAGAACAGCAGATTGGACCCTGGAACCAGCTGGATCAGCAGACAGGCACAGCAGGCTGGAATTAGAGCAATGGACTGCAACCAGGAACAAGCTGGGCCAGCAGAAAGGCACATCAGGCTGCAACTGGAACAGTGGACTGGAACCAGGAACAAACTGGAGATGGACTTAGGGAGGTCAGGCAAGCCGGGTTGGTTATCAGGCGGCAGCAGAAAGATCGGAGGAGCAGGCAGAAGAGTAGTGCGACTGGCCGGGGGTCTGGTGCAGGTGGATAGCAGGGATGGTCACAGGCAAGCCGGGTAAACACAGGAAGATTTCAGATAAGCAAAGAACATACGGAACGCTGTAGAGCAGACAGCAAAGTTCATATGTGTCAGTCAGGTATAAATAGCCTGCCTGGCACTAATGGGCGTGCGTGCACGCGTTCCTGTGCATGCGCATGCACATTGGCAACCGCGATCCCACACCAGCAGGTCTGGATCGTCTGTTGCTGGCAGGATCTTCCTGACACGCTGCCACACTTTGACAATTACTTCAGTCATGGAATGCTGTATCAAAATGAAATTGTTTTCATTTTTTTGAGACAGATAGAGCTTTCTTATGGTAGCATTTAATCACCACTGTTTTTTTTTTTGCTAAATAAATGAAAAAAATCCAAAATTTGTTTTTATAAAAGCATGTTTTTTTTTTTTTTTAATTCTTTATTTATAATTTTTTCAATACACAAACAAAAATCAACATTATTTAGAACCCATGATTACAAAACATTATCATAAAAAGATGCAAAAATCCCCCTACAATACTATTACCCTCCCACCCCCTCTTCCCCTCCCCTCCCCTCCCCCCGCCTGCAGGTGGTTACAGCTGAACTAACCAAGTTCTACATCTCCTGCCTTACTTTCCCAGTACCTGAACTCGAAGATTTAACTGGTAATCTCCGCTAGATAACTCCATGATCTCTTGAAGTTCCTCCACCCTGCCCATTTATCCCTGCCGTCTGTCCCCTCCTCTGTCTCGTCTCCTGAGTGATCCTTATATTCTATATTATATATTTCATTTATGCAAAAGAGCCAGTCCCGTTGGTTTGGACTCTCCGGCCGCAGCCAAGACCTTGATATTTGTTTCTTAGCTGCATCTAACAATATTGGAACAATTGATGATTGGTACTGCTTAATCGACTTCTCAGTTCCATGGAATAAACATATCCATGGGTCTTCTACTAAATATTCCTTGGTTATTTCATTAATTAATAGTATGATTTTCTTCCAATAAGACTTGATAACCGGGCACTCCCACCATATATGTGCCATTGTTCCTAGGTTAGAGCACCCCCTCCAACATCTGTCCGAGGCAAATAAATAATCTTTCTTTATACATTTAGGCCAAAATATATTTTGCTGCATTTCTTTGGTAAAAAATAATCCAAATCAGTGTATAATATTTCGTGTTTAGGAAAGTTACAGTGTCTACAAACTATGGTATATATATAGTATAGTATGGTATATATATATATATTTGAAAGTTTAACAGTACAAATATCCCCCAATAAGCTCAATTTTGGAAAGTAAACAGTCTAGGGTATTTAGTAAGAGGCATTGTGAGCTTTTTGAAGTTATAATTTTTTGGAAAATGAAGAAATTGAAGAAATTAAACAAGAATGAATAAATTTAAGAAATGGAAAAAAATGGAAAATGAAGGAATTAAATACTAAGCAGCTCAGTATACAGTGCCTTGAAAAAGTATTCACACCCCTTGAAATTTTCCACATTTTGTCATGTTACAACCAAAAACGTAAATGTATTTTATTGGGATTTTATGTGATAGACCAACACAAAGTAACACATAATTGTGAAGTGGAAGGAAAATGATAAATGGTTTTCAACATTTTTTACAAATAAATATGTGAAAAGTGTGGCGTGCATTTGTATTCAGCCCCCCTAAGTCAATACTTTGTAGAGCCACCTTTCGCTGCAATTCCAGTTGCAAGTTTTTTTAGGTATGTCTCTACCAGCTTTGCACATCTAGAGAGTGAAATTTTGTTGCCCATTCTTCTTTGCAAAATAGCTCAACCTCTGAATGATTGGATGGATAGCATCTGAAATTTTCTTAAATAAAACTTGTTTTTTCACAAATTATTTTTTTACATGCTGTCACCAGAGCAGTACAGCGTCACCAGATTACTGGTGTGGCAGTGATCAGGGATACTGGTGACAGTAATGTTTCAAGAAAACTAAAAAAAAATATTTGATTGTTTTTTTACATTTTTTTTTCAATTACAGTGCATTGGTACCATAATGATACTGTACAACCATGGGGAAGTGACAAAAACAGAAAAACAGTTGTTTTATTTCTGTACAATATATATATATATACAGAGTATCTCACAAGAGTGAGTACAACCCTAAAATTTTTGTAAATATTTTATTATATCTTTTCATGTGACAACACTGAAGAAATGACACTTTGCTATAATGTAAAGTAGTGAGTGTACAGCACAATATAACAGTTTAAAGTTTCTGTCCCTTCAAAATAACTCAACACATGGCCACCATTATTTTCCAGCACTGCCTTAACCCTCTTGGGCATGAAGTTCACACAGTTTGCCGCTGGAGTCCTCTTCCACTCCACATTCCATTTGAGGATGCCCCACATATGCCCATTAGGGTTTAGGTCTAGAGACATGCTTAGCCAGTCCATCACCTTTACCCTCAGCTTCTTTAGCAAGGCAGTGGTCGTCTTGGAGGTGTGTTTGGGGTTGTTATCATGTTGCAGCCCAGTCTCCGAAGGGAGGGGATCATGCTCTGCTTCAGTATGTCACACTACATGTTGGCATTCATGGTTCCCTCAATGAACTGTAGCTCCCCAGTGCCGGCAGCACTCATACAGCCCCAGACCATGACGCTCCCACCACCATGCTTGACTGTAGGCAAGACACACTTGTCTTTGTACTCCTCACCTGGTTGCCTTATCACACGCTTGACACCATCTGAAACAAATAGGTTTATCTTAGTCTCATCAGACCACAGGACATGGTTCCAATAAACCATGTCCTTATGCCCCGTACACACGGTCGGACTTTGTTCGGACATTCCGACAACAAAATCCTAGGATTTTTTCCGACGGATGTTGGCTCAAACTTGTCTTGCATACACACGGTCACACAAAGTTGTCGAAAAATCCGATCATTCTGAACGTGGCGACGTAAAACACGTACGTCGGGACTATAAACGGGGCAGTGGCTAATAGCTTTCATCTCTTTATTTATTCTGAGCATGAGTGGCACTTTGTCCGTCGGATTTGTGTACACACGATCGGAATTTCCAACAACGGATTTTGTTGTCGGAAAATTTTATAGCCTGCTCTCAAACTTTGTGTGTCGGAAAATCCGATGGAAAATGTGTGGTGGAGCCCACAATTTCCGACAACAAGGTCCTATCACACATTTTCCATCGGAAAATCCGACCGTGTGTACGGGGCATTAGTCTGCTTGTCTTCAGCAAACTGTTTATGGGCTTTCTTGTGCATCATCTGTAGAAGAGGCTTCCTTCTGGGATGACAGCCATGCAGACCAATTTGATGCAGTGTGCGTCGAATGGTCTGAGCACTGACAAGCGGACCCCCCCACCCCTTCAACCTCTGCAGCAATGTTGATGGCACTCCTACTTCTATTTCCCAAAGGCAGCCTCTGTATATGACGCTGAGCACGTGCACTCAACTTGTTTGGTCGACCATGGCGAGGCCTGTTCTCAGTGGAACCTGTCCTGTTAAACCGTTCTATGATCTTGGCCACCATCCTGCAGCTCCGTTTCAGGGTCTTGGCAATCTTCTTATAGCCTAGGCCATCTTTATGTAGAGTAATGGGGCGTACACACGGTCGGACTTTTCAGCTACAAAAGTCCGACAGCCTGTCCGACAGACTTTCAACGGACTTTTGGCGGACTTTCGACGGACTTGCGGCGGACTTTCTAACGAACAGACTTGCCTACACACGATCACACAAAAGTCCGTCGAATTCTTACGTGATGACGTACACCGGACTAAAATAAGGAAGTTCATAGCCAGTAGCCAATAGCTGCCCTAGCGTGGGTTTTTGTCCGTCGGACTAGCATACAGACGAGCGGATTTTTCGACCGGACTCGAGTCCGTCGGAAAGATTTGAAGCATGTTTCAAATCTAAAGTCCGTCGGATTTGAGGCTGAAAAAGTCAGTTGAAAGTCCGGAGAAGCCCACACACGATCGGATTACCAGCCAGCTTTAGTCCGTCAGCGTCCGTTGGACTTTTGTAGCTGAAAAGTCCGACCGTGTGTACGCCCCATAACAATTCTTTTCTTTAGATCCTCAGAGAGTTCTTTGCCATGAGGTGCCATGTTGAACTTCCAATGATCAGTATGAGAGAGTGAAAGCGATAACACCAAATTTAACACACCTGCTGCCCATTCTAAGCTGAGACCTTGTAACACTAATGAACCCATATCCAGAAACCTTCTGCAGCCTTTCAGCAGCTTGTTGTCTACATGCACTCACTCTGTGTTGCCTGAACATCATTGCAGTTTACTGACAGCAACATCAGTAGATCATGCCTGTGCAATGTGTATTAGCATGGTTGATTGTAGTCGCCAGCAGTGGCATGTGTGCCAGGGTGACAATGCAGGAGAACAATTAAAAGACAGTTGTCACTCATTAGTGCAAATGAAAGAATATATTAATACAATAATATAGTAAAGTGTAACTAGAGGCAAAACATTTTTTTCCATTTTGGATAGGGTAAAGTATGGTTAAAACCTCTGATAGTTTTTTTTTTGCCATTTTTGTCCCATCGCCAAAACCAGAAATGAACGGAAATCTCTCCAAAGTGGGGAAACCAAAGGGTGTCACCAGGGTCACTAGAACACGTGTCCCCATTGGAAGACTTCCTCTCTATATTCTGATGTCAACCCAATATTTGGGTTTTTCTTTTACTTTCACTTTCAATGATAACGGTAAACAGCACAAATAGAGAGAGGGAATCTCCCTAATGGGGGCACAGACAGCAATACAAACCTGACAGGTGTTGTAATCCATCTCCACTCTGACCAAAAAATAGTCCGGACAGAAATAAACAGATCATATGCGAACATCGCAAAAGTTCGGAACCGAATAACAAACCCCATTGAAGTCTATGGGACCCGAACTGTAAAAACCAAAAGTGCCCAGGCTTATCTGCAAGTAATTGGGCACACAATGGTTATGGGGGTCTGGATACTGCCCTGGGGAACAGGTATCAATGAAAAAAAGTTTGTAAAAAATGTCCTTTTTAAATGAGCAGTGATTTATTGATACTTAAAGAGAAAGCATAAAAATGAAAAATTCCTTAGTGGCTGGGGGTTCCCTTAGTCTACCTGTAAAGTGACACATCTGTACTGTGTATAGAAGCTGCTGCAGCAATAATTGCATTTATAAAGCCAAAAAAATAAAAAAAATTCCCTGCAAGCTTTGATAAATTCTGGTGTCTCTTCCACAGGCTTTGGATAGAAGTAACAGGTGCGGAAAAATTGGTCTTTGAGTGTCGGTGGCGCCTTCACTTGTAACCCTATTATGCCTCTTACACATGACCGGTTTTGCCGTCGGAATAAACTCTGAAGGTTTCTCTGACGGAACTCAGACGGAATTCCATTCAAGCGGTCTTGCCTACACACGGTCAACCCAAATTCTGACCAAAGTCCGACCGTCCAGAACACGGTGACGTACAACACTTACGACCGGACTAGAAAAAGGAAGTTCAATAGCCAGTAGCCAATAGCTTCCGTCTCGTACTTGCTTCACAGCATGCATCGTTTTTGGTTCGTCGGAACAGCATACAGACGATCAGTTTTCCCGATAGGAATTGGTTCCGACGGAAATATTTAGAACATGTTCCTTTTCTAGGTCCGACAGAATTTTCGAAAAAAGAAGTCCGATGAGGCCTACACACAATCGGAATAGACAATGAAAAGCTTCTGTCAGACTTTTTCTGTCGAACATTCCGCTCGTGTGTACGCAGCTTTAGAGGTACTCTTGATGAAAGCAAGAATTGGGCTTGCTGTCAAAAATTGCAATGATATGCACCTGTCAAACAGGTGCAGAAAAAATGGTCTTTGGATGTTAATTGTGCCCATGAAAACTGCACCAAAAACATTCTTCCAGATTAAATCAAAACCCATAAAGCTAGGCAGCCTAGAAGTCCTGCAGAGATTCCACATCCTAAAAACACTTAGGCTGGGTTTACACTTGAGAACGCAGCACTCAAAGCAGAAGTCCAGTGCCTCTCCATTCACCTTTCAGGTCCGATTTTTTTTGGGATGAATTCGGACCTGAAATGGACCAAAAGACACACAGGGCTCCTGTGCAATTCGCACCGAAGCTGCTGCGGAGATGTTTGCACCGGCTCCATAGAGAGCTGGTCACAATCTCCTGTTATGTGAATTGAGGCTGGGTTCACACTATTGTGAATTGGATGCGACTTCCCCGCATCCAATTCGCAATAGTGTGAACCCAGCCTCAATCAACGACATCGGCATCAGGGCTTCATAGCTGCTGGTAAACCAGGACTGATTTTTTTTGATAAATGTCAGATGGTCCATGGAGTCTGTGGACAGATGCATTCTATTATCAATAACAAAACCTCCAGCAGCACTGAATGCCCATTCAGAAAACATGCTGGATGCAGGACAGCCCAGCAGCTCAATTGCATACTGGGCAAGTTCTGGCCAGTGGTCTATTGTCATGACCCAGTAAGATAGTGGATCGTCGACTGGAAAGCTCTCCATCTCTGTTTTCACCACTAGATAATCGTCCACCATGTAATGCAGACACTGCCGATGGAATGTGGAAGCTGACAGCCCTAGGTGGTGAGGACAAAAAAAATTGCATCACTTAGGCAGCTGCTTTCTCCACCACTCCTCTCTTGACCAACAGAAGCCTCAAAACTACGTTTTCCATGACACTGTAACCTACCAGAGCCGGGAAAAGCGTTGGATAAACTCATCTTTGAGGTGTCCTCAAGAGATTTCATCTTCTGCACTCTCTGTGGGGACAGGATGAGTTCTGAGACTTTCCCTTTGTAACGGTGGTCAAGGAGGTTTGCCAACCAACAGTGATCTGTCAAGTCCCGGGTGTGAGGCCAGATTGCTGAGAGGGCGCCCCTTGCGACCCCTTGTGCAATGTACTCCTGGGAGTGAGACAGGGAGCACGATGCCCAAAAGAGCACGAATTGCCAAGTGCTGTTGCTGGGTAGCTGGTTAGCAGAGGGCAGCTGGGGTACCCTGGAAAAGCTGATTGGGCAACCGTGCGTGGAGAGATCCCAGGGTATGGAGCAGTAGAGTAAACCAGGAACAGAGTCAATAGCCAGGCCAGGGGTCATACACAGCGGGATCAGTCCGAGATGAGGTACAGCAGGATAAACCAGGACAGAGTCTGTAGCCAGGTCAGGGGTCAAACGGCGTGCAGTCAGACAAGGTACAGATGCAGAGACTGGAGAATAGTCAAAGTCCAAGCCAGGGGTTGATGCAGGCAGAGCAAGCCGGGTAGGTAGCAGGAATCAGATGCAGATAGCAGGTACAGGAGACACAGGAAGCTGATGATAATCCAGCAACCTGCATGCATCTGTATCAGGTTTAAATAGGCCAGAGGGCGCCAACAATTGTCACGGGACGCACCCACCGTTGCGCACCTGCGTGCACCCATCGTCGGGCACCTGTGTGTGCGTATGGGGGGTTTCGCCTGGCATGATGGGTGCTGGCAGGATTGCCCGTCCTAAGGCTATTTCCCTGACAGTGCCCCCCCAAAGGGCAGCCTCTGGATGCCTAATTGGTACCATCTTTCAGGGTATGTTGTCTGCTGGTTCCCAAGAATTTTTTTCTACTGAGTACCCTTTCCATTTGATAAGGAATTGAATTGTCCTACCTCTCCTATGACAGTCCAGAATGGCTTCTGCTTCGTACTCAGTTTCATCTCCCACTGAGACTGGAGGCGGTGGAGTTTCTTCTCTTCCTGGAAAAGAACTAGAAACAACAGGTTTAAGCAAAGAAACATGGAACACTGGGTGGATCTTATAGGAACTTGGTACTGCCAGTTCAAATGCCACTGGGTTAATTTCCTATTTAATTATGAATGGGCAAATAAACCTTGGTTCCAGCTTCTGGGAGGGGTAAGGAAGCCTAAGATTTGTCGAAGAGAGCCATACTTTGTCTCCAACCTTAAAGACAGGGTTTCTCCTCCTCTTGTCATACTGTTTCTTGTAATTCTCTTGAGCCCTTTGCATGGTTACCTGGAGGGTTTGGTAGTTAGCCTGGGTAGAGTTTATCCTGTCCTGAACTGCTGGGACTGAGGCACCCGGTATGACATTAGGTAGGAATGAGGGATGCAACCCGTAATTGGCCCAGAAAGGTGACTGACTAGTGGTTGTAAGAACTGAATTAATTATATCCAAACTCCGCATGGGAGTAAAGAGTAAAGAGATCTAATCGTCCTGAGAAAGAAAGCAGAAGCAGCATAAATATTTTTCTAAGGTTTGGTTAGTTCTTTCAGTTTGACTGTTACTTTGGGGATGATAGGCTGAAGATAGGCATACTTCAATTGAAAGCATTCTGCAGAGCTCTCTCCAGAACCTGGAGATAAACTGTACCCTTCTATCGGACATAATGTTGCTGTGTAGTCTGACTACCTCCTTTATGAAAATCTTCACTGTGTCTGCAGCAAATGGTGCACCCATCATGGGCAAAAAGTGTGCCATTTTGGACAGACGATCCACGACTACCAGGATAGTTGTAAAATCTTCCTACCATAGCTCTACTATGAAGTCCATAGATATTTTTCTCCATGGTTGCTCTGGCACTGGCAGTGGACATCCCCAAGACTTGATGTTGGATCCCTTGTTCAGCTGACAGGTAGTGCAGGAGCTAACATACTCCCTGCAATCGGATTTCAGAGTAGGCCACCAAAAAGATTGTTGGATAAGCTCCATTGTCTTTCCTACCCCGAAGTGGCCAGCAAGTTGGTGATCGTGCAAAGTCTTTAGGATCTGCATTCCGGCTTGCTGTGGGACAAAGACTTTATCCTGATACCAAAGGAACCCTTCCTGGTTTGTTAGAGAAGATGCCTCTGGTTCTGAGCATTGGGAAGAAGCCTGTTTAAGTGAGGCGCTTAGATCGGATTGGATCATGAGGAAGTTTTGTGGTGACAGGATTGTTCTGGGAGCTATTTCTTCAGGAGTATCAGGAAACATCCGGGACAGCGCATCAGCCTTCCCGTTCTTGGACCCAGGGCCGTAGGTAATGTGGAAATTAAACCTAGCAAAGAACAGAGCCCACCGAGCCAGTCGGGGTCTTAAACGCTTGGCAGTGCAAAGATACTCTAGGTTCCTGTGATCCGTGAATATCATAATAGGGTGGGTGGAACTATCAAGGAGATATCGCCAATCCTCCAGAGCAGTCTTAATGGCTAAGAGCTCTCAATCACCCACATCATAATTCTTTTCTGACTGACTCATCTTCCGTGAGGAGAAGGCCACGGGATGAAGTAAAGACTTAGGCCCCTGGCGTTGAGATAAAACTGCCCCTGTGGCTACTTCTGAGGCGTCAACCTCCAAAATGTAAGGCAGAGCAGGATCAGGGTGTTGTAGGATTGGAGCAGAGGTGAATAAAGATTTAAGTTTATCGAAGGCAGATTGAGCTTCTGGAGACCACAGGAACTGAGCATGTATACGGGTTACTTGGATTATAGGTGAAATGATGGAAGAAAAGTTCTTTATGAAACTCCTATAGAAGTTTGCAAAGCCCACAAATCTTTGTACCCCCTTCTTGTCTGATGGAGTTGGCCAATCTAGGATTGCCTGCACCTTTTTTGGAACCATAGCTACACCACCAGTGGAGATGATTAGCCCCAGAATCATGGTTATGCAGTAATGTTTTTCCTGTTAGCTTACCTCTCCATGTGTTCAGATTAAGAGGACAGCCACTCTCATCTGGCTGCTTAAGTAATCTCTCCTCAAAGCATGGCTCCACCCTAGACCCTATCAGAGAACTCTATATTAACCTGTGCACTGCAAGCCAGCGCTGCTGATGAACATTGTGTGTTTAGCCTTCATGTGCGACTTGCTGTGCTTTCTGATTCCAGTTACCGATCTTGGCTTGTTCTTGACTATCCTTACCTGCTTGTTACCCCAATCTTTGGCTATCTCCTGACTATCTTTTGTTGTTGCAGCCTGCTGCTTCCTCTCTACCTCCCTGTAAACTACTGTGAGCTGGGAGGCCCTAGGGGT